>WWNC01000132.1:605000-1179060 GCA_011125475.1 Melanerpes aurifrons
CTGCCCACCCGGGCCGCCGCGGCAGCGCCGGTGGGTGACTCACGCAGCCCCTGCCCTCGGCGTATTTTTAGGCGCTCGTTAAAACAGAAAGATAACGAAGGGGGGGATGGGGGGGGGACACACAACGACAGAGAAAAGAACCAGGGGAGGAGCTGGTGACATGACAGTGACAGCTAGGGGGGAGTGACACGGAGCTGGCAGCATCCCCACCCCAAAACACTCTGCTCCCCCCCCCCCAGCCTCGTTAAGCCCCCAACACTAATCGCCTCCTTCAAGCCGCTAATTGATTTTTGCCCGCTGATTAAATTAAAGCCTCTGCGGGAGCCGGGGGGGCAGGGGGAGGGTGCGGGGACGATCGATGGGCTGCCAGTGTCCCACCCGGTCCCCTCCTGTCTTGGGTTGTGGGGCTGGGGTCTGCCCCCCGTGTGTCCGCTGGGGTTTGGGAACACTGCACGGGCAGGAGACTCACCTCCAGGGTGTTGGGGTTTTTAGGGGGGGCCACAACGACCCCACGGAGCCCACAGGTGCCACTGGGGTTGATGCTACCTTGGCGTTGTCACCCAGGGCCACCGAACCGCCGTGGCGAGCAGCGGTAGGAGCAGCCCCCGGGTGCTCTGTGCCTCTGTGTTTCCCCCCCCAGACCGTCTCCGTCCCCGCTGCACGTCACCCCCCGGCCCCACGTCCTTCGCTCACCCCCGGCGCTGGCGGCGGCTGTCACTTGCCATCGCGTCCTGCTGTCCCCGCAGAGGCTGATGGAGATGGCAGGCGACGGAGCGGGCGCAGCAGCGAGTCCCCGTGCCATGAGCCCCCCAGGGACAGCCCTTTCCTGGCCCTCACCCCTCAGCGTGGCCTGCCCGTCCTTGTGGTGGCACCCATGGGTGCCCCACTGTTACCGTGGTCTTTGACACCCATGGTGGCATCGTGTCCCACAGGTAACCCGTGGGTGACAGCTTGTGGGGGCTGGGTGCTTGGCTCAGGTGGTGTCACCTGCGCTGTCCCGAAGTGTGGTCTCTGGGGGAAGGGAAACTGAGGCAGGACACAGAGAAGAGCCCTGGGGACCGTGCCCCGCGGGCTTGTCCCCGTGAGGAAACGGGGGACGAGTCCTGGGGCGTCCGCAGCCTGCCGGCCTGGAGGTGACAGCGCTCGGGACCGGGGGCACACGGCCGCGGGGTGCTCCGGGCCCCGTGAGGGCAGGGCGTGGCTCGGAGTCACCACGGGGGGGGACACAGAGACACCGGGAGGTGTCCCGCGGCGGGGGCTGGGGGATCCTGTGGCAGAGGGGTCCCAGGGAGGGAGCAGGGGTCCCGGCTGCGGCGGCTGCGGGGCCACAGGCTAGAGGAGGGGGCGGGGCTCTGGGAGCGGGGCGTGTCCCGGCAGGGGGCGGGGCTGGGAGGTGGGACCGGGCAGGGACTGGGCGTGGTCGGGGCGTTGCCCGTGCGAGTGGGCGTGGCCTGGGCGGGCGCGGGGCGACCGGAGCCAGCGGAGCGCAACGGAGCGGAGCCGCCGCCAGCCCCGGGCCCCCACCCCGCCGCCGCCCTGCACCCCCCCACCGGCACCATTCCCACCCCCGGGCGACAGCGGCCCCCGGCCGGGCGCCGGCTCAGCCTGGGCCGCAAAACTTTGCTGGCGGCCGCGGCGGGGGTGGTGATGGTGCTGGTGCTGGTGGTGCTCATCCCGGTGCTGGTGAGCTCCGCCGGTACCGACGGCCGGTACGAGATGCTGGGAACCTGCCGGATGGTCTGCGAGCCCTACGGCCCCGCCGCCGCCGCCCCCCCTCAACAGCCGGCCGAACGCGGCCCCCTCCCACCGCCCTCCACTCTGGTGCAAGGTCCCCAAGGCAAACCGGGGCGACCGGGGAAACCGGGACCGCCGGGACCGCCTGGAGAACCGGGACCTCCAGGTCCGGCGGGAGCACGGGGTGAAGCGGGACGACCGGGACCTCCGGGATTACCGGGACCGGGGGCTACGGGCGCTGTGAGCGCAGCCACCTACAGCACGGTGCCGCGCGTCGCCTTCTACGCCGGCCTCAAGAACCCCCACGAGGGCTACGAGGTCCTCAAGTTCGACGACGTGGTGACCAACCTGGGCAACAGCTACGACGCTGCCTCCGGCAAGTTCACCTGCGCCATCCCTGGCACCTACTTCTTCACCTACCACGTCCTCATGCGCGGCGGCGACGGCACCAGCATGTGGGCCGACCTCTGCAAGAACGGCCAGGTAAGGGCTGCCCATCTCCAGCCACCGGCCCCGCCGCGGGGATCAGAGATGTCACGCCCCTCCCCCCTCCCCGCGCGGGAGAAGGGCTCTGGGGGCTTCCTCTGGGTGCTCCATCCTTTTTCCGATCCCAAGGAGCCATCCCCCAGGGTGCTCCATCCTTCTTCTGGCCCTAGGGATGATCCCTCAGGGTGTCACATCCTTCTCCCGCTGCCGCTGCTGGGCGCCGGGTGCTTCCCTTGGGCTGCCCTGTCCTCTTCCCAGCTCCAGAGATGCATCTTCAGGGTGCTGCGTCCTTTCCCAGTGGTGATGATGGGCTCTGGGTGCATCCCTGGGGTGCCACATCCTTCTCCTCACCATGGACATGCACCCGTGGGGTGCTCTGTCCTTTTCCTGGCCCTGGAGATACACCCTTAAGGTCCTCCTTCCTTCTCCCGGTGCTGCTGCTGGGCTCTGGCTGCATCCCTGGGGTCTCTTGCGTTTCTCCTGGCCCTGGAAATGCACCCCCGAGGTGCTCCACCCTTCACCCAGTGCTGCTGCTGGGCTCTGGGTGCACCTCCGGGGTGTCCTGTCCCTTTCCCGGCCCCAGGTGTGTAGCCCCAGGATGTTCTGTCCCTCTCAGGGTGGCAGTGATGAGCCGTGGGTCCACCCCCAGGGTGCTACATCCTTCATCCGGCCACAGAGATACACCCCCGGGGTGCCCTCTCCTTCCCCCAGCTCTGGAGAAGCATCTTCAGCATGCCTGATCCTTCTCCCAGCCCTGGAGATGGACCTCCATCCTTCTCCCAGCAGCGATGATGGCTGCATTCCTGGGGTGCCCCGTTCTGCTCCCGGGGGCAGTGGTGGGCTCTGGGTGCCCTGGTGAGGTGCCCTGTTCTGCTTCCATCTCCAGAGCTGCATCCTGGGGGTGTCTCATCCTTCTGCCAGCCCCGCACATGCTCCCCGCGTGTGCTGCTCTTCCTCCCAGCGCTGGGGACACGGTCTGCACCACAGCCGTGCTGCCCTGGTGTCCCCCGGGGTCCCTCCAGCCCTTTCCTTGGCCCTGGAGACATGCCCCATTGTACCTTTGGGGTGCCTTGGGGTGCCCCCACTTTGTGCCCAGGGTGTCCTGCCCGCCCTGGCCATGCCATTGTCCCCACTGGAACTCCCGGAGGGGACAGAGCTCCTCCACAGAGAACAGTGTCTGTGGTGGCCTTGCTGGGGGGCAGTGCCTGCCCCGCTTTTGGGGTGCTGCACCCCCTGCCTGGAGCTGGTTCTGCTGCGGCTGTGTCGGAGAGATGTCCCCAGCCTCAGCCAGGCTATGTGGGAACACAGGGGGAGAGGTCCTCCAGAGGCTGACTCCACCCCTGTCCCCTCAACCTGCTCCGGCAGCGCCCCCGGCCCCATCCATCCCCAACTCCTCCCATCCCGAGGCGCAGCTTCTCCATCCCCGCAGGTTTTGGGTGATGCCCAAAGCACTGCCTCTCTCCCACACCGTGTGCCCCCCAAGCCCGGGCCCCGACTCGAGTCACCGGCCGCGCCCGCGACCCCCGGAGCTGTCCCCGCTCTCTCCCCCTGCATTCCCCGGGCTGCCAGCGCAGCCGGCGCTCATCGCGCTCCCGCTTTCCTCCACCCCCTCACGGCAGCGAGCCCCACGGTGCATCCCCGTCCCGAGGACGGTCGCCACCCAATAAACCCCGGAGTTATCAGCCCCCAAAATAGCCGGGGGGAGGGAATGGGGGGGGAGTGGTAGGAGGGGGAGCCCCGGCACGGCCCCCGCGCTCCCCCCCTCGGCTCCGAACCCTGCGAGCCCGGAGCGCGGCGCGGGCAGGAGCCCCTCGGCGATTTTCCTCTACCCCAACAGTTTGATTTGCCTTTTGTTGGGGTTTTTAATGTCTCCAGCTCCGTGATTTTGCTTTTTCTCTTTGTTTTTGGGGGGTGGGGGGGAAGAGGAGGAGGAGGGAGGGGGGGTTCACAGCGACACTTGGCCACCACCTCCTTTCTCCTAAACAGCATCACTGTAACTCCGGACTGAGCACCACCCCTGCTCAAACCACCTCTCCCCTTTTTCTTACTCCAAAAGATTTTGGGGGACCCTCTCACCTCCACACCCCCAAACCCTCCACACCCTGACCTCTGAGCCCCCGCCCCCCCCCCAGAAGCTCCATGCTGGGGTGGGTGCTCCAGGCAGCTTCCTTAACCAGCTGGTTAATTACTGCCGAGGTATTGAAGCAGCTCGGAAGCGGGGGTGTTGGAGGGGTGGAGGGAGCTGGACACCGCAAATAATGAACCCCCAAAATGCCCCAAATAATTAAAACCTGGGGTTAATTAGGGGTTTGCAACCAAAGCCAAGCCATCCCTAGCAAGGCTGGGGGTGCTGGGAGGAGATTGGGCTCAATCCTGGCATCCTCCCAGGGAATTATAACTTGAGCCAACCCCCCCCAACCCCACCCCGCCCTACCTTCCTCTGGGCACTGCCCATCACCCCTGTGCCAGGGCTGGTGTTAATGAGGGCCAGGGGAGCTGCTCCTGCTGCTTAATTAGCATTAATTATTTGTATTAGCCACAGAGCAGGCCATGCTGGGTGGACCCTTGGGGGGGGGGGGGGGACATGACTTGGGGAGACTGGAAGTTGGAGCTGGATGGTTTTGGGGTCCCCCACTGTTGGGAGTCTCTGTGGGTGGGGGCCTGGGGATGGTCCCCAATGGATCCTCTGCCTGTGGGGAGACAGAGGGGTTTTGGGGGGCACCCACTGCCATGCCTGGGAGTCAGGGGGAACACTGCCTGCTGCCTCCAAGGGTGCTGGGAGGGCACCCACCATCGTGTCTGGGGGCTCCTGGGGGGCACTGTGCCCAGGCATCCTGGCCTGGGCACTCACCGTCAGGCCCTGCAGGGGGAACTCACCACTGCGCTCAGGGTCCGGGGGGAGACTCCACCACCGTGCCCGGGGGGCCGGGGGGAGACTCCACCACCGTGCCCGGGGGGCCGGGGGGAGACTCCACCACCGTGCCCCGGGGGCCGGGGGGAGACTCCACCACCGTGCCCGGGGGGCCGGGGGACACACCTGCCACCATGCTCAAGTGACCTGGGGTGAGCAGCCACTGCCAGGCCCAGGAGTCCTGGGGGGCAGCACATGGGAGGGCACCCACTGGCATCTCTGAGGATCTGAGGGCACCTGCTGCCGTGCCTGAGGATCCTGGGGGGCACCTGCCACTGCACATAGGTGTCCTTGGGAGCCACCCACAGGGAGCCTTCAGGGTCCTGGGCTGTGGTGGCTGTGGCACATAGGGCACAGAGTGTCCCCAAGGCAGCAAGTGTCACCGTGAGCAGCTCACCACGAACACAGAAGCATCCTGCTGTCCCTGCAGCCCCCCAACAGCCCAGGGCACCCTTGGGTGCAGCTGGCCATGCCAGGGTTGATGACACCCCCTTAGCAGTGTCACTCATGGGGTGTCAGCGACAGTGGCTACAGCAGATCCAGCTGTGGGACTGGGGGCCCTGTCCCCACCACAGTTCCCACCTCTGGAGGCTATGCCTGGCTTGTAGCATGGGGAAACTGAGGCATGGAGCAGATCGAGAGGGATGAGGCCATCTGGGAGGAGGGAGCGGGGTGGGGGGGGCCGGACTTGGTAGCAGCCACCCTGCCCCTCTGCCTCCGCAGTGCCAGGAGCGGCTCAGCCCCGGCGCTGCCATTTATCTTGCCTGGTTAGTGCGCGGGGCTGGCGGCGCGGTGATGAGGAGGCTCCTTAACGAGGGAAGACGGATGGCACCGGGCGGCTCTGGCCGCGGCGGGGGGAGGACCGTGGCGGCGGAGCCTGGTCCCGAACAGCTTCTCCTGGTCCTGCTTCCCCTCTGCTTCTTCCTCACCTCCTCTTTTTTCGGCGCGACCCCAGGCGAGGCAGCATCCCCCGGAGAGCAGGGTGCTGCAAGTGACTGAGACTCGCTTGGGATGAGGACTCCTGTGGTGGCAGGGGAGACACAGGGTGACTTTTAGCAGAGTGACAGCATTGGTGATGGCACGAGGGATGCGGCTGCGTGGGTGCCAGCAAGCCCTACGGGACCAGCTGCCGGGCCGTCAGTAGGTTCCAGAGTTAACAGGGCCTGATCACACCACTGCAGGCGGTGGGCTTGGGAAGACACAGCTGCATTCCGGAGGAGGAGAGGACCCCTGGGGCCCCCGTCCTGCAGGAAAGGACAGGAATCCACGGGGAGATGCCTCCTTCCCTCACCGGCTCTGGGACCTCGCAGCCGCTCGGCGGTGCCTCCCCCGCCCACCCTGAGCCAATTAAGAGCCCATTCTCGTCAGCTGTAATTAGGAGCATCTTCTCCCCGGCACATTCCCTTGGCATTTCGCTGGGGATTTTACCTGCCGGCTTGTCACTGTCACCCGGTGCCGTGCGATCTCCCTGCAAGGCGCCGCCGTAGATTTCATTACTCAAAGCCTTCTGCAGCAGGCTCCAGCCACGGAGCTCCAGGCGGCCGCGGCTCCTCCGGCTCTGCCGGCACCTCCCGGCACCCAGTGACTGTTCCTCGGGGGGAGGATCCAACCCTGCAGCAAGGCTTGTTCCGGGGGGATGTGAGCGCAGCCAGCCCAGCCCGCGCCTCACATTCCTGCTCCTTGTGAAGCTCACGGAAGATATGCAGGGGAGCACTGGGTGGTCTGAGCTGGGCTGGGCTGGGAGATAAGGGCATGTGTCCAAGCCCTAGTCCTGCATCTGAATCCAGAGACCCATGTCTGAGCTGTGCTCATGCATCCGAACCTGGCACCAGAGTTCCACATCTGATCTATGATCCCACACCCAAATCCAAAGATGAGGTCCCGTGTCTGAGCTGGGTCCCACATCCAAGTCCAGAGATGGGGTCCTGTGTCTGAGCCACGGTTCCATGTCTGAATCCAGAGCCATCCTTCCCTGTCTGAGCCATGATCCCATGTTTGAATACAGAGCCATCCTTCCATGTCTGAGCCATGGTTCCATGTCTGAATCCAGAGCCATCCTTCCCTGTCTGAGCCATGGTTCCATGTCTGAATCCAGAGCCATCCTTCCCTGTCTGAGCCATGGTTCCATGTCTGAATCCAGAGCCATCCTTCCCTGTCTGAGCCATGATCCCATGTCTGAATCCAGAGCCATCCTTCCATGTCTGAGCCATGGTTCCATGTCTGAATCCAGAGCCATCCTTCCCTGTCTGAGCCATGGTTCCATGTCTGAATCCAGAGCCATCCTTCCCTGTCTGAACCATGGTTCCATGTCTGAATCCAGAGCCATCCTTCCCTGTCTGAGCCATGATCCCATGTCTGAATCCAGAGCCATCCTTCCCTGTCTGAGCCATGGTTCCATGTCTGAATCCAGAGCCACAGTTCCCTGTCTGAGCCATGGTTCCATGTCTGAATCCAGAGCCATCCTTCCCTGTCTGAGCCATGATCCCATGTCTGAATCCAGAGCCATCCTTCCATGTCTGAGCCATGGTTCCATGTCTGAATCCAGAGCCATCCTTCCATGTCTGAGCCATGGTTCCATGTCTGAATCCAGAGCCACAGTTCCCTGTCTGAGCCATGGTTCCATGTTTGAATCCAGAGCCATCCTTCCCTGTCTGAGCCACGATCCCATGTCTGAATCCAGAGCCATCCTTCCATGTCTGAGCCACGATCCCATGTCTGAATCCAGACCATCCTTCCCTGTCTGAGCCATGATCCCATGTCTGAATCCAGAGCCATCCTTCCCTGTCTGAGCCATGATCCCATGTCTGAATCCAGAGCCATCCTTCCCTGTCTGAGCCATGATCCCATGTCTGAATCCAGAGCCATCCTTCCATGTCTGAGCCATGGTTCCATGTTTGAATCCAGAGCCACAGTTCCCTGTCTGAGCCATGGTTCCATGTTTGAATCCAGAGCCATCCTTCCCTGTCTGAGCCACGATCCCATGTCTCAATCCAGAGCCACAGTTCCCTGTCTGAGCCATGGTTCCATGTTTGAATCCAGAGCCACAGTTCCCTGTCTGAGCCATGATCCCATGTCTGAATCCAGAGCCACAGTTCCCTGTCTGAGCCATGGTTCCATGTTTGAATCCAGAGCCACAGTTCCCTGTCTGAGCCATGGTTCCATGTTTGAATCCAGAGCCACAGTTCCCTGTCTGAGCCATGGTTCCATGTCTGAATCCAAAGCCATCCTTCCCTGTCTGAGCCACGATCCCATGTCTGAATCCAGAGCCATCCTTCCATGTCTGAGCCATGGTTCCATGTCTGAATCCAGAGCCACAGTTCCATGTTTGGACCACGATCCTGCATCTGAACTGGGAGGCAGGGTCCCATGGGAGAGCCCCCACTGTGCACATGTCTGAGCTGTGGCTCCATGCCCATCCCACAGCTCTGCTCCCATGTCTGAGCCCTGGCTCCACAGCTGAACCTGGACCTGCAGCCCCAGATGCAAACCTGGCATCGTGGTGCCACATCTAAGCCTGCTGGCTCAGGGTGATGCTCAGAGCTCCACTAGACCCTGTTCACCCCTGGGTGGGGATCACCCGTGGCAGGCAGTGCCCTGGCTATGGGTGAGCAGGGACCTGGGGTGTGCCACAGGATGCAAGGGCTGAGGCTGTCTGAGCCCCGGGGGCTGGGTAACTAGGGTGTCCTCTGTGGGGGTAACTCTGGTGTCCCCCGTGGGGTAACTCAGGTGTCCCCTGTGCAAGGCAGCTCAGGTGTCCCCTGTGGGGTAACTTGGGTGTCCCCTGCATCAGGCAGCTCAGGTGTTCCCCGTGGGGGTAACTCAGGTGTCCCCCGTGGGGTAACTCGGGTGTCCCCTGTGCAAGGTAGCTCAGGTGTCCCGTGGGGGTAACTCGGGTGTCCCCGTGGGGGTAACGCGGGTGTCCCCTGTGCAAGGCAGCTCGGGTGTCCCCCGTGGGGGTAACTCGGGTGTCCCGCGTGGGGTAACTCGGGTGTCCCGCGTGGGGGTAACTCGGGTGTCCCCTGTGCAAAGTAGCTCAGGTGTCCCGTGGGGGTAACTCGGGTGTCCCCCATGGGGTAACTCAGGTGTCCCCCGTGGGAGTAACTCGGGTGTCCCCTGTGCAAAGTAGCTCAGGTGTCCCGTGGGGGTAACTCGGGTGTCCCCCATGGGGTAACTCAGGTGTCCCCCGTGGGAGTAACTCGGGTGGCCCCGTGGGGGTAACGCGGGTGTCCCCTGTGCAAGGCAGCTCAGGTGTCCCCTGTGGGGGTAACTCGGGTGTCCCCCGTGGGGTAACGCGGGTGTCCCCGTGGGGGTAATGCGGGTGTCCCCCGCGCAGGTGCGGGCCAGCGCCATCGCGCAGGACGCCGACCAGAACTACGACTACGCCAGCAACAGCGTCATCCTGCACCTGGACGCGGGCGACGAGGTCTTCATCAAGCTGGACGGGGGCAAAGCCCACGGTGGCAACAACAACAAGTACAGCACCTTCTCTGGCTTCATCATCTACTCGGACTGAGCCCGGCCCCACGCCACCGCCCCACGGCCCCGCGGCGTCCCCCTGCTGCTGCCCAGCCCCACGGTGTCCTTCCACAGAGTCCTGCAGTGGTCACTCAGCCCCCGTGGCATCCCCCCACAGCAGCCCCCAGTGACTGTCCAGCCCCAAGGAACCCCTCTGCTGCCGTCCAGCCCCACAGCATCCTGCCACTGCCCTCCAGCTCTGTTGCCTCCCTTGTCCAGCCTCATGGCATCCCTCTGCCGTGGCACAGCCCCACGGCATCCCCCGCAGTGCTCCAAACCTCCCCTTCCTCATTAGTTCACCCCATAGCTGCTAATTCAGGGCTAGGGGGCTGCAGGGGGCTGGGGGCTGGCAAGAGTTTGGGTGCCCCCCCCTTGCGCTGGCTCACCGACCCCCGTCCCCTCGCTGCCTGCCCTGCTTGGCGCCACGGTGCCTGCTCCCCACTGCCCCCCAGGCCCGGGGCGATGCTGGGGCTGTGTAGATATGTACAGGACGTGCAGGTGTCTCCATGGGTGCCCTCCCCACCCGCTGCCCAGTCCCACGCCGGGGGGGGCTTGTGCTGGCGTGGAGGGTGGGACACCTTGCCGCCCGCCCCCGGGGCGACTCCATGGTAAAGCAGAGCTGTGACCTGTCCCCGTCTGCTGTCTGTGTCCCCACGTGGGGCAGAGCCAATGTCACCCACCCGAGGGACGGCGTTCCCCTGCCGCCACCGCCACCTGAACCGACCCCACTTGCCTTTCCACATCAGCCCCGCTGCTGGGTGCTGGGGAGGGCTCCTCTGTCCTCCAGTGCTGGTGTCCCCTCTGCCACCTCCCCTGGCGATGCTGAGCGCCACGTCCCGGCCCCCAGCGCCAGGCGGCACCCCGGCAGGCTGTGCCCTCACGTCCCAGTTGCAGGAGCGGAGGCCGAGGCCAGGCTGTGCGTGGGGAGCCTCCAGCGCTCAGGCTCCGCAGCGCCGCGGCCGCACAGGCAGGACGTGTCCCAATGAGAGGTGACAGGGAGTGCCCAGGGCCACCAGCCGCGGCCGGGGCGGCCGCAGTGCGGGCAGAGAACAGGAGACACTGGGGACACGTGGGCAGCCCTGGGGACAGGGCCGGGGCAGGTGACCTCTCCCGGCCCTGATGGGTGCCTGGAGCCGGTTCTCAGCGCTGATGAGGGGCACGAGGCGGGGGCCTGGCCGCGGGGGCTCCTAAGGGCCGGAGCTGTCAGCACCGCGCTGGGAGAAGCTGCCATTCAGGCGCGGCGTGACTGTAGCCACGACCCCCGCTGGCATCGTGGGGGGTCCCCAGCGGCTCAGGCTCTTGGCAGGTCTCTCTCCGCCGGACAGCGCTGGGCCCGCCGGTTCTGCCTGCCTCAGGCGCCCACAGTGCCCAGGGCAGGGCTGGGGACGAGGACAAAGATGGCGGCCAGCTCGGGGCGGCCTACAGCTCCCATGACGCTCTGCGCGGAGCGGCCGCGGCTCGCGGGGAGAGAGGGCGGCAGCAGGCGCGGCTCGTGGGCGGGAGAGGGCGGGGCGCGCGGGAGGGAGCGGGCGGGGCTCGCGTTGCGCAACAGCCAATGGGAAGCTCTGCTTGACGATTGACCAATGAGCGCAGGGGGCGTGGTCGGCGGGACTGTTTGAGCCTTCTGCGGTGGAAGCAGCGGTGAGCGGCGCTCCGGTGCCCAAAGGGAGAGGGATGGGGGCGGCTGCGGGGACCAGGGGCAGCGTGCGGGAGGCGGCGGTGGAAGCGCCCTGAGCAATGCTGGGTTAGGGTCCCGGGGAGCGTTACGGGGCCGGGGGATGGGGGTGAGTTGTGGCTCAGGGGCCGGGTTGGGGAGGGGCTCTGGGGACCCGCGGTGGGGGTAGGAGCGTTGGGGTGGTTGTGGGGACCCGAAGGTGCTGCTGGGTCCTTGCAGACGGTGAGAACGCGCAGGGCTGGGGGGGTTGTAGCGGCAGCTCCGGGAGCACCGGCGGCGCTTAGGGCAGGCAGGGCTTGGGAGCAGGCTCCGGGCTCGAGAGGTAAAGGCTTTGTCCAGCCTCAGGCTCCCCCTCCGCCGCTTCCCCTCCCTGCCTGACCCTTTTTTTTCCTTCTCAGAGGGCACCCTCAGGACTTTGGAGCCCGGAGTTGTGTTCCTCGGTGTCTTCAGCCAGCGCTTTCCCTGGAGCGGTGCTGTGCCCTCAGCCCTGTGTCGCCGCCGCCATGGCGCTGGTCCCTCCCCGCCAGGAGGGCACCGTGGCCGTCATGGGGCGAGTGCGACCCCCGGCCCCCGGCGAGGGAGCCAGGCGGCACCCGGTGCTGAGGGTGGATGACCATCACACCCTCCTGTTCGACCCTGAGGGCTCTGCTGGTGCCGCCGGCGGTGTGCTGCCTGCTGGCCGCAGCCAGAACCCAGGGAAACCTCCGAAGTTCCTCTTGGAGCGGGTTTGTGCTGAGCAGGCCCCCCAGGAGGAGATGTTCCAGCACACCACCCCTCAGATGGTCGACACTCTCCTCGATGGCTACACCTGCTCTGCTGGGACCTGGCAGCCTGCTCTGGTCCCTGCAGGAGCTCCTGCCCCGTCTGCCCCTGCTCTGGGTGGGCTCAGCAGAGCTGGGGCTTGACTCCAGAAGCCCTGAGCAGTTGTGGCAGTAGTGGGGACACAGCAGCTCTGCAAAAAGAGAAAGCCTTGAACTTGTTGTTGGCACCAAGGTGGGGGCAGGGCCAGTGCGGACCTGGAGATGTCATCTGAGGGCTGTGGGAGCAGAGACAACCTGCAGATGAGCGTGGAGTCCTGTGTGGGGGTGCTGTGCTGGTTTAAGGCCAGACAGCTGCTCTGTTGCTCCAAGAGGGACACAAGAATGACTCTCACACAAATGGGTTGGAGAGTGATGGGAAGTTTAAGTGGAAAATCCCTCTGGTGTTTCACAGAAACCACAAAGCATAGTGGCAAAGACTCTCAAAGCCTCCAGAGTCCTTTACAGCACACCCAAAGGCCCCCAGCAATTCTCTTCTCCACACCTGAGGGTATACCTAAACCTTCCAGGGCTCTTTCTTACCCCCCACCCCTGCTAGGCTGGTCTCAAGCTGGCCAGGTCTGAGACTGCTCCCCTCCCCCTTTCCTCCTGACATTAGGCTTAAGACACTCCCCCAGCATTACCTGATAGGGAGCATCTGCCACGGGAGCAGAGAGGGAAGAAAGAGGAAGGGACGGACTTTGCAGAGGGATTTATGGGGTGCAGGATTCATGGGTATGAAATACTCTGATTCCTGTGCCCACCTTGCTGGCTTGGACACGTGAGCCACCTGAGGTGTAACTTTATGTGGCAGTACCAGGAGGCACCCAGCCTGAACTGCCACAGGTGGCATCAGCTGGGAGCCCTGTGCAGGCTGGGGAGCAGCCTGGTGCAGAGGGCCCTGGGGGTCCTGCTGGGCAGGATGTGAGTGGGAGGCAGCAGTGCTCCCTAGCAGGAGTTGGGTTTGGGGCTGTCCCCCCAGGGGCATTTCCAGCTGAGGTGAGCTGGGAGCATCCCTCCCCAGTGCTGCTGTTGAGGAAGGCTGCTCTCAGGGCTCCTCCCTTTCTCCTCCCAGTGTTTGCCTACGGAGCAACAGGAGCAGGGAAAACCTACACCATGCTGGGCTCAGAGAAGAGCCCTGGCATCATCTACCTCACCATGGAGGAGGTGTACAGGAGGTTGAGGCTAGGAAGGAGCAGAAGAGCTACATAGTCCTGGTCTCCTACCTGGAGGTAGGCTGTGCCCCTCCTGCTGCCAGGCCACCATCTCCAAGGTCTGGGCTTGTAGTGCCAGGGCTACCCCTGTGCTGCCAGCTGTGCCCAGTGGCCAGGACAGCCCCAGACTGGAAGCAGGCTCCCCCACCCAGTCTGCTGAGCTGGTGCTGCTGGTCTGCCCCTCTGGAGCTGGGGGAATTTGCTGAGGGCCACAGGGCAATGAGGGCTTCCTGGCTCCAAGGGCTTTGGAGGAGCTCAGTGCCTTGCTGGTGAAGCCTCCTGAGCTGTCCTCTGCCTTTAGGGCAGCTTCAGCTGCTCCTGCTGGCACCAGGTGCCAGAGGTGCTGTTGGGTGGGCAGCAGGCTAAGCGTGGCCCTGGGGTCCAGAGCTCCTCTGCCTGCTGCCCTCTGGGGCCCCAACCCTCAGCCTGAGCTGGAGCTGCCTGCTGCAGGTCTACAACGAGCAGATGCGTGACCTGCTGGAGCCCAAGGGCCCTCTGCCTATCCGGGAGGATCCTGAGAGAGGAGCTGTGGTTCAGGGTCTCTCCATCCAGCAGGTGGGGGTGGAAGCAGGCACAAGGTGTGGGCAGCACTGCGCCTGCCCCAGGGGTGCCAGCGGGCACTGGGGACCCGGGGTGGGGGATGGCGCTGATGGGACCTTAGCGGGAGGTGCTGTGGGGACCCGGGGTGGGGAGGCTGTGGGGACCTGGGGGTGTGTGGTGTGGGTACCTGGGGGTGCCAGCAGGGCTTGACTGCCAGCCAGCCAGAGGGGTGAGTGTCCTTGTGCCACCTCCCTGTGCCACTTCCTCCTGGCTGCTCAGAGCGCAGAGTTTCAACCTTCCTGTGGTGTGCAGCCCCCCTGAGCATGCTGGAGGTGGGGGAGGGCCCAGGTCTTGGTTTACAGAGGAGTTCCTGCCCTCTGAAGTGGGATTTGGCTCCTAGGGATCCAATCCCATGGGATAAGCTCTCCTGGAAGTGTCAGCCTAGGAGCTGCAGCCAGGGAGCTGACTTGGTGTCTTCTCTGCTCCTTTAGTCAAGAGCTCTGTGGCTGTGCCTGGCGCCCCTGTGATGAGCTCTCCCCTGCCAGGCTGCCAGCACCTGGCTGCACTCAGCAGTGCCATGCTGCTGGCCCTCAGCCCCATCAGGAAGAGGAGGAGGTCCCCTGAGATGCCAGCTCCTCCCCAGCTGGCATCTGCCTGCAGCCTCTCCCCACGGCTGAAACGCCGGCGGAGGAGTGGGAAGCCAGCAGAGGCTGCCAGGGCAGCACAGAGCCCCCCGGCAGCCCCTGTGTCCCTGCCAGCCTGGCCCTGCAGCTCCAGACTGTGCCCAGGGAGGCTCTCCTGGAGCCACCTGCCCCTGGCGCCGCTGGCAGCTCCCAAGGGCTGTGACCTGCCCCCAGGCCCTGCCCTCGATGGCACCTACCAGGTGTGCCCTGGGCCCTTGGGCTGCAGGGGCCTGCAGCCCCCTGACTGGCAGCACAGCCAGGGCCTGGTGAACCTGCAGGATGCCCTCTCAGTGCCCAAGTGAGTGCTGCCCTGGGGCCCTCCCTGTGGGTTTGGGGACCCCTCCATGGCTGGGTGACTCCTGGGTGGATGGCTGCACCATGGCTGTGGGGAGGGAGAGTGGGCAGCAGGCACAGGGCTGGGGCATGGGCAGCAGTGGGCTGAGCTCACCTGGGCATGGGCTGCTAAAGAGAAAAAGCCAAGCAGAAGGGGCACCCCTGTGTGCCACTTGCCCTGGCACAGTTTGTGCACCCTCCTCTTGCACGTAGCTGCCCCAGGGATGACCTCTCCCAATGTGGGGCCAGGTCTTGGCTTACACAGGAGTGCCTGCCCTCTCAAGTGGGATTTGGTTCCTAGAGATCCAATCCCATGGGATCATCTCTCCTGGAAATGGCAGCAGGGAAGGTTTCCAGGCACAGCAACTGAGAGTTTTAAGTGCCTCTTGTCAGGCCTGAAGCTGCCTCCACCAGGTCTTTGCTGCTGCCTCTGCTCCCCGAGGTGCTGCCCTGGCAGGGCTGCCCTGGCAGCATCTGCTGCTGTCTCTGCCCCAATGTCCTGGCAGAAGGAAGCTCTTGGGGAAGGTCTCCTGAGGGAGGCTGCCTGTGATGTGTGCCTGAGCCCCAGCACAGCTCTGTGGCTGCTGTTGGGTGCCCTGCAGCCAAGAGGTGACCTCCCAGCCCAGCTTCTGCAGTCCCAGCCTGGGCACCCCTCAGCCTCAAAGCTTGCCTGGCCCAGAGCTCCCCCCAGGCTGTGCCCCAGCTGAGGAGGGGGTTCAGAGGTGCTGCTGGTGGGGCTGAGCCTGTCTTTGGTGCCAGTGGCTGAGGTTCAGCCCCTCACTGGTTCTTGTCTCTGTCTCTCTGTGTCCCAGGGCTGTAGCTGCTGCCATGAGCTCCTCCCCAAAGCTGCAGTCCCTGCCCCAGGCTGGCAGCTTCCTTGCTGCTGCTGTGGCCTCTGAGGCACTGCAGCCCCTGGCCCCTCAGGAGGCTGCTGCCAGCCAGGAGCAGGCCTCATCCCCAGGGAGGGCTGCAGAGGTCAGCAGGGCCAGCCCAGAGGAGCCAGCAGGGCTGTGCTGCTGAGGGTGCAGGTTTGTGCTCTCTCCTCTGTCCTGGGGTCTGCTGCAGGAGTGTGGGGTGGTGGGGGGCAGGGGGGGCTGCCCTGGGGATTGGGGGTGCCTGGGAGCTGCAGCCAGGGAGCTGACTTGGTATCTTCTCTGCTCCTTTAGCCGAGAGCTCTGTGGCTGTGCCTGGTGCCCCTGTGATGAGCTCTCCCCTGCCAGGCTGCCAGCACCTGGCTGCACTCAGCAGTGCCACGCTGCTGGCTCTCAGCCCCATCAAGAAGAGGAGGAGGTCCCCTGAGATGCCAGCTCCTCCCCAGCTGGCATCTGCCTGCAGCCTCTCCCCGCGGCTGAAACGCCGGCGGAGGAGTGGGAAGCCAGCAGAGGCTGCCAGGGCACAGCACAGAGCCCCCCAGCCCCTGCCCCAGCAGCCCCTGCCCCGGCAGCCCCTGTGTCTCTGCCAGCCTGGCCCTGCAGCTCCAGACTGTGCCCAGGGAGGCTCTCCCAGAGCCACCTGTCCCTGGCGCCGCTGGCAGCTCCCAAGGGCTGTGCCCTGCCCCTGCCCCCATGCCCTGACCTGGACATCACTGATGAGGTCTGCAAATAAGGGCTGCCCTGGGGCCCCTTCTGTGGCTGGGTGACTCCTGTGTGGATGGCTGCAGCTCTGTGGGGAGGGAGGTGGGCAGGAGGCTGAGGTCAGCAGGCTGAGCTCATCTGGGAAAGGCTGCAAAGGGCAGAGAGCCTTCCAAGAGAGGCTTTTCCTTCTTCTCCTTTGACCTTGGAGCATCTTCCAGGATGGAAGTCAGGAGTCAGGAGTCCTGGAGTCAGGAGTGTTGGCTGGGAGCAGGTTGGGTAAATGCTCTCCTTGTAGAGAGGTGGGGAAATGGGCACAGGGAATGGCCCAGGCACCACCAGGTGTAGCTGCACCTGGGCAGTTGCCCTCTCCTGGGGCTTTGCCTCTCTTTGGACCATTCTCTCCCTTGCAACCAGGCAGCTTTCAGGTGACTTGTGTTCACTGCAGGTGGGAGCCCCTGGCCCAGGTGCCCCCCAGCCCCAAAACAGTGGGCAGCCAGGATCCACCCTGGCACTAACCATCTCTGCCCTGTCTGCAGGACCTGCAAGCTGGCCTGTGCCTCACAGGCACCCTCTGTGCCCAGGCTCCCTCGGGCTCCAGAGCCTCTGCCCTGAAGCAGAAGGCAGCTGAGAGGTGAGAGAGCAGCCAGCAGCTGCCTGTGCTCCCCACTGTGGGCCCAGCCCTATGCCTGCAGCTGCACCTTGCCTGTGGCCTCTGGGCCTCAGGGAGGCCTCTGCCCTGAGCCTGGCTGCTTCCCAATGGCCTCTTTGCCTTTCTCAGAGCCATTTGCCGCCCCGGGGGTGGGCACCGGAGCCACATCCCCCAGGTGCACAGCAGGCACAGAGCTGCCAAGGCCTCTGCACCCCAGGTGAGGCTGTCCTGGGAACCACTCTGCCAGGAGTGAGCCCTGCTGCTGTGCCAGCCCCGTGCCAGCTGAGAGGCAGATCCCTGGCATGGGGATGGTTGGTGCTGGGGGGGTGGCTGCAGCCCCAGCTGGGGGAGGGCAAGAGAGCAGGGAGCTGCCAGTGCCTGGATGTGCCTCAGGAGGGGACCTGCCTTTGCTGCTTGTGCCCCAGAGCTGCCTCCTGCCCTTCTCTCTTTGCAGCCCCAGAGCATCCTTCAGGCCCCCTGAGCAGCAGTGCAGCAAGAGGAGCCCCAAAGTGTTCCCAGCCCTTGGCAGCAGCCCTCCTGCTTCCAGCCCCCATCCAGTGAAGCTCTGACTGTGAAGGCTCCAAGCAGCCAGGATCCCATCCCAAGCTCCCAGCCCTGCTCCATTGGTTTGGGAACTCTGCCCCTTCCTTGCTGCAGCCTCTCAAGGCCTTCTTCATCCCCTGCTTTGTGTCCATTGTGTTCCTCCCCCCCCCCCTTCAAGTTCATGGCACAGTTCCTCCTCCTTCCCTGTTCCGTTTGCGGCTTGGTTCCCATCCCTATCGATCCCGCCCCCCGCGTCGCTGTTCCCCCCCCAGGTCATGTTGTTCAGTAAAGGTTTGGTTCTTTGGCTCTTCGGAGCTGCTCTGCCTGCCTCTTGCCTGCCCTTGGGGGACCCTGGGCCGGGGGGTCCCTCTGGGAGGGGCTGGCTCAGGCCCTTCCGCCTGGGCTGGGCTCCACTCTGCCTTCCCCTCCTCTGCCATCATCACAGGGCCCCGGGGGCTGCCTCCTGCTCCCTCTGCTCTGCCTGGAGGGGCTCTGCCTTGCTGCCTGCTGTGACACAGTGCTGCTGAGGGCTGCTGGAGGCTGCCTGCCCCCCAGCTCCTGCAAATCTGCCCTTTGCCCCTGCCTCTAGCCTCATCTGTGCCCCCTGGCTCCTTGTGCCCCTTTGCCCCAGCTGCCTGTGGTACTCCAGTGCTAGGGCAGAGAGCTCTGAGCATCCCTACCCTGGGGCCACCCCTGTCCCCTCCCAGCCCTGTGCCTCCCTTTTCCTGCCAGGGCAGGGCACAGCTGGGCACTGACACAGCTGCCTGCCTGCACCAGCTCCTCAGAGCCACCCTCAGAGGTGCCCAAGCATGGCAGGAGCAGGAGGGGCAGGCTGGACACAGCTCTGGGCATGCTGCTGTCCCATGCCCCAGGCTCACCAGCTCCTCCTGCCCTACTTCCCTGCCCGGCAGCAGCAGATCTCTGTCTGCTCCCAAGCTGCCAGCTTCTCATGAACACTTCCAGCCCCCTCCCCCTTGGTTTGTCTCCTCCAGAGGGGGCTGAGGAGGGGCAGAGCCCAGCTCTGCCTGCAGACCCCCCCCAGTGCCTCTTTCTGTGCTTTGATCCTGGCTGGGGAGGAGCTGGGCAAAGAGAAACCCCTGGGGAGCTGCTGGGGAGCTCAGGGGGGAGCCCAAAGCCCCCCCACTGTCCCCTCCCCTGTGAGGGCTGTGCCCCCTGGGGGCCTTCAGGAAGTCTGTGGGGCTGGAGGTGCCCTGTCCCCACGGGCTGGCACAGCCAGTGTCCCTGGGGCTGTCCCTGGGGTGGCAGGTTGGGGATGCCAAGTGCCACTTGTGGGGTACCTTGGTGCCCCAGGCCAGGTGTTTCTGTGGGCACTGCTGCCAGCATCCTAGGACAGCCCCAAGGGCACAGAGCTGGCTGGGCATGAAAGGGGAATCCAGCAGCCTCGGTGCCAGCCTGGGTCACTGGAAGTTGTGCCCATGGGCACTTTCTCTTATTCCAGCCAGCTCAGCCCAGCTGCTGGCCATGCCCAGTAGTGGAGGCTGTGGCACAGCGCTGGTGGCTGCGGTTGAACAGGGCCTGGCTGCATCTTCCTGTGCCAGGAGCCCTTCCCAGCCACGGGCTGCCCTCTCCCTGCCACTTCCTAGGATCTGCCCCAGCCCTGTCTCCCAGCTGCTTCTTGTGGCACTCCCCTTGTGTCCCTTATGTCCTCATGCCCCCAGACATCCCTGCCTGGTTTATCCTTAGGCTCTGGCCATGGCCCTGTTTGTGGTTCACAGGGTCAGGACTGGTACTGTCTCAGTGCCCATCTCTGCCCTGGGTCCATCCTCCGCGTTTGCCAGCAGTGGTGCCTGGCACAAAGGCGCCCACGGCTGAGCCGGCTCCAGCCCCACCAAAGCCCCTTCCAGCCGCCCAGGGACAGCGCCTGGCGCCCAGCCCCTGCCGGGGGAGGGCTCCGCAGGGCAAAGGAGGTGGGGGGGAGGGGGAAATACCCCCGAAACTCTGCCTGTGGGAGTGGGGTCGTGCCCGCGGCCGGTCAGGATCAGACCCCTCCGGTGCTTATGAAGAGAGGACACAGAGTCCTCAGCCCCGGCCGGCCTGCGGCGGCGACCTGCGGCGGCGACCTGCGGCAGCGACCTGCGGCGCTTGTACAGACCTGCGGGTGGGAAGGGCTTGGGAGGCTTCAGCTACTTAATGAGCAGCCTGTCTTAATGAGCAGCCTGCCCACACTGCCTGCACTGCCAGCCTGCCCACACTGCCAGCCTGCCCGAGCTGCCCCACACTGCCTGCCTGCCCACACTGCCAGCCTGCCCGAGCTGTCCCACACTGCCTGCACTGCCAGCCTGCCCCCACTGCCTCCCTGTCCGAGGTGCCCCACACTGCCTGCCTGCCCACACTGCCAGCCTGTCCGAGCAGCCCCACACTGCTTGCACTGCCAGCCTGCCCACACTGCCTCCCTGTCCGAGGTGCCCCACACTGCCAGCCTGCCCGAGCTGTCCCACACTGCCTGCACTGCCAGCCTGCCCGCACTGCCAGCCTGCCCGAGCTGTCCCACACTGCCTGCACTGCCAGCCTGCTCACACTGCCTCCTGCCCGAGCTGCCCCACACTGCCTGCACTGCCAGCCTGCCCACACTGCCAGCCTGCCCACACTGCCAGCCTGCCCACACTGCCTGCCTGCCCGAGCTGTCCCACACTGCCTGCACTGCCAGCCTGCCCACACTGCCAGCCTGCCCGAGCTGTCCCACACTTGCTGCACTGCCAGCGTGCCCACACTGCCAGCCTGCCCGAGCTGCCCCACACTTGCTGCACTGCCAGCCTGCCCACACTGCCTGCCTGCCTNCCTGCACATACAGTGCCCAGGCTGCCAGGCACACAGGGCTCAGAGGGTGGTGCTGAACTGCTTGTGCCAGGGCTTAGTGTGGGGAGCAGGCCGTGGGGAGGAGGGGAATGTGCACACGTGTGTGTGTGTGAGTGTGCACATGTGAGAGTGTGAGTGTGCACGTTTGAAAGTGAATGCGTGTGAGAGCGTGCACACGTGTGTGTGTGCACACATGAGACTATGAGTGTGTACATGTGGGAGTGTGTGCACATGCACGTGAGTCTGCACATGCATGTGAGTGTGAGTGCACACATGAGTGTGCAGGAGTGTGTGTGTACACATGTGTGAGTGTGCAGAGGTGTGAGTGGACGTGAGTGTGAATGAGTGTGCATATGTGTGTGCATATGCATGTGTGCACACATGTGAGTATGTCCACGAGTGTGCATATGCATGTGTGTGCATATGCACATGTATGTGCAGACATGTGTGTGCAGATGTGTGATTCTGCACATGTGAGTGCACATGTGTGTGCACATGTGTGTGTGTGCACGTGTGTGTTTGCACCTGTGTGTGCACCTGTGTGTGTGCACGTCTGTGTGTGCACATGTGTGTGCCTGAGGGTGCAGCTCCCTGAGGAAGATGTTGAACAGGACTGGAGCAGCACTGAGCCCTGGGCAACATCTCTGGCACGGCTCAAGGAGCTGAGCAGCACTGGGAGCCTCGGGGCAGCCTCCCTGGCCAGCAGGATTCCTCTTGGGAAAGCTGAAACCCCCAACCCACATCCTTGGGAAAAGGAGTGGGGCTGAGCCCCCTGGGCAAGGCCTGCTCCGTGCTGAGCACCAAGCAGGTGGCCACCTACAGCCTGCAGGGATGCCAGGGATCCTCTGTGGAGGGTATGCACCACAGCTCTGGCAGGCACAAACATTGGCTCACAGCTCTGGGCTGGGCTGAAAAAAAAGCAACCAAAGCCCAGAGGAACTCCTGCAGGGAGTCAGCACTCACTGGAATTGATTTTTTCCTTCAGAAGTCAAAACATCTTTAACCCAGAGCTGAAAGCAAAGGCTTCAGAGAGTCACAGAATATGAGGGCTTGCAAGGGACCTCAGAAGATCATCAGGTCCAACCCCCCAGCTGGCTCCAGGGCAGGGGGGGGTCAAGGCTTTGTCCAGCCTCAGTCCCCTCCTCCACTGCTTCCCCTCCCTGGCTGACCTTTTTCTCCTGTCAGAAGGCTCAGGACTTTCTAGCCCAGAGTTGTGTCCTCAGGTGTTTGTCAGCCAGTGCTGTCCGTAGAGCACTGCTGTGCCTCCAACCAGTGCTCTGCCTCCATCCAGTGCTCTGCCTCCATCCAGTGCTGTGCCTCCATCCAGTGCTCTGCCTCCATCCACTGCTCTGCCTCCATCCAGTGCTCTGCCTCCATCCAGTGCTCTGCCTTCAACCAGCACCATCCTGGAACCAGTGCTGTGCCTCTATCCAGTGCTTTGCCTTATCCGGTGCTGTGCCTCCAACCACTGCTGTGCCTCCATCCAGTGCTGTGCCTCCATCCAGTGCTGTGCCTCCATCCAGTGCTGTGCCTCCATCCACTGCTGTGCCTCCATCCAGTGCTGTGCCTCCAACCACTGCTGTGCCTCCAACCATTGCTGTGCCTCCATCCAGTGCTGTGCCTCCATCCAGTGCTGTGCCTCCACCCAGTGCTGTGCCTCCATCCAGTGCTGTGCCTCCATCCACTGCTGTGCCTCCATCCAGTGCTGTGCCTCCAACCACTGCTGTGCCTCCATCCAGTGCTATGCCTCCATCCAGTGCTGTGCCTCCATCCAGTGCTGTGCCTCCATCCAGTGCTATGCCTCCATCCAGTGCTGCGCCTCCAACCATTGCTGTGCCTCCATCCAGTGCTGTGCCTTCAACCACTGCTGTGCCTCCATCCACTGCTGTGCCTTCAACCACTGCTGTGCCTCCATCCAGTGCTGTGCCTCCATCCACTGCTGTGCCTCCATCCAGTGCTGTGCCTCTATCCAGTGCTGTGCCTCCATCCAGTGCTATGCCTCCATCCAGTGCTATGCCTCCATCCAGTGCTGCGCCTCCAACCATTGCTGTGCCTCCATCCAGTGCTGTGCCTTCAACCACTGCTGTGCCTCCATCCAGTGCTATGCCTCCATCCAGTGCTGTGCCTCCATCCAGTGCTGTGCCTCCATCCACTGCTGTGCCTCCATCCAGTGCTGTGCCTCCATCCAGTGCTGTGCCTCTATCCAGTGCTGTGCCTTCAACCACTGCTGTGCCTCCATCCAGTGCTGTGCCTCCATCCAGTGCTGTGCCTCTATCCAGTGCTGTGCCTTCAACCACTGCTGTGCCTCCATCCAGTGCTATGCCTCCATCCAGTGCTGTGCCTCCATCCAGTGCTGTGCCTCTATCCAGTGCTGTGCCTTCAACCACTGCTGTGCCTCCATCCACTGCTGTGCCTCCAACCACTGCTGTGCCTCCATCCAGTGCTGTGCCTCTATCCAGTGCTGTGCCTTCAACCACTGCTGTGCCTCCATCCACTGCTGTGCCTCCATCCACTGCTGTGCCTCCATCCAGTGCTGTGCCTCCAACCACTGCTGTGCCTCCATCCAGTGCTGTGCCTTCAACCACTGCTGTGCCTCCATCCAGTGCTGTGCCTCCATCCAGTGCTGTGCCTTCAACCACTGCTGTGCCTCCATCCAGTGCTATGCCTCCATCCAGTGCTGTGCCTCCATCCAGTGCTGTGCCTCCAACCACTGCTGTGCCTCCATCCAGTGCTGCGCCTCCAACCACTGCTGTGCCTCCGACCAGCACCATCCTGGAACCGGTGCTGTGTCTCCAGCCAGCACAGTGCCCTCAGCCCAGCTCCCCTGTCCCCATGGTGCTGGTCCCCCTGCTCGGGAGGGCACTGTGAGTGCAGCCTCCTGCCCCCAGCGAGCATGAGCTGGGCACACAGCACCCAGTGCTGAAAGCTACCGACCAGAACCTCCTCATCTTCCACGTGGAGGAGTCTGGAGGTCCCTCCAGCAGTGTGCTGCCCACTCACAGGGCCAAGCAGCAGGGCAAAGACCCCAGGATGTTCTTCAGCTGTGTTTGTGACAAGCAGGGCATGCAGAAGGTGTTCCAGCACACTCTGGAACCAGTACTGCGCCTCCAGCAAGCTTTGTGCCTCAGCCCAGTGCTGCGCCCTCAGCCCAGTTCCCCTTTGCCCATGGCGCTGGTCCCTCCCCGCCAGGAGGGCACCATGGCCGTCATGGTGTGAGTGCGACCCCCGGCCCCCGGCGAGGGAGCCAGGCGGCAGGTGGTTGTGAGGACCCGAAGGTGCTGCTGGGTCCTTGCAGACGGTGAGAACGCGCAGGGCTGGGGGGGTTGTAGCGGCAGCTCCGGGAGCACCGGCGGCGCTTAGGGCAGGCAGGGCTTGGGAGCAGGCTCCGGGCTCGAGAGGTAAAGGCTTTGTCCAGCCTCAGGCTCCCCCTCCGCCGCTTCCCCTCCCTGCCTGACCCTTTTTTTTCCTTCTCAGAGGGCACCCTCAGGACTTTGGAGCCCGGAGTTGTGTTCCTCGGTGTCTTCAGCCAGCGCTTTCCCTGGAGCGGTGCTGTGCCCTCAGCCCTGTGTCGCCGCCGCCATGGCGCTGGTCCCTCCCCGCCAGGAGGGCACCGTGGCCGTCATGGGGCGAGTGCGACCCCCGGCCCCCGGCGAGGGAGCCAGGCGGCACCCGGTGCTGAGGGTGGATGACCATCACACCCTCCTGTTCGACCCTGAGGGCTCTGCTGGTGCCGCCGGCGGTGTGCTGCCTGCTGGCCGCAGCCAGAACCCAGGGAAACCTCCGAAGTTCCTCTTGGAGCGGGTTTGTGCTGAGCAGGCCCCCCAGGAGGAGATGTTCCAGCACACCACCCCTCAGATGGTCGACACTCTCCTCGATGGCTACACCTGCTCTGCTGGGACCTGGCAGCCTGCTCTGGCCCCTGCAGGAGCTCCTGCCCCGTCTGCCCCTGGTCTGGGTGGGCTCAGCAGAGCTGGGGCTTGACTCCAGAAGCCTTCTAAAGAGCTTCCCCAGGCTGCTCGATCCCAGCTCCCAGCCTGGCCTCACGGCTGAGGCTTCAGAGGAGCAGCTGCAGGATCCCTCCCTGCTGCCAGGCAGCTCCGAGCAGGCAGCAGCTGCGCTCCTGTCTCGCCCTGCTCCGGGCCGGGCGCTGGCACCGCAGGAGGCTCTTCCTGGCTCTCCGGCGCCCTCGGCCAGCGGCTGGAGGCTGCTGCTGTCCCTGTGCCCACCTGGCAGGCAGGGCTCCTGTCGGCATCGGCACCCAACAGCTCCAGGAGCCGCCAGTGAGGGGCAGGAAGCAGCAAGGGCTGCTCATGGGGACAGGGAATGAGACTCTCTAGCAGAGGGTATCCTGCTCCGGAGGTGACACTTCAGAGAAGCTGCTGAAAGATGGGGGCAGGGAAATGAGATGAAAAAGGAAGAGGAAAGAGCTCGTGGTGAGAGATGGGGACACAGGGCTGATGGGCTTGTTCAGGAGGAAGAGGACCCTGAGAGCAGGGGAGGGCTTGGGCACTGCTCCTGCCCCTGCTAAATTAGAGAGGCTGGGAGGAGAAAACAACTTGGACTGAAGGATGGTGAAGCAGGGAGGGGAATGAGCTCTGCCTTGTCTGCACAGCCTGGCAGGGACCCTGGCCCTGGGCTGGCTGCAGGAAGCTCTCCTCTGCCCGTGGCTGTTCCCTGCTCTGTTAATGAACGCTGGTCTCAGGGCTCCTCCCTTGCTCCAATCCTGTGGAGAGAAAAAAAAAAACAACTCAAATTTTTGTCTTGTCTTCTCCTTTGTACTCAAATGGCCTCCAAAAAGTCTTTCCTCCTGCCTCAGCTCCCCCAGGTCCTGCCCTGGCAGGGCTCCCAGTAGTCCCTGCACAAGGCTGGCAGCCTCCTCACTCCTGACCTGGCCTGTGAGCAACTGCAGCCCCTGGCCCCTCAGGAGGCTGCTGCAAGCCAGGAGCAGGGAGAGCTGCAGAGGTCAGCAGGGCCAGCCCAGAGGAGCCAGCAGGGCTGTGCTGCTGAGGGTGCAGGTTTGTGCTCTCTCCTCTGTCTTAGGGTCTGATGCAGGCCTGGGGGCTGGAGGGGGGGGAGGGGGCAGTTGCCATCTGTGGGCACAGGGCAGGGAGAGTTTCTCCTGTGCTGGCACCCAGCAGGTTCTGCCCAGGGCTGGTCAGCAGCTCTGGTAGCCCAGGGCATGGCAGGGGCTGTGAGCAGCTCATGCCTCAGAGGAGCTCAGCAGCCTGTGCCAGTCAGCTGGGAGGGGAGGGACATTTCTGCTGCGGGAGACCACAGCAGCACTTCTGAGCCTCCCTTTTCCTCCTGTTGGTTACTCCTCTGGGGTGCATCTGAGTCAGCCTGGCTGTAGCCTCACCAATGGCGTTCAGCCCCATGAAGAAGGGAAGAAGATTGCCTGAGATGCTAACTTCTTCCCAGCTGGCATCTCCCTGCAGCCTCTACCTGTGGGTGAGATGCAACTGGAGGTGTGGGAAGCCACCAGAGGCTGCCAAGGCAGCACAGAGCCCCTCCAGCCCGTGCCCCCAGCCCCTGCCCCAGAAACCCCTGAGTCCCTGCCAGCCTGGCCCTGCAGCTCAAGGCAGTGCCTGGTGAGGCTCTCCCAGAGCTGCCTGCCCCTGGCACCACTGGCAGCTCCCAACGGCTGTGCCCTGCCCCCAGGCCCTGCCCTTGATGGCACCTACCAGGTGTGCAGGCTGCCAGCCTCAGCCAGCAGCCCTGGGCCCTTGGGCTGCAGGGGCCTGGAGCCCCCTGACTGGCAGCACAGCCAGGGCCTGGTGAACCTGCAGGATGCCCTCTCGGTGCCCAAGTGAGTGCTGCCCTGGGGCCCTCCCTGTGGGTTTGGGGGCCCCTCCATGGCTGGGTGACTCCTGTGTGGATGGCTGCAGCTCTGTGGGGAGGGAGAGTGGGCAGCAGGCACAGGGCCAGGGGATGGGCAGCCAGCCTGGTGCCTCAGGAGTACCAGTGCCAAAGGCTTAACAGTGCCAGCTGATAATGGTGCCTCTGCTTGGGCACAGGCTGAGGCCGGGAGCAGCCTGGCTGCTTCCTGGCAGCTGAGGCCAGGCTCCTGAGCTTGCACTCCCTCAGCCTGCACTCTAGGGGCTCAGCACCCAGCTCAGCAAGCTCTGGCTCCCCAGTCCCACCGCTCCTCATCCTCAAACCACACTTTCCCCACCTACAGCCACCCTCCCTCCACCTGCCAAGGCCACCCTGTGCCCCCCGGGCAGGAGGCCCCCGCTGCTCACTCACGTCCTGGTCGTAGCGCTTCCGGATCTCTGGGTGGGTTTGCTCTATCAGGCAGTCGACAAAACAGGTCTGGAAAACAGCAGCCCCGGGGGCAGGAGGGGGCTCAGGTCACACAGGCAGGGACAGGCACAAGGCCTCCCCTCCAGCACCGCCACCGCGCTGGGCTGCTCCTCCGGGCCACGGCGGGGCCGGAGGAAAACCTCCCTGGGGGTGCCCAGGCCGGCAGAGGGGCGGCAGAGGCTGCTGCTGAGCCCCAGGGGGCGGTGGCAGAAGCCTGGCCCGGCCCCTGCCCGCTGCCCACCGCACGGGGGGCACCCCGGTACCTTTGCCGTGGTGCAGGTGCCCGCACAGAGTCACGTTCGGATCAGCTCCGAGTTGTCCATCAGGTCTGCCAGGAAGCTGCAGGAACCAAAGACAAAAGGCTGTTGGAGCCTTCTGCTGTGTCTAAGAAAAGGAGGTGCTGCTGCAGCCTGGCTCCCTCTCCAAGGTGCCCCCTGAGCCCCCTCCCAGCTCTCGCTCTGCCGCTGCCCTGCGTTGGCAGAATCCTACTCCCAGGCGCGGAGGAGCAGAGAGTTGGAGGCCTTGGCAGATGGCAGTGGGTGGAGGATATGGAGCTGGCAAAGATGCCAGCAAGGCACAACTAGGGAAGCTTTGCTTCCCTTCTAGGCAGCCTCAGGTGCTGCAGAGCTTCCACTCACACGGGGCAGGCCCCAGCTACGGCACAGAGCTGGGAACCAGCCCCCCCCGGGGCCGCAGAGGCAGCCACAGGGCCCTGCAGACCTGCTGGCCTCAGGCACCGCAGCAGAGAGCTCCTCAGGGGCTGCAGGCAACAGCGAGGGAACTGACAGGCCTTAGGATCAGCAGCTCAGCTGGCCGAGGATGGCTCAGTCACTCCTGCAGGACCCTGGCCCAAAGCTCCTCAGGGACACCTCAATGGCCCTGGCACAGAACACGAGCCTCTCAACCAGGGCCCCACTGCTGCAGCTCTGCCAAAACCAAAGGCTGCCAGAGAATCTCCTTTGACACAGCTCTGAGCTCACTCACCTGGGACCTTCTCAACGGCCAACACTTTGATGAAGAGCTAAAGGACACCCAGATCAATAGCAGTGCTGATTGAAAGCTTCCCACTGCTCTCCAAACAAGGCTAAATGGGAAATCGATGCCTTGCTCACAGCTTTCTGCCACAGCCTCACAAGGACTTCTCTGAGCCCCACCCTAACCACTGAGGCCACAAAGAGGACCAAGAGGAATCCATCCCAGACAGAAGCAGCAGAGGACACAAGGCTCAGGAGAGCAGCAGGTCATGAAGAGTGCAGCTGATGGACTGAGAGCCCCAGGGGCTGCTCTTTGGGCTCTACCTGGCTGTGTCTAAAGCCTCTCTGCTCAAGGAACAGACCAAGAGCACCAGGGGACAGCCCTGAGCAGCAGCTGTCCCACTCAGGTCCTCAGCACACCAGCAACCAACCAGGTGAACAACAGCTCCGGGGCAAAGATGTGGCTGCAAAGGAAAAGGACCCAAGAGAATCCTTGGGGACAGCAGAGGCAGGCCCAGGCTGGCTCTGTCTGCACACAGGAAACTGCTGCTCTTGGCCTCTGTGCCTGGAGATGACCTTCAGCACCTGGAAAGAGCTCTGACTGCTCAGCAAGTGGAGGATGGAAAGGGCCCAGGGAGCCCCGAGGGCAGCTCAGCCTTGGTCATGCTCAGCCAGAAGGCAACACACAGAGGCACTGCCCAGGGAGGATGCAGAGCCCTGCACCCAGCAACCAGAGCAGGCTGTTCGAGGATGCAGGCTCAGTGTTGGGTGGTGAAAGAGACACAAACCAGCCAGGGAGCACCAAACTCAGCCAGGGAGCATCAAACCCAGCCAGGGAGCACCAAACCCAGCCAGGGAGCATCAAACTCAGCCAGGGAGCACTGAATCCAGCCAGGGAGCATCAAACCCAGCCAGGGAGCACTGAACCCAGCCAGGGAGCACTGAACCCAGCCAGGGAGCATCAAACCCAGCCAGGGAGCATCAAACCCAGCCAGGGAGCACAATGAGCTCCCTCCACAATGAGGACTCGCAGCCACTCCTGCCCCTTACTCACTCACACAGCAGAGCCACAGCCCTGAGCAGGCTCAGACACCACTGCAGGACCAGCTGCGGGACCAGGAGACCACGAGGGGCTCCCACAGCTCTCAACTGCTTTCCCCATGGAGGCCTTGCAGCCTCTGATGCCCTCCCTGCTCTCTGCAGAGTCTTGCTCTGCCTTCAGCACCGAGGAATCCACCTCCCACACTCTGCAGCAGCACCAACACAAGTCACCAAAGCCCTGAAGACCTCGGGGAGCAGACACTCATCCTCCACTTGATGGAGCACAAACAACACCACTCAATGCAGCCAGAGCTACAGAAGGGCCAGCTGGAACCATGCTTGGCAGGACCAAGTCCACTCTGGTCTGCAGGACTCAAGCTCCAGCAGTGGGCAGAGCCTTGCTGCAGAACCAGAGCCTGGCAGGGACAGGGATCCCTGGCAGCTTGTTCAGAGCCCTGCAGAGCCCTGCTCCCGCGGGGGCTACAGGGCAGGATGAGTCTGCACCAGCCTCCCCTGGGATGCTGCCCTCATCCCATCCCATCCCATCCCATCCCATCCCATCCCATCCCATCCCATCCCATCCCATCCCACCCCACCCCCACCCCTAGCCTCATCCAGATCTTTCAACTCTGCTCAATTCATCGTTGTCATTGCCGGGGTCCAGCTCCGGCCGGTGCAGCTCGCAAGCACATCACCCAGATCGGTGTCCATGCTGGGTCGGCAGGGGCACGCTGGAGGCGGCAAGCTCTGCCCCAAGCTCCCCCTGCCCGAGACGCTCACTGCGCCCAGCACCGTGCCCAGCACCGCGCCCAGCACCGCGTCCAGCACTGCGCCCAGCACTGTGCCCAGCACCCAGCACTGTGCCCAGCACTGCGCCCAGCACCCAGCACCGCACCCATCACCGCACCCAGCGCTGCGACCAGCACTGCGCCCAGCGCACTGCCCAGCATTGCGCCCAGCATTGCGCCCAGCACTGTGCCCGGCACCGCGCCCAGCACTGAGCCCGGCACTCCGCCCAGTGCCGCGCCCAGCACCCAGCACCGCGCAGAGCACCGCGCCCAGCACTCCGCCCAGCACCATGCCCAGTACCGCGTCCAGCACTGCGCCCAGCGCACTGCCCAGCACTGCACCCAGCACCATGCCCAGCACCGCGCCCAGCACCGCACCCATCACCGCGCCCAGCGCTGCGACCAGCACTGCGCCCAGCGCACTGCCCAGCATTGCACCCAGCACCATGCCCAGCACCACGCCCAGCACCGCACCCATCACCGCACCCATCACCGCACCCATCACTGCGCCCAGTACTGCAACCAGCACTGCGCCCAGCGCACTGCCCAGCATTGCGCCCAGCACCGCGCCCGGCACTGCGCCCAGCACTCCGCCCAGCGCCGCGCCCAGCACTCCACCCAGCACTGCGCCCAGCACCCAGCACTCCACCCAGCACCACGCCCAGCACCGCACCCAGCACTGCACACAGCACCACGCCCAGCACCGCGCCCAGCACCGCGCCCAGCACTGCACACAGCACCGTGCCCAGCACTCCGCCCAGCACTGCGCACAGTGTACTGCCCAGCATCGTGCCCAGCATCATGCCCAGCACCGCGCCCAGCACTCTGCCCAGCACTGCGCCCAGCGCCCAGCACTGCACCCAGCACCACGCCCAGCACCACGCCCAGCACCGCAGACAGCTCCGCGCCCAGCATCGCACCCAGCACCGTGCCCAGCCCTGCACACAGCACCACGCCCAGCACCGCGCCCAGCACCGCGCCCAGCACTGCACACAGCACCACGCCCAGCACCGCGCCCAGCACCGCGCCCAGCACTGTGCCCAGTGTGCTGCCCAGCATTGCGCCCAGCACAGCGCCCAGCACCACGCCCAGCACTGCGCCCAGCACCGCGCCCAGCACTGTGCCCAGTGTGCTGCCCAGCATTGCGCCCAGCACAGCGCCCAGCACCACGCCCAGCACCGCGCCCAGCACCGTACCCAGCACCGCACCCAGCGCCCAGCACAGCACCAAGCACCACGCCCAGCACCACGCCCAGCACTGTGCCCAGCACTGCACCCAGCGCCCAGCACTGTGCCCAGCACACTGTGCTGAGGCTGGAGCTGGGCTGGGGCAGGGCTGGAGCAGAGATGGGGCAGGGCTGGAGCGGGGCTGGGGCAGGGCTGGGGTAGGGCTGGGACAGGGCTGGGGCAGGGCTGGGGTAGGGCTCGGGCAGGGCAGGGCTCGGGCAGGGCTGGAGCTGGGCTGGGGAAGGGCTGGGGCAGGGCTGGGGTGGGGCTGGATCCGGAGCTGGCAGAGGAACCTTTGAGGAAGGACTGTGAAGGGCCCTGCCCGTGTGGGGCTCACGGTGGGGCAGAGCAGGGGCTGAGCTCCTGGGTCCAGCTGGATCAGGACAAAAGGGCAGTGGGGCCTGAAGCAGATGAAAGCACTGCCCAGCACCTGGGGGATTCAGGCTGAGCAGAGGGCTTCCTTCCTGGGGCACAGGACAAGAAGGTCGTTCCCCTCAGGGCCAATGCTTCTTGCACTTTTGCTGCCTGTTCTTTTAACCCTTACATAGCAATTGAGCTCTTTCTTTGGGGAAAACACCTCTGGCACCCCAGCACCACTGACCTGACCTCGGAGTGGGGGGAAGCTGTATCTCTGATTCTGCTGCTTTGCACTTCCTTGCAGCACCTCCAGCAGCTGGGAGGATCCACCCCAGCTTAACTGCACAGCTTGCATGGCCAGCACTGGCAACAGACCCCACAGACTGGGGATCACAGGACCACAGAATGGCTTGAGAGCTGGGAGGCACCTTAAAGATCATCCAGCTCCAACCCCCTGCCGTGGGCAGGGACATCTTCCCCCAGCCCAGCTTCCTCAAGGCCTCATCCAGCCTGGTCTTAAACACTTCCAGAGATGAGGCAGCCACAGCCTCCTTGGGCAGCCTGTGCCAGTGTCTCCCCAGCCTCACTCTAAGAGATGCCTTCCTAATGTCCAATCTAAATGCACCCTGCTCTGGGAGCTCCTGGTCCTGCCACTCCCAGCCCTTGTCCAGAGTCCCTCCCCACCTCTTCTGGAGCCTTTTCAGGTACTGGAAGGCTGCTCTGAGATCTCCCTGGAGCCTTCTCTATTCTAGGCTGAACAGCCCCAACTCTCCCAGCCTGTCCCCACAGGGGAGATTCTGTAGCCCTCTGATCCTCTTTGTGGCCTCCTCTGGGCCCACTCCATCAGCTCCAGGTCCTTCTTGTGCTGGGAGCTCCAGAACTGGAGGCAGTGCTGCAGGTGAGCTCTGAGCAGAGCAGAGCAGAGGGCAGAATCCCCTCCCTGTGCTGCTGCTCTCCCTGCTCTGGATGCAGCTCAGCCCTCAGCTGCCTGCTGGGCTGCCAGGGACCATTGCCAGCTGATGTCAAGCACCTCCTCAACCAGCCCCCCGTGGTCCTGCTCTGCAGGGCTGTTCTCCACCCCCTCCTCACCCAGCCTGGGATTGTGCCTGGGACTGTCCCGGCCCTGGGGCAGGACCTTGCCCGCTGACTTGTGGAACTTGCTGCCCTTGAGGCTGTGCCGAGTGGTGGGCCAGGAATTCCCAGATGAATATCAAACCAGAAAAGGCCTTTGGGGTAGGAAGGAGCATCCTGAGTAACATTCACAGGCTTAATGTAACACTAGGAAAGGGTTTTTGGGGGTAGGAAGCAACACTGTGAGGAACAATCTGTGCTGGCACCGACTCCCCATCCACAGGATTATCCTCTCTCAGGTCACCAAGCCCACAGAATGCAGCCATGACCTCTGAGCCACCAAGCTTGAACTCAGTGTGGTTTGGGATTTTTCCCTTGCTGGATTGCTGCAGGTGTTGACCTTTGCTGGAATTCTGACCGTGGTTGCTTGCTCTGTTTGGGTGCACTGAGAACACAGCAGCCAAGGCAAGGCCTGGGGAGCTCCGGCAGAGGGGATGAAAGGCTCTCATGGGGTCAGTGGGGGGATTTGAGGCTGGAAGAACAGAGCTGAGAAGTTTGAGGCTAAATAAGCTTCTCCTGCCCTGGTGTGAAGCCCAGCAAACAAGAAGGGAAGGTCCTTAAGCCTAAAGGCTGGGATGACCTCCAGAGTTAAAATAACCAGGAACAAGGCACAGGAATTAGGAGCAGCATCTAAATGCGGGAAGATTCTGTCAGCTGCTGTAGCTAATCATGTCTGGTTCTGGCTTCTTGACAGGAATCAGAGACAGATTGGGACACAGATCAAACCACTGAGGTGTCAGTGGGGATTTTGATACAAAACACAGCCCTCAAGGAGGAGAATTTCAGTGGCAGTGGAGGGCCCCCCCCCAGTGTAATGAGTGATGGAGCTGATGGAGCACACAAACAAAGCCCAAACTCATAAATGAGAGCTTCTCTCTTTTATGCTGGATATAAACTGCTGCTGTTTCACCTAGGGAGGTGCTGGGATTGTGGAACTCCCCCCAGCAGCCTTCCCTCTGCAGAGCTGGGAGGGAGAAAGAAAGATACCTCTGCCCTGAAGAGCTGCTGCACAGCAGGTGAACCACCCTGGGGTAATGCTGCCATGACCGGGGCGGCAGGAGTGGGGTCTTTGAGGACTGTCACAACAGGAGTGGGGTGTCTGGACCTGAAAGGACTACCACAACAAGAGCAGGATCTACAAGAAGGCTGGGGAGGGACTGCTCAGGCTCTCAGGGAGTGCTAGGACTAGGGGGAATGGAATGAAGCTGGAGGTGGGGAGATTGAGGCTGGAGGGGAGGAGGAAGTTCTTCCCCAGGAGAGTGGTGAAGCCCTGGAATGGGTTGTGCAGGGAGGTGGTTGAGGCCCCAGCCCTGGAGGTGTTTAAGGCCAGGCTGGCTGAGGCTGTGGCCAGGCTGATCTAGTGTGGGGTGTCCTTGCCCATGGCAGGGGGGTTGGAACTGGCTGATCCTTGTGGTCCCTTCCAACCCTGACTGATTCTAGGATACTATGATATCTGCTCACCTAGAGGTGTTCCTGTCCCCCACAGGCTACAGATCAATGCCAGGACTCCCCCTGCCCATGCCCCTGTTGTGATGAGAGTGGTGTCCTTGACACCCCAGGGCTGGAGCATGAGCTGCAGAGTTGCCCTCCATGTGCATGGCCTGCTAGGGCTGTTCCAACAGGAGTGGCTTGGCAGGGCAGCACAGCTGGCCTTGGGATTCCCCCAGAAGGGCCCAGCCCCCTGGCACAGAGCTGTGGTGGGACAGAAACTCAGCCCTGGGTAAGGCTGGAGATGCCTGAGGGACAGGATGCATCCAGAGGGATCTGGACAGGATCCATCCAGAGGGATCTGGACAGGCTGCAGAAGTGAGGCCATGTGAACAGCATGACACTCAACAAGGGCAAGTGCAAGGTGCTGCACCTGGGTCAGGGTGAGTCCAGTGCCAAGCCAGGCTGGGGATGAAGGGCTGCAGAGCAGGGACATGGGCATGGGGGTGCTGGTGGGGGAGAAGCTGAGCATGAGGCAGCTCTGTGCACTGCCAGCCCAGAGCCAGCCCTGTCCTGGGCTGATCCCCAGCAGTGTGGGCAGCAGGGGCAGGGAGGGGATTCTGCCTCCCACCAGCCCTGGGCCTCCTTCAACCTGCTGGGCTTGCCATGGCTCCACTCCTCCAGCCTGTGCAGGTCCCTCTGGATGCCACACGTGGCCCAAACTCAGACCTTGCCTCGGAGAAGAAGCTCAAAGCTCTGAAGGATTTGGTCTGATCTGCTTTGCTAAGTGTCAGATCTGCTGCTGGTTGCCTGCAGGAACATTGTGCTGGCATCACACCTGAAGCCCCTGGAGAAGAAGGAGAAAGTGGAGAGGAGGAGGCAAGTGCTGTGGAATCCCTGCACAAGCCAGGCCAAGGCCCCACAAGGCAGCCAGGTGGAGATGCCCCAGGTGAGGGAGATGCTGCCAGGGGCTGTGCCCACAGCTCACAATTGCTCCAGAACCACTGGGGGATGATTTGGAAGCAGAAGAGGGACCCAGAGGTGTCTCTAGGTGTGAGCAGCCCTCCAAGGGCCCAGAAGGGTTGGTGCTGGGTGACCCCAGGGCTCAGCCTTGGCCCCACTCTGTCTCTGCTCCCAGCCTGCAGCAGCTGCCTCGGGAAGGCTGCAGCAGCCCCGGGGGAGCCTGAGAGCAGCTGCAGAGCCTCGGTGCACAACTCCCAGCACCCTGCCTCTGCTGCTGGCTTCCTGGGGCAGTGCCCTGCCTTGCCCACACTCCTGCAGCTGGCTGCACTCTGCAGCCCTTGAGCCAGGGCCCTGCAGCTGGCTGCTGCCACTGCACAGCCACGGGGAGCAGATGTGCTGCAGTGCAGCTGCTGCTGCTGCACCCCAGGGGTCGCTGGGGAGGAGATGGCCAAGTGCTGGCTGGGCTGCAACCTGCTGCCCACTGAGTGCTTCTTCAGCTCTGGGGAACAGGGACTGAACACTTTCTGTGCAGGTCCTCTGGGAGCTGGCTGCCATCTGCCCTGCCCCCTCCAGTGGCCTCTGCCCACACTGGACAGTCCTGGGCACTGGATGTGTGGCTGGGGATGGTTCCCATGGATGCTTCTCACAGAGCTTTGGGACACTGAATTCCATTTCCCTCTTTCTTGTCAGATCTTTCTGCAGCTCTTCCAGGCAGCTTTGTGCTTTCTTGGTCTGAGCAATGATCTCCCCTGAGCAAATCCTCTCAGAATCAAAGGATCATAGAATCACTGAGGTTGGAAAAGCCTTCTCACATCATTGAGTCCAACCATTGCCCCAACCCCACCATGGCCCCAGGTGCCATGGCCATGTGTGCTCTGAACACCCCCAGGGATGGGGACTCCATGTCCCAGGGCTTCACCACTCTCTCACTAAAGACATTTTCCTAATGTCTGATCTAAACATCCCCTGCTGCAGCTTGAAGCCATTTCCTCCTCCCCATCCCTTCAGTGCTTGGGCTCTGCTCTCCAGGGCATCTCCATTCCATGTTTAGACCCAGCCTGATGTTGCTCTGCCTAAGAGCCACAACATCTGACCCCCTGCTCAGCCCATGCCTCAGCTCAGGCAGCAGGATGAGTTCAGCAGCTCAGGCAGAGTCTGGGGAACAGGATTTCCTTTGCCCTGGAGATGCCACCCTGAGCTTGGCTCTCTCCAGTGCCAGCTCTGCCAGGGACCCTGAGGAGTGCAGCTTGAGAGCTCTGAGGCCCTCTGTGTGTTTCTGGGGTTTGTGTCTCACCTCTGTCAGCATTCAGCTCAGAATGAATGGATTGGGTTGGAAGGGACCTTTAAAGCCCAGTCCAACCCCCCTGCAGTCAGCAGGGCCAGCCCCAACCAGAGCAGGCTGCTCACAGCCCCAGATAACCTCCCCTGCAATGGGGCCAGGGACAAGGCAGCTCCCAGCTCTCTGGGCCAGGCTCTCCCCACCCTCACTGTCAAACATTTCTCACTGTCAAGCATTTCTCCCTTCTCTTCAGTCTGATCCTCCCTCTTAGCTCCAAACCATCTCCATTCCATGTTTAGACCCAGCCTGATGTTGCTCTGGTTAAGAGCCACATCTGACTCCTGCTCAGCCCATGCCTCAGCTCAGGCAGCAGGATGAGTTCAGCAGCTCAGGCAGAGTCTGTGGGGAAAGGAATGGACCTGAGATCCACGGGGGTGTCCTGTTCCATGCTGAGGTGAAAGCAAATGGCCACCCGTAGAGATGTCATCCTCTTTGGATGGGAAAGAACTGAGGGAAAGGAAACCTGGCTGGTATTTTGGGAGGAGAAGCCAAAGCTCACACATCTCTGTTATCACTCAGAAGGTTTGAGACATGTCATCAGTGACACCTGGTGTTTGACTGAGCAGCCTCTGAAGGGAGAAGGGGCTGATGGAGGTGGAAATGCTTGAGCCAGGGCACGGGGTGTACCTCAGAGACGCTGTCACCTCCTGCTCCTGTGAGCTCTGTGCTGAAGTTGCACATCAGTGGAAGTTTAGGAGCTGACAGGTGTCAGTCCCACAGGGAGACCCTGCAGAGCTGCCCAGTTCTGGGTCTGAACTGAGCCACACTCCTGTTCTGGCTGCAGACCAGAGAGGTCCTCCCATGGCACAGCTCAGCACCTACCCTGTAGGATCCTGCAGCGCCTCCCAAGCCTGCTGAGCACCCTGGCTTGTGTTGCATTCCTCATACTGCCTTCACCTCAGCTCAGGAACAGCTGGCAGGTCCATTTTGTCCCAAACCCCATCCAGCAAAGCAAGAGGTAGAGTCACCCTGGCAGGCAGAACCATCCCTCTCCCACCTGCTCTGTAGAAACCACTCAGCACCAAATTGCAGGCTTCAGGCTCATCTCTGAGGCCTGGCTTTGTGGCATCTGTCCTGGGGACAGCTGTGTCCCTGCAGTCTGCCATGGGTGCTGTCCCTCTTGCTTTTGCAAACCTGAGGACTAGCAGGAACCTGAGAGCTGAGTCTTAAACAAAGCAAGATCCTGGAGTTACCCAGGGCCAGGATGGAGGATGCTGATGCAGCAACAGCCTGGCATGACTGTTACAGCTCTGGTGGGACCAGATGCAGTGCCCTCTGCAGTCCTGAGGCTCAGAGCTTGCACTCACATCCCCTGTCAAGGTTATGAGCAGCCTGCTGCATCTCCATCACCTGGGGAAAGGCCAAATCCCTATGGTTTGGGGAAGACTCAGGAGAAATGAAGTACAGAAGAGGTTGTGTGAATGTTCAGGGGAGGAGGGACCAGCTGGGATCAGTTTCCCAGTGGTTTCATCCATCATTCCCAGTCCATTGTCTGGCCTGAGCATCTGCTCAAGAAGCTGAGTTGAAGGTCCACCCAGAGTCAGTGGGGAGCCAGCAGCTCACATTCACCTCAGGAAAGATGCATTCAGGGCCTTTAGGGCTGGTTCCAGCAACAGCCCAGGCAAGGGTGGTGTGAACAAAAAAAGCCTCCCTCCGTCACTCAGAGAGGAGGAGTGTGGAGGGGCTTCAGCACACAAACCCTTGGAAAGCCAACAGGGAGGATGGAGAAGTCCAAGCACTGTGTTTGAAACCTCTTTGGGCTGTGGAGGCCTTCTCTGGGTTTGTTGTGCTCAGAGGGGTCAGGGCAGCAATTAGCACCTCCTGCACTTGAGGTTTTGAAGCAGGTGGTGGTGTTCCCTTGTTCCCACCACACTTCCCATCCCTGCATGCTCCCTCCACAGCTGTGCTGCATGACCTGCCCCCCGTTGTCCGGGACACTGGCAGAGAGGAGAGCTTCTGGAGGTTCTAGAGCCCGTGTCCCGGGAGACAGCCTGCCCTGGGCGGGCAGGGAGCACTTCCAGCAGGTACTCAGCTGGGATGGGACACTTCAGCTGCTCTTTGATCCCTGCAGCAGGAGTTGGGGCATTTGCAGAGCCCATCTCTGGCGAGCAGTGGGAGGTGTTCCTCATCCGACCCAGCGCTGGCACCACCAACCCCACGCGTGGGCTCCTGCCGTCCCTGCTGGGGCTGGGCTGGGGAGGCTGCCTGGTGTGATGGAGCCAAAGCTGCCAGGAGCTGCCCTTCTCCTCTGCCTGCTGGATGTTGTCCAAGCTTTTGCAAGCAAAGAGATGGGAGATGGCTTCAGGAGAGCAGCCTGCCCCGCGTTCCTCATGTTCGACAACGCCGCTTACTTGGCCGACATGACCTTCGAGCTCCCCTGCCACTGCAAGCCCCAGGAGGTCTCCTCTGTCACTTGGTACTTCCTGGAGAAGATGGGCAGCCACCGGACCACGGTGCTGACGGACTTCGCTGGCACCGTGCTGGTGGACTCCAGCCACGTGGGGGCGGGCAGCGCCGTGCTGCAGCGCTTCAGCATCCGCATGTTCAGCCTCATCGTCTTCCGGGCGCAGGTGAGCGACTCGGGGCACTACCTGTGCGGCACGGAGGAGGGGCACTACTTCTACGGCTACGACGTGGACGTGCAGCCCAGCAGCCACATCAGGGTGACCTTCGTGGACAGGGGCCAGCACGTCCGCCTCGACCACGCGGGGAAGCTCTTCAGGCTCTTCACCGCCTTCTGGGCCTGGAGCCGCTGCGACCGCTGCGGGGTGAGGGGCGAGCAGCGGCGGATCGGCCTCTGCTACCTGCAGAGCGCCCGGCTGCACCCTCGCTACCGCACCGCCACGCCCGACGTCACCTCCTGCGGCTCCAGGGCTGTCCCCGCGCACTTCCAGCGCCCCCTCCGCCTCCGCAGCCCCGAGGTGGCCATCCGAAGCTGCCTGACCCCTTGCCCGAAGGAGCAGGCGCCCGAGGAGGGCCCCCAGGCCATCTCCAACGTCATCGCCAGCCTGGGCGAGGGGCCCTGGCAGCCACGTGTGCCCACCCAGTTCCACCGGCAGAGCGTGGGGAGCAGCCTGATCCTCGCCTGCCCGGGGGCCCGGCCCGAGCACGCCGTGGCCTGGGACCGGGGCTCGGTGCGGCTCTACCACTCGCGGTACCTGCGCGGCCTCAACGGCACCACGAGGATCTTCATCGACCACGGGAACCACCTGCACCTGCGGCGGGTGCGGGTGGGCGACAGGGGCACCTACTACTGCTGGCGCCAGGGCCGGCTGGTGGCCGGCTTCCGCCTCAGCATCGCCCACCCCACGCGGCGCCGGCGAGCCTTCGACGACCCCGAGACCATCTACGCCGCCAAGGCCATCGGCATCGGCTACGGCCTCATCGCCATCGTCTTCATCGGCATCCACCTGTGCCGCTGCCTCTGGAGGGCGCTCAGGGGCCCTGCCAGCAGGTAGCAGCTCCACCGTAGCCCTGATGGAGCCTCTACACCTCGGACCATCCTCCTGTTATCACCTTCATCATCCTCCAACGTGCTCCTGGCAGCTCTGCAGGGTCCTTGCTAGGAGGTAGCTTCTCCACCATGGCCCTGATGGGGCCTCTACTCCTTGGACCATCCTCCTGTTATCACCTTCATCATCCTCCAACGTGCTCCTGGCAGCTCTGCAGGGTCCTTGCTAGGAGGTAGCTTCTCCACCATAGACCTGATAGGGCCTCTACACCTTGGACCATCCTCCTGTTATCACTATCATCATCATCATCATCCAATGTGCTGCTGCTGCTGGAGGGTGCTCAGGGGCCCTGCCAGGAGGTAGCTTCTCCACCATGGCCCTGATGGGGCCTCTATACCATGGACCATCCTCCTATGTTCACCATCATCACTTTCATCACCATCCAATGTGCTGCTGCTGCTGGCAGCTCTGCAGGGTCCTTGCTAGGAGGTAGCTTCTCCACCACGGCCCTGATGGGACCTCTACACCTTGGACCATCCTCCTGTTATCACTATCATCATCATCATCATCATCCAATGTGCTGCTGCTGCTGGAGGGTGCTCAGGGGCCCTACCAGGGGGTAGCTTCTCCACCATGGCCCTGATGGAGCCCTCTGAGTGCTCAATTTGGTCCTTTGAGTTTCTCAGCTGGAGCAAAACCCCTTTCATGGAAAATTTGACCTAATGGTGGGGAGTTTGGGGGGTTGGGTTTGGGTTTGGTTGGTTGCTGGTTGGTTTTTTGAAGGAAAAAAAATGAAGTTCCAAATGAATCTGAGTTTTCTCTGAGTTTTGGTTCCCCAGGAGCCAGCAATGTGTCCTCGTGGCCAAGGAGGCCAATGGTCCCCTGGGATAGTCCTGAAAGACATTCAATTGCCTAGAGGCAGCCAAGTCACACCACAGAGAGCCCCTCAGGACAGTGAGGCCAAAGGTCTTCCAAGGTGCATTAAGAAGTTTGTGGCCAGCAGGTCGAGGGAGGTTCTGCTCCACCTCTGCTCTGCCTCAGTGAGGCCACATCTGGAGTACTGTGTCCAGTTCTGGGCTCCCCAGCTCAAGAGGGACAGAGAACTGCTGGAGAGAGCCCAGGGGAGGCTCCAAAGCTGCTGTGGGGCCTGGAGCTGCTCTGTGAGGAGCAAAGGCTGAGAGCCCTGGGGCTGAGAGGCTGGAGAAGAGCAGCCCCAGAGGGCAGCTGAGCAATGCTCAGCAAGAGCTAAAGGCTGGGGGCCAAGAGGCTGGGGCCAGGCTCTGCTCAGTGGTGCCCAGGGACAGGTCAAGGGGCAAAGGGCACAAACTGGCACCCAGGAGGTTCCATGAGGAGAAACTTTTGGAGTTTGAGGGTGGTGGAGGCCTGGAGCAGGCTGCTCAGAGAGGTTGTGGAGTGTCATAGTTTCATAGTATCAGTCAGGGTTGGAAGGGACCACAAGGATCAGCCAGTTCCAACCCCCCTGCCATGGGCAGGGACACCCCACACTAGATCAGCCTGGCCACAGCCTCAGCCAGCCTGGCCGCAAACACCTCCAGGGCTGGGGCCTCAACCACCTCCCTGCACAACCCAGTCCAGGGCTTCACCACTCTCCTGGGGAAGAACTTCCTCCTCCCCTCCAGCCTCAATCTCCCCACCTCCAGCTTCATTCCATTCCCCCTAGTCCTAGCACTCCCTGAGAGCCTGAGCAGTCCCTCCCCAGCCTTCTTGGAACCCCCTTCAGATCCTGGAAGGCCACAATGAGGTCACCTCAGAGCCTTCTCTTCTCCAGCCTGAACAGCCCCAACTCCTTCAGTCTGTCCTCACAGCAGAGCAGCTCCAGCCCTCTGCTCCTCCTCCTGGCCCTGCTCTGGACACAGTTTCCTACTCTGGAGAGTTTCCAACCCCCCTTCTGGCCCTTGTGCCCCTGGGCAGGCTGCTGTGGGTGCCCTGCTGGAACAAGAAGGGTGGGACTGGGTGATCTCCAGAAGTCCCTTCCAACCCCTCCATGCTGGGGTTCTGTGATGATGGGCAGGATCTTGACAGGCTGGAGAGCTGGTACCAACCTCAGGAAGGTCACCAAGGCCATGTGCAAGGAGCTGCACTCCAGTCAGGGCAATCCCAAGCACAAATCCAGCCTGGGCAGAGAGTGAATGGAAAGCAGTGCTGGGGAGCAGGGCTTGGGGGTGCTGGTTCCTGAGCAGCTAACATGGGCTGGCACCAAGTGCTGCCACCCCACAGCCAGTACTGCCCTGGGCTGATGCCCAGCAGCGTGGGCAGCAGGGCCAGGGAAGGGATTCTGCCCCTTTGCTGTGCTCTCCTGAGACACCAGCTGGAGGATTCTGTCCAGCTTTGGAGCCCCCAAACTTGCTGAAGCCTTTTGCTATTTGAAGGGGGCCACAGGAGAGCTGGAGAGGGACTTCTGCCAAAGGTGTGGAGTGCCAGGACGAGGGCAGATGGCTTGGGACTGGGAGAAGCTCTCTCTAGATTAGACATTGTGAAGATGTCTCCATGAGGAGGGTGGTGAAGCTCTGGAACAGGTCACCCACAGCTGTGGTGAAGGCTCTGCCCCTGGGGGTGTTCATGGCCAGGCTGGATGGAGCCTCTGACAACCTGCTCCTGGAGGAGCTGTCCCTGTCCTTGTCAGGGGGTCAGAACTGGGCAGTCTCTAAGGTCCCTTCCAAGCATTCCATGAGTCAATGATTCTGTGGGTTGGCCATGGACATGTGAGTGGCTTTGAGGGGGACTTGGGGACAGGGTGGTCCCTGGGGAACACCATTGGCCTTAGGGATGTCATTGGGCCAGAGGATGTGGCTGCCCTGAGGACATGGTGATAGCAGTCAGCCCTGGGGACATCACTGGCCCTGGGGACATGCTCAGTCTTTGGGCTGTAGCCATGGCAACTCCTCCCCCATCATAGCAGGCTCCAGGAGTCCTGGCTCCTCAGCATTTGGAGGGAAACCTCCTGGTCCCTCTGGATGGGGCAGGGACAGGGAAGACATCCCCCTCCCCTGGAGCCCCCAAAGCCACCCCTGCTTGTACCACCATCCTGCCCTCAGGTACCCCACAAGTGGCACTTGGCATCCCCAACCTGCCACCCCAGGGACAGCCCCAGGGACACTGGCTGTGCCAGCCCGTGGGGACAGGGCACCTCCAGCCCCACAGACTTCCTGAAGGCCCCCAGGGGGCACAGCCCTCACAGGGGAGGGGACAGTGGGGGGGCTTTGGGCTCCCCCCTGAGCTCCCCAGCAGCTCCCCAGGGGTTTCTCTTTGCCCAGCTCCTCCCCAGCCAGGATCAAAGCACAGAAAGAGGCACTGGGGGGGGTCTGCAGGCAGGCAGAGCTGGGCTCTGCCCCTCCTCAGCCCCCTCTGGAGGAGACAAACCAAGGGGGAGGGGGCTGGAAGTGTTCATGAGAAGCTGGCAGCTTGGGAGCAGACAGAGATCTGCTGCTGCTGGGCAGGGAAGTAGGGCAGGAGGAGCTGGTGAGCCTGGGGCATGGGACAGCAGCATGCCCAGAGCTGTGTCCAGCCTGCCCCTCCTGCTCCTGCCATGCTTGGGCACCTCTGAGGGTGGCTCTGAGGAGCTGGTGCAGGCAGGCAGCTGTGTCAGTGCCCAGCTGTGCCCTGCCCTGGCAGGAAAAGGGAGGCACAGGGCTGAGAGGGGACAGGGTGGCCCCAGGGTAGGGATGCTCAGAGCTCTCTGCCCTAGCACTGGAGTACCACAGGCAGCTGGGGCAAAGGGGCACAAGGAGCCAGGGGGCACAGATGAGGCTAGAGGCAGGGGCAAAGGGCAGATTTGCAGGAGCTGGGGGGCAGGCAGGCTCCAGCAGCCCTCAGCAGCACTGTGTCACAGCAGGCAGCAAGGCAGAGCCCCTCCAGGCAGAGCAGAGGGAGCAGGAGGCAGCCCCCGGGGCCCTGTGATGATGGCAGAGGAGGGGAAGGCAGAGTGGAGCCCAGCCCAGGCGGAAGGGCCTGAGCCAGCCCCTCCCAGAGGGAGCCCCAGCCCAGGGTCCCCCAAGGGCAGGCAAGAAGCAGGCAAGAACCCTCCAGCCCTGTATGTTCTCACTGTCTGCAAGGACCCAGCAGGACCTTCGGCTCCCCACAACCACCACAACGCTGCTACCCCCACCGCGGCTCCCCAGAGCCCCTGCACAACCCAGCCTGATCCCCAACCCAGCCCTGATCCCCAGCACTGCCCTGATCCCCAACCCAGCCCTGATCCCCAGCACTGCCCTGATCCCCAGCACTGCCCTGATCCCCAACCCAGCCCTGATCCCCAGCACTGCCCTGATCCCCAACCCTGCCCTGATCCATAACCCTGCCCTGACCCAGCCCTGATCCCCAACCCTGCCCTGATCCATAACCCAGCCCTGCTCCCCAACCCAGCCCTGATCCATAACCCTGCCCTGATCCCCAACCCTGCCCTGCTCCATAACCCAGCCCTGATCCCCAACCCAGCCCTGATCCCCAACCCAGCCCTGCTCCCCAACCCTGCCCTGATCCCCAACCCAGCCCTGCTCCCCAACCCAGCCCTGCTCCCCAACCCAGCCCTGCTCCCCAACCCAGCCCTGATCCCCAACCCAGCCCTGATCCCCAACCCTGCCCTGATCCATAACCCTGCCCTGATCCATAACCCTGCCCTGATCCCCAACCCAGCCCTGATCCCCAACCCTGCCCTGATCCCCAACCCTGCCCTGATCCATAACCCTGCCCTGATCCCCAACCCTGCCCTGATCCCCAACCCAGCCCTGATCCATAACCCTGCCCTGATCCCCAACCCAGCCCTGATCCCCAACCCAGCCCTGATCCATAACCCTGCCCTGATCCCCAACCCTGCCCTGATCCCCAACCCTGCCCTGATCCCCAACCCTGCCCTGATCCATAACCCTGCCCTGATCCATAACCCTGCCCTGATCCCCAACCCAGCCCTGATCCATAACCCTGCCCTGATCCATAACCCTGCCCTGCTCCCCAACCCAGCCCTGATCCATAACCCTGCCCTGATCCATAACCCTGCCCTGCTCCCCAACCCTGCCCTGATCCATAACCCTGCCCTGATCCCCAACCCTGCCCTGATCCATAACCCTGCCCTGATCCATAACCCTGCCCTGATCCCCAACCCTGCCCTGATCCATAACCCTGCCCTGATCCCCAACCCAGCCCTGATCCATAACCCTGCCCTGATCCATAACCCTGCCCTGATCCCCAACCCTGCCCTGATCCATAACCCTGCCCTGATCCCCAACCCTGCCCTGATCCATAACCCTGCCCTGATCCCCAACCCAGCCCTGATCCATAACCCAGCCCTGATCCATAACCCTGCCCTGATCCCCAACCCAGCCCTGATCCATAACCCAGCCCTGATCCCCAACCTGCCCTGATCCATAACCCTGCCCTGATCCCCAACCCAGCCCTGATCCCTTTACCCGACCCTCCTCCGGTACCCTTCCGTGCTCCCCAACCCAGCCCTGATCCATAACCCTGCCCTGATCCCCAACCCAGCCCTGCTCCCCAACCCAGCCCTGATCCCCAACCCAGCCCTGATCCATAACCCTGCCCTGATCCCCAACCCAGCCCTGATCCCCAACCCTGCCCTGCTCCCCAACCCAGCCCTGCTCCCCAACCCTGCCCTGATCCCCAACCCTGCCCCATAACGCTGCCCTGATCCATAACCCTGCCCTGATCCCCAACCCTGCCCTGATCCATAACCCTGCCCTGATCCATAACCCTGCCCTGATCCCCAACCCTGCCCTGATCCATAACCCTGCCCTGATCCCCAACCCTGCCCTGATCCCCAACCCTGCCCTGATCCATAACCCTGCCCTGATCCCCAACCCAGCCCTGATCCATAACCCTGCCCTGATCCCCAACCCTGCCCTGATCCATAACCCTGCCCTGATCCATAACCCTGCCCTGATCCCCAACCCAGCCCTGATCCCCAACCCTGCCCTGATCCCCAACCCAGCCCTGATCCATAACCCAGACCCTGCTCCCCAACCCAGCCCTGCTCCCCAACCCCTGATCCCTGGCATCCCTGCAGGCTGTAGGTGGCCACCTGCTTGGTGCTCAGCACGGAGCAGGCCTTGCCCAGGGGGCTCAGCCCCACTCCTTTTCCCAAGGATGTGGGTTGGGGGTTTCAGCTTTCCCAAGAGGAATCCTGCTGGCCAGGGAGGCTGCCCCGAGGCTCCCAGTGCTGCTCAGCTCCTTGAGCCGTGCCAGAGATGTTGCCCAGGGCTCAGTGCTGCTCCAGTCCTGTTCAACATCTTCCTCAGGGAGCTGCACCCTCAGGCAGTTTGCTGATGACATCCAGCTGGAGGAGTGGCTGAGCCCTGCCAGGCTGTGCTGGCACTCAGGGAGCCCTGGAGAGCTGGGCAGAGGGAAGCTCAGCAAGTTCAGCAAGGGCAAGGGCAGGGTCCTGCCCCTGGGGAGGAGCAACCCCTGCAGGGGCTGCTGAGCTGCTGGAGAGCAGCTCCATGGAGCAGGAGCTGGGAGTGCTGGGGGCCAAGTTCCCCCTGAGCCAGCAGTGTGCTCTTGTGGCCAGGAGAACAAATGCAGTGTGCTCAGCAGGGCAAGGGAGGTTCTCCTCTCCCTCTGCTCTGCCCTGGTGAGGCCACATCTTGGAGTCCTGGGCCCAGTTCTGGGCTCCCCAGTTCAAGAGGCACAGGGAACTGCTGGGAGTGTCCAGGGGAGGCTCTGAAGATGCTGAGGGGCCTGGAGCAGCTCTGGGAGCAGCAAAGGCTGAGAGCCCTGGGGCTGAGAGGCTGCAGAAGAGCTGAGCCCCAGCAGTGTGGGCAGCAGGGGCAGGGAGGGGATTCTGCCCTCTGCTGTGCCCTGCTGAGACCTCCCCTGCAGTGCTGGGGCAGCTCTGAAGCCCTCAGCACTAGGGGGACCTGGAACTGTTATGGCAGGGCCAGAGAAGGGCTTTGCAAAGGCTGAGAGGCCTGGGGCTGAGAGGCTGGAGAAGAGCAGCCCCAGAGGGGAGCTGAGCAATGCTCAGCAAGAGCTAAAGGGCCTGTGGGGGGCAAGAGGCTGGGGCCAGACTCTGCTCAGTGGTGCCCAGGGACAGGCCAAGGGGCAGGGGGCACAAACTGGAGCCCAGAAGGCTCCATCTGAGAAGCTTTCTCCAGAAGAGCAGACAGTTCTTTCCTTCCCTTGTTTGTTTCCTCATCTAAAAGATTCTCACAGAGCTGTTGCCTGAGGACACCCAGCCCCAGAGAGCACAACATCCTCTCTCCACAGCTAACCTTTATTTGTGCAGAGCCACTGCTCTGGGGGACCCCAGCTACAGAGAGACTCAGAGATTCACACATCTCCCAGGGTGAGGCCACAGCCAGGCTCTCAGCCCCTCCTGCACTCTGCTTCTGCTCCCTCAGCTGACCTGGTACTGTCTCATCAGCTCCATCACCATCCTGTCCTCCTCAGCTTCCTCCTGCAACCTGGTGTCCATGAGCTGGCCTTCCCTTTCTGCTCCACAGCTCTCTGGGCTGCTGGGGTGGTCAGAGGCCCAGTGAGCCCTGCCCATGGCCTGCAGCTTGCCAAACAAATCCCTGCTGCTGTCCTTCTCGGAGCGGCTCAGCAGCTCCACGCTCAGCCCGAAGCGCCTGGTGCCCGACAGGCTCTGCAGGAGCTGCAGGACAGAGGCTCTGTCCTCAGGGCAGATGTTCTCTGCCAGCACCCTCAGGAACTCCCCCAGGAGGCCAAAGCCCAGGTCAGCCTGAAAGATCCTGCCCAGGGCCTCCCCTCCCAGCACCAGCAGGAATTGGTACTTCTCCTTCTCGCTCTTCAAGCAGCGGCGCCAGGCTCTGTAGAACTCGTCAGAGGTCCCAGGCAGCTCAGCCAGCTCCTGGGGGAAGAGGCACCAAGGTCTTTTGCTTTGGTCCCACCTCAAGGTTTGTAACCACCCCCCCCCCATCAACCTGGAACTGACTGAGGTGTTCTGAGTGCAGGCTCTGACAGCACAAAGCCTGGGAGGTGGCAAAAGATGGAGGACAACAAACTGAGAGGTTCCTCAAGCCCCAGAGAAGCCAGAGGCCTGCAGGGGACACTAATGGCAGCCTGGATGAGGCAGGAAAGCTGGTGGGGATGAACAGGGAGAAGGGGTGGGCAACCCAACAACCCCAACCACAACAACCCCAGGCAGTGCTACAGGCTAGGGGCAGAGTGGCTGAGAGCAGCCAGGCAGAGAGGGACCTGGGGGGAGTGGTGGACAGCAGCTGAACAGGTGCCAGCAGTGTGCCCAGGGGGCCAAGAAGGCCAAGGCCATCTTGGCCTGCAGCAGGAAGAGTGTGGGCAGCAGGAGCAGGGAAGTCCTTGTGCCCTGTGCTCAGCACTGCTTAGGCCACACCTTGAGTCCTGTGTCCAGTTCTGGGCTCCTCAGGTTAGGAGAGAGGTTGAGCTGCTGGAAGGTGTCCAGAGAAGGGCAAGAAAGCTGGGGAGGGGTCTGGAGCACAGCCCTGGGAGGAGAGGCTGAGGGAGCTGGGATTGCTTAGCCTGCAGAAGAGGAGGCTGAGGGGAGACCTTCTTGCTCTCTGCAACTCCCTGCAGGGAGGTTGGAGCCAGGTGGGGGTTGGTCTCTTCTGCCAGGCAAGCAGCAGCAGAACAAGAGGACACAGTCTCAGGCTGTGCCAGGGGAGGTTTAGGCTGGAGGTGAGGAGAAAGTTCTTCACTGAGAGAGTTGTTAGCCATTGGGATGTGCTGCCCAAGGAGGTGGTGGAGTCCCCATCCCTGGAGGTGTTCAGAGGGGATTGGATGTGGCCCTTGGGGCCATGGTTCTATTGTCAGGAGGTGTTGGGTATTAGGTTGGACTTGATGAGCTTTGAGGTCTTTTCCAACCTGGTTGATTCTGTGATTCTATGATAATCAGAACCAGACATGCTGCCCAGGCTGGATCTACCATCTCTGCTTGGGAAGGCATCTCCTGGAGACAGCAGGAGGTGCTTCAGGGGAACTGGCTGAGCAGTGGCCAGGTGAGTGAGCACCTCTGGAGCATCTCGAGCAGGGAGGGGAAATCAGGGCCTGTCAGAGAGCTGGGGACAGAGTTTTGAGCAGGGCCTGTTGTGACAGGACAAGGGAGGATGGTTTGAAGCTAAGAGGGAGGATCAGACTGAAGAGAAGGGAGAAATGCTTGACAGTGAGAAATGTTTGACAGTGAGGGTGGGGAGAGCCTGGCCCAGAGAGCTGGGAGCTGCCTTGTCCCTGGCCCCATTGCAGGGGAGGTTATCTGGGGCTGTGAGCAGCCTGCTCTGGTTGGGGCTGGCCCTGCTGACTGCAGGGAGGTTGGACTGGGCTTTAAAGGTCCCTTCCAACCCAATCCATTCATCTGAGCTGAGTGCTGACAGAGGTGAGACACAAACCCCAGAAACACACAGAGGGCCTCAGAGCTCTCAAGCTGCACTCCTCAGGGTCCCTGGCAGAGCTGGCACTGGAGAGAGCCAAGCTCAAGGTGGCATCTCCAGGGCAAAGGAAATCCTGTTCCCCAGACTCTGCCTGAGCTGCTGAACTCATCCTGCTGCCTGAGCTGAGGCATGGGCTGAGCAGGGGGTCAGATGTTGTGGCTCTTAGGCAGAGCAACATCAGGCTGGGTCTAAACATGGAATGGAGATGCCCTGGAGAGCAGAGCCCAAGCACTGAAGGGATGGGGAGGAGGAAATAGCTTCAAGCTGCAGCAGGGGATGTTTAGATCAGACATTAGGAAAATGTCTTTAGTGAGAGAGTGGTGAAGCCCTGGGACATGGAGTCCCCATCCCTGGGGGTGTTCAGAGCACACATGGCCATGGCACCTGGGGCCATGGTGGGGTTGGGGCAATGGCTGGACTCAATGATGTGAGAAGGCTTTTCCAACCTCAGTGATTCTATGATCCTTTGATTCTGAGAGGATTTGCTCAGGGGAGATCATTGCTCAGACCAAGAAAGCACAAAGCTGCCTGGAAGAGCTGCAGAAAGATCTGACAAGAAAGAGGGAAATGGAATTCAGTGTCCCAAAGCTCTGTGAGAAGCATCCATGGGAACCATCCCCAGCCACACATCCAGTGCCCAGGACTGTCCAGCGTGGGCAGAGGCCACTGGAGGGGGCAGGGCAGATGGCACCCAGCTCCCAGAGGACCTGCACAGAAAGTGTTCAGTCCCTGTTCCCCAGAGCTGAAGAAGCACTCAGTGGGCAGCAGGCTGCAGCCCAGCCAGCACTTGGCCATCTCCTCCCCAGCGACCCCTGGGGTGCAGCAGCAGCAGCTGCACTGCAGCACATCTGCTCCCCGTGGCTGTGCAGTGGCAGCAGCCAGCTGCAGGGCCCTGGCTCAAGGGCTGCAGAGTGCAGCCAGCTGCAGGAGTGTGGGCAAGGCAGGGCACTGCCCCAGGAAGCCAGCAGCAGAGGCAGGGTGCTGGGAGTTGTGCACCGAGGCTCTGCAGCTGCTCTCAGGCTCCCCTGGGGCTGCTGCAGCCTTCCCGAGGCAGCTGCTGCAGGCTGGGAGCAGAGACAGAGTGGGGCCAAGGCTGAGCCCTGGGGTCACCCAGCACCAACCCTCCTGGGCCCTTGGAGGGCTGCTCACACCTAGAGACACCTCTGGGTCCCTCTCCTGCTTCCAAATCATCCCCCAGTGGTTCTGGAGCAATTGTGAGCTGTGGGCACAGCCCCTGGCAGCATCTCCCTCACCTGGGGCATCTCCACCTGGCTGCCTTGTGGGGCCTTGGCCTGGCTTGTGCAGGGATTCCACAGCACTTGCCTCCTCCTCTCCACTTTCTCCTTCTTCTCCAGGGGCTTCAGGTGTGATGCCAGCACAATGTTCCTGCAGGCAACCAGCAGCAGATCTGACACTTAGCAAAGCAGATCAGACCAAATCCTTCAGAGCTTTGAGCTTCTTCTCCGAGGCAAGGTCTGAGTTTGGGCCACGTGTGGCATCCAGAGGGACCTGCACAGGCTGGAGGAGTGGAGCCATGGCAAGCCCAGCAGGTTGAAGGAGGCCCAGGGCTGGTGGGAGGCAGAATCCCCTCCCTGCCCCTGCTGCCCACACTGCTGGGGATCAGCCCAGGACAGGGCTGGCTCTGGGCTGGCAGTGCACAGAGCTGCCTCATGCCCAGCTTCTCCCCCACCAGCACCCCCATGCCCATGTCCCTGCTCTGCAGCCCTTCATCCCCAGCCTGGCTTGGCACTGGACTCACCCTGACCCAGGTGCAGCACCTTGCACTTGCCCTTGTTGAGTGTCATGCTGTTCATGGCCTCACTTCTGCAGCCTGTCCACTTCTGATGGATCCTGTCCAGATCCCTCTGGATGCATCCTGTCCCTCAGGCATCTCCAGCCTTACCCAGGGCTGAGTTTCTGTCCCACCACAGCTCTGTGCCAGGGGGCTGGGCCCTTCTGGGGGAATCCCAAGGCCAGCTGTGCTGCCCTGCCAAGCCACTCCTGTTGGAACAGCCCTAGCAGGCCATGCACATGGAGGGCAACTCTGCAGCTCATGCTCCAGCCCTGGGGTGTCAAGGACACCACTCTCATCACAACAGGGGCATGGGCAGAGGGAGTCCTGGCATTGATCTGTAGCCTGTGGGGGACAGGAACACCTCTAGGTGAGCAGAGATCATAGTATCCTAGAATCAGTCAGGGTTGGAAGGGACCACAAGGATCAGCCAGTTCCAACCCCCCTGCCATGGGCAGGGACACCCCACACTAGATCAGCCTGGCCACAGCCTCAGCCAGCCTGGCTTAAACACCTCCAGGGCTGGGGCCTCAACCACCTCCCTGCACAACCCATTGCAGGGCTTCACCACTCTCCTGGGGAAGAACTTCCTCCTCCCCTCCAGCCTCAATCTCCCCACCTCCAGCTTCATTCCATTCCCCCTAGTCCTAGCACTGCCTGAGAGCCTGAGCAGTCCCTCCCCAGCCTTCCTGTAGGTCCTGCTCTTGTTGTGGTAGTCCTTTCAGGACATGCTCATGGTCACCAGGAGCAGAAAGCAGATCTGAGCTCAAACCCTACCGGGTGACCTAAGAGAGCCAAAGCTCTGAGCTCCATCAGGAAGAGCTCCAGGACTCCCCCAGTGCTGACACAGCCCTTTGGGGCAGGGCAGCAGCCGACCCCCCCTGCCCCGGGTGCTTGCCCCCGGACCTGAACTCCTGGTAGGAGCGGACGCCCTGGCGCAGGGCTCGCAGCTTGGCCTCGTTCTCCCTCGCTCGCTGCTCGTCGGCTGCCACCGCGGCCAGCAGCTCCTGCTCCAGCGCCGCCCCCAGGGCTCCGCCTGCCTCCATCCCGGGCACGGGCAGGGACCTGCGGCCTGTAGGGGCACAGGGGGTGACACAGCACAGGGCCACCCCTGGGTGCACAGAGCCACCCCTGGGTGCACAGGGACCCTGCTCCTGTTGTGACAGCCCTGCTGGGGCTGGCCTTGGAGACCTCTCTGCTGTGACAGGACTGGGCTCAAGGATTTCACTCCTGTCGTGACAGCCCTGCTGGGGCTGGTCCCACTCCTGTCATCACTGCAGCCCCAGGACCCCACCCCTGTGGTGCCAGCCCTGCCAGGGCTGCCCTCAGAGAACCCACTCCCGACACGACAGCTTCACTCTTTGTCTCAATAGTCCTGCAGGGACCTGCCCTGGGATCCCACTCTGTCCTGACAGTCCTGCCAGGACTGGCCCTGGGGGCTCTGCTCCTGTTGGCACAGCCCTGCCAGGCCATGCACGTGGAGGGCAGCTGGGACCTCACTGCCGTCCTGAGAGTCCTGCCGGGCCCCGACACACCTTCGGCCCCTGCCGCCCCTGGCTGTATCGCGACAGCGCGGCGGTGTCGCACCGGCCCCGGCCGCCCCTGGCTGTATCGCGACAGCGCAGCGGTGTCGCACCGGCCCCGGGCGCCCCTGGCTGTATCGCGACAGCGCGGCGGTGTCGCACCGGTCCCGGCCGCCCCTGGCTGTCGCCGCAGTCCCTCCGCCGCGCGCGGGCTCCGGGGCTCCGTTGCCGTAGCGACAGCGCCGCGCGGCGCAAGGCCCCCGCGGGGCTGCCCTCAGCCGCGCCTGACAGAAGCGGCTCCGCTGCCCGGCCCGACCCGGGGCCTCCGGAACCCCGCCAAGACCGATCTCGATTCCTTTCGTCCCTCTCGTTCCTTCCCCCGCCGGGTGGGCCCTGCCCGCGGGCGTGTGGGACTCTGTCGCGACAGGCGGCCGGGGCAGCCTGGGGCCTTCCTCAGCGGTGTCGGCGGCGCCGGCGGCGAGGGGCGCGCGGCAGGTGAGAGCGGGAGCGGAGCGGGGGTAGGCCCGGGGGGGGCTGTGGGGGTCAGCGGGCGGGCCGCGGCCTCGCGGCGGTGCAGGACGCGGGAGGGGTGGCGCCTGTGGGGGGTCGCACGTGGGGCGACACGCGGGGCCGGGGCCGGGGCCAGGCCGGGCAGCAGCCCCAGGCCGGGCAGCAGCCCCGGTGCGGCGCAGGGCAGCGCAGCTCTGGGCGCGGGGGAGGCTCTCGGGCAGGGGCCCAGGAGTGTGCGGGCAGAGCTGCAGCTTCCCGTGTCCCCCTGCCCCCCCCCAGCATGGACACCGACCTGTACGATGAGTTTGGGAACTACATCGGGCCCGAGCTGGACTCCGACGATGACGACGACGAATTGGGCAGAGAGTCGAAAGACCTGGATGAGGTGAGGGGTGGGAAGGGATGGGATGGGATGGGATGGGATGGGATGGGGGCAGCGTCCCAGGGGAGGCTGGGGCGGCCTCATCCTGCCCTGTAGCCCCCGCGGGAGCAGGGCTCTGAACAAGCTGTCAAGGATCCCTGTCCCTGCCAGGCTCTGGTTCTGCAGCGAGGCTCTGCCCACTGCTGGAGTTTGAGTCCTGCAGACCAGAGTGGACTTGGGTTGTGGAGGATTCCGCCAAAGCTGCCCTCCTCTTGCTGTGGTACAGGGAAAGACAAAGTCCTGCCTGAAACATGGTTCCAGCTGGCCCTTCTGTAGCTCTGGCTGCATTGAGTGGTGTTGTTTGTGCTCCATCAAGTGGAGGATGAGTGTCTGCTCCCCGAGGTCTTCAGGGCTTTGGTGACTTGTGTTGGTGCTGCTGCAGAGTGTGGGAGGTGGATTCCTCGGTGCTGAAGGCAGAGCAAGACTCTGCAGAGAGCAGGGAGGGCATCAGAGGCTGCAAGGCCTTCATGGGGAAAGCAGTTGAGAGCCGTGGGAGCCCCTCGTGGTCTCCTGGTCCCGCAGCTGGTCCTGCAGTGGTGTCTGAGCCTGGTCAGGGCTGTGGCTCTGCTGTGTGAGTGAGCAAGGGGCAGGGGTGGCTGCGAGTCCTCATGGTGGAGCTGCTGCTCATTTGGTGCCGGGCTGGGCGCTCCCCCCCCGGGTGGGGCTGGAGCGGGGCTGGGTGCTCCCCGCTGGGTGCTCCCCGGGCAGGCTGGGTGCTCCCTGGCTGGGTTTGGTGCTCCCCTAGGTGGGGCTGGGCGCTCCCAGGCAGGGTTTGGCACTCCCCCGGGCAGGGCTGGGTGCTTTCCGATGGGTGCTCCCTGGGCAGGCTGGGTGCTCCCTCGGTGGGGCTGGGTGCTCCCTGGCTGCGTTTGGTGCTCTCTGGGCAGGGCTGGGCGCTCCCCCATGTGGGGCTGGGCGCTCTTTCCTGTGGGGCTGGGGCATGTGGGGCTGGGCGCTCTTTCCTGGGCGGGGCTGGGCGCTCCCCTGCTCCTCCGGGTGGGGCTGGGCGCTCCCTGGCCGGGTTGTGTCTCTTTTACCACCCAACACTGAGCCTTCTCCTCTGGAGCAGCTTGCTGTAGCAGAAGGTGTCCCTGCCCTGGCAGGGGGCCGGAGCTTGGTGACCTTTACTGTCCCTTCCGGCCCCAAGCACTCTGGGGCTGTGTTGGTAAAGCAGCCTGGTGCTGGCAGCAGCTGACTGTGGGTGCTGGTTGCAGCTGGAGGATGATGACGATGATGATGATATGGGGGAGCATGATGAGGACCACCCTGGGATGGAGGTGGTGCTGCATGAGGACAAGAAATACTACCCCACGGCCGAGGAGGTCTATGGGCCCGAGGTGGAGACGATCGTGCAAGAGGAGGACACCCAGCCCCTGACAGGTGAGTGCTCCCCTCCCCTCCCCTCCCCTCCCCTCCCCTCCCCTCCCTCCCTCCCCCCTCCCCTCCCCTCCCCTCCCCTCCCCTCCCCTCCCCTCCCCCCCTCCCTCCCCTCCCCCTGTTGGTTTTGTTGCCCTCTCGGTTCCCCTCTTGGCCCCAGGGACCCTCAGGTTTCATGTGCGCAGGTCCTTGTTGCCTGTGCCCACTCCTGAGCCTGCTGGGCTGAGGGTCTCTGGCTGATTGCTCTTCCTCTCCTCCCAGAGCCTATCATCAAGCCTGTGAAGACCAAGAAGTTCTCTCTGATGGAGCAGACGCTGCCGGTCACTGTCTATGAGATGGAGTAAGTGGGAGGGGTGGGAGCTGCACACAGGCTCCAGCCCTCTGTGCTGAGGCTCCCAGGGTCACTTCTGGGATGCTGGAGGGAATTTGTTGTTCCCTGCCTTGTAGCTTGCAGGCCAAGGTGGGAGCTGTGTGGAGCAGGCAGGTCTGGGGGCTTTGGTTGGGGGCTCTGGGTGCAGCTATTTGCCAGCCTGTGAACCAAAGAGGGGAGGCAGAAAGTACAACAGGAAGCATCTCACAGCTGTTTTCCCTCCAAGTCATGCAGCACCATGTGGTGAAAGAGGTAAATCTTCCCCCAGCAGCTGCTGGGAAGTTGCTGCTGGGAAAGCCTGGCGGTGAAGATCTGCTGAGGGCCTTTGGCTGACTGGCTCCAGGAATATTTACACAGGCAGTGCCTGGAAAACAATCCAAGCAGCCTTAAACTCAGCTCAGCTCTCCCCCAGGGTTGGTGAGGCCTCAGCCCAGCTGTGCTCTCTCACATCAGCCTCTGCTCTGGTTGCTGGGTGCAGGGCTCTGCATCCTCCCTGGGCAGTGCCTCTGTGTGTTGCCTTCTGGCTGAGCATGACCAAGGCTGAGCTGCCCTCGGGGCTCCCTGGGCCCTTTCCATCCTCCACTTGCTGAGCAGTCAGAGCTCTTTCCAGGTGCTGAAGGTCATCTCCAGGCACAGAGGCCAAGAGCAGCAGTTTCCTGTGTGCAGACAGAGCCAGCCTGGGCCTGCCTCTGCTGTCCCCAAGGATTCTCTTGGGTCCTTTTCCTTTGCAGCCACATCTTTGCCCCGGAGCTGTTGTTCACCTGGTTGGTTGCTGGTGTGCTGAGGACCTGAGTGGGACAGCTGCTGCTCAGGGCTGTCCCCTGGTGCTCTTGGTCTGTTCCTTGAGCAGAGAGGCTTTAGACACAGCCAGGTAGAGCCCAAAGAGCAGCCCTGGGGCTCTCAGTCCATCAGCTGCACTCTTCATGACCTGCTGCTCTCCTGAGCCTTGTGTCCTCTGCTGCTTCTGTCTGGGATGGATTCCTCTTGGTCCTCTTTGTGGCCTCAGTGGTTAGGGTGGGGCCCAGAGAAGTCCTTGTGAGGCTGTGGCAGAAAGCTGTGAGCAAGGCATCGATTTCCCATTTAGCCTTGTTTGGAGAGCAGTGGGAAGCTTTCAATCAGCACTGCTATTGATCTGGGTGTCCTTTAGCTCTTCATCAAAGTGTTGGCCGTTGAGAAGGTCCCAGGTGAGTGAGCTCAGAGCTGTGTCAAAGGAGATTCTCTGGCAGCCTTTGGTTTTGGCAGAGCTGCAGCAGTGGGGCCCTGGTTGAGAGGCTCGTGTTCTGTGCCAGGGCCATTGAGGTGTCCCTGAGGAGCTTTGGGCCAGGGTCCTGCAGGAGTGACTGAGCCATCCTCGGCCAGCTGAGCTGCTGATCCTAAGGCCTGTCAGTTCCCTCGCTGTTGCCTGCAGCCCCTGAGGAGCTCTCTGCTGCGGTGCCTGAGGCCAGCAGGTCTGCAGGGCCCTGTGGCTGCCTCTGCAGCCCCGGGGGGGGCTGGTTCCCAGCTCTGTGCCGTAGCTGGGGGCCTGCCCCCGTGTGAGTGGAAGCTCTGCAGCACCTGAGGCTGCCTAGAAGGGAAGCAAAAGCTTCCCTAGTTGTGCCTTGCTGGCATCTTTGCCAGCTCCATATCCTCCACCCACTGCCATCTGCCAAGGCCTCCAACTCTCTGCTCCTCCGCGCCTGGGAGTAGGATTCTGCCAACGCAGGGCAGCGGCAGAGCGAGAGCTGGGAGGGGGCTCAGGGGGCACCTTGGAGAGGGAGCCAGGCTGCAGCAGCACCTCCTTTTCTTAGACACAGCAGAAGGCTCCAACAGCCTTTTGTCTTTGGTTCCTGCAGCTTCCTGGCAGACCTGATGGACAACTCGGAGCTGATCCGGAACGTGACTCTGTGCGGGCACCTGCACCACGGCAAGGTACCGGGGTGCCCCCCGTGCGGTGGGCAGCGGGCAGGGGCCGGGCCAGGCTTCTGCCACCGCCCCCTGGGGCTCAGCAGCAGCCTCTGCCGCCCCTCTGCCGGCCTGGGCACCCCCAGGGAGGTTTTCCTCCGGCCCCGCCGTGGCCCGGAGGAGCAGCCCAGCGCGGTGGCGGTGCTGGAGGGGAGGCCTTGTGCCTGTCCCTGCCTGTGTGACCTGAGCCCCCTCCTGCCCCCGGGGCTGCTGTTTTCCAGACCTGTTTTGTCGACTGCCTGATAGAGCAAACCCACCCAGAGATCCGGAAGCGCTACGACCAGGACGTGAGTGAGCAGCGGGGGCCTCCTGCCCGGGGGGCACAGGGTGGCCTTGGCAGGTGGAGGGAGGGTGGCTGTAGGTGGGGAAAGTGTGGTTTGAGGATGAGGAGCGGTGGGACTGGGGAGCCAGAGCTTGCTGAGCTGGGTGCTGAGCCCCTAGAGTGCAGGCTGGGGGAGTGCAAGCTCAGGAGCCTGGCCTCAGCTGCCAGGAAGCAGCCAGGCTGCTCCCGGCCTCAGCCTGTGCCCAAGCAGAGGCACCATTATCAGCTGGCACTGTTAAGCCTTTGGCACTGGTACTCCTGAGGCACCAGGCTGGCTGCCCATCCCCTGGCCCTGTGCCTGCTGCCCACTCTCCCTCCCCACAGAGCTGCAGCCATCCACACAGGAGTCACCCAGCCATGGAGGGGTCCCCAAACCCACAGGGAGGGCCCCAGGGCAGCACTCAGGGCCTCAGGCACACATCACAGGCAGCCTCCCCCTCAGGAGACCTTCCCCAAGAGCTTCCTTCTGCCAGGACATTGGGGCAGAGACAGCAGCAGATGCTGCCAGGGCAGCCCTGCCAGGGCAGCACCTCGGGGAGCAGAGGCAGCAGCAAAGACCTGGTGGAGGCAGCTTCAGGCCTGACAAGAGGCACTTAAGACTTCCAGTTGCTGTGCCTGGAAACCTTCCCTGCTGCCATTTCCAGGAGAGATGATCCCATGGGATTGGATCTCTAGGAACCAAATCCCACTTGAGAGGGCAGGCACTGCTCTGTAAGCCAAGACCTGGCCCCACATTGGGAGAGGTCATCCCTGGGGCAGCTACGTGCAAGAGGAGGGTGCACAAACTGTGCCAGGGCAAGTGGCACACAGGGGTGCCCCTTCTGCTTGGCTTTTTCTCTTTAGCAGCCCATGCCCAGGTGAGCTCAGCCCACTGCTGCCCATGCCCCAGCCCTGTGCCTGCTGCCCACCCTCCCTCCCCACAGAGCTGCAGCCATCCACCCAGGAGTCACCCAGCCATGGAGGGGTCCCCAAACCCACAGGGAGGGCCCCAGGGCAGCACTCACTTGGGCACCGAGAGGGCATCCTGCAGGTTCACCAGGCCCTGGCTGTGCTGCCAGTCAGGGGGCTCCAGGCCCCTGCAGCCCAAGGGCCCAGGGCACACCTGGTAGGTGCCATCGAGGGCAGGGCCTGGGGGCAGGGCACAGCCCTTGGGAGCTGCCAGCGGCAGGCGGCTCCGGGTGCCTGAGGGGGCACAGGGTGGCCTTGGCACGTGGAGGGAGGGTGGCTGTAGGTGGGGAAAGTGTGGTTTGAGGATGGGAAGTGGGACTGGGGAGCCAGAGCTCAGTCCTAATTCTGTCTCTGTCACTTCCTTGGCACCTTAACCACGTGGAGAGAGTTATTTGTGAACAGGAGGAGAAAATTCTGTGGTATGAAGGTGCTGGAGCCCTGGAGCAGGCTGCCCAGCAGAGTGGTTGTGGAGTCTGCTTCTCTGAAGGGATTCCAAACCCACCTGGGCCCTGGGCAAGCTGCTGTGGGTGCCCTGCTTTAGCTGGGGGATTGGGCTTGGATGATGCCCAGGGCTCCCTTCTGCCCCCTGCCATGCTGGGATTCTGGGGTGCTGGGATTGTGTCCCCTTGTAACCTTACTGCCAAAGCCTGGTGTCCTGACTCTTGCTTTGTCTTTGCAGCTCTGCTACACTGACATCTTGTTCACAGAGCAAGAGGTGAGTGAGCCTTGTACAGCAGGCAGGGATTCCTGTGCACCTGTGTCCTGCTTTGTCACACTTGCTGTAGACAATTTTCTCTTCCATCTTTTGGTGTCTTCCACATTTTGACTCGTTGGGGTGAGTCCAGGGGAGGCCCTGAGCACCTCTGCTGTGAGGCCAGGTTGAGAGAGTTGGAACAAGGAGAGGCTGAGGGAGCTGGGGTTGCTTAGCCTGGAGAAGAGGAGGCTCAGGGGAGACCTTCTTGCTCTCTGCAACTCCCTGCAGGGAGGTTGGAGCCAGGTGGGGGTTGGGCTCTTCTGCCAGGCAAGCAGCACCAGAACAAGAGGACACAGTCTCAAGCTGTGCCAGGGGAGGTTTAGGCTGGAGGTGAGGAGAAAGTTCTTCACTGAGAGAGTTGTTTGCCATTGGAATGTGCTGCCCAGGGAGGTGGTGGAGTCCCCATCCCTGGAGGTGTTCAAGAGGGGATTGGATGTGGCACTTGGAGCCATGGTTTAGCCATGAGGTCTGTGGTGCCAGGTTGGACTTGATGACCTTTGAGGTCCCTTCCAACCTTGGGGATTCAGTGCATTGTTCAGCCAGGAGAAGAGAAGGCTCTGGGGAGGCCTTGTGGTGGCCTTTCAGTATTTAGAGAGGGGCCACAAGAAAACCAGAGAGGGACTTTATGTAAGAGCAGGTAGTGATAGGAGTAAGGGTGATGGTTGTAAACTGAGAGATTAGAGGATGTTAGGAGTTGGAAAGGACCTCTGGAGATCTTTGGGTCCAACCCCCCTGCCAGAGCAACACCATAGAATCCAGGATTGGTTGCAGTGGAACACATCCAGGCTTGAAAGTCTCCAGAGCAGGAGATTCCACAACCTCTCTGGGCAGCCTGCTCCAGGGCTCTGGGACCCTCACAGGCAAGAAGTTCTTCCTCATGTTGAGGTGGAACCTCCTGTGCTGGAGCTTGCACCCAAGGCAGAAGGTCTTTATGCTGAGAGCCTGACCCAGGCTGCCCAGAGGGGTGGGAGCTGCCCCATGCCTGGCACCATTGCAGGGGAGGTTGTTTGGGGCTGTGAGCAGCCTGCCCTAGCTGCAGATGGCCCTGCTGGCTGCCAGGGGGTTGTTCTAGATGGACCTCAAAGGTCCCTTCTCACCCAAACCATTTTGTGTGTCCCAGTGTATGGGTAGCTCCTGCTTGCTTTGAGAGAGAGAGGGGGAAGAGCTTTGCAGCAGAGGTGGCTGAGGAGAAGCCCTGGTTTCAAAATAGCCATCTCTGAGCTCCCTCTGCCAGGAGCTCCTAGCTGGGTGCTCTGTGGTTTGCTGTGAAGGGGAGGCTGATTTTGTCCTACTTGCTAAATATTGCCATGACCAGCACAGCCCTGGGAAACATTTCCTTCTCTTCATCTTACTGCTCTGCCTTATTCTCTGGGTGATCAGATCTTCTGCTTTGAGGTATCCTCTGACAGCAGCAGAAGGGCAGGGGCCCAGGCAAAACCACCTCTGCTGCCTTGGGTTGCTCAGCAGGCAGGGCCAGCCTGGAGGGAGGAGCTGGGCTGGGTGCTGCAGCACTCTGAGGCTGATCCTGCCTGGAGGGTTTCTTTCTTTCCAGCTTTCTGGTTTTCCTTTGGTCATCTTTTATAAGAGGGGCATGAAACTGCTGGAGTAGCTTCAGAGGAGGCCATGAAGATGATCAAAGGACTGAAGAACCTCTCCTGTGGGGACAGGCTGGGAGAGTTGGGGCTGTTCAGCCTGGGGAACAGAAGGCTCCAGGGAGGCCTCAGAGCAGTACCTGGAGGGCTCCAGGAGAGCTGGGGAGGGACTTTGGATAAGGGCTGGGAATGCCAGGATGAGGAACAATGGCTTTGAGCTGGGAGAGGAGAGACTGAGAGTGGAGAGGAGGAAGAAATTGTTGAGAGTGAGGGTGGGGAGACTCTGGCACAGGCTGCCCAAGGAGGCTGTGGCTGCCTCCTGCCTGGAGGTGCTGAAGGCCAGGCTGGATGAGGCCCTGAGCAGCCTGGGCTGGTGGGAAGGGTCCCTGCCCATGGCAGGGGGTTGGAGCTGGGTGATCCTGAAGTTCCCTTCCAAAGCATTCTGTGACTCTGAGTCTTTCAGATCTCCACATGGTGGTGTTTGCTCTCCCTGCTCACAGCTCACTGCTCTCCTGTCTTGCAGAGGGGAGTGGGGATCAAGAGCACCCCAGTGACCATCGTCCTGCCAGACACCAAAGGGAAGTCCTTTCTCTTCAACATCATCGACACTCCAGGTGACTGTGTGGTCCTGCAAGGCCTGGTTTGGCATCCCCTTGCCTGCTGCTGCCTTGGCTGGGTGGAGGCTTCCTTGGGTACTAACACTGGCTGCTGGCTGAGCCCAGAGAGTGCTGGGGAAAGATGCTGGATGCAGCTGGGGGCTGCTCACAGGAGCTGTCCCCAGGGCTCAGAGCTGGGCCAGCTCTGTTTGATGTCTCTATCACTGCTCTGGGTGAGGAGGTCAGGGCACCCCCAGGGAGCCTGCAGATGACACCAAGCTGGGTGCCAGTGGTGAGCTGCTGGAGGGTAGGAGGGGACCTGGCCAGGATGGATCCAGGGCTGAGGCCACTGGGAGGAGGTTCAACAACTCCAAGTGCTGAGTGCTGCACTTGGGGCACAACAGCCCCAGGGAGGCTCCAGGTTGGGGGCAGAGGGGATGGGAACTCACCTGGGGGTGGCTGGAAAAAGACCTAGGGGGGTTTGTCAGCAGTGGCTGAAGGTGATCCAAGGTGTGCCCAGGAGGCCAAGAAGGCCTCCAGCAGCCTGGGCTGGAGCAGCAATGCAGTGGGCAGTAGGGGCAGGGCAGGGATGGTGCCCCTGGGCTGGGCACTGGGGAGGCCACACCTGGAATCCTGGGTTCAGGTTTGGGCTCCTCACTGCAAGGACATTGAGAGGCTGGAGCAGGGCCAGAGAAGGGGAATGAAGCTGGGGGAGGGTCTGGAGAGCAGGGCTGGGGAGGAGCAGCTGAGGGAGCTGGGGGTGTTGAGCCTGGAGAAGAGGAGGCTGAGGGAGACCTCCTTGCTCTCTGCAGCTCCCTGAGAGGAGGCTGCAGTGAAGTGGGGGTTGGGCTCTTTGCCCTAGTGACAAGTCACAGGGTGAGAGGGAATGGCCTCAAGTTGCACCAAGGGAGGTTTAGGTAGGACATCAGAAGAAACAGCTGCCCAGAAAGGGTTCTCCAGCAGTGGAACAGGCTCCCCAGGGGGGTGGTTCAATCCCCATCCCTGGAGGTGTTTCAGAGCTGCAGGTTTGTGGTGCTGAGGGCCATGGCTTAGCCCCAGCCTTGGCAGGGCTGGAGAATGGCTGGCCAGGAGGATTCCAACCAAGATGGTTCTGTGGTGAGCAGCTTGATGCAGGGAGCAGAGGCCTGGCCATGTCAGCTGAGGTTTGTCTGATCAGTAAACACCTTTGGCTCTCTGGATAGTGCTGGGGACAGGAGCAGAGCAGTGAGATGAGGACCTTCAGGGAGCTGTCCTGTGGGGCTGGGGTGGGCTCTCAGGAAAGCAGGAGAAGAGTCTGTGCCCTGCAACCTCCCTGCTTCAGCTGCAAGTGGCATTTAGGGGCAATGAAGCCCTGGGAAGTTTCCTTTCCCAATGGGAAATCCATTCCTTGGGGATTTTGTAAGTGACTCTGGAGGCAAAAGTTCATCAAGGGGATTGTGGCAGGGCAAGAGGAAATAAGCTCAGGTTGTGCCAGGGGAGGTTCAGGCTGGAGATGAGGAAAGATTTTCTCCCTTGCAAGGGTTCTCAGGCACTCTTCCAGGCTGCCCATGGAGGTGGTGGAGTCTCCATCCCTAGAGGTGTTCAAAAGCCACCTGGATGTGGTGCTGAGGGCTGTGGTGCAGTGGCAGTGGCTCTGCAGTGGTGGGGCTCTGGGTGAGCAATTGGACTTGAGGATGTCAAAGGTCTCTTCCAGTGTCAACAGTTCTGTGATTCCAGGCTGGTCCTGAGCCTTTAGCTGAGCTCACTCCTCTGGAATCTCCTCCAGCTGTGGTGCTGTCAGGGCTGTGCTTCATGGAGGGCTGGTGGGGCTGGAGCTGTTCCACTCCAGTGCAGAGCAGCACTGTGGGGCTGGGCTGTCCAGCTCTGGCTGTGCACAGCAGGGACTGTGCAGCTCTCAGGTGCTGGTGCCCCACAGTGAGGCTCTCAGCAAGCTCCCTCTAGCCTCTGATGAGCTCCAGTGGGGGGCAGCCAGCTCCTAGAACCATAGAATCAACGAGGTTTAAATCAACTGAATCTTGCTTTTCAAGGGAGCACCCTTTCTACTGGATGCTGCAGCAGAGAGCTCATCTAATAAGACCTCAGAATTAATCAAAGGCTGCAAGAAGCACAACATTCCCAAGGAAAGATTTTCTTCTTTGAGTGCTCCAGAGAAGAGATTTGATTTGCTATTTCCTGTTCTTATTTATTCCCTAGAAGTAAGGTAGGAGGAATCTGATGGTCAGGCTGAGAGGTCATAGCATTGTCAGGGTTGGAGGGGACCTTGGGGAGCAGCCAGCTCCAGCCCCCCTGCCATGCCCAGGGACACCTCACACCACAGCAGGTTGCTCACAGCCACCTCCAGCCTGGCTGCAAACACCTCCAGCCAGGAGGCTTCCACCACCTCCCTGGGCAACCTGTGCCAGGCTCTCACCACCCTCCTGGCCAACAACTTCTTCCTCACAGCCAATCTCAATCTCCCCACTTCTAGTTCTGCTCCATCCCCCCCAGTCCTATCCCTCCCTGACAACCTCAAAAGTCCCTCCCCAGCTTTTCTGCAGCCCCCTGCAGATCCTGGAAGGCCACAAGGAGGTCTCCTGGGAGCCTTCTCCTCTCCAGCCTGCACAACCCCAACTCCCTCAGGCTGTGCTCACAGCAGAGCAGCTCCAGCCCTCTGCTCCTCCTCCTGGCCCTGCTCTGGACACCTTCCAGCCCCTCCAGAGCCTTCCTGGCACAGAGGCTCCAGAGCTGGCCCCAGAGCTGCAGCTGTGGTCTCAGCAGAGTGGAGCAGAGGGGCAGAATCCCCTCCCTGGCCCTGCTGGCCACACTTCTCTTGCTGCAGCCCAGGACACAGAGCTGTCAGGGCTGGAAGGGACCTCAAGGCTCAGCCAGCTCCAACCCCCTGCCATGGGCAGGGAGACCTCACACCACAGCAGGTTGCTCACAGCCACCTCCAGCCTGGCTGCAAACACCTCCAGGGATGAGGCTGCCACCACCTCCCTGGGCAGCCTGTGCCAGGCTCTCACCACCCTCCTGGGGGAAGAACTGGAGGATGGTTCAGTTCTGGAGGACTGGAATGTTTCTCAGTGACTGCAAATTTGTGCTTCCACCTCTAAGGTGCAAGAGCTGCCTCAGCTTCTACATGTGTCAGCTTTGCCTTTTTTGCTCAGTGATGAGCCCCTCAGTGTCCACATTTGCATCCACATCTGGGATTAAGGAGAGCTTCAGGAGGGGCCAAGGAATACACCTCCTGCAAAGGGAAAGCAAAGATTATCCAGAATAACATCGAGGCTAGCAAGATACTGCACCTTCCAGAGGTTCTGATGCAGCTGATGGGACTGAGGGGTGGGATGGGACCTCAAATAGGCTCAAGTGAACCCCATGAGGTTCAACAAGACCAACTGCCAGATCCTGCACCTGGGGTGGGGCACTCCTCCATACCAATACAGCTGGAGGGGTGATAAGATTGAGAGCAGCCCTGCAGAAAAGGTCTTGAGGGTGTTGGTGAAGGAGAAACTGGACATGAGCCAACAATGTGCAGCCCAGAAGGCAAATCACCTCCTGGGCTGCATCAGAAGGTCTGGAGCACAGCCCTGGGAGGAGAGGCTGAGGGAGCTGGGGTTGCTTAGCCTGCAGAAGAGGAGGCTCAGGGGAGACCTTCTTGCTCTCTGCAACTCCCTGCGGGGAGGTTGGAGCCAGGTGGGGGTTGGGCTCTTCTGCCAGGCAAGCAGCAGCAGAACAAGAGGACACAGTCTCAAGCCGTGCCAGGGGAGGTTTAGGCTGGAGGTGAAGATAAAGTTCTTCATAGAGAGAGTGATTGCCCATTGGGATGTGCTGCCCAGGGAGGTGGTGGAGTCCCCACCCCTGGAGGTGTTCAAAAAAGGCTTGGATGTGGCACTTGGAGCCATGGTTTAGCTGTCAGGAGGTGCTGGGTGAGAGGTTGGACTTGATGAGCTCTGAGGTCTTTCCCAACCTGGTTGGTTCTGTGATTCTGTGAAGGTTGGGAAAGAGCTCAGAGCTCAGCAAGTCCAAGCTGTCACCCAGCACCTCCTGACAGCTAACCCATGGCTCCAAGTGCCACATCTGATCCCCTCTTGAACACCTCCAGGGATGGGGACTCCACCACCTCCCTGGGCAGCACATTCCCATGGCCACCAACTCTCTCTGGGAAGAACTTTCTCCTGGTAAGATGCAAAGGCAGACTTTGGGGAAGAGGCTCTGGGGATGCATCTGTTGAGGTACAGCTCAAGCTGAGGGAGGTTAGAGCACAGGAGGAGACGAGAGGGAGAAGCATCTGTTGTTTCTTGGTGAGAATTCATCTTCCTCCCTTTTCCTCAAGTGCTTGCACTGAGCTGTGAGAAAAACAGTAAGAAATGTGAGGAGCAGTGCCTGTGAAATGAGTTGTTGTTGTTGTGCCCAAAAAATAGCAGCCAAGCTGGAACAAATCCTTGCCCCCAGCCCTGCCAGCTGCTCCTGGGGCCCTGGCTGAGCAGGAGGCTGGCTGTGCTCTGCCTTGCTGGGTGCCGTGGCCAGAGCAGGCTGCAGAGCAGAGAGGGTCAGCTTGCCCCCCCCTCTGCTGCTGGTGCCTGGCTCAGCCTCTCACCACCTCTCTGTCTCTGGGCAGGCCACGTCAATTTCTCTGACGAGGTGACCGCGGGCCTGCGCATTTCCGACGGCGTGGTGCTCTTCATCGATGCAGCTGAGGGGGTGAGTGCCAGCCCCTGCCCTGGGCAGCCCCTGCCCTGGGCAGCCCCATGGGGGGAGTGCCAGCCCCTGCCCTGGCCAGCCCCATGGGGGTGAGTGCCAGCCCCTGCCCTGGGCAGCCCCATGGGGGTGAGTGCCAGCCCCTGCCCCGGCCAGCCCCATGGGGGTGAGTGCCAGCCCCTGCCCTGGGCAGCCCCATGGGGGTGAGTGCCAGCCCCTGCCCTGGGCAGCCCCATGGGGGAGTGCCAGCCCCTGCCCTGGGCAGCCCCATGGAGGGAGTGCCAGCCCCTGCCCTGGGCAACCCCATGGGGGTGAGTGCCAGCCCCTGCCCTGGGCAGCCCCATGGAGGAGTGCCAGCCCCTGCCCCGGGCAGCCCCATGGGGGTGAGTGCCAGCCCCTGCCCTGGGCAGCCCCATGGGGGGAGTGCCAGCCCCTGCCCTGGGCAGCCCCATGGGGGGAGTGCCAGCCCCTGCCCTGGGCAGCCCCATGGAGGGAGTGCCAGCCCCTGCCCCGGGCAGCCCCATGGGGGTGAGTGCCAGCCCCTGCCCCGGGCAGCCCCATGGGGGTGAGTGCCAGCCCCTGCCCCGGCCAGCCCCATGGGGGTGAGTGCCAGCCCCTGCCCTGGGCAGCCCCATGAGGGTGAGTGCCAGCCCCTGCCCTGGGCAGCCCCATGAGGGTGAGTGCCAGCCCCTGCCCCAGCCAGCCCCATGGGGGTGAGTGCCAGCTCCTGCCCCAGCCAGCCCTATGGGGGTGAGTGCCAGCCCCTGCCCTGGGCAGCCCCATGGGGGTGAGTGCCAGCCCCTGCCCTGGCCAGCCCTATGGGGGTGAGTGCCAGCTCCAGCCCTGGGCATTCCTGCCCTGGGCAGCCCCACGGGGGTGAGTGCCAGCCCCTGCCCTGGGCAGCCCCACAGGGGTGAGTGCCAGCCCCTGCCCTGGGCAGCCCCATGGGGGGAGTGCCAGCCCCTGCCCTGGCCAACCCCATGGGGGTGAGTGCCAGCCCCTGCCCTGGGCAGCCCCATGGGGTGAGTGCCAGCCCCTGCCCTGGCCAACCCCATGGGGGAGTGCCAGCCCCTGCCCTGGCCAGCCCCATGGTGGGGAGTGCCAGCCCCAGCCCTGGCCAGCCCCATGGTGGGGAGTGCCAGCCCCTGCCCTGGGCAGCCCCATGGGGGTGAGTGCCAGCCCCTGCCCTGGCCAGCCCCTGCCCTGGCCAGCCCTATGGGGGTGAGTGCCAGCTCCAGCCCTGGGCATTCCTGCCCTGGGCAGCCCCACGGGGGTGAGTGCCAGCCCCAGCCCTGGGCAGCCCCACAGGGGTGAGTACCAGCCCCTGCCCTGGGCAGCCCCATGGGGGAGTGCCAGCCCCTGCCCTGGCCAGCCCCATGGTGGGGAGTGCCAGCCCCAGCCCTGGCCAGCCCCATGGTGGGGAGTGCCAGCCCCTGCCCTGGGCAGCCCCATGGGGGTGAGTGCCAGCCCCTGCCCTGGCCAGCCCCTGCCCTGGCCAGCCCTATGGGGGTGAGTGCCAGCTCCAGCCCTGGGCATTCCTGCCCTGGGCAGCCCCACGGGGTGAGTGCCAGCCCCAGCCCTGGTCAGCCCCATGGGGGTGAGTGCCAGCCCCTGCCCTGGGCAGCCCCATGGTGGGGAGTGCCAGCTCCTGCCATAGTGGCTTCCATGGAGCAGCATAGGTTGGGGAATGAGCTGCTGGAGAGCAGTGAAGGGGAAGAGGCCCTGGGGGTCCTGGTGGGTGGGAGGTTGACCAGGAGCCAGCAATGTGCTCTGGTGGCCAAGAAGGTCAATGCCATCCTGGGGTGGATTAGAAGGGCTGTGGTTAGGAGGCCAGAGAGGTTCTCCTCCCCCTCTGCTCTGCCCTGCTGAGGCTGCAGCTGGAATATTGTGTCCAGTTCTGGGCCCCTCAGTTGAAGAAGGACCTCAAGGAACTGCTTGAGAGGGTCCAGCCCAGAGCCACAAAGAGGATGAAGGCAGTGGAACATCTTCCTTAGGAGGAGAGCCTGAGGGAGCTGGGTTGGGGTTCTTTAGCCTGGAGAGGAGGAGCCTGAGGGTGAGCTCCTTGCTGGTGCTAAAGCTGTGCAGGGTGATGCCCAGAGGCTGGAGCCAGGCTCTGCTGGGGGATGCCCAATGCCAGCCCAAGGGGCAGTGGTGGAAGCTGAGGCAGAGGAAGTGCCATGGAAACAGGAGGGAAAGGTTTTTCCCTGTGGGGGTGAGAGAGCCCTGGAGCAGGCTGCCCAGGGGGCTGTGGAGTCTCCCTCTCTGGAGACTTTCCAACCCCACCTGGCTGTGTTCTGTGTGCCCTGCTCTGGGTGCCCCTGCCCTGGCAGGGGGGTTGGACTGGATGAGCTTTGGAGGCCCCTTGGCATTCTGTGATTCTCCTGGGGGTGCCATCAAAATCAATGCCTCTGCAGTCTTTGTCCCTGCCTTAGCACAGAGGCCTGGGATGGTTCAGCTTTCTGGGTGAAGTTTCTGGAGGGCAGTTTGGGAAGGCAGCACTTTGCAGGCGGCGCCGGGAGCGCAGCCTCCGGCCTCGGCGCGCGGGCTGCTGCGCTGCGTGGGGCCTGCAGGCTGCTGGCCTGGCTTGCTGGCATCTGCATCCTCCTGAGCCCTCACACTGAGCAGCTTGGTTGTGGCAGAGATGCCCAAGGGGTAGGATGCCAGGGACTCAGTTGGGTTACAGTCTCACAGTCTCACCAAGGTTGGAAGAGACCTCAAGGATCATCAAGTCCAACCTGGCACCACAGACCTCCTGACCATGGCACCAAGTGCCACATCCAATCCCCTCTGGAACACCTCCAGGGATGGGGACTCCACCACCTCCCTGGGCAGCACATTCCAATGGCCAACAACTCTCTCAGTGAAGAACTTTCTCCTCACCTCCAGCCTAAACCTCCCCTGGCACAGCCTGAGACTGTGTCCTCTTCTTCTGGTGCTGCTTGCCTGGCAGAAGAGACCAACCCCCACCTGGCTCCAACCTCCCTGCAGGGAGTTGCAGAGAGCAAGAAGGTCTCCCCTGAGCCTCCTCTTCTCCAGGCTAAGCAACCCCAGCTCCCTCAGCCTCTCCTCCCAGGGCTGTGCTCCAGACCCCTCCCCAGCTTTCTTGCCCTTCTCTGGACACCTTCAAGCCTCTCAATGTCCTTCTTAAACTGAGGAGCCCAGAACTGGACACAGGACTCCAGGTGTGGCCTCAGCAGTGCTGAGCACAGGGCACAAGGACTTCCCTGCTCCTGCTGGCCACACTCTTCCTGCTGCAGCCCAGGATGCCCTTGGCCTTCTTGGCCCCCTGGGCACACTGCAGGCTCATGTTCAGGCAGCTGTCAGTCAGCACCCCCAGGTCCCTCTCTGCCTGGCTGCTCTCAGCCACTCTGCCCCCAGCCTGTAGCTCTGCCTGGGGTTGCTGTGGCCAAAGTGCAGCCCCTGGCACTTGGACTTGTTGAATGCCATCCTGTTGGATTCTGCCCATCTGCCCAGCCTGGCAAGATCCCTCTGCAGAGCCCTTCTGCCCTCTAACTGACCAACATCTGCCCCCAGCTGGTGTCATCTGCAGCCTGGGTTAGCAGCCAGGCCGCTGCGCTCCGGCTCGACCCCACGCCTGAGGCTCCCCGCGCTGCCTCCCGCGCCCTTGGTGAAGGGCTTCGGCTAGGGGGGGCTGTACTGCTGTCCCTGCAGGTGATGCTGAACACAGAGAGGCTGATCAAGCATGCAGTGCAGGAGAGGCTGGCAGTGACTGTGTGCATCAACAAGATCGACAGGCTGATCCTGGAGCTCAAGCTGCCCCCCACGGACGCCTACTACAAACTGCGGCACATCGTGGATGAGGTCAACGGCCTGATCAGGTAGGGGGCTGCTGCCTGCTGCCCTGCTCCACTGCTGCTGCTCCTCTCTCTGTTTGTCTGCTGAGGATACTGAATCATTGAAAAGCACAGATTCCTGGAATGTTTGTGAAGGAATGGGGTGAGGAAAGGCTCCTTCCAGGGAGAGTGAGCCATGGAGTTGCTCCCAAAGCGCTGAAAGCAGTGGGAAAGGGCTTGGCTGAGGTCAGAGCCTCCTGTTGCCATCATCTCAGCAGCCACCAGACCTTCAGCTGGTGCCTGGCTTTCCTCTGCTTCCTGCCTGCGTCTTCAGCACAGGGAAGTCTCCACACACAGCCAGAGCAAACAGCATCCTGGTGCTCATCTGAGCAGGTGGAGATCTGCTCTCCTGTGGCACAGGTACTGTGCTCTGGGTAGCTGTCCTGTAAGCAGCTGAGCACAGAGTCACAGAATGGAGGGGCTGGAAGATCCAGTGATCATCCAGTCCTGCCCCCTGCCAGAGCAGGGTCACCCAGGGCAGGTCACACAGGAACACATCCAGGTGGGGATTGAAATCCTCCAGAAAAGGAGGCTCTAAAACCTCTCTGGGCAGCCTGCTCCAGGGTTCCATCACCCTCACAGCAAAGAAGTTTCCCCTCATGTGGGCTGGGTCCTCCTAGGTTCCATCTTGTGCCTGTTATTCCTTGTCCTATCACTGGGCACCACCACAAAGAGCCTGGCACCTTCATCCTGACCCCCACCCCTCAGATATTTATGGACATAGATCAGATCCCCTCTCAGCCTTCTCTTCTCCAGACTTCTCCTCATAGCCCCAGGGCTCTCAGGTGTTTGAGTCCCTTCATCACCCTTCTAGCTCTCCATTGGACTCTCACTTCTGTCTCTCTTCCTGAGACAGGAGGAACCATTGGAAATTCCTCTCAGCCAATGTGCTGAACTGGTTGCTTTGTTCTCCCAAGTAACAAGCAAGAGGACAAGAGGAGACATCCCTGAGTTGTGCCAGGGAGGTTCAGGTTGGCCATGAGGAACAATTTCTGCCCTGAAAGGGTTGTCAAGGCCTGAGCCAGGCTGCCCAGGGCAGTGGTGGAGTCCCCATCCCTGGGGGGATTTAAGAGCCATGGAGATCTGCAGAAGGGTTTAGTGCTGGCCTGGCAGTGCTGGTTGGACTTGATCTGAAGGTCTCTCCCAACCAAAACCCTTCCATGAGTCTGAGTTTGGCAGGGCAGCTCTTCCTGAGAGGTTTTGTGCTTCACCTCTTTTTATCTCCTGTTACAAGGCAGGACTGGTGGACATGTCACCAGAGCAGGGAACTTCTGGGCTTCCAGATGTCTCAAATACACTGAAATCTTCTGGGCAGCCTCCCAAATTGCAGGCTGAGATGTCTCAGGCTCCTAATGAGTTATCAAACCAATAGGAGCTCCCTGCCCCAACCCCTAAGCAGAGACTGGTACTGCTGTGGACAGATCTCCTCTGAGCAGGGAGAGCCATCTTCAGCTTTCACAGGAGCAGTGCATCAGTTCTGGGGCTGCCTCTGCATCCAGGGATTTCAGAACAGCATCTCCCCTTCAGATGAGTGAGGATTTGCACACAAGCTCTCCCCCTTGCCTCTGTGCTCCTGGCATCAAGCAGGATATTTATCCTGTCCAGCTTGCTTGTGGGCTCATTAAAACTGTTTGGATTCAAAGCCATCCCTACTTTATTGCTCTGCTTTCACCCCAGCTGGCAGCTAAGCACCACATGGCTGCTCACTCAGCACCCCCACAGCAGGACTGGGGCAGAAGAAGTGAAACTCCTGGGCTGAGTTAAAGGCAGTTGAATAGGAGAGGAAAGGAAGAAAACAAAGCTAATGGTGATAATGATCAGAGCAGCAGCATGCAACACACAGAAGAAGGGAGGCACCCTGTGCCTGCTCCTGCACCTCAGTTGCACTCCCAGATACCCCAGGCACCCCTGCATCCCCTGGGCACTTGGCCAGCAGGGCAAGGGAGGTGATTCTCCCCCTCTGCTCAGCTCTGGGGAGACCCCACCTGGAGTCCTGCCTCCAGTTCTGGAGCCCCTAGGACAAGAGGGATCTGGAGGTGCTGGAAGGTGTCCAGAGCAGGACCAGGAGGAGGAGCAGAGGGCTGGAGCTGCTCTGCTGTGAGCACAGACTGAAGGAGTTGGGGCTGTTCAGTGTGGAGAAGAGAAGGCTCTGAGGTGACCTCATTGTGGCCTTCCAGGATCTGCAGGGGGCTCCAAGAAGGCTGGGGAGGGACTGCTCAGGCTCTCAGGCAGTGATAGGACTAGGGGGAATGGAATGAAACTGGAGGTGGGGAGATTGAGGCTGGAGGGGAGGAGGAAGTTCTTGCCCATGAGAGTGGTGGAGCCCTGGAATGGGTTGTGCAGGGAGGTGGTTGAGGCCCCAGCCCTGGAGGTGTTTGCAGCCAGGCTGGCTGAGGCTGTGGCCAGGCTGCTCTAGTGTGGGGTGTCCCTGCCCATGGCAGGGGGGTTGGAACTGGCTGATCCTTGTGGTCCCTTCCAACCCTGACTACTATGATACTGCCTGCTGACTGAGCAGAGAATCACAGCAGGATGGGGGTTGGAAAGGACCTACAGAGCTCATCCAGTCCAACCCTCCCTGCCAGAGCAGGGTCAGCCAGGGCAGGTCTCACAGGAACACATCCTGAGGGCTCTTGAAATCCTCCAGAGCAGGAGACTCCACAACCTCTCTGGGCAGCCTGCTCCAGGGCTCCAGCACCTTCACACCAAAGAATTTTTTCCTCATATTGAGGTGGAACTTCCTGGGTTCCAGTTTGTGCCCCTTGCCTTTTGTCCTGTCTCTGGGCACCACTGACAAGAGCCTGGCCCCTTCTTGACACCTGCCTCTTAGACAGATATTTGTACACATTGATCAGATCCCCTCTCAGCCTTCTCTTCTCCAGGCTAAACTGCCCCAGGGCTGCCAGCTTTTCCCCATCAGACATGTTCCAGTCCCTTCAGCATCCTTGTAGCCTCCATTGGACTCTCTCCAACATTTCCCTGTCCATGTTGAACCGGGGAGCCCAGACCTGGACACAATGCCCAGCCAGGTGCTAAGCAGCAGCTCCTGGCCAGCTTTCCCCCCAGTTTCTGTGACTCTGTTGGTCTGGAATATCCCTTTGGCCACTTAGGGTCAGCTGTCCTGGCTGTGTCTCTTTCCAGCTCCTTGTGCCCCTCCAGCCTCCTTGCTGGCAGGGTGTGAGGAGCTGGAAGGTCCTTGGCTTGTTAGGAGCACTGCTTAGCACCAGCTGCAAACAGGAGGTGGTAGCAGCATCGCTCTCCTTCTGAATCCAAAGCACAGCACTCTGCCAATTCCTGGCACATTAACTCCATCCCAGCCCAAACAGCCTCCAGTTGCCCCAGGGGAGGTTTAGGTTGGACACTGGGAACAGTTTCTTTCCCTTGAGGGTTGCCAAGGCCTGACCCAGGCTGCCCAGGGCAGTGGTGGAGTCCCCAGCCCTGGAGGGGTTTCAAAGCCATGGAGGGTTTGAAGGCCAGGCTGGATGTGGCTGTGAGCAACCTGCTCTAGGGTGAGGTGTCCCTGCCCATGGCAGAGGTGTTGGAACTGGCTGATCCTTGAGGCCCTTCCAACCCTAACAGTTCCCTGCTGTGTGGTGCTGAGGGCCATGGTTTGGTGGTGCCCTGGCAGCGCTGACTCTGTAACCTTGAAGGTCTCTTCCAAGCGAAACAACCCTTGCTTGGCTGACCAATTTTACTGCCTTTTTTTGTTAGGGTAAGGAAAACTCCACCTGTCAAACCCCACAATTGGTCCAGTTCTAGGTCTTGAAGTGTCTTTTGCCCAGCCCTGCTTTGCAGCTGAGAGCCACCAGGACGCTGAGCCCGGCGCCCCGGCGGCGCTCACGCCGCAGCCTGCTGCCAGGTGCTCCTTTGGCACCATGGAGTCCTTCTGCCTGCTTGGCTCTTTGGGGTGGGAAGTGGGTTTTGGTGTCTGCCCTGGTTCCTAGCACTGATGGGATGTTTTCTCTGTCTCCTCTCAGCATGTATTCCACCGATGAGAACCTCATCCTGTCTCCCCTCCTGGGCAATGTGTGCTTCTCCAGCTCGCAGTACAGCATCTGCTTCACCCTGGGATCCTTTGCAAAGATTTATGCAGACACATATGGTGAGGATTAGCCAGGCACCTCCTGCACTCCAGCAGCTCATTCCTTAACCTTCTTCTGCTGAGGCTTTTCAAGCCATTCAGCTTGGACTTTTCACTGCACTCAGGAGGCTCTGGCATGTCTAGGAGTGGAGAAGTGCTGGAAGGCTGAGCCCTGGGTGGTTTAAAAGCAAGCTTCCACTTCCAGCTTGCTTTCAGCTGGAGTTTCTCCTGCTGGATGTTTCTGGAGTCAGAAGCCAATATTTTATACATCCTCCTAAGCAGTAAAGCCAAGCCCAGCCATGGCAGCTGAAGGCTTTGTGCTTTTTGCCTCATCACCACAGCTTGGAGCCAAAGCAGTTAAGTTCTGCCTGGCTTCAGAGGAGTCTCCAGAGTCTGAGACTCAGCTGCAGCCAGGCACAAGCTTGGCCCACAAGGTTTTGCACTCTTGCCCTCTTTCTTTTTTAAGAAACTCTCTTCTTCTGGCTTTGATTTAATTTTCTGCTCCCCAGGTGGCCACTCAAGGCAATGTGCCACTTGTAGAAGTGGGCTTTATGCTGGCCTGAGCCAGCTGCGCAGCCCAGGCTTTTGAAGTGTGACGCTGGGGAGTTGGGGCTGAGCTGCAGGAGCCATGGGCAGGGGGGAAGGATGGTGCAGAGCAGCTGGCCTGGCTCTGCTGAAGAACTTAGCCCGAGGGAGGGTGAAGTGGGAGAGGTCAGGGAGTGATGTGGCAGGACTCTCATGTGTCCCCAGGACTTTGGAGGCATAAGTGGTGGAGGCTCTGTGGGTGTAGCAGCTTTAACTCAGTGCCTGCTGGGGTGGTGCCTCCTCCTTGGGGGCCTGGTGAGGGTGCAGGCGCAGGGGGTGGGGGATGTGGGGCAGGGATGAGCTGGGTGAGTGCTCCAAGGCAGAAACAGTTGGTTGTGGCCACGAGGGATTTGATGTGCAGCCACCACACTGCAGCTGCCCTGAGTTCCAGGGAGCTCAACTGTCAAAGCTGCAGCCACCATGAAATTGCTGCTGCCTGCTCATCTGCCCACAGCAAAAGCTTGTTGGGAAACTGCTGTGAGTGATCCCTGCTGCTGTCCTCTGTGTGAATTCACCCTGACAGCCAAGCACCTCTCTGCTCCCTCAGCACTTGGGTGCTTAGTGCCCCAGCTGAAACAGGCAAAAGGACCTGGAGATGCACAGCAAGGCAGAAGATGCCTGTGGGGCAGGAAGGGTCTCACCCATCCTGGCACCTTGGCACCGCAGCAGCAGGTCACAGCGTCTGGAGGACAAAGAGATGCCAGTGGGTTCCTGCAGCGTGGTGTCTGGCCAGCCAGGCTCTTCTCAGCTCTTTTCAGCTCTAACCCTGTGTGTAGCTGAGAGGTGAAGTGTTCTGAGGGGTCTGTGAGCCCCTAGGCTGTGGGGTCAGCCTCAGTGGGCTGTTTCCTGCCCCTTCTCTGCCTGCTCTCCCCGGCTCGGGGCTTAATCATTTGTTCGCTCTCCAGCACTGCCCTGCTAAATTGAATCCTCAGGGTTGTTTCCAAAGCCAAAGCCCAGAGAGCTGCAAGGTGAGAGTAAAGCAGTGACAGCTGAGAGACTTGGCCTTTGCTTTTTGCCTTCAGGAGACATCAATTACCAGGAGTTTGCGAAGCGGCTCTGGGGGGACATCTACTTCAACCCGAAGACGTAAGAGGCCTCTTCCGATGGCTGTGGATTTATGCCTGCATTTCCCCCTCCTTTCCCTGCTAAACCAGATGATTAGGTGACCACTCAAGGTCCCTTCCAGCAGAGCCTCAGCCCCCAGGGCAGCAGCTTTCTGCAGAGCCCCTCAGCACTTCCTGCTGGAAGAGGCTGGGGAAGCTTTCCTGGGGCTGCTCTGAGCATGGCTTAGTGCTGGAAGCTGCAACTCTGGGAGGGCCCTGGGGGTGTTGGTTGGCAGTCACTGACCAGGAGCCAGCAGTGCCCAGGTGGCCAAGAAGGCCAAGGGCAGCCTGGCTTGGGTCAGAAGCAGGGTGGGCAGCAGGACCAGGAGGTGACCATGCCCCTGTGCTCAGCACTGGGGAGGGCACAGCTGGAGTGCTGTGCTCAGCTCTGGCTTTCACTCCAGGCAGGACACTGAGGGGCTGGAGCCTGTCCAGAGCAGGGCAGCCAGGCTGGAGAAGGGCCTGGAGCCCCTGGGCTGTGAGGAGGAAGCTGGCAGGGTTCAGGCTGGAGGAGAGGAGGCTGAGGGAGACCTCCTTGCTCTCTGCAGCTCCCTGCAGGGAGGTTGGAGCAGCAGGGCCAGGAGGTGACCATTCCCCTGTGCTCAGCACTGGGGAGGCCACAGCTGGAGTGCTATGCTCAGCTCTGGGTTTCACTCCAGGGAGGACACTGAGGGGCTGGAGCCTGTCCAGAGCAGGGCAACAAGGCTGGAGAAGGGCCTGGAGCTGTCCTGTGAGCCTGTGTCCTGTGAGCCTGTGTCCTGTGAGCCTGTGTCCTGTGATGTGGGAGGGGTTGAGTGTTTGGTGTCAGCCCATGTGGGCCTCTCAGATGCTGTAAGTGGGAGCAGAGAGGCTCCTCCAACCTTCTTTTTGAGTAAGCCTGACTCCTGTGTTCCTGGCAGCTTCCTGGGAGGATTGAGGGGGAGAAGAGCACCTGGGAAGAGCAGAGGTGGTGTCTGCAGGAGTGCCTGCAGGCTCCTCATGGCTCTGCTTTGCTCTCCCCACAGGCGCAAGTTCACCAAGAAGGCTCCAACCAGCAGCTCCCAGCGCAGCTTTGTGGAGTTCATCCTGGAGCCCCTCTACAAGATCCTGGCTCAGGTCTGTGGTAGTTCATGCTCCTCCCCACAGCTCCAGAGAGGAGCAGCCAAGAGCTGGAGGTGGGGTGGTGTGCCTGGTGCCTGTGGAACTCCCCTGCCCCATTCTTTAGTGGGATCTTCACAGACTGAAGAGCAGATTGGTGGCTGAGGGAGGTTCTCCTCCCCCTCTGCTCTGCCTGGGCTCCCCAGATCAAGAGAGACAGGGAGCTACTGGAGAGAGTCCAGGGGAGGCTCTGAAGATGCTGAGGGGCCTGAAGCATCTCTGAGAGGAGGAAAGACTGAGAGCCCTGGGGCTGAGAGCCTGGAGAAGAGCAGCCCCAGAGGGGAGCTGATTGATACCCAGGAAGGGCTAAAGGGTGGGGGGCAAGAGGCTGGGGCCACTGAGGCTGCTCAGTGGTGTCCAGGGACAGCACAAAGGGAAATGGGCACAAACTGGAACCCAGGAGGAAGAACTTCTTTGGACTTTGAGGGTGCTGGAGCCCTGGAGCAGGCTCCCCAGAGCATCCTTCTCTGGAGAGATTCCAAAACCCCTCTGGGCATTGTGCTCCTGGGCAAGCTGCTGTGGGTGCCCTGCTGGAGCAGGGGCTTGGACTGGATGATGTCCAGAGGTCCCTTCCAACCTCACCATGCTGGGATTCAGGGATGGGGTTTGGGGATGCAGAACTATAATGAGCAACTCCTTAACTGCCTTCACCCTTTCTGGTGCTCTCTGGTGTCAGCCCAGGGGTGTCTGCAGCCAGCAGCGAGTTCCTTTGGGAGCTCTAAACCACAGCAGGTCAAGAGCCCTGAGGATGGTGGCTGCTCTGTGAAGCTGCACTGGAGAGTGAAGGCTTGGACCCCCTCAGCAGAGCTGAGAGTGGTGTTTGTTGTCTTGCAGGTGGTGGGGGACGTGGACACCACCCTGCCCAGGACTCTGGATGAACTTGGGATCCACCTGACCAAAGAGGAGCTGAAGCTGAACATCCGGCCCCTGCTGCGCCTCGTCTGCAAGAAGTTCTTTGGGGAGTTCACAGGTCCCTGCCCCTTGCCCTCCCCTCAGAGTGTCCTCCCTGCCCTCCCCTCAGAGTGTCCTCCCTGCCCTCCCCTCAGAGTGTCCTCCTTGCCCTCCCCTCAGAGTGTCCTCCTTGCCCTCCCCTCAGAGTGTCCTCCTTGCCCTCCCCTCAGAGTGTCCTCCTTGCCCTCCCCTCAGAGTGTCCTCCTTGCCCTCCCCTCAGAGTGTCCTCCTTGCCCTCCCCTCAGAGTGTCCTCCTTGCCCTCCCCTCAGAGTGTCCTCCTTGCCCTCCCCTCAGAGTGTCCTCCTTGCCCTCCCCTCACACTGTCCTCCTTGCCCTCCCCTCACACTGTCCTCCTTGCCCTCCCCCTCACACTGTCCTCCTTGCCCTCCCCTCACACTGTCCTCCTTGCCCTCCCCTCACACTGTCCTCCTTGCCCTCCCCTCACACTGTCCTCCTTGCCCTCCCCTCACACTGTCCTCCTTGCCCTCCCCTCACACTGTCCTCCTTGCCCTCCCCTCAGTGTCCTCCTTGCCCTCCCCTCACACTGTCCTCCTTGCCCTCCCCTCAGTGTGTCCTCCTTGCCTCCCCTCACACTGTCCTCCTTGCCCTCCCCTCAGGGTGTCCTCACTGCCCTGCCCCCACACCACCACCTGGGGGCTGTTACAGCCATGTTGTGTCCACCTCCCCCCGCCCCTTCTCAGCCTAAACACTAAATGCTGAGCCTTTGGCCCCAGGGATGGTTTGAGACCCTGCTCACATCTTGCCCCTGGCTGTGGCTAAGCTGCAGCCAGCAGGACTTTGCCTTGGGTTTCGTAGGGGCCTCCAGCAGCCTGGGCTGGAGCAGCAATGCTGTGGGCAGCAGGGGCAGGGCAGGGATTGTGCCCCTGGGCTGGGCACTGGGGAGGCCACAGCTTGAATCCTGGTGTGACTCCTCACTGGAGGAAGGACATTGAGAGTCTGGAGCAGGGCCAGAGAACAGAGCTGGGGAAGGGTCTGGAGAACAGGGCTGGGGAGTTGCAGCTGAGGGAGCTGGGGGTGTTGAGCCTGGAGAAGAGGAGGCTGAGGGGAGGCCTCATTGCTCTCTGCAGCTCCCTGAGAGGAGGCTGGAGCCAGGTGGGGGTTGAGCTCTGCTCCCTAGGCTCAGCTGATAGAATGAGAAGAACTGGCCTGAAATTGTGCCAGGGGAGGGTTAGGTTGAAGATGGGGAAAAGTTTCTTCACTGCAAGAGTGGTCAGGGATTGGCACAGGCTGCCCAGGGAGGTGGTGGAGTCCTCATCCCTGGAGGTGCTGAGGAAACCTGTGGCCATGGCCCCTGGGGCTGTGGTTTAGAGGCCACGGTGGGGTTGGGCTGCTGGTTGGACTCAGTGATCTCAGAGGTCTTCTCCAAGCAAACCAATTCTGTGATTCTGTTTCTCTCCTCTGTGCTGCTGACTCCTGTGGTGATGAAGTGTTGCTTTTGCAGGCTTTGTGGACATGTGTGTGCAGCACATCCCCTCCCCAAAGGTGGGGGCCAAGACCAAGATCGAGCACACCTACACCGGCGGCGTCGACTCCGACCTGGGGGAGGCCATGAGCGAGTGCGACCCTGACGTAAGCAACCTCTGCTGCTGGGCTCTGCCCCTCCAGAAGCCTGGCAGAGCCTTGACAGGGCAGCTGCCTGCCAGAGCCTTGACAGGGCAGCTGCCTCCCAGCCAGCCAGCTGCACACATTTGACTTGCAGCACTTTGAAACCTCTCATCCGATACCCAAACAAATCTCTTCGCTCTGAGGACCTTCAGCTGCCTGCCAGGGCAGCCCTTGAGAGAGGAACTTGGTTGACAGTGAAGAGCAGGACTAGGTCAGGACTTCAGAGCACGTGGGAGCTGCAGGGTGATTTTGGTGTCCTTTTGCTGTCTTTTTTTGTCCCTTTTCCTTGAAGTTTGCTATCTTTTTTCCCTCTCCAAGCTCTGAGAAAGCTGAGCTGAGCAGATAAGACTCAGCCCACGTTAGCTGGTCAGCACCTTCCCTAGCAAAGCCTTCCAAACCCTCCAGCTTCTCCTGAGCTGTCATTCAGAGCTGTCTGGAGCCACCAACGCCAGCCAGCAGCTTCCTGAGGGACTTGCCCATGACTTTTGCTCTAAAGTCTGCAGAGGAAATGAATCTCTCACCTGAAGGAGTGACACCATGCAGTGGTGGCTGTCACTGGACCACCAGGTGTGGAGTGACCTTCTGGGCCTGAGAGCTGTGATCTCTGGAGGCTGTGGGGTGCTCTAAGCTGGTTTGGAAACCAGCAGATGACATTTGGGCTTGTGGCCTTGCCCCAGCCATTCTTTATTGCTCCCCAAGAGGAGGGAGGAGAGCTGCAGAAGACTCTACCAAAGTCATTCCAGGGCTCTCCATGTCAGGCTTCCAGTGGGAGGGAGCAGAGAAGGACTTCCTGAGGGTGTCTAGAGACAGGCCAAGGGGGATGGTTTGAAGCTGAGGGAGAGCAGGGTTAGACTGGAGCTGAGGGAATAAGTTCTTCAGTGTGAGGGTGGTGAGACTCTGGCACAGGCTGCCCAGGGAGGCTGTGGCTGCCTCCTCCCTGGAGGTGTTTAAGGCCAGGCTGGATGAGGCCTTGGACAACCTGGGCTGGTGTCCCTGCCCAGGGTGGGGAGGTTGGAGTGGATCATCTCTGAGGTCCCTTCCAACCTGAGCCATTCTGTGACTCTATGAATGAGACCTGGCAGGTCAGGAGAAGTGTTTCTGACCCCAGCCCTCCGTACCCAGGAGCCTGCAGCCCTGTGGCTGTTCCTCAGCCCTGTTTTGAAGGCTCTTTACTCTCTCGGGCAGGGGCCCCTGATGTGCCACACCACCAAGATGTACAGCACGGATGATGGGGTGCAGTTCCACGCCTTTGGCAGGGTGCTCAGTGGCACCATCCATGCTGGGCAGCCTGTGAAGGTCCTGGGAGAAAACTACACCCTGGAGGATGAGGAGGATTCCCAGATCTGCACTGTTGGCCGCCTCTGGATCTCGGTTGCCAGGTGTGGAGAGCTCTGGCGCTGGGCTCCTCTGGGAGGGGAGGTACCTGGGGGCCCTGCTGCTGGGGGAGGGCTTGAGGCTGGCAGCAGGGAGCACTGCAGTGATGTTCTCCTGCCCTTTAGGTATCACATCGAGGTAAACAGGGTTCCTGCTGGCAACTGGGTGCTGATAGAAGGAGTGGACCAGCCCATAGTGAAGACTGCAACGGTCACAGAGCCTCGGGGCAATGAGGAGGTAACTGCAGAGCTGCTGCCAGCCTTACAGGGAGCCAGGGTGATGGGACACAGCCAAGACATTGAGGGGCTGGACTGGGTCCAGAGAAGGGCAAGGGCTCAGGTCCAACCAACATGGAGTTAGGAAGGGCAGATCCTGCCTCTCCAACCTGATCTCCTTCCATGCCCAGGTGACTGCCTGGTGGCTGTGGGGCAGGCTGTGGATGTGGTCTGCTTGGACTTCAGCAAGGCCTTTGACACCATCCCCCACAGCAAACTGCTGGCCAAGCTGTCAGCCCCTGGCTGGGACAGCAGCTCTCTGAGCTGGGTTAGGAACTGGCTGGAGGCTGAGCCCAGAGAGTGGTGGTGAATGGTGCCACAGCCAGCTGGCAGCCAGGCACCAGTGGTGTGCCCCAGGGAGCAGTGCTGGGCCCTGTGCTCTTTAACATCTTCATTGATGATCTGGATGAGGGCATTGAGTCCATCAGCAGTAAATATGCAGCTGACAGCAAGCTGGGGGCAGGAGTTGATCTGCTGGAGGGTAGAGAGGCTCTGCAGAGAGACCTTGCCCCAGCCTGTTCAATATCTTTATTGGTGATTTGGAGGAGGGGATGGAGTCCATCAGCATTAAATGTGCAGATGACAGCAAGCTGGGGGCAGGAGTTGATCTGTTAGAGGGTTGGAGAGATCTGCAGAGGGACCTCAACAGGCTGGACAGATGGGCAGAGGCCAACAGGATGGCATTCAACAAGGCCAAGTACCAGGTTCTGCACATTGACCACAGCAACCCCAGGCTGGGGTCAGAGTGGCTGAGAGCAGCCAGGCAGAGAGGGTTCAGGCTGGGGGCAGTGGTGGAGAGCAGCTGAACAGGAGCCAGCAGTGTGCTCAGGGGGCCATCTTGGCCTGCAGCAGGAAGAGTGTGGCCAGCAGGAGCAGGGAAGTCCTTGTGCCCTGTGCTCAGCACTGCTGAGGCCACACCTGGAGTCCTGTGTCCAGTTCTGGGCTCCTCAGGTTAGGAAAGAGGTTGAGCTGCTGGAAGGTGTCCAGAGAAGGGCAAGAAAGCTGGGGAGGGGTCTGGAGCACAGCCCTGGGAGGAGAGGCTGAGGGAGCTGGGGTTGCTTAGCCTGGAGGAGGCTGAGGGGAGACCTTCTTGCTGTCTGCAACTCCCTGCAGGGAGGTTGGAGCCAGGTGGGGGTTGGTCTCTTCTCCCAGGCAAGCAGCAGCAGAACAAGAGGACACAGTCTCAAGCTGTGCCAGGGGAGGTTCAGGCTGGAAGTGAGGAGAAAGTTCTTCACAGAGAGAGTTGTTAGCCACTGGGATGTGCTGCCCAGGGAGGTGGTGGAGTCCCCATCCCTGGAGGTGTTCCAGAGGGGATTGGATGTGGCACTTGGAGCCATGGTTTAGTCAGGAGGTCTGTGGTGCCAGGTTGGACTCGATGATCTTTGAGGTCCCTTCCAACCTTGGTGATGCTGTGATACTTGATGCCATGGTCTAGTGGGCATGAGGTGTTGGGTGACAGAGCTTGCCCAGCCTTGGCAGAGTTAGAGAATGGTTGGGCTGGATGATCCTGGAGGGCTCCTCCAACCAAAGTGGTTGTGTGATTCTCTTCTGTGACCCCCAGAGCTCCAGGGCTGAGGTTAATGAAACCTTGGCTGCTGAGCCCTGGCACAGGAGGCACCCAGGGGAAGAGAAGGGCTTCAGCTGCTGTGTGTGTGCCTCCAGTGGCCACCTCAGCAGGCAGAGGGTCAGCTCCTTGTCCTTACCTGCCTGCAGGCTCAGATCTTCCGTCCTTTGAAGTTCAACACCACCTCTGTCATCAAGATAGCTGTGGAGCCAGTGAACCCCTCCGAGCTGCCCAAGATGCTGGATGGGCTCCGCAAGGTCAACAAGAGCTACCCCTCCCTCACCACCAAGGTACTGCTGCTGCCCCCCTGCCTGCTCCTGGGGGCCACTGAGCTGCAGAATCCCTCCTTTGGCTCACTGTGGCTGTTGTTTGTCCTGGGTTCTTTCCATGCTGTTGCAGCTGATCTCATGAATCACTTGGAAGTAGCAAACTGTAGATCCAGCAGAGCCTCAGCCCCCAGGGCAGCAGCTTTCTGCAGAGCCCCTCAGCACTTCCTGCTGGAAGAGGCTGGGGAAGCTTTCCTGGGGCTGCTCTGAGCATGGCTTAGTGCTGGAAGCTGCAACTCTGGGAGGGCCCTGGGGCTGTTGGTTGGCAGTCACTGACCAGGAGCCAGCAGTGCCCAGGTGGCCAAGAAGGCCAAGGGCAGCCTGGCTTGGGTCAGAAGCAGGGTGGGCAGCAAGGCCAGGAAGTGACCATCCCCCTGTGCTCAGCCCTGGGGAGGCCACAGCTGGAGTGCTGTGCTCAGCTCTGGCTTTCACTCCAGGCAGGACACTGAGGGGCTGGAGCCTGTCCAGAGCAGGGCAGCCAGGCTGGAGAAGGGCCTGGAGCCCCTGGGCTAGAGGAGGGCTGAGGGAGCTGGGGATGTTCAGTGTGGAGAAGAGAAGGCTGAAGGAGACCTCCTTGTTCTCTGCAGCTCCCTGCAGGGAGGTTGGAGCAGCAGGGCCAGGAGGTGACCATGCCCCTGTGCTCAACACTGGGGAGGCCACAGCTGGAGTGCTGTGCTCAGCTCTGGGTTTCACTCCAGGCAGGACACTGAGGGGCTGGAACCTGTCCAGAGCAGGGCAGGCAGGCTGGAGAAGGGCCTGGAGCCCCTGGGCTGTGAGGAGGAAGCTGGCAGGGTTCAGGCTGGAGGAGAGGAGGCTGAGGGAGACCTCCTTGCTCTCTGCAGCTCCCTGCAGGGAGGTTGCAGTGAGCAGGGGACAGCCTCTGCTCCTTGGTGCCAAGGGTCAGGAGCAGAGGCAATGGTTCCAAGCTGCCCCAGGGGAGGCTCAGGCTGGAACTCAGGAAATCTTTCTGCCCTGGAAGGGATCTCAGGCATTGGCAGAGGCTGCCCAGGGCAGTGCTGGAGTCAGCATGCCTGGGGGTGTGCAAGCAGCAGGGCCCTGGTGCTTAGGGCCATGGTTTGGTGCTGAGCCTGCAGTGCTGGGTGGAAGGTTGGTCTGGGTGAGCTTGGAAGCTACTCTGTAATGCTGAGGCTTCCTCAGGCTCATGGAGGAGCCTGGAAGGGGGGAAGGAGGTGTGAGAGCAGTGATGCTGGCAGCTGAAGCCTCTCCTCTCTGTCAGGTGGAGGAGTCTGGGGAGCACGTGATCCTGGGGACGGGGGAGCTGTACCTGGACTGCGTGATGCACGACCTGCGCAAGATGTACTCAGAGATTGACATCAAGGTGAGGACTGGGGGGGGGAGGGGGGAGGGGGGACAGCCCCCCAGCTGGGGCAGGGCTTTGTGCCCCTGCCTCAGGAAGGTGGGAAAATTCAATGTGGCTGAAGGCACAGCATGGATTGTGCCATGCCCCTTTAAAAGGCAAAGGTGAAGCTGCTGGGATGTGAGGTAGCTTTGCACCTGGAAACTGGAGCCCTGCATCTGCTTCCTTGCCCTGCCTTGGTGACAGCAATGGTGACAGCATTAACAGCTGAGGGGAGAGCAACTGATGTGGTTTACCTGGGCCTGAGCAAAGCCTTTGGCACTGTCCCCACCACTTCCTGGGCTCCAGGCTGGTGACACATGGGTGTGATGGGTGACCACTGGATGGATACAGAACTGGCTTGATGGCTGCACCCAAAGAGTGGCTGTCCATGGCTCCATGGCCCAGGGGAGGCCAGGGACAAGCAGAGTCCCTCAGGGATCAGCCCTGGGCCCAGGCTTATTCAACATCTCTGTGGGTGCCATGGCCAGTGGCACTGAGTGCAGCCTCAGCAGGGTTGCTGATGACACCAAGCTGTGTGGGGCAGCAGACAGCTGGAGGGAAGGGATCCATCCAGAGGGAGCTGGGCAGGCTGCAGAGGTGGGCACAAGCCAACCTCAGGAGGTTCAACAAGAGCAAGGGCAGGGTCCTGCAGCTGGCTGGAGGCAATCCCAGGCACAAATGCAGGCTGAGCAGGGACTGGCTGGAAAGCAGCCCTGAGGAGAGAGCCTTGGGGGTGCTGGGGGAGGAGAAGCTCAGCAGGAGCTCTCAGTGTGCACTTGCAGCCCAGAAAGCCAAGCAGAGCCTGGGCTGCAGCAGGAGAAGTGTGGCCAGCAGGGCAAGGGAGGTGATTCTCCCCCTCTGCTCAGCTCTGGGGAGACCCCACCTGGAGTCCTGCCTCCAGTTCTGGAGCCCCTAGGACAAGAGGGATGTGGAGGTGCTAGAAGGTGTCCAGAGCAGGGCCAGGAGGAGGAGCAGAGGGCTGGAGCTGCTCTGCTGTGAGGACAGACTGAAGGAGTTGGGGCTGTTCAGTCTGGAGAAGAGAAGGCTCTGAGGTGACCTCATTGTGGCCTTCCAGGATCTGCAGGGGGCTGCAAGAAGGCTGGGGAGGGACTGCTCAGGCTCTCAGGGAGTGCTAGGACTAGGGGGAATGGAATGAAGCTGGAGGTGGGGAGATTGAGGCTGGAGGGGAGGAGGAAGTTCTTCCCCAGGAGAGTGGTGAAGCCCTGGACTGGGTTGTGCAGGGAGGTGGTTGAGGCCCCAGTCCTGGAGGTGTTTGCAGCCAGGCTGGCTGAGGCTGTGGCCAGGCTGATCTAGTGTGGGGTGTCCCTGCCCATGGCAGGGGGTTTGAAACTGGCTGATCCTTGTGGTCCCTTCCAACCCTGACTGATACTAGGATACTGTGAAGGGAAAAAACCAGCAGGGAGAAAGTAGCCTTTGCCTCCTGAGCAAGCTGATAGCCCTTCCACAGCATCCCTTGCATAACAAAGCTCCAGTTCTGTAGAACAAGGTTGCATGGATCCAGGAAGAGGCTCAGGCTGAGTGTGTGGAGGCTGAGAACTTGGTGCTGCATCTACATCTACTGGCAGAGCTCTGCATTTGTGCACACAGCCTCTGCAGCCAACTTCCTTGCACATGTGCTGCTCTGTTCATGCACATCAAGCTGCTGGGTGGCAGGAACCTCTGAAAGGGAAAGGAGCTGGAAGTTGGAAGTGTCCTCAAGGCATATCTGCAGGTGACACCAAGCTGAGTGGTGTGGGGGATGGGAGTGGGGGGATGGGATCCATCCAGAGAGACCTGGAGGGGTGGAATGAGGAGATCTTAGGAGGTTCAACAAGGCAAAGGGCAAGGTCCTGCACCTGGGTTGGGGCAACCCTGGATATCAGTCCAGGCTGGGGGATGATGAGGTTGAGAGCAACCCTGCAGAGAAAAGAGTTGGAGGTGCTGGTGGGGGAGAAGCTGGGCAGGAGCCAGCAATGGGCACTGCCAGCACGGGAGGCCAAGGGCAGCCCAAGGCTGGGTGAGGAACTGGCTGGAGGCTGAGCCCAGAGAGTGGTGGTGAATGGTGCCACAGCCAGCTGGCAGCCAGGCACCAGTGCTGTGCCCCAGGGAGCAGTGCTGGGCCCTGTGCTCTTTGACATCTTCATTGATGATCTGGATGAGGGCATTGAGTCCATCAGCAGCAAATGTGCAGATGACAGCAAGCTGGGGGCAGGAGTTGATCTGCTGGAGGGTAGAGAGGCTCTGCAGAGGGACCTGGACAGGCTGAGCAGATGGGCAGAGGCCAAGGGCAGGAGATTGAACACATCCAAGTGCCAGGTTCTGCACATTGACCACAGCAACCCCAGGCAGTGCTACAGGCTGGGGGCAGAGTGGCTGAGAGCAGCCAGGCAGAGAGGGACCTGGGGGTGCTGGTCGATGGTAGGCTGAACATGAGCCTGCAGTGTGCCCAGGGGGCCAAGCAGGCCAAGGGCATCCTGGCCTGCAGCAGGAAGAGTGTGGCCAGCAGGAGCAGGGAAGTCATTCTGCCCCTGTACACTGCACTGGTTAGGCCACACCTGGAGTCCTGTGTCCAGTTCTGGGCTCCTGAGGTTAGGAAAGAGGTTGAGCTGCTGGAAGGTGTCCAGAGAAGGGCAAGAAAGCTGGGGAGGGGTCTGGAGCACAGCCCTGGGAGGAGAGGCTGAGGGAGCTGGGGTTGCTTAGCCTGCAGAAGAGGAGGCTCAGGGGAGACCTTCTTGCTCTCTGCAACTCCCTGCAGAGAGGTTGGAGCCAGGTGGGGGTTGGGCTCTTCTCCCAGGCAGCCAGCACCAGAACAAGAGGACACAGTCTCAAGCTGTGCCAGGGGAGGTTTAGGCTGGAGGTGAGGAAGAAATTCTACACAGAGAGAGTGATTGGCCACTGGGATGTGCTGCCCAGGGAGGTGGTGGAGTCCCCATCCCTGGAGGTGTTCAGGAGGAGACTTGATAGGGTGCTTGGTGCCGTGGGTTAGTTGATTAGGTGGTGTTGGATGATAGGTTGGACTGGATGGTCTTAAAGGTCTCTTCCAACCTGGTCTGGTCCATTCCATTCCATTCCATTCCATTCCATTCCATTCCATTCCATTCCATAATGGAATGCAGGAGGCACCCAAGCACCCTGTGCAGGCCCCAGTGGGGTCCATATCCAGTGGGGATCCAAACACTGGCAGCTGAAGCCACCTTTCTTTTTTTGCCCCTGCTTCACTTCACCCCTAGCCCCAAAAGGAAGTCCTGGAGACCCTCCCAAACCTGTTGGCTGTTGTTGCAGGTTGCTGATCCTGTGGTGACCTTCTGTGAGACAGTGGTGGAGACATCATCCCTGAAGTGCTTTGCTGAGACACCCAACAAGAAGTAAGAGGCTGTGGGCAAGCTGGGGCCTGGGCACATCATCTTTTAGCCCAGTTTTGCCCATTTCCAGCTCTTTTGTGTGGCAAACTTCATGAGCAAACCTTCTATGGGTGTTTTGTGTTGCCTGGTGGTGCCCTGGAGCCTTCCAGCCTGGTCTCATCTGCTTCCTTCAGCATGTGTTGGAGAGAGGGCAAGCTGTGAGGGAGCAGAGGCTTGATTGAGCAAGGGGAAAATCCAGGAGCAGAGGACCTCTCAGTGCCTGAAGTGGCAGGGCAATGATCATGTGTAGCATGCTGAAGGCAGCTTTCCTGGGTGGTTTCTTGGGTCTGCATTGCCCTGGTGGAGTCTCTCCTTGGGTTTGGGAGGGAGAAAGGTTCCAGGCTTGGGTTGGTCTCTGAGGGGGCAGCTTGGTGGGGGTTACCCAAGGCAACATCTTGTGTGTGTGGGCCATGGTGAGTGGTGGCTCTGACAGACACATTGGGTGCTCCATGGGCTTCCTCCTGCAGCCCTGGGCATCTGACAGGGGGATGGAGCTGTGCTGGAGGTGAGCAGATTTCAGAGGGCAGTGGTTGAGTGTCTGAGCTGTCCTCACAAGTGAGGGCCATGGGTGGCTTCATCTCCCCAGCTGGGGTGGAGGCAGTGAGGGCCATGGGTGGCTTCATCTCCCCAGCTGGGGTGGAGGCAGTGAGGGCCATGGGTGGCTTCATCTCCCCAGCTGTGGTGGAGGCAGTGAGGGCCATGGGTGGCTTCATCTCCCCAGCTGGGGTGGAGGCAGTGAGGGCCATGGGTGGCTTCAGCTCCCCAGCTGGGAGGGAGGCAGTGAGGGCCATGGGTGGCTTCAGCTCCCCAGCTGGGAGGGAGGCAGTGAGGGCCATGGGTGGCTTCAGCTCCCCAGCTGGGAGGGAGGCAGTGAGGGCCATGGGTGGCTTCAGCTCCCCAGCTGGGAGGGAGGCAGTGAGGGCCATGGGTGGCTTCAGCTCCCCAGCTGGGGTGGAGGCAGTACAGCCCCTGCAGTCCTGCCAGCTCCTCCCACTTCCATCACCCCAGGAGCTAACTGCAGCTGCCTCTGTTCTCAGGAACAAGATCACCATGATTGCTGAGCCTCTGGAGAAAGGACTGGCAGAGGACATTGAAAATGAAGTGGTGCAGATTACGTGGAACAGGTACAGCAGATCTGGGCAGGGCAGGAACCCTTCTAGAAGCAAATGTTTTGGGGAATAAAGGGAAGGCAGAGATCTGCCAAGTGCTCAGCAGCAGCCTCTAGACAGGGCTCCTGGCCCCAGCATTGCTCCCAGCTACTCCAGGAGTATCTTCCCCCCCCCTAAAATGCATTGAGTTGGAAGGGACCCTTGAAGGTCATCTTTGAATCACAGAGCTGTCAGGGCTGGAAGGGACCTCAAGGTTCAGCCAGTTCCAAACCCCCTGCCATGGGCAGGGACACCTCACACCACAGCAGGTTGCACACAGCCAGCCTGGCTGCAAACACCTCCAGCCAGGAGGCTTCCACCACCTCCCTGGGCAACCTGTGCCAGGCTCTCACCACCCTCCTGGGGAACAACTTCTTCCTCACAGCCAATCTCAATCTCCCCACTTCTAGTTCTGCTCCATCCCCCCCAGTCCTATCCCTCCCTGACAGCCTCAAAAGTCCCTCCTCAGCTTTCTTGCAGCCCCCTGCAGATCCTGGAAGGCCACAAGGAGGTCTCCTGGGAGCCTTCTCCTCTCCAGCCTGCACAACCCCAACTCCCTCAGGCTGTGCTCACAGCAGAGCAGCTCCAGCCCTCTGCTCCTCCTCCTGGCCCTTCTCTGGACACCTTCCAGCCCCTTCAGAGCCTTTCTGGCACAGAGGCTCCAGAACTGGCCCCAGAGCTGCAGCCGTGGTCTCAGCAGAGTGGAGCAGAGGGGCAGAATCCCCTCCCTGGCCCTGCTGGCCACACTTCTCTTGCTGCAGCCCAGGATGTGATTGGCTCTCTGGGCTGCAAGTGCTCACTGCTGGCTCCTGTTGAGCTTCTGCTCCCCCAGCACCCCCAAGGCCTTTTCTCCAGGGCTGCCCTCAAGCCAGTCCCTGCCCAGCCTATAGCAGTGCCCTGCCCCAGCTGCAGGACCTTGCCCTTGGCCTTGTCCAAGCCCCCTGCAGTGAGCAGGGACACCTCCGACTAGGGCAGGCTGCTCAGGGCCCCATCAGGTTTGGCCCTCGGCAGATCAGATGCTCCAGGTGAAAAGCTGAAGCCAACTGATGCCTGAAGGGAGCAGGGTGATAAACAGTGCTGTGAGTGCAGGTCAGAGCCTTGTTTCCTGAAATTCCTTCCCTCCTCCTTTGATCAGGAAGAAGCTGGGGGAGTTCTTCCAGACCAAGTACGACTGGGATCTGCTGGCTGCCCGCTCCATCTGGGCCTTTGGGCCAGACGCCACTGGCCCCAACATCCTGGTTGATGATACTCTGCCCTCAGAGGTGAGAAACACAGGCAGGGAGGTCACATTTCAGTGAGAGGTTTGGCCTGTGATGCCAAGAGGTGACCACCCACCCCTGCCAGAACCTGCAGCAAGGCCCTGATGCTGTTGCAGTGCTCCCTGGCTTGCCAGATCCTTATCCTGCTGGACTTCCTCCACCACGCTCTGTGCTTTTCTCCTCCACACTCCTGCACTCGCCCAGCACCTTGCCTGGTGCTTTGCAGGCATTGCTCTTGGGGCCAACATCCTCACAACTGGCAGTCAAGCAGCCCTGCCTTCCAGGATTGCCCAAATGTGGCCTCTGAGTTTCTCTCTAGGCTGGACTCTAGGTGCCAAGCTCTGCAGGTGATGCTCCTGAGCCGTGAGAGAGAGGAATGGGCACTGGGGTGCCAGGGGTCATTGCTGCTCCTCTAGGAACTGGCTTTTGAGCACTGGGGGCTGTTAATGCCTTGTAATGCAGGTTGGGTGTCTGAAGCAATCTGTCTGTCTGTCTGTAGGTGGACAAGTCCCTGCTGGGCTCTGTGAAGGACAGCATCGTGCAGGGATTTCAGTGGGGGACCAGGGAAGGGCCTCTCTGTGATGAATGTAAGTAGGACCTGGGGGGGAAGTGGAGCTGCTGGGCTGAATTCTGTCATTTCTAAGGATTGAGCTGGTTTCACTGGCGCAGTCCCTCAGTGGTCCAGGTCCCTTCTCACACCACAGCTGGGGACAGCTCTGAGGATCATGGAACAATAGGTGTTAGAAGGGACCTCCACAGGCCGAGTCAGAGCAGGATTCCCCAGGGCAGGTCACACAGGAGCACATCCAGGTGGGTCTGGAAAGTCTCCAGAGGAGACTCCACAACCTCTCTGGGCAGCCTGCTCCAGGACTCCAGCACCCTCACTCCAAAGAAGTTTTTCCTCATGTTGAAGTGGAATCTCCTGGGTTCCAGTTTGTGTCCATTGTGTCCTGTCACAGGGCATCAGTGAAAAGAGCCTGGCCCCTTCCTGATATCCACCCCTTAGATACTGATCAGATCACAGAATCAGCCAGGGTTGGAAGGGACCACAAGGATCATCTCGTTCCAGCCCCTCTGCCATGGGCAGGGACACCCCACACTAGATCAGGCTGACCAGAGCCTCAGCCAGCCTGGGCTTAAACACCTCCCCTCTCAGCCTTCTCCAAGCTAAACAGCCCCAGGGCTCTCAGCCTGTCCTCATCAGACAGATATTCAAGTCCCTTCATCATCCTCACAGCCTCCCTTGGACTCTCTCCAGCAGTTCTTTGTCCATTTTGAACTGGGAAGGCCAGAACTGGAGACACTGCTCCAGATGTGGTCTCAGCAGGGCAGAGCAGAGGGGCTGACAAGGCAGGGAACAGAACCTCCCCCTTTTCTCTGGCTGTAGGTGCCCCCCAGGTGCTGACACTTGCTGTCTGCCTATAAACTTCTTTGGTGTGAGGGTGCTGGAGCCCTGGAGCAACCTGCCCAGAGAGGTGAGAATAGAATAGAATAGAATAGAATAGAATAGAATAGAATAGAATAGAATAGAATAGAATAGAATAGAATAGAATAGAATAGAATAGAATAGAATAGAATAGAATTAACCAGGTTGGAAGAGACCTTCAAGATCATCCAGTCCAACCTCTCCCCCAGCACCATCTGATCAACTAAACCATGGCACCAAGGGCCTCATCCAGGCTCTTCCTAAACACCTCCAGGGATGGGGACTCCACCACCTCCCTGGGCAGCACATCCCAGTGGCCAATCACTCTCATTTGCTGGGAAGAACTTTCTCCTCACCTCCAGCCTAAGCCTCCCCTGGCACAGCTTGAGACTGTGTCCTCTTGTTCTGGTGCTGCTTGCCTGGCAGAAGAGCCCAACCCCCACCTGGCTCCAACCTCCCTGCAGGGAGTTGCAGAGATCAAGGTCTCCCCTGAGCCTCCTCTTCTCCAGGTTGTGGAGTCTCCTTCTGTGGAGACTTTCCAAACCCACCTGGATGTGTTGCTGTGACCTGCCCTGCCAGCTGGCACTGTGGCTCCCCCAGCTGAGGTGCAGCCAGGCCGGAGGGCCCCCTGCATGATAAGCCTCTGCCTGCTCCGTGTTGGACAGGCAGGGCTGGGCCATGGCCATGCCCTCCCTGCTGGCATTAGATGCAGGTGAGGCTGTGGTGGCTCCAGGCCCGTGGCTGCTTGCCCCGGGGGCGGGGGTGGCCGGGGCCGTGCCGGGGTGAGTCGCTGTGCTCTCTGCCTCCCGCAGTGATCCGCAACGTCAAGTTCAAGATCCTGGACGCGGTGATCGCGCAGGAGCCTCTGCACCGCGGCGGGGGCCAGATCATCCCCACGGCTCGCAGGGTGGTCTACTCTGCCTTCCTCATGGTGAGCACCAAGCTGGGCCCGCACCCCAGCCTCCTGTGCTGGCAGCTCCCAGCAGCGCAGCCTGAGTGGCTCTGTCCGCCCCGGGGGCCCTGAGCGGCTCTGTCTACCCTGAGCAGCTCTGTCTGCCCCGAGCGGCTCTGTCTGCCCTGAGTGGCTCTGTCCACCCCAGGAGCCCCGAGTGGCTCTGTCTGCCCTGGGGACCCTGAGCGGCTCTGTCTGACCTGAGCGGCTCTGTCTGCCCCGAGCGGCTCTGTCTGCCCTGAGTGGCTCTGTCCACCCCAGGAGCCCCGAGCGGCTCTGTCTGCCCTGGGGACCCTGAGCGGCTCTGTCTGACCTGAGCGGCTCTGTCTGCCCTGGGGACCCTGAGCAGCTCTGTCTGACCTGAGCGGCTCTGTCTGCCCTGGGGACCCTGAGCGGCTCTGTCTGCCCTGAGCGGCTCTGTCTGCCCTGGGGACCCTGAGTGGCTCTGTCTGCCCTGGGGACCCTGAGTGGCTCTGTCTGACCTGAGCGGCTCTGTCTGCCCTGGGGACCCTGAGTGGCTCTGTATGCCCTGGGGACCCTGAGTGGCTCTGTCTGCCCTGAGTGGCTCTGTCTGCCCTGGGGACCCTGAGCGGCTCTGTCTGCCCTGGGGACCCTGAGTGGCTCTGTCTGCCCTGAGTGGCTCTGTCTGCCCTGGGGACCCTGAGTGGCTCTGTCTGCCCTGAGTGGCTCTGTCTGCCCCCGGAGCCCTGAGCAGCTCTGTCTGCCCTGAGCTGCTCTGTCTGCCCTGAGCAGCTCTGTCTGCCCTGAGTGGCTCTGTCTGCCCTGAGTGGCTCTGTCCACCCCAGGAGCCCCGAGCGGCTCTGTCTGCCCTGGGGACCCTGAGCGGCTCTGTCTGACCTGAGCGGCTCTGTCTGCCCTGGGGACCCTGAGCAGCTCTGTCTGACCTGAGCGGCTCTGTCTGCCCCCGGGGGCCCTGAGCGGCTCTGTCTGCCCTGAGTGGCTCTGTCTGCCCCCGGGGGCCCTGAGCGGCTCTGTCTGCCCTGAGTGGCTCTGTCTGCCCCCGGGGGCCCTGAGCGGCTCTGTCTACCCTGAGCAGCTCTGTCTGACCTGAGCGGCTCTGTCTGCCCTGAGTGGTTCTGTCCACCCCAGGAGCCCCGAGCGGCTCTGTCTGCCCTGGGGACCCTGAGCGGCTCTGTCTGACCTGAGCGGCTCTGTCTGCCCTGGGGACCCTGAGCAGCTCTGTCTGACCTGAGCGGCTCTGTCTGCCCTGGGGACCCTGAGCAGCTCTGTCTGACCTGAGCGGCTCTGTCTGCCCTGGGGACCCTGAGTGGCTCTGTCTGCCCTGAGTGGCTCTGTCCACCCCAGGAGCCCCGAGCAGCTCTGTCTGCCCTGGGGACCCTGAGCGGCTCTGTCTGCCCTGAGCGGCTCTGTCTGCCCTGAGTGGCTCTGTCTGCCCCCAGAGCCCTGAGCAGCTCTGTCTGCCCTGAGCAGCTCTGTCTGCCCTGGGGACCCTGAGCGGCTCTGTCTGCCCCGGGGGCCCTGAGCAACTCTGTCTGCCCTGGGGGCCCTGAGCGGCTCTGTCTGCCACGAGCGGCTCTGTCCAGCCTGGGGTCCCTGCGCAGCTCTGTCTGCCCCGGGGGGCCCCGAGCGGCTCTGTCTGCCCTGAGTGGCTCTGTCTGCCCTGAGTGGCTCTGTCTGCCCTGGGGGCCCCGAGCGGCTCTGTCTGCCCCGAGCGGCTCTGTCTGCCCTGAGCAGCTCTGTCTGCCCTGGGGGCCCCGAGCGGCTCTGTCTGCCCCGAGCGGCTCTGTCTGCCCTGAGCAGCTCTGTCTGCCCCGAGTGGCTCTGTCTGCCCTGAGTGGCTCTGTCTGCCTCGAGCGGCTCTGTCCACCCCAGGAGCCCCGAGCGGCTCTGTCTGCCCTGAGCGGCTCTGTCTGCCCTGGGGGCCCCGAGCGGCTCTGTCTGCCCTGAGTGGCTCTGTCTGCCTCGAGCGGCTCTGTCCACCCCAGGAGCCCCGAGCGGCTCTGTCTGCCCTGGGGACCCTGAGCAGCTCTGTCTGACCTGAGCGGCTCTGCCTGCCCCGGGGGCCCTGAGCGGCTCTGCCTGCCCCGGGGGCCCTGAGCGGCTCTGCCTGCCCTGGGGGCCCTGAGTGGCTGTGTCTACCCTGGGGGCCCTGAGTGGCTCTGTCTGCCCTGAGCAGCTCTGTCTGCCCCGGGGGCCCTGAGCAGCTCTGTCTGCCCCGGGGGCCCTGAGCAACTCTGTCTGCCCTGGGGTCCCTGCGCAGCTCTGTCTGCCCCGGGGGCCCCGAGCGGCTCTTGTCTGCCCTGAGCGGCTCTGTCCGCCCCGGGGGCCCTGAGCGGCTCTGCCTGCCCTGAACAGCTCTGTCTGCCCTGAGCGGCTCTGTCTGCCCTGGGGACCCTGAGTGGCTCTGCCTGCCCTGAGCGGCTCTGTCTGCCCTGGGGACCCTGAGCGGCTCTGTCTGACCTGAGCGGCTCTGTCCACCCCAGGGGCCTTGAGCAGCTCTGTCTGCCCCGGGGGCCCTGAGCGGCTCTGTCTGCCACGAGCGGCTCTGTCCACCCCGGGGGCCTTGAGCAGCTCTGTCTGCCCCGGGGGCCCTGAGTGGCTCTGTCTGCCCTGAGTGGCTCTGTCTGCCCTGAGTGGCTCTGTCTGCCCCCAGAGCCCTGAGCAGCTCTGTCTGCCCTGAGCAGCTCTGTCTGCCCTGGGGGCCCCGAGCGGCTCTGTCTGCCCCAAGCGGCTCTGTCTGCCCTGAGCAGCTCTGTCTGCCCCGGGGGCCCTGAGTGGCTCTGTCTGCCACGAGCGGCTCTGTCCGGCCTGGGGTCCCTGCGCAGCTCTGTCTGCCCCGGGGGCCCTGAGCAACTCTGTCTGCCCTGGGGTCCCTGCGCAGCTCTGTCTGCCCCGGGGGCCCAGAGCGGCTCTGTCTGCCCTGAGTGGCTCTGTCCGCCCCAGGAGCCCTGAGCGGCTCTGTCTGCCCCGGGGGCTGTGGCTTTAGAGGGAATCCTTCCCCTGGCAGCACCTCCAGCGCCCTGGGGACTGGCAGAGCAGCTCCAGCAGCCAGCAGGCTGCAGGCTGGCTGGAAGCTTGTGCAGGGCATCTGCTCTGCTTCCCCTTTTTGCTGCTGTGTGGCTTGCTGGAGGGGTAGGTGTGGGGCAGAGGGACCCCTGGCCAGAAGGATGGGTGGAAGGTGAGGTGTGGGAACTTGCATGGAAACAGGAGGGAAAGCTTTTACCCTGTGAGGGTTGACAGAGCCCTGGGACAGGCTGCCCAGGGGGGTTGTGGAGTCTCTCTCTCTGGAGATATTCAAAACCCTCCTGGTTGTGTTCTTGTGTGATCTGCTCTAGGTGATCCTGCTCTGGCAGGGGGGGTTGGGGTGGATGAGCTTTTGAGGTCCCTTCCAGCCCCTGAAGTTCTGTGGTTGTGGCTCTGTGATGGAGAAAAGCTCCTCCCAGTGTTTGGGGCTGGTTTGGGCAGCCTCGGGGCAGCAGGAGCCCTTTCATCCCAGGTCAGGCTCTGTGTTAGACTAAAGTGTGCCAGTCCCTGACTCTGACTGGAATCAAAAGGTGTGGGAGCTGCTGGAGGCTCAGTGCTTTGTGTCCCTCTTCCCTCCCAGGCCACCCCTCGTTTGATGGAGCCTTACTACTTCGTGGAGGTGCAGGCCCCTGCCGACTGCGTGTCCGCGGTGTACACAGTGCTGGCCAGGAGGAGGTGAGCTGCTGCCTGCTGGGGTGAGATCAGAGGATCCCAGGATCCTAGGGGGTGGGAGAGACCTCCAAGATCATCAAGTCCAACCCCCTGCCAGAGCAGGGCCATAGAATCCAGCACAGGTCACACAGGAACACATCCAGGCAGGGCTGGAAAGGCTCCAGAGCAGGAGACTCCACAACCTCTCTGGGCAGCCTGCTCCAGGGCTCTGGGAGCCTCACAGTGCAGAAGTTCCTCCTAATGCTCAGGTGGAACCTCTTGTGCTGGAGTTTAGATCCATTGCCCCTTGTTCTATCACAGGGTGCAGCTGAGCAGAGCCTGGCCCTGTCCCTCCCTCTTGCCCCCCAGCCCTCAGATATTTGTAAACATTTATTAAATGCCTTCTCAGCCTTCTCCTCCCCAGACTAACCACCCCCAGGGCTCTCAGCCTCTCCTCCCCAGGCAGTGCTGCAGTTCCTTCAGCATCCTTGGAGCCTCCCTTGGACTCTCTCCAGCAGATCCCTGTCCCTCCTGAGCTGGGGAGCCCAGAGCTGGATGCAATATTCCAGGTGTGGCCTCACCAGGGCAGAGGAGAGGGAGAGGAGAACCTCCCTGGCTCTGCTGGCCACACTCCTCTGAGTGCAGCCCAGGAGCCCCTTGGCCTTCTTGGCCACCAGGGCACATTGCTGACCCATGGAGAAATTGTTATCCACCAGCACTCCCAGGGGCTGGTTGTCTGCAGGTGTTCACAGTCCCAGCACTGCTTGTGGAGCAAGGGGAGGAGGGGAAATCCCTGCCAAGTGACAGCTGAAAGCTTCCTGCACCCATCCCAACCCCTGTGCTGTGTGCAGGGGGTGTCCAGGGTCGCAGGCTGCCCTTGGCTGGTGCCTGGTTAATCCCTGAGTGTCAGAGAGGAAATGGTGTAAAGAGACATGAGACCCCATCTAGAGAGCTGCCCCAGCTCTGGGGCCTCCAGTGTAAGGACATGGCCCAGTTGGAGTGGAGGAAGCCACAGCAATGACCTCAGGGCTGGAAGCCCTCTGCTGGGAAGCCAGGCTGGGAGGGTTGGGCTTCTTCAGCCTGGAGACCTGGTGGCCTTTGAGCAGCCTGCAGGGGAGCTGGGGAGGAATCTGTGTCAGGAGTGTGCTGACAGGCCAAGGAATAATGGCCTCAGAGTGACAGGAGGTAGACTGAGATTAGATTAGAGGAGGAAATGGTGAAGCACTGGACCAGCCCAGAGGAGTTATGCTGCACCTGGTAGTGTTCAAGGCTCTGAGCAACCTGCTCTAGGTGCAGATGTCCCTGCACACTGCAGGGGACTTGGACTGGATGATCTCTAGGGCCCTTTTCCAAGCCCAAGCAGGCTGTGCCTCGGGCTGTGTGGCAGGCATGAGGTCTGATCTCCTGCTGTGTTGGCAGAGGCCACGTGACGCAGGATGCTCCTATCCCGGGCTCCCCTCTCTACACCATCAAAGCCTTCATCCCAGCCATCGACTCCTTTGGCTTCGAGACAGACCTGAGGACCCACACTCAGGGACAGGCCTTCTCCCTCTCTGTCTTCCACCACTGGCAGGTGAGTCCTGGTGAGACAGGGAAGGGCTGGGGTCAGGCACCAGGCAGGGGCTCTCAGTGGAGAGGGAGCACAGGGGGAACATCCTCGCAGCATCTCACGTTGGGGATGCTGTGTGCAGCAGCTTGGGTCCAAGTCACATCATCCTTTCTCCTCTTGAGGGAGAGCTAAATGCTGCTGCTTGCTGAGCATATGGGTGAGGTGATCCTTGTCTGGGGCAAGAGAAGCTGCTTGGATGCATTTGGGGAGCAGAAGCCTCAGAGCAGGGTTTGGACTGGTTGGCCTGAGCCATAGGACACTTCAGCTTTGCCTCTTGGAGGAGGCCAATGGAAAGCAGAGTTTGGGTCAAAGCTCTGTCCTCTGGCCACTTCTGTGTCTGGGGCAAATGAGGCCTTGCAGGAGCAACCCCTGTGAGGTGCACAGCTGCTTGTGGTGCAGCCAGGTGGGAACAGCAGCAGCCTGAGCTCCAGGAGCTGGCTTCAAGGTCAAGATGTAAAAGGCCAAAGCTTAGCTCTGAAAACACTTAAGTGTGCCTTGAGTTCTGGAGAGGGTTGTGCTGACCCAGGAGGGTGGTGAGGCACTGCAACAGGCTGTCCAGAGGAGCTGTGGCTGCCCCCTCAACTGGAAGTGTCTAAGGCAAAGCTGGATGAGGCCTTGAGCCAGCTGGGCTGGTGGGAGGTGTCCCTGCCCATGGCAGGGGGTTGGAGCTGGATGAGCTTTAAGGTCTTTCAATTCCAACCCATTCTGTGATTCTATGAATCTATGGATTCAAGAGATGATGCCAGGAGAGAAGCCAGACCCAGAGGTCTGGAACCCATGTGGGTGGTTCTGGTGGGCAGTTTCCAGAGGTCTTGCAGTACCCCAGGGGGAGGAAGGTGAGAGGTGCTTGGCCAGGAGAACAGATGAGGTGTTGGGGCTGTCACACCGTGGCTGGGGGTGTCCACAGGGCCCAGGGGGGTTTCCTGTGGCAGTTCAGGGTCTCCAGGAGGTGGAACTGGTCTCCCATATCCTGGCCCTGTGTTTCAGATTGTGCCTGGTGACCCCTTGGACAAGAGCATCGTCATCCGGCCCCTGGAGCCCCAGCCAGCCCCACACCTGGCCAGGGAGTTCATGATCAAGACCAGGCGTAGGAAGGTAGGTCTGGGAGTGTCTGCAGTGTCCCTCTGTCTGTCTGCCCCACCAGCTGAGCTGTCCCTGCCCCTTGGGCACACCACATCCCCTCTGCTCCCAGACACAACCAATGAGCCTCAGGACTTGCCTCACTCTTCACCCCCCATGCTGTGGTGGTCCCAGGAGCGACCCATCTGGCAGTGGCTGCAGCCCAGAGCAGGCCCTGTGGCATCTGCTGAGCCCCATCTGAGCCCTTGGGGGCCTGGCTTTCCCCACCTGCCCTGCAGAGCAAGGAGCAGAGGTGTTTGCTGTGCTGGTTTTGTGAGCTGGACTGAGAGGCTGGGGGTGCTCCTGGGGCCACGAAGGGAAGGAAGGCCCCTTTGGGAGGGCAGGGAGCTGGTAGATGCTCTCAGCAGCACCAGCCACATGTTTGCAGCTTCCTGAGAGGCTGTGAGATGTCTTCAAGGTGCTGAGGAGCTCCTCGTGCCTTGCCAACTCTCCACTCTCCTCTGGAGCCCCCAGCCTGCTGGGAGTGTGGGAGCCCAGCGTGTCTTGGTGGCCACCTGTGGCTCAGTGGCTGTGCACTGCTGGCTGCCAGAGGAGTGAGCTGTGGCTTTGTGGTCACCCTGCAGGGCCTGAGCGAGGATGTGAGCATCAGCAAGTTCTTTGATGACCCCATGCTGCTGGAGCTGGCCAAGCAGGACGTCGTCCTCAACTACCCCATGTGAGCCCTGAGCCCTGGCTGCTGCCTGCCTGCCCTTCCCCAGCCCCCCTGCCCAGCCCTGCCTCCTGGGACCTGCTCCTCAGGAGGCTGTAGAAGTTTCCCCTGGGCATTCATGGACTGTGCAGCCAGAGCCTGCCCCACGGAGGGAGCAGCCCCGAGTGCTGCTGCTTTGTGTGTGGTCAGTCCCCAGCCCCTGTGGCCTCCAGCAGGAGATGTTCCCTCTGGATCTGCTCTCTCCAGGTTGTCCTCAGCTGCAATGTCAGGTTTGCCAAGGACTGAGCTTAAACTTGCTTTCAGCTTGCTGCTCATCCTCTCCTGCTGCCAGGGGCAGGCTGCCTTGGGCAGAGCACCTGGCTGGGCAGAGCACCTGGCTGGGCAGCCACTGAGGAAGGAGGAGATGCTGGAGGGGTGGGGGAGAAGAGCCAGGTGTGGCTTTGACCTCTGTGTACCTATTTTTTGAACCCTGGTAAATGTTTCTTACAAACTTGCAGGCTCAGTCTGGTTGTGCTGGGAGAAGGCAGCACTGGGAGAGGCTCTGCCTCAGCTGCTGCTTGGATTCCCCTATCTCCAGCCCAGATTTCCCCTGTCCCTGGGCCCCATATCCCCCAGACACCCTGCCCCTGCCCTGCAGCAGCCAACTCACCACTCCAAGTAGGACCTTGAGGGGTTGGAGCAGGGCCAGAGAAGGGCAACAGAGCTGGGGAAGGGTCTGGAGAGCAGGGCTGGGGAGGGGCAGCTGAGGGAGCTGGGGGTGTTGAGTGTGGAGAAGAGGAGGCTGAGGGAGACCTCCTTGCTCTCTGCAGCTCCCTGTTGGAGTGAGGTGGAGGTCAAGGTCCTCTCCCAAGGAACAAGTGACAGAGCAAGAGGAAATGGCCTTGAGTTGCACCAGGGGAGGTTTAGGATGGGCAAGGGGCTGCAAACTAGAACCCAGGAGGTTTCACTTGACCTTAAGGAGAAAACTCTTTACTTTGAGGGTGCCAGGGAACTGGACCAGGCTGGACAGAGGTTGTGGAGTCTCCTTCTCTGGAGACTTCAAAAACCCACCTGGACATTGTGATCCTGGGCAAGCTGATCTAGACAAACCTGCTCTAGCAGGGGGGTTGGACTGGATGATCCCCAGAGGTCTCTTCCAACCCCTACCCTTCCATGTTTCTGTTGGGAACAATTTCTTCCCCTTGAGGGTTGCCAAGGCCTGGCCCAGGCTGCCCAGGGCAGTGGTGGAGTCCCCATCCCTGGAGGGGTTTCAGAGCCCTGGAGATGTGGTGCTGAGGGCCATGGTTTGGTGGTGCCCTGGCAGTGCTGGGTTCAGGCTTGGACTCACTCTTCAAGATCTCTTCCAACCAAAACACTTCCATGACTCTCTAGGAGTTTCTTCATTTCTTGCTGGCTCTTAGGCTCCTGCCACATTTCCTCACCAGCTGCTCCTCCCCTGAGAGGTTTTTGATGCTCTCTGTCCCCTGCCCCAGCTCCTCACTGCCTCCAGACTCAGCCTCTGGGCCACTCCAGAGCTGTGCTGTGAAAATCAGGCTGCTCTACATCACTGGAGCCACTGACACCCTCTCTCCCTGCTCTGCTGGGCCCAGTTCTGCCCCTGCTGGGATGCCCCTGGCTGGGGTGGCCACTGCAGACTGGTCCAGCCCCAGACTCACCTCTGGGAACCTGCACTTGGAGAGGCTCAGGACAGCTTGGGGCACACAGCACCCCTGCATCAGAAGCTAAAGCCAAGGGCACAGCTGCCACACACTCCCACCCTAACTCTTCTGCCAGCTGCCTGTGGAAAGTGGGAGGGCCTGGGCTAACACAGGCAGGGGTAGAGCAGTGTCCAGCCCTCCTGCAGCCTGCCAGGGCTCTCTGGAAGCTGGGGGTAACTCTGGGCCCCTGCTCACCTGTGGAACTCAGAAATGGGAAGGATTTCCTGCCCCATGGCCTTTGTGTGCAGCCCCAGCCCCCTGCCCAGCAGGAGGGCACAGGGGGCCAGGGCTCAGCCCTTCCTGCCAGACAGGGCCAGGACATTCCCCATCCATTACCTTGCCAGCTTAACCTTCCCCCTGTGTCCCTGTGGAAGCTGGGTTCAAGTCCTGCCTGGAGCACACAGGAGCTGCCTTATGCCCCTACCAAGCCCACCGTGGCCTTGCCAGGGGTGCTTTGCACCTTCCAGTACAGCCCAGCACCCAACTGGGCCCCTGGGGCTGAGGCCAGGCAGCTCCTGGAGCTCTGCCAGCCCCACACTGCTGCTGGCTGGGCTGCAGCACAGCAGCAGCCGCGGGCTCGGTGCTGCTCGGCACGTCCCGGGGCTCAGGGGATGTGACCCCAGCTCCGGAGCCAGGCCCTTGGCTGCTCTGTCCCAGGACAGTTTTGTCACAGCGAAGGGACATCCATCATCCCCCAGGGTGGCTCTGATCCCACCCCCTGGCTCTCCAGGGCTGGATACCATGGCTGGAAGGTCCCTATGGGGGCAGCAGTGCCGATGGGCATTGGTGTTGGTCGCCGCTGCTCTCCAGGGAGCCGAGGCATGGCGCTGCGCTGCCCGGCGGCTGCCGGCGGCTCGGAGCCCTGTGGCGGCTGTCAGCTCGGAGCCCTGTGGCGGCTGCAGCCCGGCCGCGGGGGCAGGGCTCGGCCCGGGCCGGCGTGGGAAGGAGCCGGTTCTCACGCAGCCGTTCCCAGCAGCTGGAAAACGCTGACACCCCCCTGCCCCCCCGAGCTCTTGTGGCCCAAATCCCGGCCCCACGCGCGAGGGCTGGGAATTTTCCATGGGAAGGCTCTTCCCTGGGAACGGGGGCTGCGGAGGGCTGGACCCCGACCCCAGCCCCTTCCGAGCCGGAACTTCCCCCGGCCGCTGAAGGAGCTGCGCCAGGTGCTGGGCACTGCACCCCCCGGGCTGTGGAGTGGTAAACTGAAGCATGGGGGCTGGGGGCTCCATCCTTGCCTTGAGTTCCCCAGGGCTCGGCACTGGGACGGGCCGAGGGAGCAAACGGCCTACACACAACAGGGTCACCAGCAACAAGTGGCACCGCACTGCCCCCGTGGCTCGTCCCTCTTTGTCCCCCAGCCACAGTGACTTAGATCATAGAATCAACAAGGTTGGAAAAGACCTCAGAGATCATCAAGTCCAACCGATCACCCAATACCTCCTGACTAATTAAACCATGGAGACCCAGGGAGATGGCACTCGATGAGGTGAGGTCCAGCCCTGCTCCCAGTGTCACTGTCCTCATCCTGCTCCTGGTGCCTGTCTGCAGCCTTCACCCTCATGTCCTCAGCCCTGCTCCTGCTGTCAGCCGTGTCCTGCTCCCCATGCCCCCATCACCCATTCTGCTCCTGCTGCCCCTGTGCTGGTCCTACTTCTGCTGTCACCATCTCTGTCCTGCTCCCCATGTCCTTGTCCCCATCCTGCTCCTGGTGTCCCTGTCCACAGCCCTGCTCCCAGTTCTCCTTTCCTGCCCGCGGTGTTCTTGTCCCCATCCTGCTCCCCATGTCTGTCCTTGTCTGCATCCTGCCCCTGCTGTCCTCGCCCTGCTCTGTCTCCCTGTCCCCCTCCTGCTTGTGCTGGCACCACACTCGCCCTCTGCCTGTCCCCGTTCGGGAGGGCAGGCAGCACCCCGAGGCCACCGCTCGTTGTCCCAGGCAGTGTCCCTCTGGCCCCCTCCCAGGTGCCCCATCGCGGCCCCGCTCACTTCCAGCTCCCGCCGCGCAGCGGGGCCGTGCCGGGGGCAGGTGGCGGCGGGGCCGGTGGGTGGGTGGGTTCCGGGGGGGAGGTGGTCTCCGCGTTGCGCATGCGCCCCGCGCCCCCCGCCCGGGCTCGGCGGGCCCCGCCGCGGCGGAGCGAGTGGGCGGCCGAGGGGGCCCCGCCGCCACCATGGGCCGGAGCCGCGCGGGGCAGCGGCGTGAGTGCGGCGGGGGCGCCGGGGGGGCGAGGGGGGGCGGGAGGCGGCGGCCGCGGCGGGGCTGCGAGCCTCGGGGCTGGGGGAAGGAGGCGGAGCAGAGGGCACCGAACCCTGGCGGGCTGCGGGGGGCTGAGCGGAGCCGGCGGCTGCGAGGGCACCGAGCCGCGGGAGCGGTGAGCGCAGGCGGGAGCCGGAGTGCCGCCGCCGGCTCTGAGTGCTGCGAGCAGCTGAGCGCAGCCGCGGGCGCTGAGCGGACCCAGGCGCTCCGAGTGGAGCCGGCGGCCGGAGGGGACCCATCCAGGCTCCCTGAGGGGAGCGAGGGGCCGGTAGGAGCCACCTGGCCGAGGGGCAGGGCCGGCGGCTCCCCGGCGTGTCCCGGGGCCGGGCCCGCGCGTCCCCGCCGCTGTTGCCGGCGGCTTTGTCCCTCCCGAGGTGCCCCGGGAGGCGCCTGGGGTCCCGGCGCGGGAAGGTGGCTCTCGGCGCCGGGCCTTGCCTTGCTCCCGGGTGAGGAAGCGCAGCCCCCAGCGCAGGGCTGTGGCGGTGCCGGGAGGGCTGCCGGAGCACACAGCCTGCGAGGTGCTCGCACCGCTCTCGGTGGCGAATTTGGCTTTTCCCTCTGGCGCTGAGCTGTTCCGAGTAACAGGTATGGTATTGTTTTACTTCCTGAGCTCTCCTTGCTGAAGCAGCTCGGCCGTGCCCACTCCTCAGCCTGGCAGGACGCTGCTCAGCAGCCCCCCGAGCGTTCGGGGCAGGGCAGCAGGGGCTGCCGAGCACCAGCACAAGCTAAGCAAGCGGCTGCCTGCTCTCCTCGCCCGGATCCACGTCCGTGGTGCTGTTGGTAGCCTGAGTTTGCCCTGTCCTGAGGGCTGGCGGCCATGCCCCAGGTTTGACATTTCCCTGCACTCGCTCTGAATGCCAGAGCACGAGGGAGAAAAATCCATCCCCTGTATCGGGTCATGAAAGTTTTGCCCTGTGCTGGGCCTGCCTGTGCCCTGTCTCTGTGAAACGCCACAGCAATGACATTTGTGCCCTTCCTTTTAGTGCCCTCTTTTGTTTTCCCCTGGTTAGCCAATTCTCTGCCCCCCTGGCAGGAGCCAGCTGTGGCTCTGGCTGGTCGCTGCGACCTTGCTTCCCAGGGAGGGAAATGCTAATTTTGTTCCACCGTCACATTGATCACAGATAGGAGATGGTGCCCAGGGATTTAATTAGGGCATGGATGTGCAGTATGGATTCTGGAGCAACAGTTGGTGACACCGCGGCCAGCCCTTGTGCTGGGGCTGTGCTCGGTGGTTGGGGAGCAGAGGGAGAGCAAAACCCTGGTGTTGGACAGAGCACTGCTTATTCCTCTTGCTGGTTGCCTTTTTCGAGCACAAGCCCTGTGAGGAGTATGCCCAGGGGGCCAAGAAGGCCAAGGCCATCCTGGCCTGCAGCAGGAAGAGTGTGGCCAGCAGGAGCAGGGAAGTCCTTGTGCCCTGTGCTCAGCACTGCTGAGGCCACACTTGAGCCTTGTGTCCAGGTCTGGGCTCCTGAGGTTAGGAAAGAGGTTGAGCTGCTGGAAGGTGTCCAGAGAAGGGCAAGAAAGCTGGGGAGGGGTCTGGAGCACAGCCCTGGGAGGAGAGGCTGAGGGAGCTGGGGTTGCTTAGCCTGCAGAAGAGGAGGCTCAGGGGAGACCTTCTTGCTCTCTGCAACTCCCTGCAGGGAGGTTGGAGCCAGCTGGGGGTTGATCTCTTCTCCCAGGCAAGCAGCAGCAGAACAAGAGGACACAGTCTCAAGCTGTGCCAGGGGAGGTTCAGGCTGGAGGTGAGGAGAAAGTTCTTCCCAGAAGGAGTAATTTGCCATTGGGATGTGCTGCCCAGGGAGGTGGTGGAGTCACCGTCATTGGAGGTGATCAAAAAAGGCTTGGATGTGGCCCTTGGAGCCATGGTTTAGTTGTCAGGAGGTGTTAGGTCATAGGTTGGACTTGATGATCTCTGAGGTCTTTTCCATCCTGGTTGATTCTATGATTCAATGATTTTGCTGCCTGTGAGTCAAGGACAGTCCCCAGGGTAAAGGATCTCTCCCCTTGCTGTTAGGATTCTGTCAGGGATGTGTTTCACAGCCCCTGTCAGCCCAGTTCCCCAAACCCACCTTCCCCTAGGCCATTGAGAAGGGAAAGCTGCTGGTTTGTGCCAAGGCTCCTGCTGAGGAGCATGGCAGGTGCCCTGCTCTCTACTCCTGGTTGTTTCCAAGGCTGTTCCAAAGTTCCCCTTGTGCTTCCCTGAGGGAGCCAGGCAGCTCTGCTGGGGGGTGCCATGTGTCACAGGTCCTAACGAGACACATTGGGCAGTTCAGCTGCCTTGTGCCTGCCCTTATTCTCCCATCCAACTGCTTCCACCAATCCTAAAACCCCTGGGATGTTCGTGCTGCTCCGGAAGGGCAGGAGGGAGGATGCTTGTTTGCCCTGGCTGGTGCCTCTGTGGGTGTGGAGCTCGGCGACACAGCTGCTGTGCCTGACGGATGCGCCGGCCGCTGCCGCCCGGCCTCCTGCGGCTCGGCACAGCGGCTCCCGGCCCGCAGAGGCTCCCCAGGGTTACAGCTGAGCGAGTTTGAGCGCAGGGATTTCCTGCGTGCCGGCACAGCCGGGCATCCCCTGCGGCCAGAGGTGTCTGACCGACCCTGCGGGCAGGGAGGAGGTGAGCTGCGGGCTGCGGACTTGGGGCAAAGGCTCAGGTGAGCTGGGGGCTGCGTGCTCAGGGTTGGGTGCTCCGTGTGCGTGACTGCTCTGGGAGCCTGTTGGTGGCTCCTTGTGAGAGAATGGTCTCTTTGTGGTCCCTCTCTGGTCCCTCTCTCAGAAACCAGGGACTTGGCTGACGTTTCTGGGTAGAAATGGCAAAGGCTGGGGCAGAGCAGAGCGAGGACCGCGTGTGGGCGAGCGCTGGCACCTCGGAAGCTTCCTGTCCCGCATCTCCTCAACCTTCCTTCACAAGACTCTTTCTCCAGCAGCTCTTTGTGGTGGCTCCTCGTGTTCCTTGCCTGGCTTCACTTGTCCTTGCTGTGCCCTTTAAAACTCTCTCTGGCAGGTTTTGGATCAGTTGAAGCCGTGAGAAGTGATTTACAGTGCCACAGTCAGGGTTTTGGAAGGCTGAGAGGGGCTGCAGCCTTCTCGGCAGGGCGACCTGCAGGGCAGCCAGCGCTGAGGCTGGGAGTTTGTCTGGGGGCTGGTGGAGTTTGTCTGGCGGCTGGTGGAGTTTGCTGGTCGACAGCTCTGTAATTAACAAAAATAACGAAGTATTTTCTCAGCTGTGCACTAACTTGGAAGAGTTGGAGAGGGGCTCGAAGCCATTCACAAGTCAGAACGCCTGAGGAAGCACCAGGAAACGGCTCTGTGCCTAGGGGGGGTCCCACCAGGACCCATTCTTAGCCCTTCCTTTAGGGTTGGAATCAGTCCTGAGGTCTTTTCCAAGTGAAAGGATTCTGTGACTCTATCACTTGGGATTATGTTTGCCTGTTCCTCGGAAGCAGGCATCCAGGTCGTCAGAGATAACTTGCAAGGGAGGCAGATAGCAGGGAGTGAGCGCAGCGAGGCTGCTCGGAAGGAGGTGGTGCGGGGCTGGAGGCGGTGCTGACCGTGAGGGCTTCCAGCAGCCGAGGGGAGGATGAAAGCAAACTTGTCGAGAGCTGGAGTGGGGACTGAGGTGCAGCAGGGCAGCTGCCAGCTTCTAGGCAAGCTCAGACCGACTCGAGGAGTTCAGCAGAGGTTTTGCTGTGCGCTGAGAAGTCTGCATCACAGACAGCCTCCTTCTGAAGAGCTCTCCCTGGTTCCAAAGGGAAGGTTTGGGAACTGTGTTGCTTAGGCAGGACTTCATCTTCAGAGATCCTTCCTGGTTCTGTGTGTGGGTTTATGGCTGACAGAGGCAAGATGCAAGAGCAGAGCTCTTCCAAGCTGTGAAACCTCATCGCTGGTGGAGAGGCTGTGATGAATTTTAACACAGAGATTTGTGGGTTCTGAGAGTCCCCAAACTCTCCTAAAGTGTCACTTCTTGCCAGGCAGGGGATGAGCTCCAGTGCCCTGCCAGTGCCTGTGCTGGTAGCTGGGTGCAGTTCAGCTCTCTGGGACTAGCAAAGCAGCCTAGAAACAGCCATCAGGAGTCCTTCAGTCATGGAAGAGTCTTGTTGGGTGGGATAGGGGCTGGGTTATGCCTCTCCTGTGCCTCAGTGGGTGAGCTATGGGCTGGGTTTTATCCCTCCTGTGCCTCAGTGGGTGAGCTATGGGCTGGGTCATGCCCCTCTGGTGCCTTGTTGGGTGTGATATGGACTGAGTTTTGTCCCTCCTGTGCTTTGTTGAGTGGGATATGGGCTGGGTCATGCCTCTCCTATGCCTCCTTAAGTGGGATATGGGCTGGGTTTTATCCCTCCTGTGCCTTGTAGGGTGGGATGTGGACTGGGTTCTATCCCTGCTGTGCCTCATTGGGTGAGCTATGGGCTGGGTTTTGCCCTTCCTGTGCCTCCTTGAGTGGGATATGGGCTAGGTCATGCCTCTCCTGTGCCTCCTTGAGTGGGATATGGGCTGGGTCATGCCTCTCCTATGCTTCCTTGAGTGGGATATGGGCTGGGTTCTATCCCTGCTGTGCCTCGTTGAGTGGGATATGGGCTGGGTTCTATCCCTGCTGTGCCTCGTTGAGTGGGATATGGGCTGGGTTCTATCCCTGCTGTGCCTCATTGAGTGGGATATGGGCTGGGTTCTATCCCTGCTGTGCCTCATTGAGTGGGATATGGGCTGGGTTCTATCCCTGCTGTGCCTCCTTGAGTGGGATATGGGCTGGGTTCTATCCCTGCTGTGCCTCGTTGAGTGGGATATGGGCTGGGTTCTATCCCTGCTGTGCCTCATTGAGTGGGATATGGGCTGGGTTTTGTCCCTCCTATGCTTCCTTGAGTGGGATATGGGCTGGGTTTTGTCCCTGCTGTGCCTCCTTGAGTGGGATATGGGCTGGGTCATGCCTCTCCTATGCCTCCTTGAATGGGATATGGGCTAGGTCATGCCTCTCCTGTGTCTCCTTGAGTGGGATATGGGCTGGATCCCTCCTATGCCTCGTTGGGTGGGATGTGGACTGGGTCATGCCCCTCTGGTGCCTTGATGGGTGAGCTATGGGCTGGGTTTTATCCCTCCTGTGCCTCCTTGAGTGGGATATGGGCTGGGTTTTATCCCTCCTGTGCCTCATTGGGTGAGCTATGGGCTGGGTTTTATCCCTGCTGTGCTTTGTTGAGTAGGATATGGGTTGGGTTATGCCTCTCCTATGCCTCCTTAAGTGGGATATGGGCTGGGTTTTATCCCTCCTGTGCCTCGTAGGGTGGGATGTGGACTGGGTTCTATCCCTGCTGTGCCTCCTTGAGTGGGATAGGGGCTGGGTTATGCCTCTCCTGTGCCTTACTGGGTGGGGTATGGACTGGATTTTACCCATGCTGTGCCTCATTGGGTGAGCTATGGGCTGGGTCATGCCTCTCCTGTGCCTCCTTGAGTGGGATATGGGCTGGGTCATGCCTCTCTGGTGCCTTGTTGGGTGAGCTATGGGCTGGGTTATGCCTCTCCTGTGCCTCCTTGAGTGGGATATGGGCTGGGTTCTATCCCTGCTGTGCCTTGTTGAGTGGGTATGGGCTGGGTCATGCCCCTCTGGTGCCCTGGGCTCTGCTGGGGGGGGCTCTGGAGCTGGCAGGCTCTCATGCCATGGCTGACACTGCCTTCTGACCAAGCCAGGATGCTGGAGTCACAACAGGAAGGGCTTTCACCCCAGAGCTGCTGGCACACCACGAGGTGGGTGCAAGCCAGGAGCCCAGGCGGGCTGTGCCCACCGGGGTGAGCTCTGGGGCTTTGCCAGTGCCCCCCCCGTGGGCATTTGTACCCTGGAGGGGCTGTGTGGCTGGGGCCAGCCTGGGGCCAGGCTGTTGGCACCAAGCTGGGAATCCTGTGGCTCTTTGCTAGCACTGCTTCAGAATTCCCCCCCAGAGCAGGTTGTGTCAGGTGCCCCCTTCCTGCCTCAGCCTTCCTGCTCTGGCAGGACTGGCAGCAGCAGGAGCCCAGACAGTGCCAACGGTCATTAAGCAGTTGGAGTAGAATCCCCAGCAGATAATGGCTCTCTTTGTTGTCTGCCTGCTCTGGGGGCCCGGCCAGTGCTGCCCTCTCCTTAGCAGGAAGGTGATCCCTCTCTTCATCCTGCTTTTGGCTCTGTGCTGGCACCCAAAGTGCTGTGTGGAGCTTGTGCCCCAGATTGGCTGATTTGTGATCTGCCTCACAGGAAGGAAATTGCAGGCTGAGGGAGTTGGGGCTCTTCAGCTGGACTAAAAGTAGGCTCCAGGGAGGCCTCTGAGGCAGCCTCCCAGCACCTGAAGGGGTAGAGGAGAGCTGGGGAGGGACTCTTGGCAAGGGCTGGGAGTGCCAGGACGAGGGACGATGGCTTTCAGCTGGGAGAGGAGAGAGAGTGAGGGTGGGGAGACTCTGGCAGAGGTTGCCCAGGGAGGTTGGAGTGGATGCCCTCTCCCTGCCCAGCTGCGGCAACCTGGGCTGGTGGGAAGTGCCCCTGCCCACGGCAGGGGGTTGGGGCTGGCTGATGTTCAACATCCCTCCCACCCCATTCAGTGACTGTTCCATGACTGTTCCCTGGTGTTGAGCTCCCCCTGAGCCCTGCTGACCTGTGCAGGGAAGGAGGTTCCCTCCCAGCACCAGCAGCCCTGTGCCTGGAGCTCGGCTGCCTGGCTGCAGGGTGATGATCCTCTTTGCTGTGCTCTCTGATGCCTGCGGGGCCCTGTGTCCTTATCCCTCTTTTCAGCTGGTCTGTGGGCAGCAGGAGTGGAACTCCACCATCCCATGCCTGTGCCATGGGCCAGAGCTGTGCTTGTTGGACTGGAGCTGTGGCTGAGAGCAGTCAGACTCTGCTCAGCACCTTCTCACTTGGCTCTGGGCAGTGCTGCTGGAGGGCTGAACTGTGCCTCAGAAAAGCCTCCTGATTCAAGGGGTCTGAGTCACCTGCTCACCCTCTTCTTTCTCACGGCTCTGGGGGGCTGGCTGCTGCTGCTTAAAAGCCACAGAAATGAATTTTCTCTCCAGAATGCTCCTTGGAGGGGAAGAAGGAACTATTAGAGTCCTGCTGGTAGCTTGGCTGTGAGTGGTGATCACTGAGCAGCCCTGCCTGATGCTCCCCGAGCTGGGAGCTGGGGAAGAGCTCTCTGGGAGCTGGGGAAACATTTCACAAGTCTCCTGTAATTTCTTTGGTGTAATTACAGTTTCTCTGGTGTGAAAGCAGGGCCATGAAGATGAGCTGAGGGCTGGAAGCCTTCTGCTGTGAGTTCAGGCCAGGGATCAGGATTGCTCAGGCCGGAGAAGAGAAGGCTCCAGAGAGACCTTCTGGTGGCCTTGCAGTGCTTCAGGGGATGCTGAGGGAAGGCTGGAGGGGGAGGTTTTGCACAAGGGCATGGAGTGATGGGAGGAAGAGCAGTGGCTTTAAACTGACAGAGAGGAGGTCTGTATTAGATCATAGAATGGGTTGGAAAGGACCTTTCAAGGTCACCCAGTCCAACCCCCTGCAGGGACATCTGCAGCTAAAGCAGGGTGCTCAGAGCCCCAGGCAGCCTGACCTGCAGTGGTTCCAGGGATGGGACATCTCCTACCTCTCTGGGCAACCTCTCCCCACCCTCCCTGTAAACTATTTCTTTCTTCTCTCCAGTCTCAATCTTCCTCTTTTAGTTTCAAACCATCACCCCTTGTCCACACCTCACATCCTGGAGTCACTTTTGGGCCCCTGACATTAAGGGGCTGGAGCAGGTGCAGAGAAGGACAACAGAGCTGGGGAAGGGTCTGGAGAGCAGGGCTGGGGAGGAGCAGCTGAGGGAGCTGGGGGTGTTGAGTGTGAAGAAGAGGCTGAGGGGAGACCTCATAGAGCTCTCTTTGCCATGAGGGTGGAAGAGATACTGGAACAGGTTGTCCAGAAGGGCTTTGGGTTCCCCACCTGTAAGCAGTGTTCAGAGCCAGGTTGGATGGTACCTTGAGCAACACAGTCTAGGACCAGGTGTCCCTGGGGTTGGACTAGATGGTTTTTTTAAGGCCCCTGCCATCCCAACCCAAGCTGTGAGTGAGATTTAAGGTGGAAATTCCCAGCTGGGCTGTGGGCTGAGTGGACACAGGGCCATGTGCAGCTGGGCAGCCAGGACCCTCACACAGAATCACAGGAGGTTAGGGGTGGGAAGGGACCTCCAGAGCTCAGCCAGGACAGGGTCACCCAGGGCAGGGCACCCAGGAACACATCCAGGGGAGGTTGGAAGCTCCCCACACCAGCAGACTCCATCCACAGCCTCTCTGGGCAGCCTGCTCCAGGGCTCTGCACCCTCAACAGTGACAAAGTTTTCTCTCCTGTTCCCCTGGCACCTCCTCTGCTCCAGCTTGCCCCCAGTGCCCTCTGTGCTGTCCTTGGCCATCCCTGAGCAGAGCCTGGCTCTGTCCTCTCGCCCTTCACATCTTTATAAGCATCCCTGATGTGTGTTGTGGTGAAGGAAGTGCTGAGATGGGTAAATATCAAAGCCAAAAGCAGTTCCCTCTCCTCCTGCAGCCCTCAAGAGCTTAGCTTCATCCCCCCCAGCCCTGGCTCATAACCCCTTACTGACTGCATTCCCAAGGAGAGCCCAGGCAGGGCTTTAAGGAATAACCCTGGTCAGGAGGGTTTGGGGCTCCATAAATAGAAAGCTATATTTGGAAGGTACCCAAAGAGTGTATTTCTGGAGCAAAGTGTATGAGGGGAAATGTGATGGAAAAATTGAGTCAGATGAGCTGATGTATGAGGCATTTCCCTCTGGAGTCATTGGGCTGAAAAATGGTTTCTGTGCCTAAACTTGAGCAGATGCTTCAGCACACACACAGGCAGCATCCCCCCCTGTATCAGCAGCCCTGCTCAGCCCTCTGTGAGCAATGCCCAGACCAGCCTGGCTCTGTCTCCTTTCCAGGGGCTGCTGGGCACTCCCAGCTCAGCCAGGTACTCCAGGCCAGGCCTGGCTCAGTGTCTGCTGCCCTGTGAGGAGCAGGGTTTCTTCCAAGCTTTGCAGTCTGTTCCTGACTCACTGCCCTGGGATTTGCTCAGGTGCTTGCAGAGGGGTGAAGGATTCCTCCTCATTACCTTGCTCCGATGGCAGTGCCTGGGCTCAGGCAGCTTTGTGCCTAAATAAGGCCACGGTACCAGCTCTGGGCTCCTGGGATGTTAGTTCCACCTTGTTAGCTCCCAATTTGTCAGCAGGCAGTTGGGAGAGCGTGTCCCTGACCTCCTTGGAGGGGCTGCTGAAGTACAAAGAGAAGTCATCCATATGGCTGGCCAGCAGCTTGTGCCTACTGCTCTCTTTGGCAGGAGTGTCACATGTGAGCAGAGCTCACTCCAGCTGGCAGCCAGCCCCAGGCTGGCCCCAGGGCTCCGTGCTGGGCCAGCTCCCTTGGATGTCTCTGTCAGTGATCTGGATGAGGGGATCAGGGCACCCCCAGGGAGTCTGCAGGTGACACCAAGCTCAGCAGGAGTGTTGGTCTGCTGGAGGCCCTGCAGAGAAACCTGGCCCGGCTGGATCCAGGGGCTGAGGAGGATGGGATGGGGTTCAACAGGGCCAAGGGCTGGGTCCTGCACTTGGGTCACAACAAGCCCAGGAACACTTCAGGCTTGGGGCAGTGTGGCTGGAGAGTGCCCAGCAGAAAAGGACCTGGGAGTGTGGTCAACAGCAGCTGAAGGTGAGCCAGGGAGTGGCCAAGAAGGCCTCTGGCAGCCTGGGCTGGAGCAGCAATGCTGTGGGCAGCAGGAGCAGGGCAGGGATGGTGCCCCTGGGCTGGGCACTGGGGAAGCCACAGCTGGAATCCTGGGGTCAGTTTTTAGCTCCTCACTGGAGGAAGCACATTGAGAGTCTGGAACAGGGCCAGAGAAGGGCAACAGAGCTGGGGAAGGGTCTGGAGAGCAGGGCTGGGGAGAGCAGCTGAGGGAGCTGGGGGTGTTCAGCCTGGAGAAGAGGAGGCTGAGGGAGACCTCCTTGCTCTCTGCAGCTCCCTGGAAGGAGGCTGGAGCTGGGTGGGGGTTGGCCTCTTCTTGCTGCTAACAAGTGACAGGACAAGAAGGAAACTGTCTCAAGCTGCCCCAGGGAGGTTCAGGCTGGACATGAGGAACAATTTCTTCCCCTTGAAGATTGTCAAGGCCTGGCCCAGGCTGCCCAGGGCAGTGGTGGAGTCTCCATCCCTGGAAGGGTTTCAGAGCTGTGGAGCTGTGGTGCTGAGGGCCATGGTTTGGTGGTGCCCTGGCAGGGCTGGGTAAGGCTTGGAGTGGATGATCTGAAAGGTCTCTATGCTTCTGTGGTGCTGAGCAAGCAGCTGACAGCTGCCTTTTACAGTTCTTGTTTGCAGCCCTGCTCAGCTCAGCCTCATCTCCTCTCCCAGGTGTTGTTACTCACCTGTAGGTCCCTGTGCACAGCACTTCCTCTCCTGGAAGTGTCCCCAGGAGTGCAGCTGCTTGTGGCCTCTTTGCCCTTCTGATGGAGCTAAACTGATGGTGGACTGTGGAGAAATGACTTCCGGGGCTGAACCTAATGACTTCTGGGTCCAAACCCAGCACCTTCTGGGGTTGAGCCTAACAGCTTCTGGGGCTGAACCTGACAGCTTCTGGGTCTAAATCCAATGACTTCTGGGCCCAAACCCAGCACCTTCTGGGGTTGAGCCTAACAGCTTCTGAGTCTGAACCTAATGACTTCTGGGTCTAAATCCAATGACTTCTGGGTCCAACCCCAGCACCTTCTGGGGCTGAACCTAACAGCTTCTGGGTCCAAACCCAGCAACTTCTGGGGTTGAGCCTAACAGCTTCTGGGGCTGAACCTGACAGCTTCTGGGTCTAAATCCAATGACTTCTGGGCCCAAACCCAGCACCTTCTGGGGTTGAACCTAACAGCTTCTGGGTCCAAACCCAACAACTTCTGGGGCTGAACCTAACAGCTTCTGGGTCTAAATCAAATGACTTCTGGGTCCAACCCCAGCACCTTTTGGGGTTGAATCTACCAGCTTGAGTCTGAACCTAACAGCTTCTGGGTCTAAATCAAATGACTTCTGGGTCCAACCCCAATGCCTTCTGGGGTTGAGCCTAACAGCTTGAGTCTGAACCTAACAGCTTCTGGGTCTAAATCCAATGACTTCTGGGTCCAACCCCAGCACCCTCTGAGGCTGAATCTAATGACTTCTGGGTCTAAATCCAATGACTTCTGGGTCCAATGCCCCAATGCCTTTTGGGGCTGAACCCAACAGCTTCTGAGGCTGAACCCAACAGCTTTGGAGTCTGAACCTAATGATTTCTGGGGCTGAACCTACCAATTCCTGGGGCTAAACCTGGCTTTAGCTGTGGTGCTGCTGAGGCATGCCTGGCCTGTGGGGGTGAGTGATGGTGCTTGTGGCATCAGGGCACGCTGGCATCCTGGTGCCAGACGCTGCTGAGTGGTGTGGCCGTGCCAGACTTGGGCAGAATGAGTCCTTGTCTGTGAAGTTCTGTATCTCTCTGCTGCTTAAAATAGCAGAGAGCCTGGGAGGGGGAAGTGTGTCTTGTGTAGCTGTTTCCACACTGCCTGCAGGGTGCGTTTCTGACTCCTTGTTAACTCCTGGAAGTCTCTGCTGGGGATTCTGGGACGTGGCTGGAGGCTGGAGAAGGGCTGCGGGCAGGCATGGGGCTGGGTGGGAAGTGGTGCCCATGGGCTCAGCCCTGCTGCTAATGTGCTTTAAAATGGCATAAAATTGGAGATTAGGAACGATGTCTTTGCTGCAGGAGTGGTCAGGGCCTGGCAGAGGCTGCCCAGGGAGGTGGTGGAGTCCCCAGCCCTGGAGGTGCTCAGGGGAACCTGTGGCCACGGTGGGGTTGGGTTGCTGGCTGTTGGACTCAGGGATCTTAGAGAGCTTTTCTGACCCAAATACTTCTGTGAAGCAAATGAAATAGACAAAGTTCTTAGTGAAATGATGGAAGTCCTTAATGTGTGTCCTGCCTTGGGTGCCTCATGTGAGCTGCTCTGTGTGCTGCAGCCCCTCCTGACACGCTGCTGATTTTCACAGTAAGCACATGGAAGTCCTTGGGGCAGGGCTGGGTTCCACTCACACCAGACCTTCATTCACTCAGCTGATGTTCAAATCTGGAGTCAAGCTGCTGTGAAGTATCACAGAATCAGTCAGGATTGGAAGGGACCACAAGGATCAGCCAGTTCCAACCCCCCTGCCATGGGCAGGGACACCCCACACTAGATCAGCCTGGCCAGAGCCTCAGCCAGCCTGGCCTTAAACACCTCCAGGGCTGGGGCCTCAACAACCAAGTGGAGAAGGATTTTCATGGGGGAAACTCTGATCCCTGGGGTGTTAAAAGAGCAGAGTGGAAGTGGTTGGGAGGAGGCACACAGGGGTCTTCCACATGGCAGTGAGCTTCCAGCAGCTCTAGGGAGGTTTTCCTGCTCTCTCTGCCCTGCTGAGACCAGACCTGGAATACACCTGGTCCACTTTTGGGCTCCCTAGTCCAAGAGGGACAGGGATCTGGTGGAGAGAGTCCAGTGGAGGTTATGAGGATGATTTGAGGGCTTGAACGTCTCTGCTGTGAGGAAAGGCTGAGAGCCCTGGGGCTGTTTAATCTGGAGAGGAGAAGGCTGAGAGGGATCTGATCAATGTCTATCAATATCTGAGGGCTGGGGGTCAGGATGCAGGTGCCAGGCTCTGCTCAGTGGTGCCCAGGGACAAGCTGGAACCCAGGAGGTGCCACCTCAACAGGAGGAGAAAGTTGTTTGGTGTGAGGCTGCTGGAGGCCTGGAGCAGGCTGCCCAGGAGGTTGTGGAGTCTCTTTCTCCAGAGACTTTCAAGCCCCACCTGGATGTGCTCCTGAGTGCCCTGCCCTGGGGGCCCCTGCTCTGGCAGGGGTTGGACTGGATGAACTTTTGAGGTCACTTCCAGCCCCTCACATTCTGTGACTCTCCAGGCAGCATCAGGCTGAGCCTCAGCTGAGTCCTGTCTCTGACACCAGCCCAGGTGAGGCCCCAGCAGAAGCACAGGAGAAGGGTGTCAGAACCTCTCTGCGCATTTTGCCTGCCCCCTGCCTAGGGATTCACTGTGGTGTGCAGCACTGCCTCTTCTCCAGGCTCTTGGAGGCCTTTCCCAACCCAAACAGTTCTGTAATTCTGAGTCATTAGCCACTGGGATGTGCTGCCCAGGGAGGTGGTGGAGTCCCCAGCCCTGGAGGTGTTCAAGAGGGGATTGGATGTGGCTTTTGGTGCCATGGTTTAGCCATGAGGTCTGTGGTGACAGCTTGGACTTGATGATCTTCGAGGTCCCTTCCAACCTTGGTGATTCTGTGAATAAGAAACCAGGGCAGCTTTGGCACTGCCACCTTGCCCATGGTTGTGCCCAGAGGGTCTCAGGGTGATTCTTCCCACCTCCAGCTGTATCCACCACAGCCTCAGCCAGCTGCCTGCAGTCACCTGCCTGGCCTAAGCAGCTGCCACGTGTTTGGGGCTGATCTGCCTGCAATTGGCTGCTCACTCCCCTGACTGGGGGCTGCTCAGTGGGGTGCCAGTCAGGTATCACAGTCTCACCAAGGTTGGAAGAGACCTCAAAGCTCATCAAGTCCAACCTGGCACCACAGACCTCATGACTAAACCATGGCACCAAGTGCCACATCCAATCCCCTCTTGAACACCTCCAGGGATGGGGACTCCACCACCTCCCTGGGCAGCACATCCCAATGGCCAACAACTCTCTCTGTGAAGAACTTTCTCCTCACCTCCAGCCCAAACCTCCCCTGGCACAGCTTGAGACTGTGTCCTCTTGTTCTGCTGCTGCTTGCCTGGGAGAAGAGACCAACCCCCACCTGGCTCCAACCTCCCTGCAGGGAGTTGCAGAGAGCAAGAAGGTCTCCCCTGAGCCTCCTCTTCTGCAGGCTAAGCAACCCCAGCTCCCTCAGCCTCTCCTCCCAGGGCTGTGCTCCAGACCCCTCCCCAGCTTTCTTGCCCTTCTCTGGACACCTTCCAGCAGCTCAACCTCTTTCCTAACCTGAGCAGCCCAGAACTGGACACAGGACTCAAGGTGTGGTATAACCAATGCAGTGCACAGGGCACAAGGACTTCCCTGCTCCTGCTGGCCACACTCTTCCTGCTGCAGGCCAGGATGCCCTTGGCCTTCTTGGCCCCCTGGGCACACTGCTGGCTCATGTTCAGGCAGCTGTCAATCAGCACCCCCAGGTCCCTCTCTGCCTGGCTGCTCTCAGCCACTCTGCCCCCAGCCTGTAGCACTGCCTGGGGTTGTTGTGGGCAAAGTGCAGCCCCTGGCACTTGGACTTGCTGAATGCCATCCTGTTGGCCTCTGCCCATCTGCCCAGCCTGGCAAGGTCCCTCTGCAGAGCCCTTCTGCCCTCTCACTGACCAACATCTGCTCCTAACTTGCAAATTTGCTGATGACTGACTCAATGCCCTCATCCAGATCATCAATGAAGATGTTAAAGAGGCTGGGGCCCAGCATTGATCCCTGGGGGACACCACTGGTGCCTGGCTGCCAGCTGGGTGGCAGAGGCTGAGCCTCCTGCCGCACTGCTCCTGGAGACGTGCAGCGTTCCTGGGGCGTGAGGCATGGTGGGGGAAAGGCTCTGAGCCCCCCCCTTGGACAAGTGATTTGTGGCCATTCTCAGGAAGAGGAAGCCCAGCTGGTGTGTGCTGTGCCAGCTGGTGTGAGGGTGTGCAGGCAGCTCAGCCCCAGGGCTCTTCCCAGTGCTGAAGTCTCAGAAAGGGACCATTTGGGGTCCCTCATTTCACTGACTCATTTCCCATTTTCCCCTCACCAAACCCCTCACTGTGAGTGAATTTCTGTTTGTTTATATCCTACATCTCATCTCTGGCAAGCTGAAGCTGCTGTGGCTCCTGGTGAACTCCAGCTGCAGGGATGTTTCGTGCCAGCCCTGAGCCTGCTCTGATTTACTGTGCTGTTTGCTCCAAACAAATCACATTTAAACCCAATTTCCTGAGCTGAAACTCTTTGGTTGTTTCTGCACTTGAGCAGCACTTGGGAGAAGCTGAAGCAGCAGCCAGCCCTTGGCAGGAGAGCCTCATGGATTGTTGTGGTGTGTAGGAAACCGGTGGTGAGCAGGTTACCTCCTGGCCTGGCTGACTACTGCCCTCCTGAGCTTGGTGCTGTCCCCCTCTGGAGCTGTGTTGGTGTAGGGTCTGCCAAGCTCTCTGGTCCTTGCTGGATCTGCAGATGGAAAGCCCTGCCCAGGTTTAGCAGAGCTGCTCTGAGTGCTGGGTTCTGGTAAAGCTGTTGGGGGTGAGGGTGAGCAACATCCTTGACTGCCTTCTGAACATAGAGTCATAGAATGGCTCAGGTGGGAAGGGATCTGTGAAGCTCATCCAGTCCAATCCCCTGCAGCCAGCAGGGACAGCCCCAACCAACCTCCCTGCACTGCTGCCAGGCATGGGGCAGCTCCCAGCTCTCTGGGCAGCCTGGGCCAGGCTCTCCCCACCCTCACTGCCAAACCTTTCTCCTTCTCTCCACTCTCAAGCTCCCTCTTGCCCTTTCCAACCATCCCCCCTTGGCCTGTCCCATCAGGCCCTGCTCAAAGCTCTGTCCCCAGCTCTCTGCTGGGCCCTTGAAGCACTGCAAGGCCACCAGAAGCTCTCCCTGGAGCCTTCTCCTCTGCAGGCTGCCCAAGGCCAACTCTCTCAGCCTGGCTCCCAGCAGAGGGCTTCCAGCCCTGCCAGCCCTGCTGTGGCCTCCTCTGGCCCTGCTCCCCCAGCTCCCTGTCTGTGCTGAGGGCTCCAGAGCTGCCCCAGCCCTGCAGGGCAGGTCTGAGCAGAGCACAGCAGAGGGCAGAATCCTCTCCCTGCCCCTGCTGCCCACCCTGCTGGGGCTCAGCCCAGGGCAGGGCTGGGCTGGCAGTGCTTGGTGCCAGCTCCTGTCCAGCTTTTCAGCCACCAGCACCCACACATCCTTGTCCCCAGGGATTGTCCTCCAGCCCTTTGTTCCCAGCCCCCAAAGGTGCTGTTGAAGGCCCTGCCTGGGGTCGGTCTGGGTGCAGGGCGAGCTGCTGCCTGGTGCTAGGCCGGGCGACAGGGCTGGGAACATCAGTCCTTGAATTGGGTCACAGTGAAGCAAGTGGCAGGCTGCAGAATGGCAGAGCAGGGCTGTTGTGTCAGGCTGTGTCTTGGTGTCTGCTGGCTGTGTTGTTTACAAGCCATTCATGCTCGCTTTGGAGGCCTCTCCTTGGAGCCAGCTCTGCCGTGGCTCCTGCTGCCGGCCACGGTGTGGATCGGAGCTCCTCAGCCCTGCTGGGTGAGCAGGAGGCTTCTGATGAACAGGAGCAGACAGCATTGCTCTCCTTTGCCTTCCCTCTCCTGCCCTGCCATGGCCAGGAGAGTGATATTTGGGTCAGCTGCCTCCAGCATGTCACTTTCCTGTGCCACTCAGCCCTCTGAGCACGGAGGAGGAGGCAGCCAGGACAGGCTGGGGTGGATCAGGAGCGGGCAGCAGGGTGCTGTGGGTGTCCAGGGGCTGATGGCATTGGGCCAGGGGAATCTCTACTGCCTGCCTGGCACCACGCAGGGAGGAGGGCACTGCCCTGCCCTTGCTGCCAGGGGCAGAGGCACTCAGGTAGGTGCACCAAGGCTCTGCAGCAGCGTGCAGCCCTCGGTGCCCTGGCTGGGGCTGGGGCACACCTCGGTCCTGTGCTCCTCAGTTTGGAGCAGAGACCTTCTGGCTCTGTGCAAAACCAGGAGTTTTCCTTCTTTTCTTGCTGCAGTGCTGTGGGTCTGTGTGTGGCAGTGCCAGGCTGTGGGCCTGGAATGCCAGGCAGGACATCACAGTGCTGGTTCCTTCACGTGCAGAAGTTGTTCTGTGTCTCCTGGGCTCTGCTCTGCCGCCTGCATGGCAGTGCCAGGCCTGGCCACCCAGGTTTGAGACAAGAGAGGCTGTCCTGAGCCCTCCTTCCCTCTGCTGTTTGCATCTGAGGAGCACATCCTGACAGGAGGGGAATCTGGGATTTGTTGGTTGCTGTATGGCCTATCCCCAACCCCACTGCCCCTCACACAGCTTGGAGTGGGCTTGGTCACTCAGTACCTGCCCTTTGTCACTGTCCCCATCCCATCTACCCTGCAGTGCCACTGAGTGCAGCTGGGCAGTACTGCTGGTGTAACAACCTGCTGTGATTCTGTTGTGCCAGTGCTGCTTAGGGTTGGGTGATCCTCCCCCTCTGATGCTGAGGGGCCTGGAGCAGCTCTGGGAGCAGCAAAGGCTGAGAGCCCTGGGGCTGAGAGCCTGCAGAAGAGCAGCCCCAGAGGGGAGCTGAGCAATACTCAGCAAGAGCTAAAGGCTGGGGGGCAAGAGGCTGGGGCCAGACTCTGCTCAGTGGTGCCCAGGGACAGCACAAAGGGCAAGGGGCACAAACTGGCACCCAGGAGGTTGGATCTGAACAGGAGGAGAAACTTCTTTGGTGTGAGGCTGCTGGAGGCCTGGAGCAGGCTGCCCTGAGAGGTTGTGGAGTCTCCTGCTCTGGAGCCTTTCCAGCCCTGCCTGGATGTGTTCCTGTGGGACCTGTGCTGGATTCTCTGCTCCTGCTCTGGCCGGGGGGGGGTGGACTCGATGGTCTTTGGAGGTCTCTTCCAAGCCCTGACATCCTGTGGTGCTGTGATGCAGTGCCATGGTGCTGTGGCTGTGGCTTGGTGCCCCCAGGAGGCAGGGGTTGATTGGAGGGCGCGGTGCCCGGCGCGGTGCCTGGCGGGGTGCCTTGCACGGTGCCCGGCGCGGTGCCCGGCACAGTGCCTTGCATGGTGCCCGGTGTGCTGCCTCGTGCGGTGCCTTGTGTGGTGCCCGGCATCGTGCCCGGCATGGTGCCTCTCGCGGTGCCCAGCGCGCTGCCTGGTGTGGTGCCTTGCACAGTGCCCGGTGTGCTGCCTCTCGCAGTGCCTCGTGCGGTGCCCGGCATGGTGCCTCTCGCGGTGCCCAGCGCGCTGCCCGGTGTGGTGCCTTGCGCAGTGCCTGGCGGGGTGCCTTGCATGGTGCCCGGTGTGCTGCCTCTTGCAGTGCCTCGTGCGGTGCCCGGCATGGTGCCTCTCACGGTGCCCAGTGCGCTGCCCGGTGTGGTGCCTTGCACAGTGCCTGGCGGGGTGCCTTGCATGGTGCCCGGTGTGCTGCCTCTTGCAGTGCCTCGTGCGGTGCCCGGCATGGTGCCTCTCGCGGTGCCCAGCGCGCTGCCCGGTGTGGTGCCTTGCACAGTGCCCGGCGCAGTGCCTCTTGCGGTGCCCCGTGTGGTGCCCGGCGCAGTGCCTGGCGCAACGCCCGGCGCGGTGCCTCATGTGGTGCCTCGTGCACTGCCCAGTGTGGTGCCCGGCGCAGTGCCTCGCACGGTGCACAGTGTGCTGCCTCGCGCGGTGCCCGGCGGGGTGCCTGGCGCGGTGCCCGGTGCAGTGCAGGCACAGTGCCCGGTGCAGTGCCCGGCGCAATACCTCGTGCGGTGCCTTGTGCGGTGCCTCGTGTGGTGCCTGGTGCGGTGCCCGGCAGGGTGCCTGGCGCAGTGCCTCGCACAGTGCCCAGCGCGGTGCACGGTGTGCTGCCACACGCGGTGCCGGCGCGGTGCCCGGCGCGGTGCCCATCTGCCGCCTGCTCATTTTCTCCATTACCGCCCTCCCCATCACCGGAGTGCAGGAGCCACCCGGGGCTGCCTTCTGCTTCCTGAGAGCTCTGCTCTGGAGGGCACAGCTGAGGAGCAGCCTGCTCAGGTTTGCTCAGCATCTGACAGCTCTGTCCTGAGCTGCTCCGGCAGCGCCCGCCCCGGGAGCTGGCTGTGCCACCCTGCCAGCTGGTGCTGCTTGTTCCCGTGGCCTGGGAGGGACAGCGAATGCTGAGCTTGCAGAAAGGCTTTTGGGCTGACAGACCCCAGGAGGGGTCTCCAGGGTTAGAATCCTAGAATGGTCCAGGCTGGAACAGACCTACAGAGCTCATCCAGTCCAACCTCCCCGAGGTCAGCAGGGACATCCTGGGGGTGCTGGTTGATGGTAGGCTGAACATGAGCCTGCAGTGTGCCCAGGTGGCCAAGAAGGCCAAGGGCATCCTGGCCTGCAGCAGGAAGAGTGTGGCCAGCAGGAGCAGGGAGGTCATTCTGCCCCTGGACACTGCACTGGTTAGGCTACACCTTGAGTCCTGTGTCCAGTTCTGGGCTCCTCAGGTTAGGAAAGAGGTTGAGCTGCTGGAAGGTGTCCAGAGAAGGGCAAGAAAGCTGGGGAGGGGTCTGGAGCACAGCCCTGGGAGGAGAGGCTGAGGGAGCTGGGGTTGCTTAGCCTGCAGAAGAGGAGGCTGAGGGGAGACCTTCTTGCTCTCTGCAACTGCCTGCAGGGAGGTTGTAGCCAGCTGGGGGTTGGTCTCTTCTGCCAGGCAAGCAGCACCAGAACAAGAGGGCACAGTCTCAAGCTGTGCCAGGGGAGGTTTAGGCTGGAGGTGAAGAAGAAATTCTTCCTAGAGAGAGTGATTTGCCATTAGAATGTGCTGCCTGGGGAGGTGTTGGAGTTGCCATCATTGGAGGTGTTTAGGAGGAGACTTGATAGGGTGCTTGGTGCTATGGTTTAGTTGATCAGATGGTGTTGGGTGATAGGTTGGATGTGATGATGTTGGAGGTCTCTTCCAACCTAGTTTACTCTACTCTGTTCTATCCTCCTCTAGATCAGGTTGCCTGGAGCCTCACTGAGTGTTACCTTGAATATCTCCAGGGATGGGGCCTCAAGCACCTCCCTGGGCAACCTGTTCAGTGCTCCACCACCCTCATAGTAAAGAACTTCTTCCTAGCATCTAATCTCAATCTGCTCTTCTCCAGTTTAAAGCCATTGATTGCCCCTGGTCCTGTCCCTGCAGGCCTTTGCAAACAGTCTCTCTCCATCCTTCCTGTAGCCCCCTTCAGGTACTGGCAGGCTGCTCTTAGGTCTCCCTGGAGACTTCTCCAGGCTGAACACCCCCAGCTCCCTCAGCCTGTCCTCATAGCAGAGCTGCTTCAACCCCCTGAGCATTTTCATGACCCTCCTCTGGACCTGCTCTGTCAGGTCCAGGTCCTTCCTATAGTGAAGGTTCCAGCCCTGCACACAGCACTGCAGGTGAGGTCTCAGCAGAGCAGAGCAGAGTGACAGAATCCCCTCTCTGGGTCTCTGGCAATGCTGCTTTGGATGTATCCCAGGCTGGGATTTGCCTTCTGTGCTGCAGGCTCACACTACTCCTGTCCAGCTTCTCCCCCACCAGCACCCCCAAGTCCTTTTTCCACAGGGCTGCTTTCTGTCCCCTCCTCCCCCAGTCTGTATTGACAGTGAGAGTTGTTCCAGCCCAGGTTCAGGACCCTGCACTGGCTCTTGTTGAGCCTCATGAGGTTCACCTGGGCACCACCTCTCCAGCCTGCCCAGGTCCCTCTGGATGCCCTCCTGTCCCTCTGGTGTATGGACAGCACCACTCAGCCTGGTGCCACTGCACACTTGCTGACTCGCTCCTCCTCGGTTCTGCTGAGATAAGAGCCTCAGGAGCCCAGCTTCCATTTGCAGTGAAGCCTGTGGTGGCTGCAGGCTTCTGCTCTCAAGTGAACTGCAGTCAGGCTCCCAGCTCATCCTGTCCCCGTGCTGCCGCCCCGGCGGCCACCGCTCCCCCAGCGGCGGGCTCGGGGTGCTCGGGGTGCCTGGCCCGGAGGTGAAGCCTCCTGCAGGAGTGTGGCTGCTGCAGGGGGAGCTCTGGCTGGCGTGGGCCAGCCTGGCACACGTCGTGATGCCATCTGAGTCCTGTCCCTGCGGGGGAAGTGTTGCTAAAGCTGGAGCTCGGCTTCCCGTGCCGGCCTTACCTGCGGGGGTTCAGCTCCCAGCTCCACGTCCCGGTTTATCTTTAGCTGGCTGCTGGGTGGGCCCGTGTGTGTGTCTGCTGGCTTTCAAAGAGGCCCAGGTTTGACATGGTTTATTTTTCTGACAGCACAAGGCTCTCATTCTGGCCCCTACCTCTCGCCCCTGCTGTGGAGTCCTATTTATATCCGGCGCGGGGTCCGCGGCCTCATGACTCACCCAGGGCTGCCTGGGCTCTGGGGAGCAGCAGAGCCTCGTTAGCACGCCTGGGACTCAGAGGCACTCTTCACAAATGGTTTCCAAATTGACATTGATGCTGTGGCTTCCTCAAAACCCTGCTCTTTGCCACGTGAGACCTGCCAGATGAGTGAGGATTTGCTGGGAAGGGAGCTGTGTGCCGTCCAGAAGGGCCCCACAGTATCACCAAGGTTGGAAGAGACCTCAAAGATCATCGAGTCCAACCTGGCACCACAGACCTCATGGCTAGACCATGGCATCAAGTGCCACATCCAATCCCCTCTAGAATAGAATAGAATAGACCAGACCAGGTTGACAGAGACCTTCAAGATCACCGTGTCCAACCTATCATCCAACACCACCCAACCAACTAAACCATGCAACCAAGCACCCTCTCAAGTCTCCTCCTGAACACCTCCAGTGATGGGGACTCCACCACCTCCCCAGGCAGCCCATTCCAATGGGCAATCACTCTCTCTGTGTAAAACTTCCTCCTGACCTCCAGCCTGAACCTCCCCTGGCACAGCCTGAGACTGTGTCCTCTTGTTCTGGTGCTGCTTGCCTGGGAGAAGAGACCAACCTCTGCCTGTCTACAACCTCCCTGCAGGGAGTTGGAGACAGCAAGAAGGTCTCCCCTGAGCCTCCTCTTCTCCAGGCTAAGCAACCCCAGCTCCCTCAGCCTCTCCTCCCAGGGCTGTGCTCCAGACCCCTCCCCAGCTTTCTTGCCCTTCTCTGGACACCTTCCAGCAGCTCAACCTCTTTCCTGACCTGAGGAGCCCAGAACTGGACACAGGACTCCAGGTGTGGCCTAACCAGTGCAGTGTACAGGGGCAGAATGACCTCCCTGCTCCTGCTGGCCACACTCTTCCTGCTGCAGGCCAGCATTACCACCCCCAAATAAAGGGGGAAGGACTTGGAAGCTGAGGCAGAGCAGGGTCAGACTGGAGCTTAGGAAGAGGTTCTTCAGTGTGAGGGTGGTGAGACTCTGGCACAGGCTGCCCAGGGAGGCTGTGGCTGCCTCCTCCCTGCAGGTGTTGAAGGCCAGGTTGGATGAGGCCTGACACAGCTGAGCCTAGTTGAGAGGTGTCCCTGCCCATGGTGGGGAGGCTGGCGTAGATGATCTCTGAGGCCCCTTCCAGCCTGAGCCATTCTATGAAGGAGAGAAGTCAGGACAGTTGGGGTTTCACTCTTTGCAGCTTCTCAGGGCTGTGAACACCCCTGAAAAGCATAGGAGTGAAGTTGTTGGTTGAGCCATCATGAGTGGTGGAAGCAGTGAATCAGCCTCTCCCAAGAGATTCACAGATTGCATTGCATTGGAAGGGACCTTCCAAGCTCATCTTGTCCGACCCCCCTGCACTCAGCAAGAACACCTTCACTAGAGCAGGCTGCCCAGGGCCACATTGAGTCTCATCTTGAATGTCCCCAGGGATGGAGCCTCCACCACCTCCCTGGGCAGCTTGTTCCAGTGTCTCCCCACCCTCCCTGTGCAGAACTTCATCCTGATGTCCAACCTAACTCTGCCCTGCTCCAGATTCAAACCATTGCCTCTCATCCTGTCCCTGCAGGCCCTTCTGAACAGTCCCTCCCCAGCCTTCTGTAGCTCCTCTGCAGATACTGAAATGCAGCTCTGAGGGCTCCCTGGAGCCTTCTTTACTCCAGGCTGAGCAGTCCCAACTCTCCCAGCCTGTCCCCTTGGCAGAGGTTCTCCAGCCTCTGATCATCTCCATGACCTCTGCACCTGCTCCATCAGCTCCATGTCTCTTGTCTTGGGGGTCCCATAGCTGGACCTGCCCTGTGCATCTCCTCTGTGCCAGGGACAGCTCAGTGGGGAGCTGGAGGCCACAGCCTGGGGAGGGGTTGCTCAACTGTGCCAGGATGGTGAGGTGGGATGGGAAGGGTGAGCTGAGCTGTTGTCCTCTGCAGGTGAGGTCTCACCAGAGCAGGGCAGATCCCATGGCCTTCCCCTCTTGTTGCCCAGGAGGATGAGCAGAGGAGCATCTGCTTGGGGCAGGAAGATGGCACCAGCAGGATCTGTGCCATGCTGGGACCTTGCTGGTGCTGGGCCTGGCCACCACTTCCTCCTTTCCTTCAGCAGTGGAGTCTCACCCTGTGCCACCTCAGAGGCAATTGTACCTCAGACAAGTTCTTACATCTCAATGTAAATGAGATTTGAATGAATAATGCTAATTATTCATTCATCCTAATTCAAATCCTCTTTTAATTAGCCTCTGGGCCCAATTTTACTTTCATGCAGCATGAAACCTCTCTGGATTATCAGCAGTGCTGCCATGTGCTTGGCCTTGCTGCTTTTTGTGCTCAGCACAAGTCCTTCTAAGCTGCTCAAAGCCAAAACAAAACCAATAAATCATTAATTAATTAATCAAATTTCATTAGCATGACCCAGGAGGGGAGGTTATAGGGGGAAGTCATCCTCTAGGTGCATTCCCCTTAGTGACTGTTTTGTGGCTACAAAACCTGCCTCCTGCATGTGGTGATGAACTTTGTCTGAGGATGAATTTTGTCTGATCTGGGGATGAACTTTGTCTGAGGAGGTGCTGGTGGCATTCAGAGTGACCCCCAGCTCCAGCTCTGAGAGCTTCAGCAGTTGCTGCTGCCCTGTGCACCTCCTCTGTGCCAGGGACAGCTCAGTGGGCAGCTGGGGGCCACAGCCTGCTGTGCACTGAGCCAGGGGAGGGGGTGCTCAGCTGTGTCAGGATGATGAGGTGGGGTGGGAAGGGTGAGCTGAGCTGGTGTCCTCTGAGTGCTGACAGCCATGGAGGAGAGGGCAGTTGTGGAGTCCTTTCAATCAGAATCACTGAGTGGATTGGGTGGGAAGGGACCTTTAAAGCTCAACCAGTCCAACCCCCTGCAGCCAGCAGGGACAGCCCCAGCCACAGCAGGCTGCTCACAGCCCCAACCAACCTCCCCTGCAATGGGGCCAGGCATGGGGCAGCTCCCAGCTCTCTGGGCAGCCTGGGCCAAGGTCTCACCACTATCAGTGTAAAAATTTCTCCCTTGTGGTCAATCTAAGCCTCCCTCTGTCAGCTGCAAACCATCAGCCCTGGTCCTGTCACAGCAGGTCCTGGTAAAGTGTTTCTCTGTCTCTCTGGACTGCCCATATGAAGCACTGCAGGGCCACCAGAAGGTCTCACTGGAGCCTCCTCCAGGATGAATGAGCTCAGCTCTCTCAGCCTGGCCTCACAGCAGAGGGGTTCCAGCCCTCTGGCCAGTTTTGTGGCCTCCTTTGGGCCTACTCTAACAGGTCCCTGTCCTTTTGTACTGAGGACCTCAGACTAGACACTGCTGAACTACAGCAGGGTAGAAGTGGAGCATCAGCTCCCTCCACCTGCTGGACCCTTCTCTTGATGCAGCCCAGGATAGAGTCACATCAGCCCATGCCCAGTTCTTCAGCCTCCAGTATCCTGCATCATAGAGGACATTGACCTCCACCTCACTGCAGCCTCCTCCCAGGGGGCTGCAGAGAGCAATGAGGTCTCCCTCAGCCTCTTCTTCCCCACACTGAACACCCCCAGCTCCCTCAGCTGCTCTTCCCCAGCCCTGCTCTCCAGACCCCTCCCCAGCTCTGTTGCCCTTCTCTGGCCCTGCTCCAGCCTCTCAATGTCCTGTTTGCAGTGAGAGGCCCAAAACTGAACTCAGGATTCAAGCTGTGGCCTCCCCAGTGCCCAGCCCAGGGGCACCATCCCTGCCCTGCTCCTGCTGCCCACAGCATTGCTGCTCCAGCCCAGGCTGCTGGAGGCCTTCTTGGCCCCCTGGGCACTGCTGCCTCAGCTCCAGCTGCTGGCACCCAGCACCCCCAGGTCCTTTTCTGCTGGTCACTCTCCATCCCCTCTGCCCCCAGCCTGAACTGTTCCTGGGCTTGTTGTGACCCAAGTGCAGGACCCAGCCCTTGGCCCTGTTGAACCTCATCCCATCCTCCTCAGCCCCTGGATCCAACCTGGCCAGGTTTCTCTGCAGGGCCTCCAGCAGACCACCACTCCTGCTGAGCTTGGTGTCACCTGCAGACTCCCTGGGGGTGCCCTGATCCCCTCATCCTGATCACTGACAGAGACATCCAAGAGAGCTGGCCCAGCACCCCCAGGGCCTTTTCTGCTGGGCACTTTCCAGCCACTCTGCCCCAAGCCTGTTGCATTGCAGGAAGGTTCTTGTGACCCAAGTGCAGCACCCAGCACTTGCCCTTACTGAATCTCATCATGCTGACCTCAACCCCTGGCTGCAGCCTGGCCAGGTCCCTCTGTGGAGCCTCCTGACCCTCATGTCCAGCCCTGCTCATGGGCTGGATGAAGCTCCTGGAGAGGAGCCCCTGTGCAGCGTGTCTGCGTGCGAGCAGCAGCAGCAGTGTCAGCATAACCCCAGAGCTTCCCTGCAGTCAGTCCTTCACCTAAAGCTGGTTTCCTTTGCCACTGTAGCTTCTCCAAATCCCTCTCTGCTCTTTCAGGGTGTCAGAGTCTGCAGCTCTGTCGGGGATGAGCGCTGTGGAGAAGCTCCACTGGAAGTGCTGGGATGAGCTGATGACAAAGACAAGAGATGAAAGTCTCTCTCCATTGCACTTCCTGGCGTGACTTAAATGAGCTAAATCTGCTGACAGTTTGCCTTTTGCAGCTGTGTGTCAGTGTCCATTGCCTTTTCTTTCAAAGAGTGGAAGAATATTGAGTTAAATGTTTGCAGAGCAACACTTCTGGGAGGCGCCAAGTGTCCGGGAGCTGAAGGTTACTGCCACAGGGCTGGGGACAGCAGTGGCTGTGGTGGTGAGGCAGAAACAGGCCTCTAACCTTGGCCAGTGCCATGCAACTGAAGGGCTTCCATTTCCAAGGCCAGAGTCCTGCCAGAGCAGCTCTGCACAAAAGGACTTGGGGGTGCTGGTGGAGGAGAAGCTGGGCAGGAGCCAGCAATGGCAAGGGATGCAGCCTGGGCTGCATCCAAAGCAGCTTGGCCAGAGATGGAGAGAGAGGATCCTGCCCCCCTGCTCTGGGGAGACCTCACCTGCAGGGCTGGGTCCAGCTGTGGGACCCCTAACACAAGAGAGACGTGAACCTCATGGATCAGGTCCAGAGGAGGCCACCAAGATGATCAGAGGGCTGGAGAACCTGTGCTGTGGGGACAGGCTGAGGGAGCTGGGGCTGTGCAGCCTGGAGAAGAGAAGGCTCCAGGGAGACCTTAGAGCTGCATTTCAATATCTGCAGGGGACCTACAGGAAGGTTAGGGAGGGACTGTTCAGAAGGGGCTGTGGGAACAGGATGAGAGGCAATGGTTTGAAACTGGAGCAGGGGAGATTTAGGTTGGCCAGCAGGAGGAAGTTCTGCACAGTGAGGGTGGTGAGACACTGGGACAGGCTGCCCAGGGCTGTGGTGGAGGCTCCATCCCTGGAGACATTCAGGATCAGCCTTGATATGGCCCTGGGCAGCCTGCTCTAGCTGGAGGTGTCCCTGCTGAGTGCAGGGGGGTTGGAGAAGATGCCCTTGGAGGGTCCCTTCCAGCCCAGTGCACTCTCTGACTGTTGTGCCTTGGTAGTGTTCAGTTTGGATGGGCTGAACGCCTCTGGTGAAGGAGGGGTTCATGAGAGGCCATCTGGCTTGAACAGAGATGTCTCCTTAAAGATGAGAGAGCTCTGCCTGCTGGTGGATCCTCTCCTGGTTGTGTCAGTAGCTGTGCTCTGGACTCAGGCTAAATTTGGAAGGAGTGTCACTTCCTTGTTGAAGGGATCAGAGCTCCTCAGCAGCTTCCCATCGCTGCTCTCCGGCTGGTAGTGGGTGTTCAACACGTGGCTGGGAACCACCTCCTGCCTCCTGGGTGTGTGAGCCTGTGCTCAGTGGCTGTGGGTTTGTCCCCCTCTTTGTTTATGTAAGCATTGAAATGTGCTGAAGGAAGTTCTGAAGCCAGGCTGTGCCCTCCAGCAGCTGGCTGGCAGGGAGCTGGGGGGAGATCCACCCACCCTGACCTCCCCAGAGCTGCTGAGGTAGGACCCCAGCGTCTGCAGGCCTGGGCTCTGCAGGTGGGCAGCTGCTGTGAGAAGCTGAGAAACACCTCAGAAGGGTTGCTTAGCTGGTGAGGTAGAAGCTGATCTCCAAGTGCATATTCAGTGTCCCCTGTGTCAGTGCACCCAGCACAGATGTCAAAGCTGGGGGTGGCTGCTGAGGAACAAGCATCGACAGCCTCTGCGCGCGGGAAGGCTGCCTCCTGCCTCGGCTCCAGATCCACCCTGGCAGCAGGATTAATTACTTTCAGATTTGCTTAGTAGTTGACATGCAGAAAAGAGTTTTGCCCCAGAGTTATTTCCATAAGGGAAAGTTAACCTTTTCTTCACCTCCTTTGGGCTTGGTGCTGTTTGCAGAGACAGCTCAGGCGTGCCGGCTGGCCTCACCTGTGTCCTGTCGGTGCCCACGCTGGGTGGCTGGGCTGGCTGATGGCAGTGGCGGGGCTGTACCTCTTGCCTCTGTGGTCCCCAGCTCCAGATGTGGGGCTGCCCTTTCTCTCCAGTGTCCTGGAGGCTTCAGGCACCCAGAAAAACCTCCAGACTTGCTCTGCCATGCGTTTGGAGTGAGCTGCTGGGGGGACATGCCGAACAGGCAGGTGTGTGGGGCACTCTCTTGCCCCACTTGCAGAGCTGCACTCTGGTGCCTTCCTGCAGTGGGGTTCAGACTGTGAAGCCCCTGCTGCAGTAAGGCCCTGCATGGGAACTGGAACCCTCTGGGCTTCCTGCCTGTTAAAAATGGGCTCTTTCTGCCAGTCCTGGTGTGGGTGCATGGAGGGCAAAGCTCTGTAAGCCTTGGGTTGGCTGCCTGCACAGTTGGCAGCCACTAGGCTGATCCGCTGAGGGGCCATCGTTTTCTTCCCAAATTTCCCAGCTACACAAATTGAACTTTCTAAATCTCTCCCTTCTAGGCATCTTCCCTGATCTTCAGCTGATTTCAAGACCTGCATATTCCCTCCCTGATGTTTAAGCAACTCCTGAAGGATGCAGACACAGGCACTGAGTGCTGCCTTGCTAACAAGGAGGTAAGGGCCAGCCTCCTGGCTGCAGTCTGGCCAGGACACAGCTCACATTAACCACCTCTGTGGACCCCCAGCTCTCCTTGGGATGCTCATCCATCAGGACTCTCACTCCCTTCCCCAGTGACTCATCTCCACAGGAGCTGCTCTCTCCTTTAAAGCACCCTGCTGGGCTTGCTTTAGCTGCATGCCTTGGCTGGTTTCGAGCAGTGGGTTTGCTTTGGTGGCCCTCAGCCTCTCCAGCAATCTGGAGAGTTTTTCTGCTTCACTGGTAACTCTCCTCTGTCTCTGTCAGCCTGCAAAGTTCTGTGCCATTTGCAGATCTGACAGCAGCCATTTTCTGGTTGAGCCTGGGAAAACACAACCTCATTTGCAGGCCTGTTCCTGGGCTCTGCAGAACTTGCTGTAATTACCTGCAATTGATCTCGGTTCTAATGTGGGAATCATCTGTCAAGGTCTTTGTTACTTTAATCCACCTAATTTGGGCTTTTTTAATCCTCTCTTATGCTCTTTTTTTTTTTTCCCCCCTCACACTGTCATGAGGTAATAAATCAGCTGTCCCTCACAGCCCCTCCACATGTCTGTGCTGTTGCCTTGCCAAAGAAGCATTGAATTGCCCCAGGAAGGGGGGTGGGGGCAGGAATTACCTTGGTAGCCCTTAACTCTGCATTCATCACCACCCCCCCAATTGCATTATTTTCTCATTAGCACTTTGCATTAAATTGCTTTTATTAGATAGGTGGAAGAAGCTGAAGAGTTGCAAATGCAGTTTTCTCCCAGGCTCCTGATATTTCTCTGGCTTTAGAAGGAAATCACCTCTCAGATCAGAGCGCCAGGGACCCCTCCAGTTCTGCTTTTAGGCTCTTCCCAGCAAATGGTGGTTGTGCTGTGGGAAGATTCTCTTAGCATTGCTTGAGAAACTGATGGGCACAGCACTAGAGGGTGAGAGGTGGCTTGTCCCCCGTGCTGTGACAATGCCAAACCTCCCCCCTGTGCTCAGTAGTTTGCCAGTTCCACTCTTTAGAGCACCAGGAGGGACATTAGCATCAGAGAATTGTCAGGGTTGGAAGGGACCTCAAGGCTCAGCCAGCTCCAACTCCTTTGAGAGCTCCTCTCTCGAAGTTATTCTACAGCCACCTGAGGATGAAAACAGGTTCTGCACCTCAGGTGGACAGCATGAGCTTCATTCTAGTTCCCCCTGCAGCTGCACTGCAGTATAAAACTGTCAGGGTTGGAAGGAGCCTCAAGGATCATCCACTCCTAACCCCCTGCCGTGGGCAGGGACACCTCACACCACAGCAGGTTGCTCACAGCCACCTCCAGCCTGGCTGCAAACACCTCCAGGCAGGAGGCTTCCACCACCTCCCTGGGCAACCTGTGCCAGGCTCTCACCACCCTCCTGGGGAACAACTTCTTCCTCACAGCCAATCTCAATCTCCCCACTTCTAGTTTTGCTCCATCCCCCCCAGTCCTATCCCTCCCTGACACCCTCAAAAGTCCCTCCCCAGCTTTTCTGCAGCCCTCTGCAGATCCTGGAAGGCCACAAGGAGGTCTCCTGGGAGCCTTCTCCTCTCCAGCCTGCACAACCCCAACTCCCTCAGTCTGTGCTCACAGCAGAGCAGCTCCAGCCCTCTGCTCCTCCTCCTGGCCCTGCTCTGGACACCTTCCAGCCCCTCCAGATCCTTCCTGGCACAGAGGCTCCAGAGCTGGCCCCAGAGCTGCAGCTGTGGTCTCAGCAGAGTGGAGCAGAGGGGCAGAATCCCCTCCCTGGCCCTGCTGGCCACACTTCTCTTGCTGCAGCTCAGGACACAGTTTCTAGTTTTACTCCCTGTGACACCTCACAGTGGTGCCAGCCCTGAGCTTCCACTGCTGATTTACTGTTTGGAATTGCTGTTTATTGAGTGGTTTTACTGTTAGGATTGCAAATTCCCTTTGCTCTCCCAACATGTCTGGTTTGATGGGGGACTCAGTGAGCTGCAAACCCAAACAGGGACTACTAAGTTTACAGGTTGGACTTGATGATCTTTGAGGTCTTTTCCAACCTTATTGATTCTATGACAAGCCATCACAGAATAGAAACAGAAGTCTGTTCTGGCCCTGGAAGGGGATTTTTAGCCTCCCTGAACCCAAATCCACAGAAGAGTTGGAGCATCAGCTGGGAAGTCAGAGGGTCAGGGATTGGCACAGGCTGCCCAGGGAGGTGGTGGAGTCCCCATCCCTGGAGGTGCTCAAGCAACCTGTGGCCATGGCACTTAGGGACATGGTTTGATGGCCATGGTGGTGTTGGGTTGATGGTTGGATTGGGTGGTCTTGGAGGTAATTTCTAACTGAAATAATTCTGTGATTCCTTTGGTCAAGCCCTGTCTCTAGGTGAGACCTGCAGGGCACCTTGGGTCCCAGTATCACAGTCTCACCAAGGTTGGAAGAGACCTCAAAGATCATCAAGTCCAACCTATCAACACAGACCCCATGACCAGACCATGGCACCAAGTGCCACATCCAATCCCCTCTGGAACACCTCCAGGGATGGGGACTCCACCACCTCCCTGGGCAGCACATCCCAGTGACGAACGACTCGCTCGGTGAAGAACTTTCTCCTCACCTCGAGTCTAAACCTCCCCTGGCACAGCTTGAGACTGTGTCCTCTTGTTCTGCTGCTGCTTGCCTGGGAGAAGAGCCCAACCCCCACCTGGCTACAACCACCTTTCAGGGAGTTGTAGAGGGCAAGAAGGTCTCCCCTGAGCCTCCTCTTCTGCAGGCTAAGCAACCCCAGCTCCCTCAGCCTCTCCTCCCAGGGCTGTGCTCCAGACCCCTCCCCAGCTTTCTTGCCCTTCTCTGGACACCTTCTAGCAGCTCAACCTCTTTCCTAACCTCAGGAGCCCAGAACTGGACACAGGACTCAAGGTGTGGCCTCAGCAGTGCTGAGCACAGGGCACAAGGACTTCCCTGCTCCTGCTGGCCACACTCTTCCTGCTGCAGGCCAGGATGCCCTTGGCCCTCTTGGCCCCCTGGGCACACTGCTGGCTCATGTTCAGGCAGCTGTCAATCAGCACCCCCAGGTCCCTCTCTGCCTGGCTGCTCTCAGCCACTCTGCCCCCAGCCTGTAGCACCGCCTGGGGTTGTTGTGGGCAAAGTGCAGCCCCTGGCACTTGGACTTGTTGAATGCCATCCTGTTGGCCTCTGCCCATCTGCCCAGTGGGTCGAGGTCCCTCTGCAGAGCCCTTCTGCCCTCTCACTGACCAACATCTGCTCCCAGCTTGGTGTCAGCTGCAAACTTGCTGATGACTGACTCCATCCCCTCATCCAGATCATCAATGAAGATGTTAAAGAGCACAGGGCCCAGCAATGACCCCTAGGGGACACCACTGGTGCCTGGCTGCCAGCTGGCTGTGGCACCATTCACCACCACTCTCTGGGCTCAGCCTCCAGCCAGTTCCTAACCCAGCTCAGAGAGCTGCTGTCCCAGCCAGGGGCTGACAACTTGGCCAGAAGTTTGCTGTGGGGGACGGTGTCAAAGGCCTTGCTGAAGTCCAGGTAGACCACATCCACAGCCTGCCCCACATCCACCAGCTGGGTTACCTGATCATAGAAGGAGATCAGGTTGGAGAGGCAGGACCTGCCCTTCCTAAATCCATGCCAGGTTGTCCTGCCTTGCAGTTGTTTGCTGCTCAGGTTTGGGCTGGGGGACTCCTTTCTGTCTCCAGGCAGTTGGTGTTGCCCCATGGAGGGAACATTCCCTCTCTGTACCACGGGTGGGGCAGGCTTGAACAGGGCTTGGCCACCTCTGTGCAGTCAAAGTGAGTCTCCCTGCTGGCAGTGGGATGCAGCCAGCAGTGGCCATGGCATTTCACAGGAGCTTAGCTTTCGATCTGCTGTGCTTCGGAGGCTTCAGCTTCGGTGTGAGTGGTTTTAACACTGAACATGCAGAGCAGCCACATCTTTCCCTTCTGCTCAGGATATCTGGTTCCTGAAATGGCAGTGAACTGCTCCTCTCTTTTGTCACAGACCTCTCAGAAGCCTGCGGAGGAGACGTAGGATCTTGAAGCGAATTGTGGCTGCTGGAGATTCCCGGTAGCAGGTGAGGCTCCAGGCGTGGCTGCTTGTAGAATATTCTAGAGCTTTCTGACTCTGTCCATGGGCCAATCCCAAGCACAAATCCAGGCTGGCTGAGGAGTGGCTCCAGAGCATTCTGCAGGAGAAGGCCTTGGGGGTGTCAGTTGGTGACAAATTCCCCAGGAGCCAGCAGTGGTCCCTGGCAGCCCAGAGCCAGCTGAGTGCTGAGCTGCAGCCAGAGCAGGGAGAGCAGCAGCACAGGGAGGGGATTCTGCCCTCTGCTCTGCTCTGCTCAGAGCCCACCTGCAGCACTGCCTCCAGTTCTGGTGCCCCCAGCACAAGAGGGACTTGGAGCTGCTGGAGAGGGTCCAGAGGAGGCCACAAAGAGGATCAGAGGACTCAGAAGCTCCTCTGTGGGGACAGGCTGGGAGAGTTGGGGCTGTTCAGCCTGGAGATGAAGAGCAGCCTTAGGGAGACTTGGAGCAGCCTTCCAGTACCTGAAGGGGCTCCAGAAGAGCTGGGGAGGGACTTTGGACAAGGGCTGGGAGTGCCAGGATGAGGAACAATGGCTTTGAGCTGGGAGAGGAGAGACTGAGAGTGGAGATGAGGAAGAAATTGTTGAGAGTGAGGGTGGGGAGACTCTGGCACAGATTGCCCAGGGAGGCTGTGGATGTCCTCTCCCTGAGAGGTGTTCAAGGCTGGGTTGGATGAAGCCTTGAGGAGCCTGGGCTGGTGGGAGGTGTCTCTGCCCATGGCTGGGGGTTGGAGCTGGATGCTCTTGAAGGTCCCTTCCCACCCAGCCCCTTCTGCGACTCTAGCATTGTGTAGGCTCCAGCTGATAAACTCCTAAATGCTTGGGGGGGTGCTGTTTGTTTCTACCCAGGTGAAGCCATTTGAGCACCATGAGTTGGAGCTTCCTGACCCGCCTGCTCGAGGAGATCCACAACCACTCGACCTTCGTGGGCAAGATCTGGCTGACGGCGCTGATCGTGTTCCGCATCGTCCTGACGGCAGTGGGCGGGGAGTCCATCTACTACGACGAGCAGAGCAAGTTCGTGTGCAACACGGAGCAGCCGGGCTGCGAGAACGTCTGCTACGACGCCTTTGCTCCCCTGTCCCACGTCAGGTTCTGGGTCTTCCAGATCATCCTGGTCGCCACCCCCTCCGTCATGTACCTGGGCTACGCCATCCACAAGATCGCGCGGATGGTGGAGCGCGGCGAGGCCGACAGGAGGCTCCGCGGCAAGGCCTTCCCCACGCGCTGGAAGCAGCACCGGGGCTTGGAGGAGGCCGAGGAGGACCACGAGGAGGACCCCATGATGTACCCCGAGATGGAGCTGGAGAGCGAACGGGAGACCAAGGAGCCGCCGCAGCCCCCCGCCAAGGCTAAGCACGACGGCCGGCGGCGGATCCGGGAGGACGGGCTGATGAAGATCTACGTCCTGCAGCTGCTGGCCAGGACCGCCTTCGAGGTCGGCTTCCTGGTGGGTCAATACTTCCTGTACGGCTTCGAGGTCAGCTCCATCTTCGTCTGCAGCAGGACCCCCTGCCCGCACAAGATCGACTGCTTCATCTCCAGGCCCACCGAGAAGACCATCTTCCTGCTGATCATGTACGGGGTCAGCTGCATGTGCTTGCTGCTCAACGTCTGGGAGATGCTGCACTTGGGCTTCGGCACCATCCGGGACACCCTGCACAACAAGAGGAGGGAGCTGGAGGACTCCGGCCCCTACAGCTACCCCTTCACCTGGAACACGCCGTCGGCGCCCCCCGGCTACAACATCGCGGTGAAGCCGGAGCAGCTGCAGTACACGGAGCTGTCCAACGCCAAGATGGCTTACAAGCAGAACAAGGCCAACATCGCCCAGGAGCAGCAGTACGGCAGCAACGAGGAGAACATCCCTGCCGACCTGGAGAACCTGCAGAGGGAAATCAAAGTGGCTCAGGAGCGCCTGGACCTGGCCATCCAGGCTTACAACAACCAAAACAACCCCAGCGGTGCCCGGGAGAAGAAAGCCAAAGCAGGCTCCAACAAGAGCAGCGCCAGCAGCAAGTCAGGGGACGGGAAGAGCTCCGTCTGGATCTGACCGGCTTTGGGCAGCGCGGTGTTCTCTCCTAGTTTATCATAACCAGCACCCCCTCGATTAATGGCTTCCATATTCAGTGAGCTTTGGACTCTGCTGATCTTCAGGGATACCGTTGGCTCGTGATTCAGGCCCCTCCGGAGGGCTCTGGACTCAGATCCCAGGGGTTAGAGGACTTTCTTCTTCTGTCTTCCCAGTCAGGAGACCACTGGGGTCTGTTTAAATCGTTCTCATGGAAGGGTTTATGCTGTATGTACAGTCTTCTGGTACACTTCTTATGCACAATCTTTTGTACCTGTACACTGGATCTCTGCCCCCCCCCCTTGTTTCCTACGTGCCCAAGGAGAAGGCAGCGGGGGAGCCCTGAGTGCTTCGCCAGGTCGCTGGCTGCGGTTTCGTCATCGTTCTTCCTCCTCCTCCTCCTCCTCCTCACCGTCAAAACTCTCAATGCTGCGTTCCCAAAGTGCCTTCAACGTGCAGACAGCACAGAGGAGCCTCTGCTTCTCCCGGCAGCAGAGCAGGGACAGGCTTGGGGAACATCTGTCAGTGGTGCTCTTGACTCTGTCCTTTCCGAGGGTGACTGAGGGCTGCTCCTCAGCTGGAGCTACCGTGGGGCTGCAGGGCTTCTTCCCCCTCACCCCGTGGAAAATTACTCAGAGGAATGGCCCTGTGTGTGAGTTCTTGTGTTGGGAGCCAGAGTGCCAGCCCCAACAGGGGGGAGGGCTCAGGCCTCCCTCCAGGCTTTATGCAACAGGAGGGAAGAGAGAGCTCAACCCCCTGTAAGCCCTCCCGAGAGGAGGCGATGGCCTGGGTAGCTGCGGGTGGCTGTGTGACAGCTATAGGAACGGATGGGTGTGAGCTCTGTGCTTACATAATGCCCCCTCCTCCGGGGCACGAGGTCGTTACCATACCTTTTGGAGGAGATTTCTGTCTTTTCCAAAGTAATTGGGTTGGATGGAGTCGTGGCGATTCTGCTTCTCCCTGCGTTCCACCCGAGGAGCAAACCTCCCTCCCTCCCTCCCTCCCCGCGGCGGGGCGCAGGAGCTGTCTGCCGGCGTTCCGCAAGGCTCCGAATATCAACGACGCTGCCTTAGCCCTCTCCCCTCCCCGCCCCCCGTGGCTGAGGCTCTCTGTTCAGACGGGGCCGTGTGCGTGCCGTGGGTTTCTGCTCGGGAGCCCAGCCCGGGCTGGCGCTGGGTGGCTTTGGCCTCGCACTTGAATCTCTAATGAGCAGCAGGCGAGCGCGGGGCCGGCCCTGCCCTGGGCACTGTCTTCCTGGCAGGGCTCGGAGCTGCGATGACAAACGGAGCTGCTCTTTGCTACTATCGATGCTGGGCTCAGGACCTCGCTCTGCTCTCTCTCTCTCTCGTTTTTTCTTTTGGTTTGTTAGGTTTTCATACGTTCTGGGGGCCTGTTTCCATGCAGGGCTGCTCTGTTTTGAGGCTACCTCCGGCCTTAGTGCCCTGGCCAGGAGCAGGACTGAGGACCAAGGCTCTGTGGAGCACCCTTCCTGTCCCACGGAGCACCCAAGCTTAGGCTCTGCCTTCAGTTTCAGCTGCAGCAGAGCCTGCAGTTCCTCTCTCCCCAGGCTGTGGGTGTTTTGCTGACTGTTTTTGGTCTCTTTCTCTCCGGGACACCAGGCATTCCAGGCACAGATCCCAGCTAGCCCTCAGCTCCATGGCAGCGAGGCGGAAGCCTGCCCAGAGCCAGTGCTCAGTGAGAGCTGCTCCAGCTCAGCTCCTGCAGGGACCTTTGGAAAGAGCTTGCTGTGTGGCTTTTTGTGGAGCTGTGACCCCTGGCTGCTGCTCCAGGAGAGGAGCAACCCCTGAGATTGTGCTGAGGAGTTTCAGGGTGATGGCTGTAAGGAAGCAACGCAGCAAGAATGCAGCAGCTTTGAAAGCCTGAGTGGAGCTGCGGGCAGGGGCAGGAGCCAGTGAGACAGGAGGAGCTGTGTGAGACAGGAGGGAGCTCATTAACAGTGCTCCTCTAATTAAAGAGGGGACTGGAGAGGAGCTTGCTGCCTCAAGATGGGCAGAGGGGCTTTGCCAGCAGGGTGCTGGAGAAGCTGGGTGGAAAGCATCTTGTCTGAAAGTAGGAGGGAAAGACATTTGGAGCCTGGAGATAAGCAGGGATGGTGCCTGCCATGCCCTCATTATCCTGACACTGTGGCTGGGCTGTTCTCGGCTTCCAGCAAGGGTTGTGTTGCTCTTAACCCTTGGTGGAGGGCTCAGCACAGCCTTTCCCCAGCTGAATGGCAAGGACTGGAAATCCTTTCCCCTTGCTGCTCTCCACGATTCTGTGTTAACAGCTGAAAGGCCGGTCCCTGAGGGCTGCCTCCCCCCTCATTTGCATTGACCCTTCTGAGGTGATGACCAAACCATTGCCCACCTGGAGCTGCTGTCCTGGGCCAGCCCTGTGAGCTGTCCCCCTACCCCACCGTGCCCCATCAGTCAGCAGAGTGTGCAGAGCATCCCCAGCCCAAATCCCTTCCCAGAGCACAGCAGTGGGGCTGGGTTCTGCTCCTGGTGTTTTGTTTCTGTCTCACTGGTGTGTGACCTGCAGGTTTGCTTTGGAGCTGGGTGTCCCTTGGTGGTGGTGGTGGTGGGTGTCTGGTGAAGCTCCACACATCCCTGCCCATGGCTGTTTGGTTTCAGAGCAGGGGGGGAGTCAGGTTTTCCTTCCTCAGAAACAATTCCTGCCCTGCCAGTGCTCTTTGCTTTGGCTGCATGCAGGCCCCTCCAGAACAACAGCAAGAAGTACTGCAGGGCACTCAGGTTTGTGGTGGTGTTCTCTGGCCTGGGAAAAAAATCAGTTCAGTAATCATCTGTGAAATGCCAGGGGATTGCTGCAGCCTGAGTGATGAGAGGCTGCTTCTTCCAGCAATACAAAATGTGAGGGGAGGGGGGGAGAGGGATGTTTGGATGTTTTGTCTTAGAGCCACGACTTGGAATTTAGTTCTCTTTGACCTTGTTTAGCATAATAAAGAGTTGCTTAGAAACTAACCCTGCCCCTCCACGTGTCCATTGCTCTTGGGTGGCAGGGGGGCAATGCTTTGAAACTGGAGCAGGGGAGATTTAGGTTGGCCAGCAGGAGGAAGTTTTGCGCAGGGAGGGGGGGGAGACAGTGGGACAGGCTGCCCAGGGGGGTGGTGGAGGCTCCAGCCCTGGAGGCATTCAAGTTCAGACTTGAATAGAATAGAAATAGAAATAGAAATAGGAATAGGAATAGAAATAGAAATAGAATAGAATAGAATAGAATAGAATAGAATAGAATAGAATAGAATAGAATAGACCAGACCAGGTTGGAAGAGACCTTCAAGATCATCGTGTCCAACCTATCATCCAACACCACCCAACCAACTAAATCATGCAACCAAGCACCCTCTCAAGTCTCCTCCTGAACACCTCCAGTGATGGGGACTCCACCACCTCCCCAGGCAGCCCATTCCAATGGGCAATCTCTCTCTGTGTAAAACTTCCTCCTGACCTCCAGCCTGAACCTCCCCTGGCACAGCCTGAGACTGTGTCCTCTTGTTCTGGTGCTGACTGCCTGGGAGAAGAGATCAACCCCCACCTGGCTACAACCTCCTTTCAGGGAGTTGCAGAGAGCAAGGTCTCCCCTGAGCCTCCTCTTCTCCAGGCTAAGCAACCCCAGCTCCCTCAGCCTCTCCTCCCAGGGCTGTGTTCCAAATCCCTCACCAACTTTTTTGCCCTTCTCTGGACACCTTCCAGCAGCTCAACCTCTTTCCTAACCTGAGGAGCCCAGAACTGGACACAGGACTCAAGGTGTGGCCTCAGCAGTGCTGAGCACAGGGCACAAGGACTTCCCTGCTCCTGCTGGCCACACTCTTCCTGCTGCAGGCCAGGATGCCATTGGCCCTCCTGGCCACCTGGGCACACTGCAGGCTCATGTTCAGCCTACCATCGACCAGCACCCCAGGTCCCTCTCTGCCTGGCTGCTCTCAGCCACTCTGCCCCCAGCCTATAGCACTGCCTGGGGTTGTTGTGGCCAATGTGCAGAACCTGGCACTTGGATGTGTTCAATCTCCTGCCCTTGGCCTCTGCCCATCTGCCCAGCCTGTCCAGGCCCCTCTGCAGAGCCTCTCCTACCCTCCAGCAGATCAACTCCTGCCCCCAGCTTGCTGTCATCTGCACATTGCTGCTGATGGACTCAATGCCCTCATCCAGATCATCAATAAAGATGTTAAAGAGCACAGGGCCCAGCACTGATCCCTGGGGGACACCACTACTGACTGGCCACCAGCTGGCTGTGGCACCATTCACCACCACGCTCTGGGCTCAGCCTCCAGCCAGTTCCTAACCCATCGCAGTGTGCTCCCATCCAAGCCATGGGCTCAGCATGGGCCTGGGCAGTCTGCTCTAGCTGGAGGTGTCCCTGCTGCCTGCAGGGGGTTGGACAGGATGCCTTTGGAGGGTCCCTTCCAACCCAGTGCAATCTGTGAATCTCTAGGAACAAGAACCTTGAAGGTCAGAGCTCAGGAGGTGCCTCTTGGGAGGCCATGGGAGCAGCAGTGACTGTGCCTGTGAGTGCAGTGCCCAGGGCAGGGTGCAGCCTCTGCTGGCCTCCAGCACAGCAGTGCCCAGGGCAGGGTGCAGCCTCTGCTGGCCTCCAGCACAGCAGTGCCCAGGGCAGGGTGCAGCCTCTGCTGGCCTCCAGCACAGCAGTGCCCAGGGCAGGGTGCAGCCTCTGCTGGCCTCCAGCACAGCAGTGCTCAGGGCAGCACAGGGAGCTGCTGTCCAGCTCAATGTTTGTCTGTGTCACCCTCAGCAGGTGGCTTTTGTGCCCATCCCCTGCTGCCCCTCACCACCAATTTGGCCTCAGAGCAGGGCTTGTTTGGTGTTTTTAGTCTGGAAAGAGCAGCATGAGGGGGGATCTCAGTGCTGATCAATACTTACAGGGTGGGTGCCAGGCTTTGTTCAGCGATGCTCAGGGGCAGGACAAGTGGCACAAAGTTGAACATAAGGAGTTCCATCCAAACATGAGGAGGAACTTCTTTAATTGAAGGGTGACAGAGCCCTGGGGCAGGCTGCCCAGAGAAGTGGCAGAGTCTCCATCTCTGGGGGTGTCCAAAACTCACCTGGATGTGTTCTGGGTGACCTGCTCTAGGTGAGGCTGCTTTGGCTCTGGATGATCTCCAGAGGTGCCTTCCAGGCCTCACCACCCTCAGGGGGCAGTCAGTGGTGTGTGGTCCTGCAGCTGTGAGGAAGGGAGAAGTGAGATGGGTTCAGCGGGGTGGGCTTGGAATAAAGAGCTGTTTGGGTGGAGTTAAAGCCAAAAGTAAGGACAGGGGCAGCACTGCTCCTGCTCCCCGAGCAGGGTGTCCCCGAGCAGGGTGTCCCAGAGCAAGGTGGCCCAGAGCAGGGTGTCCCAGAGCAGGGTGTCCCAGAGCAGGGCGTCCCAGAGCAGGGTGTCAAGCAGGGCGTCCCCGAGCAGGGTGTCCCCGTGAGCAAGGTGGCCCAGAGCAGGGTGTCCCAGAGCAGGGCGTCCCCAAGCAGGGTGTCCCCGAGAGCAGGGTGTCCCAGAGCAGGGTGTCCCAGAGCAGGGTGTCCCAGAGCAGGGTGTCCCCAAGCAGGGTGTCCCAGAGCAGGGTGTCCCCGAGAGCAGGGTGTCCCAGAGCAGGGTGTCCCAGAGCAGGGCGTCCCCGAGCCGCAGCGCCGGGAACCGGCGGCAGTCACCGAAGGTGACAGTCGGTGACAATCCTGTGTCCGTGTCTTCATCTCTCAAGTTACCTGAGCTTCCCACTGCCTGCACGGTCTGGGAAACGCAGGGCAGTGCCCCGCGGCAGCTGCCAGCCCCGTGCCCAGGCAGGGCAGCGCTGGCAGAGCCGCAGGGCTGGGCTTCGAGTGCTGGAGAGCCAGGGGGTGCCGCAGGGCTGGGGTTCGAGTGCCCGGAGAGCCAGGGGGTGCCGCGGGGCTGGGCTTCGAGTGCCCGGAGAGCCAGGGGGTGCCGCGGGGCTGGGGTTCGAGTGCCCGGAGAGCCAGGGGGTGCCGCAGGGCTGGGGTTCGAGTGCCCGGAGAGCCAGGGGGTGCCGCGGGGCTCGGCTCCTGCCGCGGGGCTCGGCTCCTGCCGCGTCCCCTCCGCTGCTGCCGGACGCCTGACCTCGCCGCTGCCTCCAGGCATGTGCTGGTCTGGCCATGAGTCGCGACAGGCAGCGGCAGGCAGCCGGCCCAGCCTGTGCTGAGTGTCTGGGAGCGCAGAAGCCTTCAGCTCAGCTCCCAGCGGATCCCCGCCCGGCGCCGCGGGCTGCGGTGCCCAACCGGAGCTGGCAAGGATGGGGATGGCTGCGGCGCTGCTCGCCTGCCTCTCGCTCCTTGGGAAGTCACCTCCCAGAGCCGCCAGGTGCTGGCTGTGTCTGATCCTGTGCTCAGAACCAGGCTGGGAGCAGAGAGTCCTGAGGTCGTGGCTGGGGCCGTGCGGGGCTCACCCCCGGCGCGGTTCGGTCGCTCCCTGCAGACGCTCCCTCGGTGCTGCTGGAGGTGCCCCTGGGTGTTTGTGGCCTCCAGCTGCTGCTCCGAGGGCAGACGTCTCCCAGGGACCCTGTGACACATCTGCCAGCCCTGCACAGATGCTGCGGGTCCCCCCCTGACGGCATCACGGCATGATACATCTGATCCTTCGTGTCACTGGGCAGGCAGCCGCAGCTCCACCTTGTTTGCCTTCCCTGCAGAGGGAGGATAGGGCAGGGATTGTGCCCCTGGACTCGGCACTGGGGAGGCCACACCTTACATTCAGTTTTGGGCTTTCACTGCAAGAAGGACATTGAGAGGCTGGGGCTGGTCCAGAGAAGGGCAACAGAGCTGGGGAAGGGTCTGGAGAGCAGGGCTGGGGAGGAGCAGCTGAGGGAGCTGGGGGTGTTCAGCCTGGAGAAGAGGAGGCTGAGGGAGACCTCCTTGCTCTCTGCAGCTCCCTGAGAGGAGGCTGGAGCCAGGTGGGGGTTGGTCTTTGCTCCCAAGGAATAAGCAATAGGAAAGAGTCTCGAGTTGCCCCAGGGGACATTCAGGTTGGCCATGAGGAACAATTTCTTCCCCTTGAAGATTGTCAAGGCCTGGCCCAGGCTGCCCAGGGCAGTGGTGGACTCTCCATCCCTGGAGGGGTTCCAGAGCTGTGGAGATGTGGTGCTGAGGGCCGTGGTTTAGTGGTGCCCTGGCAGGGCTTGGACTTGCTGAGCTGAAAGGCCTCTTCCAACCCAAACAACTCTGTGGCAGCACAGCTGATTTCCCACCAGGTGTTGCAAGTGGGATCCTGCCTGGGGAAGTCACTCTCCTGCCAGAGCAGCTTTGGAGTTAATGCCAGCAGCATGCAGTGATCCTGCCTGGAGCCTAGCTCCAGTCCCATAGCTGCTCCTCCATTCTCCTTGCTGGGTGGTTAATGATTCAGGAATCCTTTATCCCTGCATACAAATTGCCAGCCAGGAGGTTCCTTTGGAGAGGAGCTGTTTGCTGAGATGTTTGCTGTTGGGGGGGTTGTGATGTGCCTGGCTCCTGTGGATCGCTCCTGCTGCGCTGTGCACATTGTGCAGCTGCCTGCAGCAGGTCCTGAGAGATGTTTGCAAGAGGTGGGCTCAGCCTTCCTCTCCGGGGGGGAGCTGGGAGGACCCCACTGCTCTGCAGCAGCGTGGGAGGGAGCTCAGGGCCTCCTGCTCCTGCAGGGATTGCCATTCTGTGCCAGAGGAGACTTCAGCTATCAGCTGATCACGGCTGGGAAGATGACATTTTGCTTTCTGCAGCCTGACATTCTGGCTGCTGTGTAAATGCTGTGCTGATAGCCTGGCAAAACCGCCCCAGGAGCAGGATTTAAAGGCTGCTCCTCGCTGCTGTGGGATGGTTGCTGCATGGGACAGACTTTGCTGTCTCCTCCCTCGGTTTTTTCAGTGATCAGGACACTCTGGTGCCCCTCTGGCAGGGGATGTGCTGCCTGGGGCTGGACCCGAGCCTGCAGCTCCTCCAGGAGCAGAGCTCTGTGGTCCCTGCAGCTGTGGCCAAATGCTGGGCTGTGCCTTGGGACCTTCATACCCTTGTCCAGGTCTGTGAGTCCTGCTGCTTCATGGCCTGGGTCTCATAGTTTCATAGTTTCATTCAGGGTTGGAAGGGACCACAAGGATCATCTAGTTCCAACCCCCCTGCCATGGGCAGGGACACCCCACACTAGATCAGGCTGGCCAGAGCCTCAGCCAGCCTGCCCTTAAACACCCCCAGGGACAGGGCCTTGACCACCTCCCTGGACAACCCATTCCAGGGTTTCACCACTCTCATGGGGAAGAACTTCCTCCTCACATCTGCATGGAGATGATGTTTGGCTGAGCAGCAGCAGCTGCACACTCAGCTCATCTCCAGGGATGACCACAGCCTGTGCCAGAACTCAGGCACCAGCGTGGCTGTGGCACAGAGCCTGCAGGGCCTGCAGCAGGAAGAGTGTGGCCAGCAGGAGCAGGGAGGTCATCCTGCCCTGTGCTCAGCACTGGTTAGGCCACACCAAGAGTCCTGTGTCCAGTTCTGGGCTCCTCAGTTTAGGAAAGACATTGAGAGACTGGAAGGTGTCCAGAGAAGGGCAATGAGGCTGGGGAGGGGTCTGGAGCACAGCCCTGGGAGGAGAGGCTGAGGGAGCTGGGGTTGCTTAGCCTGCAGAAGAGGAGGCTGAGGGGAGACCTTCTTGCTCTCTGCAACTCCCTGCAGGGAGGTTGGAGCCAGGTGGGGGTTGATCTCTTCTCCCAGGCAGCCAGCACCAGAACAAGAGGACACAGTCTCAAGCTGTGCCAGGGGAGGTTTAGACTGGAGGTGAGGAGAAATTCTTCCCAAAAGGAGTAATTTGCCATTGGGATGTGCTGCCCAGGGAGGTGGTGGAGTCCCCATCCCTGGAGGTGTTCCAGAGGGGATTGGATGTGGCACTTGGTGCCATGGTTTAGTCAGGAGGTCTGTGGTGACAGCTTGGACTTGATGATCTTTGAGGTCTCTTCCAACCTTGGTGATTCTGTGATCTGTGGCACTCTGTGCCAGAGCTTGGTCCCCATGTGCAGGTGGAAGGTGAGGTCCCAGACCTGTGATGAGTGAATTTTCCTGAGTCAGGAGAGCAGCAGTGATGGCTTTTAGCTTTGCTGAGAGCTTTGCTGCAGGCCCAGGGAGTGGTGGAGAGTGGAGCTAAAGCCAGTTGCAGGCTGGTCAGCAGTGGCATCCCCCAGGGCTCAGAGCTGGGCCAGGTCTGTTTGATGTCTTTATCAATGATTTGGACAAGGGGATCAGGGCACCCCCAGGGAGTCTGCAGGTGACACCAAGCTGGGTGGCAGTGGTGAGCTGCTGAAGAGTAGGAAGGGTCTGCAGAGGGACCTGGCCAGGATGGATCCATGAGCTGAAGCCAATTGTATGAGATTCAAACAACAAGGCCAAGAGCTGCACTGGGGTCACAACAGCCCCAGGGAGGCTCCAGGCTGGGGGCAGAGGGGATGGGAAATGCCCAGCAGAAAAGGCCCTGGGGGTGCTGGGTGCCAGCAGCTGGAGCTGAGGCAGCAGTGCCCAGGGGGCCAAGAAGGCCTCCAGCAGCCTGGGCTGGAGCAGCAATGCTGTGGGCAGCAGGAGCAGGGCAGGGATGGTGCCCCTGGGCTGGGCACTGGGGAGGCCACAGCTGGAACCCTGGGTTCAGGTTTGGGCCTCTCACTGCAAGAAGGACTTTGAGAGGCTGAGCAGGGCCAGGGAAGGGCAACAGAGCTGGGGAAGGGTCTGGGGAGCAGGGCTGGGGAGGAGCAGCTGAGGGAGCTGGGGGTGTGTGGTGGAGGCTGAGGAGAGACTTCATTGCTCTCTGCAGCTCCCTGGAAGGAGGCTGCCCCTCTCCTGCGTGCCAACCTGCCCCTCCTTCATGCCAGCCTGCCCCTCTCCTGTGTACCAGCCTGCCCCTCTCCTGTGTGCCAGCCTGCCCCTCCTTCATGCCAGCCTGCCCCTCTCCTGCATGCCAGCCTGCCCCTCTCCTGTGTGCCAGCCTGCCCCTCTCCTGCATGCCAGCCTGCCCCTCTCCTGTGTACCAGCCTGCCCCTCCCCTGTGTGCCAGCCTGCCCTCTCCTGTGTACCAGCCTGCCCCTCTCCTGCGTGCCAGCCTGCCCCTCTCCTGCATGCCAGCCTGCCCCTCTCCTGTGTGCCAGCCTGCCCCTCTCCTGTTTACCAGCCTGCCCCTCTCCTGTGTGCCAGCCTGCCCCTCTCCTGCATGCCAGCCTGCCCCTCTCCTGTGTGCCAGCCTGCCCCTCTCCTGTGTGCCAGCCTGCCCCTCTCCTGTGTGCCAGCCTGCCCCTCTCCTGCGTGCCAACCTGCCCCTCCCATGCCAGCCTGCCCCTCTCCTGTGTGCCAGCCTGCCCCTCTCCTGTGTGCCAGCCTGCCCCTCTCCTGCGTGCCAACCTGCCCCTCCTTCATGCCAGCCTGCCCCTCTCCTGTGTACCAGCCTGCCCCTCTCCTGTGTGCCAGCCTGCCCCTCCTTCATGCCAGCCTGCCCCTCTCCTGCATGCCAGCCTGCCCCTCTCCTGCATGCCAGCCTGCCCCTCTCCTGCGTGCCAGCCTGCCCCTCTCCTGTGTGCCAGCCTGCCCCTCTCCTGTGTGCCAGCCTGCCCCTCTCCTGCGTGCCAACCTGCCCCTCCTTCATGCCAGCCTGCCCCTCTCCTGTGTGCCAGCCTGCCCCTCTCCTGTGTGCCAGCCTGCCCCTCTCCTGCGTGCCAACCTGCCCCTCCTTCATGCCAGCCTGCCCCTCTCCTGCATGCCAGCCTGCCCCTCTCCTGCATGCCAGCCTGCCCCTCTCCTGCGTGCCAGCCTGCCCCTCTCCTGTGTGCCAGCCTGCCCCTCTCCTGCGTGCCAGCCTGCCCCTCTCCTGTGTACCAGCCTGCCCCTCTCCTGCGTGCCAACCTGCCCCTCCTTCATGCCAGCCTGCCCCTCTCCTGTGTGCCAGCCTGCCCCTCTCCTGTGTACCAGCCTGCCCCTCTCCTGCGTGCCAACCTGCCCCTCCTTCATGCCAGCCTGCCCCTCTCCTGTGTGCCAGCCTGCCCCTCTCCTGTGTGCCAGCCTGCCCCTCTCCTGCGTGCCAACCTGCCCCTCCTTCATGCCAGCCTGCCCCTCTCCTGCATGCCAGCCTGCCCCTCCCCTGTGTGCCAGCCTGCCCCTCTCCTGCGTGCCAGCCTGCCCCTCTCCTGTGTACCAGCCTGCCCCTCTCCTGTGTGCCAACCTGCCCCTCCTTCATGCCAGCCTGCCCCTCTCCTGTGTGCCAGCCTGCCCCTCTCCTGTGTGCCAGCCTGCCCCTCTCCTGCATGCCAGCCTGCCCCTCTCCTGTGTACCAGCCTGCCCCTCTCCTGCGTGCCAACCTGCCCCTCCTTCATGCCAGCCTGCCCCTCTCCTGTGTGCCAGCCTGCCCCTCTCCTGTGTACCAGCCTGCCCCTCCTTCATGCCAGCCTGCCCCTCTCCTGCATGCCAGCCTGCCCCTCTCCTGTGTGCCAGCCTGCCCCTCCTGCGTACCAGCCTGCCCCTCTCCTTCATGCCAACCTGCCCCTCCTGCGTGCCAGCCCTGCAGCCCTGGCGCGGCGCTGCCTGTGCCGCGGCCGCTCGTGGGTTAAAGCTCCGGGCAGGAGCTGTGAACTCGAGCGTTCGGCTGCGGGAGGCTGCCCCCCGCCCGCGGTGGCAGAGGCTCTGAGCTGGAAAAGAGCTGCGAGGCGATGCAGGCAGCGTCCCGGCCGGCGGGAGGCTGCTCCTTGAAGGGCGCTTGGGAATGTTCCTGGACACGGCGGGCTCAGGGCTTTGGGTTTCCCTCATCTCCCCGAGGGGCTTCGCAGCCTCCCCGCCCCGCTCAGCAGAGGCTGAAGCACACCGAAGCCTCCCGCTGCGTTTTCAGGCCACTGAGCGGCTCTGGGCTAGCAAAAACCCTGCCCTCCTCTCTGTGGGCCGAGGCTGCTCGCTCTCCCCCAGCCCCTGAGCCTCACAAGCAGCTCCCGACGCGGCCACACTCGGACACAGGCTGCTCCCTCCCCCAGCTGCCTGCTGGCAGCTCCAGCTCCTGCCCTGGGGTCCTGCAACCACTGCCGTGGGGCTGCTCTGCTTTGTCACTCCAGTTCCTGGGCTGCCCTTGGAGGCTCAGGAGGAGAGGAGACGTTCGGAGAGGAGTGGTTAGGGAAGGGGAGGTTTGGAGAGGAGGAGAGAGGAGAGGAGAGAGAGGAGGAGGAGAGGAGAGGAGGAGGAGGAGGGAGAGGAGAGGAGAGGAGAGGAGAGGAGGAGAGGAGAGGAGAGGAGAGGAGAGGGAGAGGAGAGGAGAGGAGAGAGGAGAGGAGAGGAGAGAGGGAGGAGAGGAGAGGAGAGAGAGGAGGAGAGAGGAGAGGAGAGGAGAGGAGAGGAGAGGGAGAGGAGAGGAGAGAGGAGAGGAGAGGGAGAGGAGAGGGAGAGGAGAGGGAGGGAGGGAGAGGGAGGGAGAGGGAGAGGGAGGGGGAGGGAGAGGGAGAGGAGAGGAGAGGGAGAGGAGAGGAGAGGGAGAGAAGAGAAGAGAAGAGAAGAGAAGAGAAGAGAAGAGAAGAGAAGAGAAGAGAAGAGAAGAGAAGAGAGAGAAGAGAAGAGAAGAGAAGAGAAGAGAAGAGAAGAGAAGAGAAGAGAAGAGAAGAGAAGAGAAGAGAAGAGAAGAGAAGAGAAGAGAAAATTAGCCAGGTTGGAAAAGCCCTTTGAGATGTGGTGCTGAGGGCCATGGGTTGGAGGTGCCCTGGCAGTGCTGGGGTAAGGCTTGGACTGGATGATCTGAAAGGTCTCTTCCAGCTAAAACAATTCCATCATTTCCTGTCTCTGGGGGTTCAGAGCTATTGCACAGTAGGGAGGGCCTGAGGGTGCCTGTGGCTGGACCAGGGCCAGCACCTTGTGGGAGCTTTCTCTACCTTCAGCTGTTAACCCTCATGGAATTCTTTTAGTTCTGTCTAAAGTGATCTCTCTGCTGCACAGAAGAAAAAAAAGAGCTGTGGGCAGGCTGGAGAGGGCCCAGAGAAGAGCTGCAGAGATGATCCAGGAACTGGAAGTGGCCATGTGAGGAAAGGCTGAAAGCTGAGTTGGTTCAGCCTGAAGTAAAGAATCACACACAGAAGCACAGAATCACCAAGGTTGGAAGAGACCTCAGAGATCATCAAGCCCAAGCTGTCCCCACAGACCTCCTGGCTAAACCATGGCACCAAGTGCCACATCCAATCCCCTCTTGAACACCTCCAGGGATGGGGACTCCACCACCTCCCTGGGCAGCACATCCCAGTGGCAAATTACTCCTTTTGGGAAGAGCTTTCTCCTCACCTCCAGCCTAAACCTCCCCTGGCACAGCTTGAGACTGTGTCCTCTTGTTCTGGTGCTGGCTGCCTGGGAGAAGAGACCAACCCCCACCTGGCTCCAACCTCCCTGCAGGGAGTTGCAGAGAGCAAGAAGGTCTCCCCTGAGCCTCCTCTTCTGCAGGCTAAGCAACCCCAGCTCCCTCAGCCTCTCCTCCCAGGGCTGTGCTCGAGGCCTCATGTTCCAGTGTTTAAAGGGTGGCTGCAAAGGAGGTGGAGACTCCCTCTTGCCAAGGAGCCCCATGGCAAAGGTGAGCTGGGGGGCAAGGTACTGCTGAGGAGATCCCACTTGGGCACAAGACCAAAACTGCTCACAGTGAGAGCAGGCAGCCATGGAATCATCTGCCAGGGATGTGGCACAGTCCCCAGCACTGGAGATCAGCTGGGCAGGAGCTGGGCCAGCTTGTCTAGGCTTGGCTTTTGCCAGCAAAGGTCAGGCCAGATGATCCTTGGGGTCCTTCCAACATGGTTCTGTGACTCTGTGATTCCTTAATGATTGAAAAGAGACTCTGAGCTGTGTCTGCTTTCTCTGCAGGCTTAGGGGGGGCTGGGGTTTTGCTCCTGTCCTTCATCTCTGCTGCTGAGGGTGAGGGTCCCTGGTTGCCCTGAGAGTGCTGGCTCCAAGTGGTCTGCAGAAGGTTTCAGCACTGAGGTCTTTTGTGATTCCAGCTTTCCCCCACAGAACTCTTTCAGCCCCATGTGTCCATCACCACAAACAGCTCCTCAGGGCAGCCAGTGGGAGAAAGCCTTTGAGGGGAATGTGGTCACCAGGAGCACAAGAAGAGAAGGCTCTGGGGAGACCTAATAGCAACCTTCCAGTACCTGAAGGAGCTACAAGAATGCTGCAGAGAGACTGTTCCCAGAGGCCTGCAGGGACAGGACCAGAGGCAATGGCTTCAAACCAGAGCAGAGCAGATTGAGGTTGGATGTGAGGAACAAGTTCTGCAGCAGGAGGCTGCTGGAACACTGCCACAGGTTGCCCAGGGAGGGGGCTGAGGAGATACTCAAGCTGAGGCTGCACAGGGCTCTGGGCAAGCTGATCCAGTGGGGGATGTCCCTGCAGACTGCAGGGGGTAGGACTGGATGAGCTTTGGAGCTCCCTTCCAGCCCAGAGCATTCTGTGATTCTGTGCCTGTTGTGTTTGCCAAGCTGTGCCAAGCAGGTGCCAGAATGCCCAGGACCCTTTGGTGTGACCCATTCCAGCTCAGCCTGCCCAGGGCCTCCTGCTCCTCCCAGCCTCCAGTGGCCTCCCCCACAGACACCTCCTGCTCAGAGGACCCTCAGTGGCTGGAGGTGCTGCTGCCCTACCCCCAGCAGGCCTGGCTCCTGCTCAGCTGCTGGGGTGCCACAGGGGCTGGCAGGGCTGCGTAAGGCCCAGGGGGCAGGGGCTGCCCTGATGTGCTGCTGCTCCCCCCTGAGCTGCCTCTTTGCTGGGCACTGAGCTGGTTTTGTTTCCAGGGGAAGCTGAAGGAGCCAAATTCCCCTCAGAGGTGAGACAGTGCTGGGGTCTGCTGGTACTTAAAGTGTGCTTCCTGCCTCTGACCACGGACAGAATCCTGCAAGCCCAGCAGGGAGGGCTTGGAAGGGACCTCTGGAGATCACCCAGATCAACCCCCTGGTTAGGGTCAGGGTTATGGTCAGGGTTAGGGTTAGAGTGAGGTTAGAGTCAGGATTAGGGTCAAGATTAGGGTTAGGGTGGGGGTTAGGTTTAGGGTCAGGGTCAGGGTTAGGATCATGATTAGGGTCAAGGTTAAAGTCAGGGTGAGGGTTAGGATTAGGGTCAGGGTTAGAGTGAGGGTTATGGTCAGGATTAGGGTCAAGGTTAGGGTTAGGGTCAGGATTAGGGTCAAGGTTAGGGCTAGGGTGAGGGTTAGGGTTATGATTAGGGTCAAGATTAGGGTTAGGGTGGGGGTTAGGTTTAGGGTCAGGGTCAGGGTTAGGATCATGATTAGGGTCAAGGTTAAAGTCAGGGTGAGGATTAGGGTTAGGGTTAGAGTGAGGGTTATGGTCAGGATTAGGGTCAAGGTTAGGGTTAGGGTGAGGGTTAGGTTTAGGGTCAGGGTCAGGGTTAAGATCAGGATTAGGGTCAAGCTTAAATTCAGGGTGAGGGTTAGGATTAGGGTCAGGGTTAGAGTGAGGGTTATGGTCAGGATTAGGGTCAAGGTTAGGGTTAGGGTTAGGGAGGGGCAGGCCTAGAGTCAAGTTTAGGGTCAGGGTCTGCATTAGGTCCAGGCTTATGGTTTGAACCAGGGTTAGGGTTAGAGTTTGAGTTAGGCTTAGCTCAGGGTTATGCTTAGGGATAGGCTGTGACTTCACCACAAAGCACAAGCAGGCATCCTGCAGTGCAGGCCCTCAGGGTTCCCCTGCTCCCTCCCACAGGTTCATTCTCCCTACCCATGATTGTCCCAGGAGCTGAGTGCAGGCCAGCACAGGGCCAGCAGCACGAGCAGGGGCAGCAGAGTCTCCATGGTCATTGCCAGGGGTCAGCTGCAAGAGGCAAAGGCTCACTGCCACCAGAGCCACAGTCAGCACAGTGCCCACGGGGCTCAGGTTGCCTTGGTGCCCCTGGCCCTGATGTCACAGGGTCACTGGTTCTGGGTGCTGGGCTTGGTGCCCTCTGGGGTGGGGAGGCAACACAGAATGGTAGGATCATGGAATGGATTGGGTTGGAAGGGGCCTTTGAAGCACCTCCAGCCCTCCCCCTGCAGCCAGCAGGGACAGCCCCAGCCAGGGCAGGCTGCTCACAGCCCCAAACAACCTCCCCTGCAGTGGTGCCAGGCATGGGGCAGCTCCCAGCTCTCTGGGCAGCCTGGGCCAGGCTCTCCCCAAGGAATCACAGACTGGTAGGGGTTGGAAGGGACCTCCAGAGACTGAGTCCAGCACTCCTCTGATGAAGCAGATTTGCCTTCCTAGGGTTGCCCAGGGTCACTTTCAGGCAGGTTTTGAATCCCTCCAGAGAAGGAGACTCCACAACCCCATCCTCATGGCCTCCACAACCCCATCCTCATGGCCTCCACAACCCCATCCTCATGGTCTCCACAGCCCCATCCTCATGGTCTCCACAACCCCATCCTCATGGTCTCCACAACCCCATCCTCATGGTCTCCACAGCCCCATCCTCATGGCCTCCACAGCCCCATCCTCATGGTCTCCACAGCCCCATCCTCATGGTCTCCACAACCCCATCCTCATGGCCTCCACTCTGTAGATACTCATGGAGATCCCCTCTGGAGCTGAACTTCTCCAGGCTCCACAGCCCCAGGGCTTGCAGCCTCTCCAGTGAGGGATGCTCCACTCCCCTATCCCTGTAGCCTGCTCTGGACTCTCTCCAGCAGTTCTCTATCTCTTGAACTGGGGAGCCCAGAACTGGACACAACACTCCAGAAGTGGCCTCACCAGGGCAGAGCAGAGGGGGAAGAGAACCTCCCTCGACCTGCTGGCCACACTCCCCTTCATGCATCCCAGGACCCCACTGGCCTTCTTGCCCACCAGAGCACCTTGCTGGCTCATGGTGGTGAGAGGCCTCAAGCAGAGCCCTGTGAGGAGAGGCTGAGGGAGCTGGGGTTGCTTAGCCTGCAGAAGAAGAGGCTCAGGGGAGACCTTCTTGCTCTCTCCAACTCCCTGCAGGGAGGTTGGAGCCAGGTGGGGGTTGGTCTCTTCTCCCAGGCACCCAGCACCAGAACAAGAGGACACAGTCTCAAGCTGTGCCAGGGGAGGTTTAGGCTGCAGGTGAGGAGAAAGTTCTTCCCAGCAAGAGAGATTGGCCACTGGGATGTGCTGCCCAGGGAGGTGGTGGAGTCCCCATCCCTGGAGGTGTCTAAGAAGAGCCTGGATGTGGCACTTGGTGCCATGGGTTAGTAGTCAGAAGGTGTTGGGTGAGGTTGGACTTGATGATCTCTGAGCTCTTTTCCAACCTTATTGACTCTATGATTCCATTCTGGGTGGATCTTGTCCCCCAACACTCCCAGCTCCTTCTCCTTGGAGCTGCTCCTTGGCAGCTCCCCCCTCACCTGTCCTGCTGCAGGGATTGTTCCTCCCCAAGGGCAGGACCCTGCACTTGCCCTTGGTGAGCTTCATGAGGTCCTCTCTGCCCAGCGCTCCAGCCTGGCCAGGTCTGGCTGCCAGCACAGCCTGGCAGATGCCAACCACTCCTCCCAGGGTGGTGTCATCAGCAAACTGGCTGAGGGCCTGCTCTGTGCTTTCATCTTTGCTGGTGAAGCTACCCGGAGGGCAAAGTACTTTGATGAATGGCAACCTGAGAGCTCCTGAAAGCTGTGGGAGCTTCCTGCTGCTATCCTGAGTGGTGTGGAGAGCTGAACATCACAGAGCTGACCTCACAGCCTGGTCCCTGCATGGCAAAACATCTTCCTCAGCATTCATCCCCCATTCCCTTGCTAACTAAATGCTGCCATCAGTCCCTGAGGCTGCAGGCTCTCCTCTGCACCTTTGTTCCTGCCTTTGGAAGCCAAGAAGAGAGGTCTCTGGTTGCTCCATGGAAACCAGCCAGTGCCAGCAGCTGGAGCAGCAGAACCTGTGCCCTCTGCTTGGTGTATGGCAGAGCTGCTCCAGGGCTGGGATGTGGAGTTGTGGGCTGCCAGGAGCAGGCTTTGTGGGCAGAATGCCAGGTGACTGGGGACAAGGGTGGCACAGGGCAAGGCCCAGCAAGTGGGGAAGGGGAGGGGAGCCCCAGGAGGTGGGAAGCCAGTGGTGGGAGGGTGAGTGCCCATGCCAAGCCAGTGCCAGGGCTGTCTGGGCAGCTGTGCCAGGGCTGCTGGTGCTGCTGGGCTTGATTTAGAACAGAACAGAACAGAATAGAATAGAATAGAATAGAATAGAATAGAATAGAATAGAATAGAATAGAATAGAATAGAATAGGTTGGAAGAGACCTTCAAGATCATCAAGCCCAACCTCTCACCCAACATCATCTGATCAACTCAACCATGGCACCAAGCACGGTGCCTCCTCCTCCTAAACACCCCAGGGATGGGGACTCCACCACCTCCCTGGGCAGCACATCCCAGTGGCCAATCTCTCTCTCTATGAAGAACTTTCTCCTCACCTGCAGCCTAAACCTCCCCTGGCACAGCTTGAGACTGTGTCCTCTTGTTCTGGTGCTGGCTGCCTGGGAGAAGAGACCAACCCCCACCTGGCTCCAACCTCCCTGCAGGGAGTTGCAGAGAGCAATGAGGTCTCCCCTGAGCCTCCTCTTCTGCAGGCTAAGCAACCCCAGCTCCCTCAGCCTCTCCTCCCAGGGCTGTGCTCCAGACCCCTCCCCAGCCTCATTGCCCTTCTCTGGACACCTTCAAGTCTCTCAATGTCCTTCTTAAACTGAGGAGCCCAGAGCTGGACACAGGACTCAAGGGGTGGCCTCAGCAGTGCTGAGCACAGGGCACAAAGACTTCCCTGCTCCTGCTGGCCACACTCTTCCTGCTGCAGGCCAGGATGCCTTTGGCCTTCTTGGTCCCCTGGGCACACTGCTGGCTCCTGTTCAGCCTGCCATCACCCAGTACCCCCAGGTCCCTCTCTGCCTGGCTGCTCTCCAGCCAGAGCATTTGCAGCAGACTCTGCTGTCCTCTGTGTGGGGCACAAAGCCTCACCTGGAATCAGCACCTGGCACCAAGAACCAGAGCTCAGTGGTCAGGGTCCCAGATGAGGTTTGCTGCCAGCTCTGCCCCGTTGGCAGTGGGGGGGAGCTGCCAGGGTGCTGCCAGGGTGCTCCTTGGGGTGCTGCCCAGCCCCAGACAGGGGCTTCTCTCCTGATTTCAGGAAGGGTCAGGTTCATCCCATTAAAGCAGTGACCATCATCTGCCTGCTCTGTGCCCCCCAGCTCCCAGGAGATGGGGTGGGGTGAGGAAGACATTGCAGAAGCCTTTGTCCATGGCAGGCTGTGAGGGGCAGGTACTCAGCTGAGCCAGGAGGGCTGTGCCAGGAGCCACCTCCCCATCCTCCCTGCCTGAGAGCCTGGCCCCTGGCTGGGCAGGGCTGGAGCAGCCAGCAGGGTGAGGCCAGCACGCAGCCTCCCTGCCAGCCCTGGAGGAGCTGAGCTGCCCGCTTGCTGCCGGCCATGACTGAGCCTCTCTCAGAGAGGAGCTATTTTGGGCTGGTGCCTGGATACCAGGGCGATGAGTGAGCCAGAAATACACCAGCTGAACAGACTGTTTCTGAATCTTCAGTTATTTGGGCCCTTCAGGGTCAGGAGGGCACAAACACAAGGCTTGAAGTCAGCCCAGCTCTGCGCTGCAGCCCCGCAGGGTCCTGCCCACCGGCACCGTGGCCTGAGCTGGGGAGGGGGAGGCTGGGAGGCTGCTGCAGTGGGGCTGGGCACAGCTGGCACAAGGGAGATGCTCCTTGGCCAGTTTCCCAGGACCACCAAAATTAAGAGAGCAGCAGGATCTAGTACCCAGAGGTGCTTGATGGTCCAGGCTGCCACACAGGCTCCATCACAAACTTCTCCTGACCCTTTCCAGCTTGGAATCAGAATCATCAGAGGATGGTTTGGGTGGGAAGGGATCTGTGAAGCTCACCCAGCCCAAGCCAGGCAGCCAGCAGGGACAGCCCCAGGCAGAGCAGGCTGCTCACAGCCCAAACCAACCTCCCCTGCAGCGGTGCCAGGCATGGGGCAGCTCCCAGCTCTCTGGGCAGCCTGGGCCAGGCTCTCCCCACCCTCACTGCCAAACATTTCTCCTTCTCTGTGGAAAGAAACTCCACCCTGGAGGTGTTCAAGGCCAGGTTGGATGAGGTCCTGAGCAACCTGGGCTGGTGTGAAGCGCCCCTGCCCATGGCAGGGGGTTGGAACTGGATGACCTTTGAGGTCCCTTCCAAACCATTCTATGATTCTATGAATGGAATGGAATGGAATGGAATGGAATGGAATGGAATGGAATGGAATAGAATAGAATAGAATAGAATAGAATAGAATAGAATAGAATAGAATAGAATAGACCAGGTTGAAAGAGACCTTCAAGATCACCAACTCCAACCTCTCCCCCAGCACCATCTGATCAACTCAACCATGGCACCAAGGGCCTCATCCAGGCTCTTCCTAAATACCTCCAGGGATGGGGACTCCACCACCTCCCTGGGCAGCACATCCCAGTGGCCAATCTCTCTCTCTCTCTCTCTGAAGAACTTTCTCCTCACCTCCAGCCTGAACCTCCCCTGGCACAGCTTGAGACTGTGTCCTCTTGTTCTGGTGCTGGGTGCCTGGGAGAAGAGACCAACCCCCACCTGGCTACAACCTCCCTGCAGGTCAACCCCGGACACCAGAACCCATCTGGATGCTTGGAAACCCCTCCAGGGATGGGGACTCCACCACTGCCCTGGGCAGCCTGGGCCAGGCCTTAACAACCCTCAAGGGGAAGAAATTGTTCCTCATGTCCAACCTAAACCTCTCCTGGGGCAGCCTGAGGCCATTCCCTCTTGTCCTACCCCTTGTTCCTTGGGAGGAGAGACCAATCCCACCTGGCTCCAACCTTTCAGAGCCTTGTAGAGAGGCAGGAGGCCTCCCCTCAGCTTCCTCTTCTCCAGGCCAACAAATTCCCCATTGTTAGTTAACAAATCCCTCATTATTAGCTAACCCAAGGAAATCAGAGAGCAGCTCACCCAGAGCTGCCTCTCTGGCTGTGCCCTTACATAAGGGGAAAACCTTGAACTTGAAATCCCTGCATGATTCTGTGGCTGCTGAAGCTGCTGTCTGACCATCTGGCTGTGGGTTTCCAACGAGAATCCAAGGAGGCAGAAGTTGCTTTCAGGCTGCACACAAGGAGGGCAAACCTGAAGGACCCCCCAGGAATCTGCCCAGGGTGGAGGCCACTGCCTGGGGGCTGCCAGGAGAGCAGGAGGAGGCTGTGGGCCTCAGCTCCTGGGCTCAGGAGGAAGCTGAGATGGATTGGTCACTCTTGAGAGGAGAGGGAGATGGCAGCTGGGTAGGGGCAGGGCTGCAGGGTGAGGGCAATGGGGAGATGGCAGCTGGGCAGGGGCAGGGCTGCAGGGTGAGGGCAATGGGGAGATGGCATTGGGGCAGGGGCAGGGCTGCGGGTGAAGGGCAATGGGGAGATGGCAGCTGGGCAGAGCTGCTGGGTGAGGGCAATGGGGAGATGGCATTGGGGCAGGGGCAGGGCTGCGGGGTGAGGGCAATGCAGAGATGGCATGGCAGCTGGGGGGCAGGGCTGCAGGGTGAGGGCAGGGCTGCAGGGTGAGGGCAATGGGGAGATGGCATTGGGCAGGGGCAGGGCTGCAGGGTGAGGGCAATGGGGAGATGGCATTGGGGCAGGGGCAGGGCTGCAGCTGGGCAGGGACAGGGCTGGGTGAGGGCAATGGGGAGATGGCAGCTGGGCAGGGACAGGGCTGCAGGGTGAGGGCAATGGGGAGATGGCATTGGGGCAGGGGCAGGGCTGCAGGGTGAGGGCAATGGGGAGATGGCAGCTGGGCAGGGACAGGGCTGCAGGGTGAGGGCAATGGGGAGATGGCATTGGGGCAGGGGCAGGGCTGCAGGGTGAGGGCAATGGGGAGATGGCAGCTGGGCTGGGTGAAGGGGGAGATGGGGCTGCAGGGTGAGGGCAATGGGGAGATGGCATTGGGGCAGGGTGAGGGCAATGGGGAGATGGCTGGGGCAGGGCAGGGCTGCAGGGTGAGGGCAATGGGGAGATGGCATTGGGGCAGGGGCAGGGCTGGGAGATGGGTGAAGGGCCATGGGGGAGATGGCAGGGGCAGGGGCAGGGTGGGCAATGGGGAGGCTGCAAGGTGAGGGCAATGGGGAGATGGCATTGGGGCAGGGGCAGGGCTGCAGGGTGAGGGCAATGGGGAGATGTTCTCCTTTCTTTGGGGATAAATCCCAGGGGAGGGACAGCAATAACCCAAACCTGGGCTCACAATGCAGCCAGACCTCCACAGCCTGGTTTTTCATGCAAGGAAAGGAAGAACCCAGACTGAACTCCCGCCACAGACTCAGGTTTTGCAGCTGGGAAGGTCTCTGAAGGCTGACGCAGCCACACGGCCCCGCTGCCGTCCGTCTGTCCCTGCTGTCCCTGCCCCGACGGCAGCGCTCCGCTCACGCAGCCGCAGCCACCGGACCTGAGCTTTCTGCCGGCGGTGCTGGAGGACAGCAAGACTGCTTCTGGTTGCGTCAGCTCTGGTTCCTGCTGGGAAACTGCGGTCTGGAGAGGGAGATCAGAAGTGCAGAGCCTGCTCTGGCTCTCCCCCGAAGTGCCCCAGCAAGAGGGGTGGCTGGGACAGAGCAGGAGCAGAGCTGAGCCAAGGCTCTCCTTTGCACGGAGGCTTCAGGACAGCTCAGCTCTTCCTCACCATGGAGCAATTCTGCAGGCACACAGCTGATGGACTCTGGCTTGAGAGACAGGGAACTGCTGGAGTGAGTCCAGGGGAGGCTCTGAAGCTGCTGAGGGGCCTAGAGCTGCTCTGTGAGGAGCAAAGGCTGAGAGCCCTGGGGCTGAGAGCCTGCAGAAGAGCAGCCCCAGAGGGGAGCTGAGCAATGCTCAGCAAGAGATAAAGGAGCTGTGGGGGGCAAGATGCTGGGGCCAGGCTCTGCTCAGTGGTGCCCAGGGACAGGCCAAGGGGCAGAGGGCACAGAATGGAACCCAGGAGATTCCATCTGAGCAGGAGGAGAAAGTTGTTTGGTGTGAGGCTGCTGGAGGCCTGGAGCAGGCTGCCCAGGGAGGTTGTGGAGTCTCCTGGTGTGGAGAGCTTCCAACCCCCCTGGGCACTGTGCTGCTGGGCAAGCTGCTGTGGGTGCACCTTAGGGTCCTCACCCTGACCCTAAGCTTGACCCTAATCCTGGTCCTAACTCTGACCCTAAACCTAACATTCACCCTATCCCTAACCTTGATCCTAATCCTGACCATAACCTTCACCCTGACCCTAAGATTGACCCTAATCCTGACCCTAACCCTTACCCTAAACCTGAACCTAACCCTTACCCCAATCCTGACCCTAACCTCTACCCTAATCCTGATCCTAACCCTGACCCTAATCCTGATCCTAACCCTGACCCCAACCTTTACCCTAAACCTGAACCTAACCCTTACCCCAATCCTGACCCTAACCTCTACCCTAATCCTGATCCTAACCCTGACCCTAATCCTGATCCTAACCCTGACCCCAACCCTAAACCTGAACCTAACCCTAATCCTGAACCTAATCCTGATCCTAACCCTGACCCCAATCCTGATCCTAACCCTGACCCCAACCTTTACCCTAATCCCCAACCTAACCCTTACCCTAACCCTGACCCCAACCTTTACCCTAATCCCCAACCTAACCCTTACCCTAATCCTGACCCTAACCCTGACCCCAACCTTTACCCTAATCCCCAACCTAACCCTTACCCTAACCCTGACCCCAACCTTTACCCTAATCCCCAACCTAACCCTTACCCTAATCCTGACCCTAACCCTGACCCTAACTTTTACCCTGATCCTGAACCTAACCCTGACCCTCACCCTAACAACCCTGCCCCCAGCCCCTGTGGCAGGCTGAGCTCCTGGCAGCAGCAGCCCTGAGCAGGACTCTCCTGAGTTCCTGGCTGCAGGAGGAGTTGTGGGCTCCAGCCCAGGGCTTGGTACCAGGGCTCACCACATGGCAGCGGTGCCCAGCCTGGGGCCTGGCCCTGGATCATCAGCATCCAGGAGCCCTGGGAAGCAGGCACAGGGCACACCTGTGCAGGGGCCCTGATCAGCTCCCAGTGGGTCCTCACAGCAGCTCACTGCTTCCTCGGGGCCAGGTGAGGAGGGGCAGGCCCTGGGCATCTCCCCACAGCACTGGCAGCTGCCCTGCCCACAGCAGCCCATGCTGCCCCCACCCCACTTCCTTCCCCTCTGCCCAGTGCCTGGGCACTGCCCAGCCAAGACACTGCTCAGGAGAAGGCTGGGCTCATGCCACAGCTTCCCAGCAGCCTCCAGCTCAACATTCACAGAATTGTTTGGGTTGGCAAAGTGCTCTAAGATGACCCAGTCCAACCCCACCGTGGCCACCAAACCATGCCCCAAAGTGCCACAGCCACACATTTCCTCAGCACCTCCAGGCATGGGGACTCCACCACCTCCCTGGGCAGCCTGTGCCAGTCCCTGACCACTCTTGCAGCAAAGAAATCTTTCTTAGTCTCCAGCCTAACCCTCCCCTGGCACAATTTCAGGGTCATTGCCTCACATGCTATCACCTTGTGCCTAAGGCAATGCCAGGGCAGTGACAGCTTCTGCAGAGGCTTCCCAGAGGCTGGAGAAGAGGAGGCTCAGGGGAGACCTTGTAGAGTAGAGTAGAGTAGAGTAGAGTAGAGTAGAGTAGAATAGAATAGAATAGAATAGAATAGAATAGAATAGAATAGAATAGAATAGAATAGAATAGAATTAACCAGGTTGGAAAAGACCTTCAAGATCATCCAGTCCAACCTCTCCCCCAGCACCATCTGATCAACTAAACCATGGCACCAAGGGCCTCATCCAGGCTCTTCCTAAACACCTCCAGGGATGGGGACTCCACCACCTCCCTGGGCAGCACATCCCAGTGGCCAATCTCTCTTGCTGGGAAGAATTTCTTCCTCACCTCCAGCCTAAACCTCCCCTGGCACAGCTTGAGACTGTGTCCTCTTGTTCTGGTGCTGGGTGCCTGGGAGAAGAGACCAACCCCCACCTGGCTACAACCTCCCTGCAGGCAGTTGCAGAGAGCAAGAAGGTTTCCCCTGAGCCTCCTCTTCTGCAGGCTAAGCAACCCCAGCTCCCTCAGCCTCTCCTCCCAGGGCTGTGCTCCAGACCCCTCCCCAGCTTTCTTGCCCTTCTCTGGACACCTTCAAGTCTCTCAATGTCCTTCTTGACCTGAGGAGCCCAGAACTGGACACAGGACTCAAAGTGTGGCCTAAGCAGTGCTGAGCACAGAGCACAAGGACTTCCCTGCTCCTGCTGGCCACACTCTTCCTGCTGCAGGCCAGGATGCCCTTGGCCTTCTTGGCCCCCTGGGCACACTGCTGGCTCATGTTCAGCTGCTGTCCACCAGCACCCCAGGTCCCTCTCTGCTTGGCTGCTCTCAGCCACTCTGCCCCCAGCCTGTAGCACTGCCTGGGGTTGTTGTGGCCAAAGTGCAGAACCTGGCACTTGGATGTGTTCATCTCCTGCCCTTGGCCTCTGCCCATCTGCCCAGCCTGGCCAGGCCCCTCTGCAGAGCTCTCCTACCCTCTAACAGATCAACTCCTGCCCCCAGCAGAGTGGTGACAGGAGAGGAGGTGATGGTTTCAAACTGAACCAGGGTGGATTTTGGTTAGATACAAGGCAAAAAGTCCTTCACTGTGAATGTGGTGAGCTCCTGGCCCAGGGTGCCCAAGGGAGGTGAGGGATGTCCCTGGCACCACTGCAGGGGAGGCTGTCTGGGGCTCTCCTGGCAGTGTTGGGTGGCAGCAGTGAGCAGACCTGTGGGAGGGGGTGCCCAGGTAGAGAAGCTCCTCTGCTGAGGGTGATAGAATCACAGAACAGGGTGGGTTGGAAGGGACCTTAAAGATCATCCAGCTCCAGGGGCTGTGGCTCTCCTCTAGCAGGGGTCAGAGCACTCCAGCTCATGGTGCTCAAATGGTTTTATCTACATGAAAACAAACCACCACCCCCTTGTCGTAGGGTTGGGGGAAAGGCCAGGCCCTTTCCCCCCACCCCTGTGAGCAGAGGGAAGAAAATTGAAGGGAACAAAAACCCTCACAGCTGGATTAGCACAGGAGTGGGTGCTGTGTATTTACAAAGCAGTTTAGGGAACGCAGGGAAATATATACAGAACTTACAGTATTTACAATAGATACAGAAGCATACAACAAAGTCACACAGAAATGAGGGTTCCCTCCTCTACTGAGGGGGGTTTCCCACCCCTGCTCCCCCTTCTCTCCCCCTTTCCCCACAAGAGGGTTAGAAAGAGAGAAAAAGAGAAACTGTTAATTAAAAAAGCAGTTATGTGTTAGAATGTCAGGAGAGGGTCTGCATGAGGAAGAGTGTGGCCAGCAGGAGCAGGGAAGTCATTGTGCCCCTGGACTCTGCTTTGGTTAGGCTGCACCTTGAGTCCTGTGTCCAGTTTTGGGCCCCTCAGTTTAAGAAGGACATCGAAACACTTGAAGGTGTCCAGAGAAGGGCAACAAGGCTGGGGAGAGGCCTTGAGCACAGCCCTGGGAGGAGGCTGAGGGAGCTGGGGTTGCTTAGCCTGCAGAAGAGGAGGCTCAGGGGAGACCTTCTTGCTCTCTGCAACTCCCTGCAGGGAGGTTGTAGCCAGGTGGGGGTTGGTCTCTTCTCCCAGGCAAGCAGCCCAGAACAAGAGGACAGATTCTCAAAGCTGTGCCAGGGGAGGTTTAGACTCGAGGTGAGGAGGAAGTTCTTCACCGAGCGAGTCATTCGTCATTGGGATGTGCTGCCCAGGGAGGTGGTGGAGTCATCGTCCCTGGAGGCGTTCAAGAGGGCATTGGACGTGGCACTTGGTGCCATGGTCTGGTCATGGGGTCTGTGTTGATAGGTTGGACTGGATGATCCTCGAGGTCCTTTCCAACCTAAGTCATACTGTGAGACTGTGAAGAGGCCTCACGCTCTTACCGGCTTCAAGGTCAAGTCTGGCCGAGAGCCCAGAAAGCTGTGAGCTGCAAGGGGAGAAAGCAAGGCTGAGACTAGTCCCACTGGGAATCAAACTTAAGGCAGTGCTTCTGCCTCTCCACCAATGAGATTAGTTTAGATCCGTCTTTCGTTTACAAACATTGGGCCACAGTATCCCGTTGTTAAAGGCACCGCCTCAAACGGTCACACCCCCCAGACAGTTGTGAGTTCATCAGCTTGAGCTGCCCACAGGAACATCAGAGTCACCGAAGGGGTTGGGCTGGAAGGGACCTTCAAGAGCATCCAGCTCCAACCCCCTGCCATGGGCGGGGACACCTCCCACCAGCCCAGGTTCCTCAAGGCTTCATCCAACCCAGCCTTGAACACCTCTCAGGGAGAGGACATCCACAGCCTCCCTGGGCAGCCTGTGCCAGAGTCTCCCCACCCTCACTCTCAACAATTTCTTCCCCATCTCCACTCTCAGTCTCTCCTCTCCCAGCTCAAAGCCATTGTTCCTCATCCTGGCACTCCCAGCCCTTGTCCAAAGTCCCTCCCCAGCTCTTCTGGAGCCCCTTCAGGTACTGGAAGACTGCTCTGAGATCTCCCTAAGGTTGCTCTTCAACTCCAGGCTGAACAGCCCCAACTCTCCCAGCCTGTCCCCACAGAGGAGCTTCTCAGCCCTCTGATCCTCTTTGTGGCCTCCTCTGGACCCATTCCTACAGTTCCATGCCCTCCTTGTGCTGGAGCCCTGGGAGGAAGTCAGCAGCTTGAGGATCATCAGAGAATGCAAGAGAGTGAGAGAGATGTTTGGAGATGGAAACCCAGCAGGGGGACAGAGCCCCTGCTATGGAGAACTCCCTGTCCCCTTTCTGCCCCTCTGAGTGTGGTGCCTTGGAGGACAGGGAGGACAGGAGGTGTTGGGCAAGAAGTTCCTGCCTGGTGCTGAAGGTGTGACTGCCCAATGCATGCCCACCTGCCCAGGTGCCCTTGCATAGCAGGTTTGATGTCCTAAGAGGACCCAAGAGACAGCAAAGATGCCAGCTCAGCCCACTGGGAGGGCACAGCGACCTGGTACCATCATGGGTACAAAGAGACTCCACCTTGGGCCACCAAATCCATGGAACTGAGAGAGCAAACCCAGTGCCAGCTGGAGAGGGAGCAGCACAAATGCATCTCAAAGCCACTTCCCCCCCTCCCCTCCCCTCTTCCCCAGCCCAAGTCTGCTCCCCAGCCTCCACCTCCTCCCCTCCAGCAGCGCAGGGGGATGGGGAATGGAGGTTGCAGTCCCTCCCAGTTCCCCCAGTCCCTCCCACCTTGTTTCTTCCTCTCAACCCTCCTTGGGGGAGAACTCCTCACAACCCTCCGCTGTGGCAGGGTCGTGTTCCTCCCACAGCAGACAGTCCCCCCCGGACTTCTCCTGCCAGAGAGGGTCTCTTCCACTGGCTGCAATCCACCCAGGGTCACGGCTTCCTCGGGAGCAGTCACCTGCTCCAGTGTGGGACCCCCCAGGGGCTGCGTGCTGGATTCTGCTCCAGCCTTGGTCTCTGTGGGCTGCAGGGGCTCGGCCTGCTGTCCACCACTGGCCAAAGGGGAGGTGGGGATTGGGGGTGGGGAGGGGGTGGGTGAGCCTCTCACTCCCTTCCTCAGTGTCCCCAAAGTTGTCTCTCTTCTGTCCCACTCCTTTCCAAATACAAAAGAACCCCCAGAAGGAACCAGCTCCCCCCTCAGCTCTCTCCTCTGAACGATGCCAGCACAGAAGCTGCTGAGCGCGGCGGGAGCCTGGCCCGGGGCACCCCGAGCGGTGCGAGCTGCCGCAGCCCCGGGACCGGTCCGGGTGAGGCTGTGAGGGGCTGCCAGCAACCTGATCTGGTCGGGGCTGTCCCTGCTGGCTGCAGGGGGTTGCACTGCGTGAGCTGTGATCTCCCTTCCGACCCAAACCGTTCTCCGAGCCTCCCCTGCGCTCTCCGGCTCCCGTCCGTCCTGGCGTGCGTGGGCTGGGGGAGCCCTCTCCTGGTGGATCTGCGGAGCGGTGCCAAACAACCCGGCTGGCACAGCAGGCTGGCGGTGCCCATCAGCCCCGCTGTGCCAAACAACCTGGCTGGCACAGCAGGCTGGCGGTGCCCATCGGCCCCGCTGTGCCAAACAACCCGGCTGTGCCCAGCAGGCTGGCGGTGTCTATCTGGCTGTGTCCATCGGTCTGGCCATGCCCGTCAGCCTCACTGTGCCAGTCAGTCTGGCTGTGCCCATGAACCTGGCTGTGCCAGTCAGTCTGGATGTGCCCATCAGCCCAGCTGTGCCAGTCAGTCTGTGTCCATCAGTCTGGCTGTGCTCATCTGGTGCCCAGGCTGGGAGGGGATTCTGCCCTCTGCCCTGCTCTGCTCAGACCCCACCTGCAGCACTGCCTCCAGCTCTGGGGCTCCAGCACAAGAAGGACCTGGAGCTGCTGGAGAGGGGACAGAGGAGGCCACCAAGATGATCAGAGGCTGCAGAGCCTCCCCCTGTGGGGACAGGCTGGGAGAGTTGGGGCTGTTCAGCCTGGAGAAGAGAAGGCTGCAGGGAGACCTCAGAGCAGCCTTGCAGTACCTGAAGGGGCTCCAGGAGAGCTGGGGAGGGACTTTGGACAAGGGTTGGGAGTGCCAGGATGAGGAACAATGGCTTTGAGCTGGGAGAGGAGAGACTGAGACTGGAGAGGAAGAAGAAATTATTTAGAGTGAGGATGGAGAGACTCTGGCACAGGCTGCTCAGGGAGGCTCTGGCTGCCTCCTCCCTGGAAGTGTTTGAGACCAGGTTGGATGAGGTCTTGATCACCAAGAGGTGTCCCTGCCATGGGCAGGGAGCTGCAACTGGATGCTCTTGAAGATCCCTTCCAACCCAAACCATTGTCTGATCTTCCTGGGTCTCTCTGCATTTGGGAATCCATTCCCAGAGCCCTCTCTGCAGGGTTTGGCTCCTGGAAGGGGATGGGAGCCTGCCCTTTGTGCCTGCAATGGGATGGTGCACTCCACAGCTGGGCGAGGACCTGGTGCCCATAGTGCCACGGTGGGACAGTGCTGGAGCTGTGTCCTTGCACTGGGACAGGTGCAGGACTGAGCATTGCCGCGGTGGGATGAGGGCCACCCACAGGTCCCCGTGGTGCTGCAGGGTCCCCAGCCGGGCAGGAGCTCGGTGTCACGCCCCGTGTGCCATTGCCTGCGTGTGAGGGGATCCCTGAGGCAGACATGAAGGTCAGGGCAGTCCCAGCCCCTGGGGAGGGACCAGGGTGGAGTGTAAAACAGGGGGAGGAGGTCCGCGGGATGAGGCAGGGGGGACCAGGGCCCGGAGCATCCTCAGCGCTGGGGGGGGAGGCTGCTGCCTGCTGCCTGCTGCCTGCTGCCCCGCGCCGCCCGCGCTCGGCCCCGGCAGGAAGCAAACCGGCGCCGTTTTCCAAATCTTTATTGTAAATCAACTCTGCGGCATGGCAGGAGCCCGCCGGGGGCCGGGGCCGAGCGAGGAGCGCGCAGCATCCCCGGCGGCGGCGGCGGCGGCCCCGGCGGCGGCTCCCCAGCGCGTGCAAAGCGGGAGCGCGGGGCGCGGCGGGGGCGGGCGGGGCGGGGGGGGCCGCCTCGGTACAGCCCCGACCCCGCGGCCCCGGCCCGCCCCGGCCCGGCCCGGCTGCGGACGTAGCGCGGAGCGAGGTGGTACGGGATGGCGGGGCGGCGGCGGCGGCGGTGAGGTGAGGGAGCGGTGCCGCCGCCCCGGTGTGCTTGTCCCCTGCCGCCTGCCGGGACGGGGCCCTGCCGGGACGGGGCCCTGCGGCTCGGCCTGCTGGGGTGAGGGGGCTGGGGGGTGTTTTGCTCTCTTGGCTCTGGAAGCACCGGGTGTGCCCCCCCCCCCGTTCCCTCCCTGGCGAGGCACCGGCGGCACCGGCGGCACCGGCAGCACCGGCGGCACCGCCTGACCTTGCAGCGTTAAAATCATTAAGAAAAACTCCACTATTTATATATGTATATTAATGTCCCCAGCCCCAGTGACAGCGGCGGCTTCTCGCTCTGAAGCAGGGCCGGCCCCTCGCCGCGGGCAGCGCCCTGGCACTGTGGCAGCTGTGGGGACCCCGTGGTGACAAATGACAAAGTCCAGACGCCCCCTTCCCGGGCTGGCTCCTGGTCCTCACGTCCCCCAGCCCACCACTGACACCCCATGGGAGGAGTCACCACCGAATTCAAGCCTGGGGGTGCCCAGCCACCCCCCCACCCCCCAATGCTGCTGTCACCTCCCAACGCCCTGGCATGGCAGCGTCCTGCCCCCTGCCCAGTGCCAGCGCAGCCGAGGCAGCCGTGGGCGCTGCAGGCCCCCGGCTGGGCTGTCACACAACACCGGGGGGCACTGTGCACCTTGACCATGGCTGGGCTTGGGGACACCCTTGGTCCCCTTCTGCCACCGTGGCGAAAGGGCCCAGTGGTGGGCAGGGGAGGATGTGAAGGAGCCGTGCCCACACCTCTGTGGGCATGAGGCTGTCACCCAAGGCTGTCCTCCCGTCGAGTGTCACCAGGAGCACCCACACACACACCGAGTGTCACCAGGGGGTCTGAGTGCTCCCCCCCCCCCAGTGTTGAGTGTCACCAGTGGTTGAGGGGACCAGTGTGGGTCCCCAGTGCTCTGTGGTGCTGTGGGGTGGGTGGCCCTGTGAAGCCACCCCATGCAGGGTGACGTGTGCCATGGGGACAGGGTGGCACATCCCACTCACCTGCCACGAGGATGAGGGACATCCAGCAGGTGCTGTCCCCCCACCCAGCCTGTGGGCATACAGGTGCCACCAGCCTGCCATGGGGCTGAGGTGACATGTGCCACCCCATGTGCCACCAGCCCAGGGCTCACCCTCTACCCCCAGGGTGAGCCCTGATGTCACCTGCTGCCCCACAAGCCTGAGTGCCACCAGTCTGGGGTTTGCCTGCCTGAGCTGGGGAAGGGAGAGGAGCAGGACAGGACACAATCCCTGCCTTCAAGGGACAGCATAGCACCCATGGGTGCCATGACTTTGGGACCCCATGGCTGGGGTGTGCAGGTGTGCAGCCATGGCGTTTGGGAGTAGGGAGGGCTTCGGGGGGGGGGTAACATACCCCACATGAGGAAGTGCAGAGATGCTTTGGAGTGAGGGGACACATATTGGAGTGCAGATCTGGCCCCAGTGGACCCCACACCAGGGCTGGCATCTGGGGTGGGGGGGGCTCATGACTCCCAGGCCCTGCACTGGAGTGGGGTGTTGGCCTGGTACTGGGCTATACTGGCCTGATCCTGGGGTACTCTGGCTGCCATCTGGAGCCCCAGGCCCCAAAGCTGGAAGATGCTGATGGGGGCAGAGGGGGGGCTGTGGGCATGGGGGGTCCCTGCCCGCCCCCGCGGGTACATTCATGGCGGTGCCGGGAGTGCCACCAGCCCCGGGGCGGGGGCCAGAGGGGGCCCCTACATTCGTGGAGGTGTGGTGAGGGGCGGGGAGGGGGAGGGGTCCAGAGTGCCTCCCCTCCCCCGCTCTCCTCCTCGGCCGGGCACTCTGGGGGGGGGTTGGGGCAGAGCGGCTCAGCTCAGGATCCCCCGGACCTGCAACACAGAAGTGGGCTGCGTTTAGTGTGGGGCAGTGACACGGGGGGGACACACGGGGGAGGGGGACACTGAGCTGGTAAGAGCCAGCACTAGGGTGGGGGTGGGGGGGCTGCTGCCAAGCCCTCCCTCCATCCGCCGTCTCTTTTCAGCTGCGGGGGGCACAGAGATGGAGACAGCACGGCCGGACACACAGCACACGGACAGACGGCCCGGGGGGCACAGACGGGCCCGGGGGGGCTCCCACGCCGTCAGGCTGCCGGACGGTGACGGTGACAGTGACGGTGACGAGGAGGAGACGATGGGGGGGACACGGTTACACTCCCTGCTGCGCCGGGTCGTACCTTCCTCGGCGGATGTTCCTTGGGGGGCGGCGGGGGGAGGGGAGAGGAGAGGAGGGTTAGTGCCACCTCCCCGGTCCCACGGACCCCCTCAGAGTGTCCCCCCCACCAGTGTCCCTGGTCCCACCGGCAGCACATGTGTCCCCGTGCCAGCCAGGAGTACACACACGGGGGCCACCGACACAGCCCCCAGGGCTTGGGGAGAGACACAGCCAGGACTGAGTAAGGGTCAGGGTGACAGCGACCCCCCCAGGGCTACGTGAAGGGGACCAGGGAGGGGTTGAGACACGGGAACGGGCAGGGAACATGGGACCAGGCAGGGAGAAGGGAACCCGGCAGGGATCATGGGACCAGGCAGGGACACAGGGACCAGGCAGGGACGATGAGGACCAGGCAGGGACACAGAGACCAGGCAGGGACACAGGGACCAGGCAGAGACAAGGAGACGAGGCAGGGGCATGGGGACCCAGCATCCCCAGGCCCCAGGAGACCACACTGCAGGAGATGCCCAGCTGGGAGGGGACTGGGGGCGTCCCCACCCAGGGGTGCCCAGGGTGTCCCCAGGAGGGCGGGGCCTGGCGGGGTGTGGCCGGTGGCGGTGGCGGCAGTGGGAAGGGCTGAGCCATGCGGCGGCTGCTTACTTAAATCCCCAGCCTGTCCCCCCTAGGACGATGGCGGCCACCAGCACGGCCCCCGCGATGGAGCCGATAATGATATTGGTGCCACTGGGACCTGTGACAGAGGGGACAGGGAGGAGGGGACAGGGACACACGTCAGTGCGGGGGGCGGGGACGCACAGGGACACAACCCCAGGGCAGCCCCAGCGCTGTGGGGACCCGAGGTGAAGGACAAACCCAGCTGTGCCCTGCCGAGCCGTGGCACCGGGGTTGAGGGATGGTGCCAGCGGACTCCCTGGGGCGGTCGGGGACGAAGCAGGACATCCCAGGCCGTGGGGGGAGGGGGGACAGCAGGGACACGGGGACCCGGCGGGGCGCACGGACCCTTGTATCGCTCGGTCTCCCCCGTGGGCTTCGGCTCGGGGATGGGGTCGTAGACGCTGCAGTCCTTGCCCGTCCACTCGCTGCGGCAGATGCACTTCCCCTCGTTGCTGCACACCTGCGGGGGGACGGCGTCACCCCCCCACTGCCACGGACCCCCACCCCCGGGCCCCTCCCGCCCCCTGCCCTCCCTGCCCCTCACCCCGTGGTCGAAGCAGATCTTCCCGTCCCAGCTGCCAGGGCAGGAGCTGAAGTTAAAGGCCGTGGCTGGAAGGCATTTGCGGTCGAGACACAGCATGCCGGGGCCGCAGGGGGTCCCATCCTCCACGTAGCTCAGGTCCGAGCCGTCCACCAGCTGCACATGGCCTCCCCTGTGCCAGGACGGGCAGGACAGGTGACACCGGGACACCCCCACCCGCCCAGGGACACCCCCTTCTGCCCAGGGACACCCCCACCCACCCAGGGACACCCCCTTCTGCCCAGGGACACCCCCGCCCGCCCAGGGACACCCCTTTCTGTCCAGGAACACCCCCGCCCACCCAGGGACACCCCCACCAGCCCAGGGAGACCCCTACAAGTCCAGGGATACCTCACCCACCCAGGGGCACCTCCTTCTGCCCAGGGACACCCCCACCAGCCCAGGGACACCCCCTTCTGCTCAGGAACACCCCCACCAGCCCAGGATACCCCCGCCAGCTCAGGGACACCCCCACCAGCCCAGGGAGACCCCTACCAGTCTAGGGACACCCTCACCCGCCCAGGGCCCCCCGTCCCCGTCCCCACCTGCAGTCCACGTATCTGTTCTGGTGGTAGAAGGTGGTGGTGGCGATCTCGCCGCTGAGCTCCCCCAGCCGCGGCGCGCCGGAGATGTTGGCGCAGAGGAGGAAGCCGCAGAGGACGTCCCTGCAAGGCGCCGGTGGCATCAGCGGGGCCGGCAGCTGGCACCCGGGACAGGGGCGCAGGGGTCGGGGCTCACTCACTGCTTGTTGCACTGCAGCCAGCCCAGCCCCTCGCGCCCGCAGTTGCCCCTCTCGGTCCCCTCCACATTGAGCTTCTCGTAGCAGAAGCGCTCGGCCGAGCCTGGGAGTAAACTGCTGTCACCTGCTTGTCCCCTGCGGGCCCCCCCGGCCTGACAAAGCCGCTGAGGGCCCTGCACTCACCGCGGCCCCACAGCGCATTGCACTGCCGGTCTCTGGTCTTGCAGCGCCCTCCGTAGCATCGTCCCTGGGGAGCAGGAGAGGGCTCAGGGGCTGGCGAGGGGCTGGTGAGGGGCTGGCGCCTGCGTCTGCACGGCCACCGAGGTGCTGCAAGGCTCTGGCCAGCATGCCCAAGCACCAGGATGCTGGAGCCCCCAGGGACATGCCGGAGCCCCCAGGGACATGCTGGAGCCCGAGGGATGTGTCCAGCGCCGTGGGATGTGTCAAGAGCCCCACAGGATGTTCCTGAGCTCATGGCACATGCCTGAGCCCACGGGGCACACCCCTGAGCCCCATCAGATGTGCCCAGGCCCCAGGGAATGTGCCTGAGCCCCACAGGATGTGTCTGGGCCCAAAAGGACATGCTGGGGCCCATGGGAGTGTGCCCAAGGATGATGGGGGCATGCTAGAGCCCATGGGGGTGTGCCCAAGGCCCATGGGGCATGGTGGAACCCTCAGGGATGTGCCCAAGGTCCTTGGGGCATGCTGCAGCCCATGGGGGTGTGCCCAAGGCCCATGGGGCATGCTGCAGCCCATGGGGGGGGGGTGTGCCCAAGCCCCCTGGCCATGTGCCATCACTCCAGGCTGGCCTCACCTGCTCGTTCTCACAGAAGTAGCCATCCAGCTTGTGGAGGTTGGGGGGACACTGTGGGGACAGGCAGAGGACAGGTGATGCCCCATTGCCCCCCAGTGTGCCCCTCTGCGTGCCCCTCTGCGTGCCCCCAGCCCGGCTGACCTGGCTGGAGTCCCCGGTGCAGCTCTCGGGGATGTCGCACTCGTTGACAGCCTCCCGGCAGGACACACCTCGGGGCTCGTACTGCAGGGGGCAGGAGGCCATCAGCAGCCCATGGCACAGCGGCTCTGGTGCCCACCTGGGACACCAGCTGTGCCCCCCAGCCCCTCACCTTGCAGCCTTTGCAGCAGAGCCCATCGCTGCACATGGCATCGTGGGTCAGTGTGCACTTCTTGCAGCAGTTGCCCCCACTCTTGGCACACTCCTGCAGGGACAGCAGCCAGCATGGCACTGCCAGCCACCAGGTGATGCCACCACGGGGACAGCAGCCAGCATGGCACTGCCAGCCACCAGGTGATGCCACCACAGGGACAGCAGCCAGCATGGCACTGCCAGCCACCAGGTGATGCCACCACAGGGACAGCAGCCAGCATGGCACTGCCAGCCACCAGGTGATGCCACCACAGGGACAGCAGCCAGCATGGCACTGCCAGCCACCAGGTGATGCCACCACGGGGACAGCAGCCAGCATGGTACTGCCAGCCACCAGGTGATGCCACCACGGGGACAGCAGCCAGCATGGCACTGTGAACCACCTGGCAGTGGCACCATGGGGACAACAGCCTGCATGGCACTGCCAGCCACCAGGTGATGGCACTCGGGCATGGCACTGCCAGCAGCCCCCAGCCCCTGCTCACCGCCAGCGAGCCGCAGTCACATTCCTCTCCGGCCTCCACGAAGCCATTGCCACACTCCGGAGGGTCCAGGAGCTGCCAAGACAGAGATGGAGGTGGGGGAGGCAAGAGCTTCTGAGGCGGGGGGAGGGTCCTGGATGCTGCCACAAGCCCCGCCCCCAAAGGGTTTGATATCTCCAAGGGGCAGCAGGACCCCGAGCTGTTTGCTTTGCCCCAGGATCCAGCTGTGTGCCCCGCTGGGCACCGCGGGTGCAATGCCAAGGTCACTGCCTCGGATGTGGCAGGGGCTGGAGGAGATCAGGAGACGCTGGGAGCTTTCCCTGGGGCATTGTCCCCGCTCCGGGCAGCCAGCCGGGGCCAGGGGAGGGTCGGGGGGGGGGAGGGGGCGGTACCTTCAGGGGCTTGTTGAAGAGGCAGCTGCCGCCCCCGTCCTGCAGGAACTGGTTGTACTCATCGATGCTGCAGCGAGAGAACTTCCGCGGCAGGTAGTACCTGCGGGAGGGAGGGGAGCACCGTCACCCCCCTGCCGCCCAGCTGCCGTCACCTGGCACCCCCGGCCACTCCACGACCAGGCAGGGGATGTCCCTGCCACCCGCGGTGACGTGGGGCGCGGGGAGGGGTCTGTGGCAGTGCCACCCCAAGCGGGCACCCACCCTGTGTCCTCCATGATACAGCCCAGCCACGAGTCCGGACAGCGGCAGTCCCCTGGGAGGAGAGGAGCCAGGCTGGGGGTGCCTGCTGCCTTGCCACCCGCCTGGTGGCACCGCAGTGTCCCCCCGCTGTCCCCGTGCCCCTCCGGGGGGGTCAGGTACCTGCAGCCGCCCGGTGCTTGTTCCACATCATGCCCACGTTCTGCCCCAGCGTCTGTGCCAGCGTCACCGCCATGGCTGCCACGTTGCCGTACTGCACGGGAGGGACAGGGGCTCACCACAGGGCCCCCCCAAGTCCCAGCCTGCTCTCATGGATGGGGGAGGTCTCCCCACACCCACCTCGTTGACACCCCCGGCGCGGGTGGGCGAGCAGATGCCCCCCACGAAGGCGGTGCCGCTGCGGCTGCTCTGAAACGTCCGACCCCTGCGAGGAAGAGGATGGTGGGGGTGGGGGCGGTGGCTCCAGGACCCCCGGGAGGGGTCGCGGCCGCGGCGCTTACGAGAAGAGGTGGACGGTGTCGCTGTGCTCCGCCGCCCCCTCCCGCCGGTACTTGGCGAACTCGTTCAGCGTCTCCAGGGAGTCTTGCCCCATCCGGATCCTGTCCTCCAGGGCCCAGGTCTCCATGGCCACCAGCACGATGCGGGTGTTGAGCTGCTCCTTGTAGATCTGGGAGGGTGAAGGGACGGCACTGCCGATGGAATCGCTCCCCAGGACCACCCTCCCCAGGATCACCCTCCCCAGGGTCACCCTCCCTAGGACCACTCTCCCCAGGACCACGCTCCCCGCAACAAACCCTCCCCAGGACCACCCTCCCTAGGACCACCCTCCCCAGGGTCACCCTCCCCACGACAAACCCTCCCCAGGACCACCCTCCCCAGGACCACCCTCCCCACGACAAACCCTCCACAGGGTCACCCTCCCCAGGACAATCTCTCTCCCCAGGACAATCTCCCTCCCCAGGACCACCCTCCCCACGACAAACCCTCCTCAGGATCACCCTCCCTAGGACAATCTCTCTCCCCAGGACAAACCCTCCCCAGGACAGACCCTCCAGGCACCAGGGGTGAACCCCCCTGGGAACAAATCCTGCAGGACCTGGGCACAACCCTCTCCAGGGACAATCCCCCAGGGACAAACCACCAGTGGGACAAACCCACCAGGTGCTGCCAGCCAACCCCCCTGGGGACAGAGCCATAAGCTGCCAGGGAAAAGACCCTGTGGGACAATCCTCCAGGGGACAACCCCTAAGGGACCAGCCCCCCAGGTGCTGAAGTCCAACGCTCTGGGTGTGGACCAACCCCCCCCGGGGCAAACCCAGCAGGTGCCAAGGACGAGCAGCTGCAGCTGTCCCCTCAAGGACAAACCCTCAGTGGGACACAGCTCCGGAGGCCAATCCTCCCAGGGACAGCCCCACCAGGTGATGGGGACAAACTCCCTGGGGACAACCCCTCCCAGGGACAAGCCCACTGGAGACCACCCCTCTGGGAACAAACTCCCACCAGGAGACAAACCCACTGGGGACAAACCGAGAGGGCACTTAGGGGACAATGCTCTCTGCCCAGAGACGCCCACCAGGGACAAACGTGCTGGGAGTGAGCCCCCCCGAGACAAACCCACCAGGTACCAGGAACTGACTCTCCCGGGGACCAGCCCCACCAGGGACAAGTCCTCACCGGGGCACAGGGCCCCTGGGCACAGGGCCACCCCTCTCACCATGTCAGCCAGGTTGACCACAGACTTGGCGAAGTTGCTGGTGAGAACCACGGACTTGCGGAGCTGCAGGAACTAGGGGGGACACCAGGGGCCAGGTTGGGCCAGGGGGAGTCACTCCAAGACCCCACCCCCACCTCACCAGCCCTGGGACCCTCCCAGGTTACCAGCTGATGGTCGTTCACCACGGCCAGCTCGATGTACTTGGTCTCGCTGTGCACCGTGTGCTGGGCTCGGCGAACCTGCAGCGAGAGCGCAGCCTGAGCCCGCGGCGAGAGCCCAGCCTGAGCCCCGAGGCGAGAGCCCAGCCTGAGCCCCCCGGCGAGAGCCCAGCCTGAGCCCCGAGGCGAGAGCCCAGCCTGAGCCCCCGAGGCGAGAGCCCAGCCTGAGCCCAGCCTGAGCCCCCCGGCGAGAGCCCAGCCTGAGCCCCCCGCGGCGAGAGCCCAGCCTGAGCCCCCGCGGCGAGAGCCCAGCCTGAGCCCCCCGGCGAGAGCCCAGCCTGAGCCCCCCGCGGCGAGAGCCCAGCCTGAGCCCCCCCGGCAAGAGCCCAGCCTGAGCCCCCCGAGGCGAGAGCCCAGCCTGAGCCCCTCGCCAAGAGCCCAGCCTGAGCCCCCCGGCGAGAGCCCAGCCTGAGCCCCCCGCGGCGAGAGCCCAGCCTGAGCCCCCCGGCAAGAGCCCAGCCTGAGCCCCCGCGGCGAGAGCCCAGCCTGAGCCCCCCAGCAGCCCCCGGAGAGCCCAGCCTGAGCCCCGGCAAGAGCCCAGCCTGAGCCCCCGCGGCAAGAGCCCAGCCTGAGCCCCCGGCGAGAGCCCAGCCTGAGCCCCCGGCGAGAGCCCAGCCTGAGCCCCCCGGCGAGAGCCCAGCCTGAGCCCCCCGAGGCGAGAGCCCAGCCTGAGCCCCCCGGCAAGAGCCCAGCGTGAGCCCGTGGCGAGAGCCCAGCCTGAGTCCCCAGGCAGACACGGCCCCAGCACCCTGCAGACACGGCCCCGGCACCCTGCAGACACCGCCTCAGCACCTCAGGTGAGCCTGGCTGCGCCCCCGGCAGAGCTGTGCCATGTGCAAGTGGCCACCCTGCTGAAGCTGATCTGGCAGTTGGAGACCAACCCATGTCCAAACACCCTTGTCCCCTGCCTGTATCCTCTGTCCCCTGCCTCCTGTCCCTCCCTGTTCCCCCCTGCCCCACACCAACCTGCCGCCGCCGCCGCAGCTTTGGTAAGCCGCCCGAGAGGTCCCGGTGCAGCGCAGGGAAGAGGCAGCCTGGAGGGAAGGGACAGAGCTGGCGAGGTGCAGGAGGACGTGGGGCCACCGGGGCCACCGGGGCCACCGGCAGCGCCGCCAGCGGTGAGGGCTGGCCCGGCGCGAAGGCTCACCCGGCTGGGTGCAGCTGGGGACTCGCTGCACGATGTGTGGCCGGAGACCCTGCCGCGGGGAGCTGAGTGTCAGGGCTCAGGGACGTGGCAGCGTGGAGTGGGGACAGCCACGTCCCCCGGGCTGCCCCTGAGCCGCGGCCAGCCCCACAGGGCTGCGGTGGGGAACCTGCGGCGGGCACGCAGCGGGGTCCCGCTGCCAGCGCTCACCTGCCTGTGCTCAGTGCCCACCCGGGGCTCGATCAGGTAGGTGGCTCGGCCGTCCGAGAAGACCCCCCTGGCATGGAGAGATACGGTGACAGGGGACAGGGGGGTGCAGCCCCCCCGCCCCCTTCCGGCCCGCCCTGGGTACTCACCGCAGGCCCTGGCAGCTGGAGAGAGCCACGAAGGAGCGAGGCTGCCCCCGGATCCGGCCCTGGTAGTAGCAGTGCTCCCCTGCACCCTGCCGGGGCGAGGAGGGGCAGCTGAGCCAGCCGGGCCCAGGCCCTGATTCCCATCCTGCCCGGTGCTGAGCAGGCAGCTGCCCCTGTGCTGGCATCCCCAGGAGCCCCTGGGCTGGTGGCTCTGGGGTTCACCAGTCACCGGGGGTCCCTGCCTGTCACCCCTGGGGTGCCCTTGCTGCCCATGGCACACAAGTGGGCACCCAGCACAGGCTGGCAGTTTGTGCCAAAGCACCTTGGGGATCACCAGTCGTGCCAGCACCCACAGGAGGGAGGCCCTGCCCTCTGCACCCACCCTGATGCATGGGCTGGGCACCCCGGGGGGAAGGGCACCATGAGGGCTTAGAAACCTGCTACCAGGACTCCAGAGCTGGCAAGGCATGGCACAGCATGGCACTGCACACCGTGGCAGAGGGGGGCACACTGTGGCACTGCATGGCACTGCATGGCACTGCACACCGTGGCAGAGGGGGGCACACTGTGGCACTGCATGGCACTGCACACCGAGGCAGGGGGTGGCACACTGTGGCACTGCATGGCACTGCAGACCATGGCAGGGGTGGCACACTGTGGCACTGAATGGCACTGCACACCGAGGCAGGGGGTGGAACACTGTGGCACTGCATGGCACTGCACACCATGGCAGGGGTGGCACACTGTGGCACTGCATGGCACTGCATGGCACTGCACACCATGGCAGGGGTGGCACACTGTGGCACTGCATGGCACTGCACACCATGGCATGGGTGGCACACTGTGGCACTGCATGGCACTGCACACCGAGGCAGGGGGTGGAACACTGTGGCACTGCATGGCACTGCACACCATGGCAGGGGTGGCACACTGTGGCACTGCATGGCACTGCACACCATGGCATGGGTGGCACACTGTGGCACTGCATGGCATTGCACACCGAGGCAGGGGGTGGAACACTGTGGCACTGCATGGCACTGCATGGCACTGCACACCATGGCAGGGGTGGCACACTGTGGCACTGCATGGCACTGCACACCATGGCAGGGGTGGCACACTGTGGCACTGCATGGCACTGCACACCGAGGCAGGGGGTGGCACACTGTGGCACTGCATGGCACTGCACACCAAGGCAGGGGGTGGCACACTGTGGCACTGCATGGCACTGCATGGCACTGCATGGCACTGCACACCGAGGCAGGGGGTGGCACACTGTGGCACTGCATGGCACTGCACACCATGGCAGGGGTGGCACACTGTGGAACTGCATGGCACTCACCGTGCTGTGGCTGCCGTTGCTGCCCGTGCCAACGTGCCGCTCCTCGTAGTGGGATGCCAGGAGGTGGCTGCCAGGAGCAGGCAGAGGTTGAGAGGTAACAGTGGCAGGAGGAGGAAGAAAGAGGAGGAGGAGGAGGAGAGGGAGGCAGCATCCTCATCATGCACCCTCCTGGTGCACCCACCCACCCACCACCCATGCAGGCGGCATCGCCCTGGCATGGGAGCCCTCAGGCTGTGAGGGTGCTGCCATCCCAGGGGGCTCTGCCTCCTACCCACAGCCTGCAGCTCAGCCTCACTGCCCCAGCTGGGATGGCTCCAGGCAGCCCAACCCTGCCCCAGACCCCCAGCGGCTCCACTGCCTCCCTTCTGCCAGAAGCCAGTGGCAGTCCCACAGCAGGTGCCCCCAGCCCCATGGTGGTGCCCCCAACCCTGCAGCCATTGCCCCCAGCTCCATGGTGGTGCCCCCAACCCTGCAGCAGGTGCCCCCAGCTCCATGGTGGTGTCCCCAGTCCCACAGCAAGTGTGTCCCCAATGATGGTGCCCCCAAGCCCCAGCAGGTGCCCCCAGCCCCATGGTGGTGTCCCCAGTCCCACAGCAAGTGTGTCCCCAATGATGGTGCCCCCAAGCCCCAGCAGGTGCCCCCAGCCCCATGATGGTAGCCCCCAGGCACACAGCAGCTGCTCCCAGCCCCAGGGTGGGTTCCCAGCCCCCCGCCCCCCGCCCCCCCCCCGCCGCTCACTGGTTCAGCCGGAGGTCGAGGGTGAAGGCGGAGCCGAAGGCTTGCACCAGGAAGCTCACCCGCGCCAGGTGCAGCCCCTGCGAGAGAGCCGGAGCCGGCAGCCCCCAGGGCAGGTTGAGAACTAAAATAACCACCCCCGGGGCAAAGCCCCCAGGAGTGCCCCTCGGTTGATACCCCCTCCCCAAAACAACCCCAATGCAAAGCCAGGAGCTGCATCTTGCTCCTCATCCTCACTCCTGCAGCATCAGGATTGCAGCTGCATCCCATCACCTGCACCCCATCACTTGCACCCCATCACCTGCACCCCATCATCACCTGCACCCCATCACCTGTATCCTATCACCTGTACCCCATCACCTGCATCCCTTCACTTGCACCCCATCATCACCTGCACCCCATCATCACCTGCACCCCACCATCACCTGCACCCCATCATCACCTGCACCCCATCACCTGCACCCCATCATCACCTGCACATCATCACCTGCATCCCCTCACCTGCATCCCCTCACCTACATCCTATCACCTGTACCCCATCACCTGCACACCATTATCAGCTGCATTCCATCACCTGCACCCCATTATCACCTGCACCCCATCACCTGTATCCCATCACCTGTACCCCATCACCTGCATCCCTTCACCTGCACCCCATCATCACCTGTACCCCATCACCTGCACCCCACCATCACCTGCACCCCATCACCTGCACCACACCATCACCTGCACCCCATCATCACCTGCACCACATCACCTGCACCCCACCATCACCTGCACCCCACCATCACCTGCACCCCATCACCTGCACCACACCATCACTTGCACCCCATCATCACCTGCACCACATCACCTGCACCCCACCATCACCTGCACCACATCACCTGCACCCCACCATCACCTGCACCCCACCATCACCTGCACCCCATCACCTGCACCCCATCACCTGCACCCCACCATCACCTGCACCCCATCACCTGCACATCATCATCTGCACCCCATCACCTGCACCCATCACCTGCACCCCACCATCACCTGCACCCCATCATCACCTGCACCCCATCACCTGCACTCCACCATCACCTGCACCCCACCATCACCTGCACCCCATCACCTGCACCCCATCACCTGCACCCCGCCATCACCTGCACCCATCACCTGCACACCATCACCTGCACACCATTATCAGCTGCATTCCATCACCTGCACCCCATTATCACCTGCACCCCATCACCTGTACCCCATCACCTGCACCCCATCACCTGCATCCCTTCACCTGCACCCCATCATCACCTGCACCCCATCATCACCTGTACCCCATCACCTGCACCCCACCATCACCTGCACCCCATCACCTGCACATCATCACCTGCACCCCATCACCTGCACCCATCACCTGCACCCCACCATCACCTGCACCCCATCATCACCTGCACCCCATCACCTGTATCCTATCACCTGCACCCCATCACCTGCACCCCATCATCACCTGCACCCCATCACCTGCATCCCTTCACCTGCACCCCATCATCACCTGCACCCCATCATCACCTGTACCCCATCACCTGCATCCCTTCACCTGCACCCCATCATCACCTGCACCCCATCACCTGCATCCCTTCACCTGCACCCCATCATCACCTGCACCCCATCACCTGCATCCCTTCAGCTGCACCCCATCATCACCTGCACCCCATCATCACCTGTACCCCATCACCTGCACCCCACCATCACCTGCACCCCATCACCTGCACATCATCACCTGCACCCCATCACCTGCACCCATCACCTGCACCCCACCATCACCTGCACCCCATCATCACCTGCACCCCATCATCACCTGTACCCCATCACCTGCACCCCACCATCACCTGCACCCCATCACCTGCACATCATCACCTGCACCCCATCACCTGCACCCATCACCTGCACCCCACCATCACCTGCACCCCATCATCACCTGCACCCCATCACCTGTATCCTATCACCTGCACCCCATCACCTGCACCCCATCATCACCTGCACCCCATCACCTGTATCCTATCACCTGCACCCCATCATCACCTGCACCCCATCACCTGTATCCTATCACCTGCACCCCATCACCTGCACCCCATCATCACCTGCACCCCATCACCTGTATCCTATCACCTGCACCCCATCACCTGCACCCCATCATCACCTGCACCCCACCATCACCTGCACCCCACCATCACCTGCACCCCATCATCACCTGCACCCCATTACCTGCATCCCACCATCACCTGCACCCAAAACCTGCACCCCATCATCACCTGCACCCCATCACCTGCACCCCACCATCACCTGCACCCCACCATCACCTGCACCCCATCATCACCTGCACCCCATCACCTGCACCCCATCACCTGTACCCCTTCACTTGCACCCCATCACCTGCACCCCATCATCACCTGCATCCCTTCACCTGCATCCCATCATCACCTGCACCCCTTCACCTGCATCCCTTCACCTGCATCCCATCACCCTGTGTTTGGCTGGGGGTTTCTGGAGCATCATCCCCACTCCCCCTGGGCCCAGCTCAGCCATGGCAGAGCCTCTCCAGCTCCCTCCCATCCTGTGGTGCCTGCTGCTCCTGACCTAATTCCTGCCTGAGCCCCGACAACCTCTCTGCACAGGTGAGGGTCTGTCACCAGCAGTGTGTCCCTTGGCAGCCCAGCAGCTCCACGCTGGGGCAGGTGGCAGCCAGGGGAAGCCAACTCCTCCTCGGGGTGCCCCATGCCCTTGCTGACCCTCTGGGTGCAGCTCAGGGTGGTGACATGAGGACAGGGACCCATCTGCCACTGCCCAGCAGCCCTGGGAGGGGACACTGCCAGCCGTGACGGTGGGCATCAGGTCAGGCAGCACAGCCGGGAGAGCCTCAGGGGACTGCCCTGAGATCCGCAGCGGCTCCACCGCCCTGTGGTGCCCTGGCTTGGCACCTCCCCAGTGCCCCTCCAGTGCCGGCAGTACCCTGGCACCCCTGGCACCTCCCGCTGCCCGGCGGCTTTACTCTGCCCAGGTTTCAATCACCCTTGCAGCAGCTGCCACTCGTTACCGCTCCTGGAGAGCCCGGGGAGGCGGAGGGGTCGATGAGGCTCGGCCCCCGTAGCTGCCACGCCTGCCTCTAAGCACCGACCCCCACCCTACCGGGTGCCACCCCTGCGCCCCCTCCCCTGAATGCCAGCACACCGGGCACCGGCCACGGGTGAGGTCGTCGGGCAGTGCTGAGGCAGGGAGGGGGTGGCTGGGGGGGTGGCTCCATGTGGGGCTGCTCCACGTGGCTGGGGTCGTCCTCCACGGCACTGGAGCCGTGAGTCCATCCCTTCCGCGGCAGCGCTGCCAGCCCCCCCCTGCCCCCTCGCACCCTGCCCGCTCCCATTCCGTCTCTCATCGCCCACACGAGCCTCGCCAGCGCCCGGCCCCGACGGGATCCTGTGGCACACAGCAGTGCCCCGCTGGGGGCGGGGGGAGGAGGGGTGACAGCAGCGTTGGGTCCCCAGGGGGTGAAGGTCCCAGTTTGGGCTGCTGGTGCCCACGCACGTGCTGGAGTGCGGAGCAGCTGGCACCGGCAGCTCGCTGGGGACGTGCCCACCCCCCCGGGGACCCCAGGAATAGAGGACGGGGGGGGGTGGTTCACTTACAGAGCCTCTTCCTCCTCCTCCTCCAGCATCATTCCTGACCCTGGTGTCCAGCTGATGCCTCTGGACCTCTCCTCCCGAGCTCTGCCCCACCAGCCTGCTGGGGTGGGTGATCTGGGACACCCCCTGCCCGTCCTGCCATCCAGCCCGGGGCAGCCTCCGCTGCAAGCTGGCCTGCGCCGCGGGACCTGTGGGCAAGGCAGCTGCTGGTGGTGGCTGGGGGGAGCAGGGGACTGGAGCCATGGGGGCTGGGGACATGGGGGGCTGGGGATGAAGAGGAACACAGGAGGCTGAGCACATGGCAGGCTGATGTGAGAGCCTGGAGACACAGGGTGTTGAGGATGAGGAAGGCTGAAGACAAAGGGTGGAGGACACAGGGGACTGGGGACAAAGGGACAGGGATGGGGACTTGCTCTGGGGGTGACTCTCAAGTGTGGCACTGAATCCCCAAGGGGGCACCTGTGTCCTGGGTGGGATGCCCAGAGGGCACGGAGGGTGGGTGCAGGGACACGCCTGAGCGTGGGTGGCTGGGAGACACGGGAGGGACGCCCAGGCCGGTGCTGTGTCCAGGAGGGGACACCCCAGGAGCACAGGCTTGGGGGTGCCCAGGAGACATGTGAGACCAGTATGGGGACACATCTGGGGAGGAAACTCAAAGGGCCTCAGACACAGTGGCATCTCCTGGAGGGAGCACTGAGGGGACACGGCGGGGCTGGTAATGTGATCCATCCCGGGGGGGTTCACCCGGGGGATGTGGAAGGGACCCAGGAATGCCATGGCACCTGGACTGGGTCTGGGCACGGCAGCACAGCCTGGAGGGGACACCCAGGGGACAAGGGGAGCTGGGATGAGGACAACTTCTGAGAGGATGTGCAGGGCTGGGCTGGGGACACATCCCAGTGGGAGATGCTGAGCCGGCATGGGGACACCTCCGGCAGGGGACACAGAGGGGACACGCAGGGGACAGAGGGCTGGTAGGGGAACACCTCCTGAGGGGACATGGGGAGCCTCTGTGGGGACACCCCTCCAGAGGGGACACCCAGGGCACAGGAGAGCAGCTATGGGGACACTTCTGGAAGGACCATGAGGGGGCCACTGTGGGGACACCTCCATAGGGGACATCCAGGGGACACCAGAGGGCTGCTATGGGGACACATCGCAAGAGGACACGGAGGGCCGCGGGGGGAACACCTTCTGGGGGACAGCCGGGGGACAGGGCAGTCGATACGGGGTCACCTCCCACGGGGGACATGAGGGGCGGCTGTGGGGACACCTCCCGGAGGGGACAGCCGGGGGACACGGCGGGAAGCGCTATGGGGGCACCTCCGGAGAGGGCAGGGAGGGCTGCCGTGGGGACGCTCCCGCGGGGCCGGCGCGGGGCAGGGGTTGCAGGGCCGGTGGGGGCGGCGGGGGCGGCAGGTGCGGGGCCGGATGGCTGCGGGGGGGGCGCGGGCCCGGCCCCTCCCGGGGCGCTGCGGGGCGGCGCTGCGGAAAAATGTGTCGATGCAGCGAAAAAACCGCAGCGGCGGCGGGCACCGGGGCTGGGCACCGCCACCGGCAGCGACGCTGGGGCCGGGCAGCGGGGCCGGGGCCATGCGGGGACCCGGGGGATGCGGGGGCCGGGAACTGAGGGCTGCCGGGGCCGGAGCGGCGCGGGGACCGCGGGGATGCGCGGAGCGGGGGGATGCGGGGAGCGGCGCGGTGCGGGGGCCGGAGCGATGCCGGGCGCGGAGCCGTGCGGGGCCCGGGCCCGGGACCTACCTGCCCGCGGGGTGAGCGAGAGCAGCGCGGCCAGCAGCCAGCCCCGCAGCGGGCTCATGGCTCCCTCATAATCCGAGCGCGGCCGCGCCGGGCCCGTGCAGCCGGGGACCGTCCTGCCCGTCCCTCCGGTCCCTCTGGTCCCTCCGCCCCGGGCCGGGCAGGGAGCGGCCGCCGGGCCCCGGGAGCGCCGCCCCCCCTGCACGCGTGCACGGCTCCGGGCCCCCCGCCACCGGCACCGGCGCCGGCAGCGGCACCGGCAGCGCCCGCCCCGCCCCGGGGCCGCCCCGCCCCGGCCCCGCCGCCCCCTCCCAACCCAACCCAACCCCGGTCCCGGCTCCAGCCGCCCCCCCCCGCCAGCCCCGGCTGCCGCAGCGCCGCTGGCACCCCCGTGGCATTGCAGCACCGGGGCCCGGCCGGTATCGCCCCCGGGCCGGCATCACCCACACTCCCCCGGCCCCGGTACCGCAGCCCCTTCTCTCCTCCTCCACACCCACCGCCCCGCTCCCGGTACCATTTCCCGAGCCGGTACCGAAGCCTCCACCGGTACCCAGTCCCCAGCTAGGACTGGAAAGGAGAAACCATCCCCGACACCCCCAGCCAGTCCCAGACTCCCCCCAGCCAGTCCCAGAACCCCCCCCAGCCAGTCCCGACACCCCCAGCCAGTCCCAGAACCCCCAGCCAGTCCCAGACACCCCCAGCCAGTCCCAGACCCCCCCCAGCCAGTCCCAGACCCCCCAGCCAGTCCCAGACACCCCCAGCCAGTCCCAGACCCCCAGCCAGTCCCAGACACCCCCAGCCAGTCCCAGACCCCCAGCCTGTCCCAGACACCCCCAGCCAGTCCCAGACCCCCCAGCCAGCCCCAGACCCCCAGCCAGCCCCAGACCCCCATCCAGTCCCAGACCCCCAGCCAGCACAAGACATCTCCACACCCGTGCTGGGCTCCTGTCCGTACATCCTCCCCCAGCGCCCAGCCCCCATCAGGGACTGGAGTGGATGAGCCAGCACCGGACACCCTCCCCGGTCGGTACTGGACCATCCCAACCAGTACCAGCCGCCCCCTGCACTGTGGGACATCTCCCCACCGGTGCTGCCCCCCAGCCACTACCAGGCCCCCTATCCAGTAGCCCTCCTCAGTATCCAGCCTCAGCCCCCAGCCGGGACTGGAGTGGGTCAGCCTGTATCAGCCCCCCCTAGTCAGTAGGGAACCACCAGTACTGGACCTCCCCCAGTCAATACTGGGCTCCACCAAGGACTGGACTGCCCAGCCAGTGCCAGCCCCCTGCCAGTGCCAGAGCCTCTCACTGAGTCGCCCATCTGGTCCCAGGTCCCTCACTGGCCCCTGGCCAGCACTGAAGCTTCTAACTGGTATCAGGCTCCCAACTGGTGTTGCATCCCACCCTGTACCAGGGCTCCCAGCCATTATCAGGACCCTCAGGCATCATCAGAGCCTCCCCAGTTGGGATTGGAGCCCCCCAGCCAGTACCAAGCCCCTCAGCCTGTGCCCCCAGTCAGTGCTGCTGCTGGCTGTGTGACTCCAGCTCTGGCTGGATCTGGGGGACACTGGAACTGGGGATGCTGCAGCTGGGGAAGTAGGTCAGCCCTGGACCTCCACTGGTGGGTGGGTGCTGAGGGGTCTCCACCCACAGCCAGGCTTAACCCTCAGGAAGCAGCAGAAGCAGGGACCCCACCTTGGGGTGCCCCAGCTTCAGGGAGTGCCCCGAGGCCACGTTCCTCACCTGGGGCTGAGGGACAACTCTTGAGGGGATAGAAGCTCCATCAGTGTCCTGATTGCTCAGCTGTAGGGTGGGAAGGTCCAGCACTGTGGGGAGTGGACACTCACCCCATGGGGGGACCATCCTGAGGGCACTGGGGGGGTCTGAGTCTCAAGGTGATGGTCAGTTGAGCAGTGCAAGGAGGACAAGCATCCTGGAGACCTTCTGGAGACCATCAGCCCCAGCTCCTGCTCCCCAGGGGCCAGAGCCAGGTCCTGGGTGCTGGTGTCTCCATGGGTGCTGATGGGCAGTCCCTGCCTGTGCTCAAGCTGGGGGTGAGACATGACCCCCACACTGCTCCCCAGAATCCCAACCCCAGCTCCCATCCTCCACCCTGCTCCAGGAGAACTCATCCCACACTTCTGCATCACCTCTCCAGCCCAAGTCCTCCTGGGCTGTCTCTGCTCAGGTTCCAGCCAGCATCCAGGGAGGGACTCCCCACATCTCCTCTCCTCCACAGCCTCGATGAACCCAAGGAAAGGATGATTCCAGCACCCATCCCCTCCCCATGGGCCCTCAGGGACCCCTGACCCTGTGTGTGCCCTTCCCATGGACCCTCCTCTTTTCCAAGCAGCTCCTCCTGGCTCCCCTGCACCTCCCCCTTGGCCTCCCAGGCCTGTGGTGCCCTCGGTGACAGCTCTGCAGGTCTGAGGCACCCAAAAGCACCAGGCTGAGCTGCTGGATGGCTGAGTGCCACAGGCTCCCTCCCCACCCTGAGCCCTCTTGGGGGTGGCCACTTTGGCTTTCACCACTCTGTGCAGAAGCTGGGGGCAGGGCAGGGAAGGCAGGAGAGGGCAGGGATGTGCCTGAGGCTGGGAGCAGGCAGGAGGCTCAGCTCCAGCTCCTTGCCCTCAGCACTCTGCAGCAGGCCCAGGCTGGAGGGAGCAGCTTCACCCCAGCTGGGCTCTGGCAGAGGAGTTGCTCCTGCTCAGGCTGGGGCCTCCCAGCCCTGCCTGGAGCAGCTGCCCCACTCCCCTCATCGATGGTTGGACTCAGTGACCCTAAAGGAGCAATTCTGTGACTCCAGGATTCTGAGCTCAGCAGAGGGGAGGCAGGGCTGTGACCTGCTGCCCTCAGACCTTCATCTTCCTCACTGCAGGGCTTTTCCCCATGGCTATTAGGAACTTTCTTCACTGCAAGGGTGGTCAGGGGCTGGAAGAGGCTGCCCAGGTGGAGTCACCCTGCCTGGAGGTGCTCAAAACCAGACAGCCCTGGCACTGGGGGACATGGGGCAGGGGTGGTAGGTGGCTGGTTGGACTCCCTGACCTTAGGAGGCTTTTTCAATCCAAACACTTCTGTGGCTCTCTGACAACCAGCCACAAAGGCAGCAGGGAGGTGAGGAACCTGCAGCATCCAGCACAGCAGAACTGACTCAGCTGCTGCACCTCAGCCAGGTCTGCAAGGCCCAAGCTCTCCTGGTGAGCCTCAGGGCCAGTGCCAAAGGGCACTGACTGCTGCCTCACAGGAGAGGCTCTGCACCTGCTGACAGCAACTGAACCTCCAGCCTCCAAGCCTGCACCGTGCCCAAGGCCCACAAAGCAGCTCTCAGCCCCCCAGGCAGCCCCCCCCCCCCCCCATGTAGGTCACTGCTCAGCGTTGGAAAGGGGCAGGCAGCAACCAGGGCTTCCCTCCAGGGAAGGGCCAGGCTTGGTGAAGGACACTTGGTCACCTCCCTGCTGCTCTCCCACTGCCCTCTCTGCCACTGCTCCTCCACTGAGCACCCCTGGCACAAGGTAGCTCAGTGTCTGCAGGAGACAGCTCAGCACCTTGGTCACATCCACCAATGGTCTGGGGGGGCCTGGCTCACCCTCAGGCCAGGGCACCTCTCTTTGCTGCCTTAGGGCACAGAGCTGGCCACTGCCTCCAGGAGACTGAGCACAGCAAGCTGCTGGCCAAGCTGGGGCACCCACCTGCACCTGCCCTCCAGGGCTTCTCTTTCCATCATGACAGCAACCAGCCCCAGGACCTGCTCCCAGCAGTGCTCCAGGCCTGCTGTGCTGCAGCAGCTTTGCTCAGCCCTGTGGAACCTGGGGAAGGTCTCCAGCAGGTAGAGGAGAGCCAGAGGTTGCCCAAGGGGAATGAGTCAGCTCAGGACCCTCTGAGGCCTCATGTGTAGCCTCCTGCTCCCAGCAGCTCTGCCTCAGCTCAGAGCTTCTCTTCATGAGTGAAGGAGGATGGCTGTGCTTCACCCAGGGCTTTGAAAAGCTCCCAGGACAGACAGACAGACAGCACTGCTCTGGCTGCCCAGCCCAGGAAGCCTTTCCCATCCTCCACCTTGGGAGCCTTGTTGTGGGCCATGGCTGGCTCCATCCTCTTTGGGGCTGCCCTTCAAGGAGTCAGAGGCTGCTTTCAGACACCCTTCAGCCTCCTCTTGGCAGGGCTCTGGTCTCCTCTCCTTGGCCCCATGCCCAGGAGAGGTCAATGGTCTCCAGTGACTGCTCTCCAGTTTCTCCACATCCCTCCCCAGCTGCAGCCACCCCTCTGCTGCCTCCCACAGCTTCCTGCAGCCTGCTGCCCACATTCCCTGGGCAGATCCTCTGGGGGGGGTCAGAGCCACCCCCTGCCTTGTATTCAGCCTGGTGCCCACTGCCACCCACAGCTCCCTTCCAGCAGGGCTTCTGCCCAGCCTCCCCTGCAGCAGCTGGAGGGAGCTGTGCTTAGGCCACCAGGCAGGGCTCAGGAGCTCATCTTCCATTTTATTTCAAAGTTTAAAAGGCTGCTAAACCCTTCCAGCCCAGGCCCAGTGACAGACACCTGCAAACACCCACAGCCATCCACCCAACCCCCCCAGGGCCCTCCTCTCCACCATCCCTACCCCTGCAAGGACTGGGTGGGAGGAGGGAACAGGCCATGCTCCCACTGGGGAAGGGCAAGGAACAGATTCTTCCAGAGACCATCTGGTCAGCAGCCCAGGGAGGAGCTGAAGGAGGAAGAAGGAAGCAGCTACCAGCTCTACACAGCAGCAGCAGAGAGGAGTGGAGATCCCAGCAGGGCCCAAGAGGAGAGCTGCCCAGGTTCCCTGTGGAGCCCATGTGGAGCTGGTGGTGCTGCCTCCAGCCCCCAGGGCAGCTGAGGGGTGCTCCCTCCAGCCCCCAGGGCAGCTGGGGGTGCTCCCTCCAGCCCCCAGGGCAAGAAGCTTAAATCCCTTCTGAGCCTCCTCCCAGCCCAGAGAGCAGCCAGGAGGTGGCTGCAGCTAATCCAGCTGCCAAAAGAAGGTCTCAAAGAGGGGGTAAGAGGCTCCTGTGGTCTCTGTGCAGCAGTTCCAGCAGTTCTTGTCCTCTCTGCCTGCCCAGGCCAGCTCTGACTTCTGCTTGAGGATGGAGCAGAGCTGGGACTCGTAGCCGCTGTCCCTCACGTTTGTGTGTGTCCTTTGGAGCAGGTCCCTGTCCACAGGCTGCAGCCTGCTCTCCTGGGCACCTGGCAGCATGGAGAGCAGCTGGCCATCCCAGTCTGACTCAGAGGAGCTCCTGCTGTGGACAGCCTGTGTGCTGTGTGGCAGGGGCTGCAGGGGCGCGGGGCCCGGCGCCCTGCGGAGGCCTGGCAGGGCAAGCAGCTCAGGTGCTGCTTTCTCTGCTGCTCTGGCACAGAGGGAGCAGCAACATCTGGCTCCAGCCACAGGCAGCTTTGGAGAGGGCAGCTGGCCAGGGGGACAGCTGGTGTGGCTCATGGTGCTCTCCAGGTCAGGACCATGCAGGCTGCTGGGGACCTTCTCACTGTGTCCCAGGAGCTGCCGCCCCTGGCAGCCTGCCCTGGCCCAGCCCGCCTGCCCACAGCCTCTGGGGGATGGAGCCCCATGGACACAGGTTCAGGGGACCCTGCCCATGGGCTTGGGTCCCCAGGGTGCCAGCAGAGGCACAGGTCCAAGGCAAGGGAGCTCTGAGGTCTGCTGGAGAGCTTTGTGCTTAGGGCCAAGCTGCCAGACTCCAGCAGAGCAGGCAAGCCTGGCTCGGACGTCTGCCCTGCACCCAGCCCAACATCCACTGGCTCTGACAGCTCACAGGGAGAGAGGCCACCCCCCAGCTCCAGCCTGGGCTTCTTTCCCACCTGGCTGCTCTGCCTGGAGGACAGATGGCGTTTCCTGGGGGCAGGCAGGGCCCCTGCAGGGTGGCTGTCAGACCCTTGCTGTCCACACGGAGCAGTTCTCTCCCCCCCAGGAGCAGGCACTGCACAACTGCCCCAGCCCAGGCCAGGAGCCAGCCCAAAGCTGTGTCCCTCACTGCAGCCTCCTCCGTGGTGCCATGCACAGCACAGACCCTGCTGCTGAGCCCTGCTGCAGCAGACAGCCCCACAGGGGGGTGCTTGGAGAAGCCCCAGCCTCCTCCAGGGGCAAGGCAGGGGGAGCAGCTCTTGGTCTCCAGGCCGTGGTCACACTCCAGATCAACCAGCAGCTCCACAGCAGCCTGCTCTGGCTGCTCCCTCTCCTTTCCCAGCTCTGCTGTCAGCATCTCAAATCCTCCCAGAACTTGTGCTTGAGGCACCAAGTGTTCATCTGCCAGGCAGGACCGAGGCACCCTGAGAAGAACCAGCAGTTATTGCTCACTCCAGGCCCACCAACACCCTCCCCCCAGGCCCTGGAAGCCCTTCTGCAGCCTTTGGAGCCCTGCTCAGCAGGGGGGAAGCAATTTTGGAGTGTTGAGGCTCAGCAACCAGTGACACTGCTGCTGGCAGAGGGCACAGCAGCATGAGAGCCCTCTCAGGCTGCCCCACAGCCCAGGGCCTGGCACAGGAGTGCTGCAGAGCAGCAGGGCTTGTGCTGGACACAGGGACAGAAGAGAAGGGCTCAGTCCACGCTGATGTAGTGCAACCTCCCTGCAGCCAGCAGGGGCAGCCCCAGCCAGGGCAGGCTGCTCACAGCCCCAAACAACCTCCCCTGCACTGCTGCCAGGCATGGGGCAGCTCCCAGCTCTCTGGGCAGCCTGGGCCAGGCTCTCCCCACCCTCACTGCCAAACCTTTCTCCTTCTCCCCACTCTCAAGCTCCCTCTTGCCCTTTCCAACCCTCCCCCCTTGGCCTGTCCCATCAGGCCCTGCTCAAAGCTCTGTCCCCAGCTCTCTGCTGGGCCCTTGAAGCACTGCAAGGCCACCAGAAGCTCTCCCTGGAGCCTTCTCCTCTGCAGGCTGCCCAAGGCCAACTCTCTCAGCCTGGCTCCCAGCAGAGGGCTTCCAGCCCTGCCAGCACTGCTGTGGCCTCCTCTGGCCCTGCTCCCCCAGCTCCCTGTCTGTGCTGAGGGCTCCAGAGCTGCCCCAGCCCTGCAGGGGAGGTCTGAGCAGAGCACAGCAGAGGGCAGAATCCCCTCCCTGCCCCTGCTGCCCACCCTGCTGGGGCTCAGCCCAGGCCAGGCTGGGGCTGGCAGCGCTGGGTGCTGGTTCCTGCCCAGCTCTGCTCTCAGCAGCACTTCAAGCTGCTCCCCCTGTCTGTGCTGAGGGCTCCAGAGCTGCCCCAGCCCTGCAGGGGGTTGCAGGAACATCTCCCATGGCTGATCTGAGCTTTGCCTGGCAGTCACCAGGCAGGTCCCACAGTCAGCCCCAGCCCTGCTGGGACGAAGCACAAGACAGCAGCAGCACCGAGGCTCAGGCCCTGCTGCCAGGCAGCCCTGTGGTGCTGCCATGCAGCCCTGTGGTGCTGCCAGGAGCTGGCAGGGCGGCTGGGACTCACCTGGCTGGGAGGTGCAGGAGGCTGCTGGGCAGCTGGGCGATGAGGCGATCCACGGCGGCGTAGCGCGCGGGCTCCAGCGCGAAGCGCCTGTGCCGGGGGCTCCGCAGGTGCTGCCGGGGGGCAGAGCTCTCAGCAACACCCCCACAGCAGGGGCAGCTGCACTGCCAGCCCCTCCCCACAGAGGGTCAGCAGCCCCTTCCCCAGCCCGGGCCTGGGAGCAGGAATCCTGTTCCCACAGCACCTGTGGCGAGGAGCTGCTGCCTGCACCCAGCCTCCCCCTGCGGCCGCTGCAAAGGCAGACTCCAAACACCTGCTGTCTGTCTCTACAGGCTGGGCTCTCAAAGCCCTCTTGTTTGGGACCTTCTAGCAGATAAGGAAGCCTCTCCTCACCTTTTAAAGCAGCCTGTGCCCTCTCTTTGCTGTGGGGGAAGCTTCCCACCCGAGGGAGCAGGGAATGGGATGGTCCTTGAGGCTCTCCTGGCCTCAGAGGCGAGCACAGGGCTCCACTTTCCCAGAGCACTGCTCCTGCAGAGCAGGTCAGAGCACAGACACTGTGGCTTTCACCTGACCCTAGGAGCACCACAAAGGCTGCAGGTGCAGCACCCTGGCTCCTTCCAAAGGGGTCTGTACCACTGACATGCTCATTGTGCTAAGCCAAGCTGCTGAGTGCCCTCCTCTAGGATCCTGCATGAGCCCCATGCCAGGGCAGCCTTTACCTCCTGCAGCTCCTCGAAGGTCTCCTGGCAGCACTCACAGAAGCCTCTCCTCCTCTTGGGCACAGTGACTGGTGTGGACCTGGGGCTCTTCTGCCCTTCGCTGGGCACCGCGCAGCCCTCCACAGCCCTGCCAGGCAACAGCAAAGCCCTGCCCTGCCCATGCTGCACAGCACCAGCAGCCCCCAGCTGCCTGCCTGCAGCTCTGACCCAGAGCAGGGCTCCTCTCACCCAGGCAAGAGGTTCTCTGGGTGCCAGGAAGAAGCAGCAGCAGGGCAGCAGCTGGGTTAGAGGCTTGCCCAGGAGGAGCTGCAACCTACCTGGCTCTGCAAGGGTCTGGGAGGCTCTTCAGAGGCTCAAAGGGGCTGCAGCCTTTGGGGGCCAGGAAGTTGAGGCTGGGAAAGCTTTTGAACTGGTGGTAGAAGGGTCTGAACTGCCTGAAAGCAGGAGATGAGGACATCAGGACTCCGGCTGGGGTAGCGTGGGCAGAGCTGTCCCTGCCTCAGGGGCTCCAGGTGCTGTCTCCCTTGGGGCTCTGGCCACGGCTGACCTCCCTCTGCCTGCTCCAGAGCTTTCCCATGTCTCACTGGAAGCACCCAGGCCAGCTCCCAGGGAGAACACTGATGGGCAGGAGGCAGCCTGCTTGCTCACCCCAAGCCCAGTGTGCCCCAAAACAGAGCCAGTGCAGTGTGCACACAGCAGCAGGGGAAGGATTTGGTTCCCAGGCAGCTCTCCCCTCACACTTCACTGCATGCAGCAGGCAGAACCCAACATTTGAGCCTGCAGCTGCCTCAGGTGTGGTCTCCAGAGCAAGGACCAAGTGCTGTGGGCACTGCTACAGAGCTGTCAGGAACACCACAGAGCAGAGCCCGGGGTGCTGGGTGCTGTCATCCAGTTACAGGCCCTGGCCTCATGTTTCAATCTCTCTCCTCATTGCAGAGGGCTCCAGCAGATTAAGTGACCTGCTGAGGGTCACAAACAGGATCTGAGCAAGGCACAAACCTCAGGGGCAAGTCTCACTTAACACCTCTCCCCTGTGACACATGAGCCACCAGATTGTTTCTCTGTGTTCCATCTGCCTGCCCCTAGGAGAGGGTCAACTTCCCAGGGTGGAGCAGGCTCCCAGGGAAGCCAGGCTCTGCCTTGTGCCCAGAACACCTCCTGCAGGTAAAAGCAGTGAGGGGCTCCTGCCCTGGGAGCCCCTGAGGCTCTGGGGGGTGACATCTGGAAAGGTGTCACTTACCTGCTTTGGTCTTCCACCTTCAGAAAAGGAGGCTTCAGTTTTCCTGCTGAAAGAAAGCTGCTCAGAGGCTGCCAGGGTCAAATTCATACATTCAGTAACTCACTGAATGGTTTGGGCTAGAAGGGACCTTCCAGATCACCCAGTTCCAACCCCCTGCCATGGGCAGGGACCCCTCCCACCAGCCCAGGCTGCTCAAGACCTCACTCAGCCTGGCCCTGAACACCTCCAGGCAAGAGGCAGCCACAGCCTCCCTGGGCAGCCTGTGCCAGAGTCTTCCCAGCCTCACTCTCAAGAATTTCTTCTTCATCTCCAGCCTCAGTTCCTATTTGCTCATCCATTCCCCAGCAGAAGTGGCTGCAGAGCCAGCTTCAGGGGAACTGCTGCCAGCCAGGAAGGGTCAGTGCTGGCCAAGTGCAGCCAGAAGAGCTCTTTGGGTAACCTGCAACCATCCCCATTCAGAGCACTCAGCAGGATGACCAAACCCTAGGGGCAGCCCAACCAGGGACTGTTTCCACCTCAGAAAGAACATCCAGATGAGTCTCCTGCATCTTTAATGTCTGCTGAGCTCTACCAGGTGCTGGCCTAGCCCCAGGCCTCTGCTGCTGACTCAAATCCCAACACTGCCCCAAGAACACCCTCAGCCCAGGATGCTGCTGAGCACCAGAGGATTCTGTAAGCAGCAAACTGCAGCAGCAGTTGCACACACCCAGAGCTCTGCATCAGCCCTGCCAGTTCCTTTTTTACCCCCTGTCCCTTCACACACCAGCCCAGAGCTCAGGGTGGCTCAGGCCAGGAGGGTCAGCACCAAGCAGTAAGAGCTGCTGGAGACAAACCAAGCTGCAGCAGAGCCAAGCCTGGCATGAGAACACCACTGAAGAGCAGTCTCTGGCCTTCACTTTGTCCCTGAGGAGGGCAGGCAGCAGCTCTGCTTCCTACAGAGGCATAAAAATCTATTAAGGGAGCAGGAAGAGCCTCAGCAGTGCACTCGAGAAAAGCTTTCCAGCCAGGCTGGGGGCAGAAGCCTCCAGGTCCCTGCTGCCCCAGGGGGGCAGCCTGTAGGGGTAGCCTCAGGCTGGGCCTGGAAATGCAAGCACAGACCCAGCCCAGGAGCAGATGAACCCAGAGCTCCCATGGGGAGCCTGCCTGACCCCCAAACCAAAGCTCTCCTGTCTCCCTGAGGGCCTCTGAAGGGCGAGGAGCTTCGTGTCCCGGTGACCCTGGCACCCAGGGCTCTTTTCTGCAAGGACACTCAGCCCTTGTCCTCCAGAAGGGCTGATCCCACCCTGTGCTCCCCACTTCCTTCCTCCAGCCTCACCCTGAGCTTGCACCAAGCATGCTGCTACCTCCCCAGCAGCTATTTCAGGGCAGGACAGGATTGTTCTGTGCCAGTGCTGCCACATGCTCAGCACCTCTGAGAGCCAGGCCACACCTAGGGCCCTGCACAGGCAGCGCAGGTCCCAGGCTCGGGCGGCAGGGTGCTGAGCGCTGACAAACAGCTCAGCTGTCACCACGAGTCCCCAAGGCAGGCTTCAGAGCCAGCCACAATGCAGAGCTCTCAGCTTGCAGAAGACAAGCTGCCTCACCCAACAGCTTTCTGAGCCTCTTCTCACCACCTTCCTTCCCCCCCCGACCCCAAGGTGGGAAGCGATCTCCCAGGCGGCAGCGGCAGGGTGCAGGTCGGAGCCCGCGCCGGGAGCCCACCGAGCGCTGGCTCCCCGGGAGCCCAGGCAGGCAAGGCACAAAGGAGCTGACGTCAGCACTGCCAATCTGGGTTCCACAATTGGCTCTTGTCTAATTGCAGATGAGAACCTGGTTTCCCCCCCTCTCTCTCCCTGCCTGCCTGCCTCCTCCTCGGGAAGCGTTATCCCAGGAGCGGTGTCTCAGCAGCACACTGCAGCAGTGAGTGGGCTGGGAGGAACAGGCTCTGCTCTGGAGGATGCATTCTTCTCTGAAACGTGGTTTGGAACCAGAGGATTGAAGGTGCAGAGCCAGCAGCACAGCTCTGGACTGCCTCAGGGTCCTGGGGGTGATGGGGTCCAGCCCCCTGCCTGGATGTCCTCAGCTCTGCTGAGGCTACAGCGAGCGCCAGCCAGGGAGTCCCAAGCCCCCTTCAAGGCAGGCTGCCTTAACCCTTGGCATATTTGGGATCGTTGGAGTTTCAGATGGGAGTTTTCAGACTCTAAATGAGGCTTCCCTGAGCAGCTCCACAGCCCAGGGTGCACAGGAGCACAGCTCCAGGGCCTACCTTTGTGGATCTTCCATCCGGCCGCAGGGCACTTGGCCTGCAGGCAAGAGGGACAGGTTGAGTATGGCAGGCAGCAGGGGCAGGGCTGCAGCTGCCAGTCCCAGGGTGACATCACAGCAGCCTCACCCACCCCTTCAGAGCTCCTGCAGCAGAGATCACATCACCTCCCCCTGCTATTGTCTCCCAAGTTCCCCAGACTCAGTTTCAGTGTGCTGGCACATTCCCTGCCTCCTCACTGCCCTCCCCAGGGCATCTGACCCCCCTCAGGAAGGCAGTGCCCAGCTGCACCTCATCTTCCTGTTACCCTCAGTCCCTTAGCAGGCAAAACCAGCATGAGCTGTGCTACAGGTGGCATTGATAACCAAGGGCTGCCCCCTCCTCAGCTGCTTTTGCCCCCACCCTCTGAATTCTGCATCTCCTTCCACAAGCAGCAGCAGCAGCACTGGTGGATGGAAGCCTGGGAGGCTGCCCTGCTCCCTGCTCCACTGGCAGGAGAGGAGCTAGAGCCAGGGAATCACAGAACAGGTCAGGAGGGAAGAGACCTTTAAGATCATCAAGTCCAACCCTGAACCCAACACTACCAAACCCCCTGCTAAACCACAGCCCTCAGCTTGGAAACCCCTCCAGGGATGGAGACTCCACCACTGCCCTGGGCAGCCTGGGCCAGGCCTTGACAACCCTCAAGGGGAAGAAATTGTTCCTCATGCCCAACCCAAACCTCCCCTGGTGCAACATGAGGCTGTTTTCCCTCCTGTCCTGTCACCTGTCCCCTGGGAGCAGAGCCCAACCCTCACCTGGCTCCAGGCTCCTTGCAGGGAGCTGCAGAGAGCAATGAGGTCTCCCTCAGCCTCCTCCTTTTCTCCAGGCTGAACACCCCCAGCTCCCTCAGCTGGATTTGTTCTCTAGACCCTCAGGATTCCTTAGAGCTGCTGAGGAGCCCTGAGCCCCTCAGGCTGGTTGAGCCAAGTCAGTTACCTCTGGCTTCTGGCAGGGCTTCCTTGCTCCCGAGGCAGCACGCAGCAGCTGCTGAGTGTAGGCCAGCATGTCTGTGCAGGTGGCAGGTCAAGGAGCCAAAGCTCAGCAGCAGCAGCAGCAGGTGAGCTCTGCCCCTCCAGTGAGTGCAGGACAGCTTCCCATGCAGGCAGGGCAAAAGCAGGAGCACCCAAGCCTGCCATTGCCCAGCACAGCATTCACCACTGCATGGTTCACCAGCCCAGGAGCAGCCCAAAGGGGGCTTTGAGGGACAGCACTTTGCTGGTCAGCAGAGCTGGGGCTGGCTTTAGGCCCCTGCAGGGACAAAGACTCTGCTGGAATCTTGCAGCAGGCAGAGCCCTGCCAGGCTATGGCTGAGGCTTTGAGGGACAGCACTTTGCTGGTCAGCAGAGCTGGGGCTGGCTTTAGGCCCCTGCAGGGACAAAGACCTTGCTGGAATCTTGCAGCAGGCAGAGCCCTGCCAGGCTATGGCTGAGGCTTTGAGGGACAGCACTTTGCTGGTCAGCAGAGCTGGGGCTGGCTTTAGGCCCCTGCAGGGACAAAGACTTTGCTGGAATCCTGCAGCAGGCAGAGCCCTGCCAGGCTCAGGGCATGGCTGCGGCTCTGCAGAGCTGCTGGGGAAGGTGCAGGAGCAGCAGCTGCCTCCAGCAGGCACCCAGACAGGCCCAGCCACAGCTGTATGTCACTGTCAGCAGCCACTCAGGAACCTTTTACTCCAGATCTATTCTTGGAAGCAGAGTCCCACCGTCTGCCTCCCCCACCAGCCCCTCCTCATCCATCACCCGGACAGGAAGCTCCTTCCAGCCCAGCTCCTCCAACAGCAGCCCCTCCTAATTAAAAGGGACCCAAGGCTGCCATCAGCAGGAGCTGCACTTCCAGGTCAATTAGGAGAAATGAGCTTTTTGGAACAAATTAATGCACTGCCCAAGCTGTTAACGTTTGCTTCAGCACCTTCCAGCACACTCAGTGCTGGCTTGTGACAGCAGCAGGCTCCAGGCACGGGCAGGACCTCACCTCACGGCGCCACCAGGCAGGCACCAGCTGCCTCTTGCAGTTTCTTCCTTCTCCTGTCCCACATTCCTGCTGCCCCCACCTCAGAGATGCAGCCCAGAAGGATACCATCCACGTGGAGGATCTGCACTCCCCACAGGCGAGCCCTGGCCAGGATGCTGCTGCCGCTGCAGGTGTCCTGCGCAGACAGAGAGGGTTGCCAAGGGCCAGCTCAGAGCAGAGATGGCTGCAGGAGCTCTAAATCTAGTTCAGAGAGGCTGTTCCTGCTGCCCAACTGACAGAGCAGGGCCTGGCTGGTAAAATCAGGGCACAGCAGAAAAGGTTCCACCTCATGCTTCATCTACCCCAAATTAAGAGGAGCATCTAGGTCAGGCTCTCGAAGCTGAAGCTGCAGCCAGGAGCAAGTGGGCACTGACATCCTTCTGGCCACTTGTGCTGTCAGTGAAGGGATTCCAGAGCAGCCTTTTGCCCAGGCAATGGCTCTTTAGTTCTTTCTAGGCTAAAAATTCCTCTAGCAATGGCTCTGTATTGATAGTTCTCCTGCTCTGGGCACCCAGATCGCTGGGCCAGGCCCTAGGAGTGCCAAGGTGGGCAGAGGACAGCTGCAGGCAGAGCGGTGCCCAGCAGCACTGCAGAGCCACAAAGCAACTGCTTCAGACCTCCCTCAGCCCCAGAATCTGCTCCCTTCAGCAGGCAGGTGCTCTGGAGCAGGGGCTGGCACCGGTTCTGCAGGGCTCAGCAGTCCTCTGAGCACTCCCAGCCAGAGCAAAGCCCCAGCAGATGCTGCTCACCTGATTCTTCATGGCCTTCTGCAGCAGCTCCCTTCCCCTGCTGATCAGGGCCTGCAGAGAGAGGAGCCAAGGACCATGTTGAGGCAAAGAGCTGCCAGGCAGCAGCAAGCTGTCCAGTAAGAGCTGGCTCCAGTGCCACCTGCTCTGTGCTGGGGAGGGGCAGCTGGCCAAGGCCTGCCTCGAGCCAGCAGGGCTGAGCGCCGGCAGGGACCGCAGAGGCACCTCCAGGTCTGCACCCAGCAGCTGCTCAGCCAGGGCTGGGCTTCCATTGAACAGCAGTGAAAGCCAGGAGGAAGCAGCAACTCAGCTCAGAAACTGCCTGCCACGTCCCACCAGGCTGGCAGGGGCTAAGGAACACCCTTGGGCAGGCTCCTTCCTGGGGAGTGAGCCTCAGTTGCAAGCCAAGAGGCAGCAAAGGAGCTGAGTGCAAGGCTCAGGTATGGAGCTGGGAGCAGGGGGCACACACCCTGAGTGGTGACACCCCCAGCACCAGCTCAGGCTCACCACCCCCAGGAGCCCAGATCCAGCTGGCAGAGATGCCAGAGGCTCTCCCCACAGCCACAGCTTCCACCAGACACCAGCAGTGGTTGGAGCTTTGGCCACCAGCACTGCTGCCCAGAGAGCCCAGCCCCAGCAGGGTGAGCAGCACCCACAGAACCCCCTTCTGGGAGCCACATCACAATGGCCTTGCCCTACCCACACCTGGGAGCACCCAGAGCTTGTAACTGCCTTATCCTCTCCACACAGGGTTGGAAAAGGCCCTTGAGATGCTCCAGCCCAGCCACTCCCCAGCTCTGGCAAGGCTGGGGCTAAACCATGGCCCTCAGCACAGCTCTGTGGCTTCAAAACACCTCCAGGGATGGGGATTCTCTGGCATTGCCAGACACACCTCTGAGTCAGGGTGATCACTTGTCCTGCTGGGAGGCCAGCCAAGGCCTCTCCTCCCTCTGCCCTTGGAGCAGATGTCCTTGTTACAGAGGCACAGAGTGCACCCTCAGCAAGTCCAGCAACCACACCGAGCTGTGTGGTGCAGCTGGGAGGCTGGAGGGAAGGGATCATAGACTGGTTAGGGTTGGAAGGGACCTCAAGGATCATCCAGTTCCAACCCCCCAGCCAGAGGGAGCTGGGCAGGCTGGAGGGAAGGGATCCAGCCAGAGGGAGCTGGGCAGGCTGGAGGGAAGGGATCCAGCCAGAGGGACCTGAAAAAGCTGCAGAGCTGGGCCCAGGACAACCTCAGGAGGTTCAACAACACCAAGGGCAAGGTCCTGCAGCTGGGGCAGGGCAATCCCAGGCACTGATCCAGGCTGGGCAGGGACTGCATGGAGAGCAGCCCCAAAGGAAAGGCCTTGGGGGTGCTGGGGGAGGAGAAGCTCAGCAGCAGCCAGCAGGGAGCACTTGCAGCCCAGAGAGCCAAGCAGAGCCTGGGCTGCAGCAAGAGAAGTGTGGCCAGCAGGGCCAGGGAGGGGATTCTGCCCCTCTGCTTCACTCTGCTGAGACCACAGCTGGAGCTCTGGGGCCAGCTCTGGAGCCTCTGTGCCAGGAAGGCTCTGGAGGGGCTGGAAGGTGTCCAGAGAAGGGCCAGGAGGAGGAGCAGAGGGCTGGAGCTGCTCTGCTGTGAGCACAGCCTGAGGGAGTTGGGGTTGTGCAGGCTGAAGAGGAGAAGGCTCCCAGGAGACCTCCTTGTGGCCTTGCAGGATCTGCAGGGGGCTCCAGGAGAGCTGGGGAGGGACTTCTGAGGGAGGGATAGGACTGGAGGGGATGGAGCAGAACTGGAATTGGGGAGATTGAGATTGGCTGTGAGGAAGAAGTTGTTCCCCAGGAGGGTGGTGAGAGCCTGGCACAGGCTGCCCAGGGAGCTGGTGGCAGCCTCCTGCCTGGAGGTGTTTGCAGCCAGGCTGGAGGTGGCTGTGAGGTGTCCCTGTCCATGGCAGGGGGTTGGAGCTGGCTGAGCCTTGAGCTCACTGCCAGCCCTTCCAGCCCTGTGACCCTGTGCCATGCACACCTGAGGGGACAGTGCTGTGCAGACACAGGGTGCCAATGTGACCAGAGCCAGAGCAAAACCACACAAAACATTTGCTCAAGGCAGGAACCACCTCAGCTTCCAGCACCAGTCCCATTTCTACTCCTTAGATCCCTTGGGCCAACCTTTGAGGTGCCCCAAACCTGCAGAGCTCTTACAGTGTCTGGTGGCTTCTGCTGAGGTCTGCTGTGGTGTCCCCTGGAGGCAGAGGCCATCAGGCTTGGGGCTTTGGCACCTCCTGATGTTCCATTGCTCTGCTTCTCAGGCTGGGCCCTGGCTCTGTCTCCTTTGGCTTCCCTGCTGCTGGACACCACACAGCTGACTTCTTTGCTGAGGAAGCTTTCAGTCACCTGCAGCAAGGGACAGAAGAGAGCAGCTCTGCAACCACCCCACTCTGAGCTGGGAGTGCCCTGCTGAACACCAACCCTGCCTGTGGCTGAGCCCCAGGCACAGCAGAGGGGCTGCTGGCAGGGCTCATCTCTTCCCTGCCTCCCTGCTGGCCCTGCTCAGAGTGCCTGTCTTGGAGACACTCTGTGAGCCACCACCAGAACCCCCAGGCTGACCTCCATGACTCTGCCCACACTCAGCTGCTCCTCAAGCAATGGCTTCAGAGACAAAGCAGTGGCTGAGGAGAAGGCCCTGGCACAGCACCATGGAGTGCTCTGGGTGGGAAGGGACCTCTAAAGCTCATCCAGCCCAGCCCCAAGCAACCTGACCTGGGCTGGGTGCCAGGGATGGGGCTTCCAACAGTGCATCAGTGTGCCAGAGCCATGCTGAGGAGAGCAGGAGACTGCAGCAAATGGAAGTGGGCAGGCAGGCAGACAGCTCCCCATGGAGCAGGGCAGCAGGGGCCTGGCAGAGCAAACCCCAGACACCAGACACCTCCCTCTGCAGGGGACAGGGGAGGAACCCCAGAATCTGGGATACTGACTCACAGGAACCCCAGCAGGAGGCAGAGAGCTGTGGTGCAGAGGAGGGAAGCCCCCAGGAAGACAAAGCTCTGAGCAGCCTGAAGTGGTTCTGCTGCACTGCAGAAGCCCTGGGGCCCCTGAGGGAGTGCCAGGGCAGCACTGCAGCCTGCCCTGCAAGGGTGATGCAGGGGGCTGCAAGCACAGCAGAGAGCAAACCAAAGCCTCCCCAGGCCAAGGGGTTACCACCCTCACCCCCAGGCTGAGTTCAAGGCACCCAGGGCAAGGCCAAGGCCTTCAAGGAGCAGGCCCTGGGTTTACAGCCAGGGTTTACACTTGTCTCTGTGGTGTCTGTCTGGTTAACCAGATTAGGCTGGGAACAAGAGAGCAGCCCCCTCTGGGTGTGTTAACCCCAGACTTCATTGCCTTTGGAGACAGCTGGACCATCAAAGGATTGTCCCCAGGCATTTCTCTCAGCTCCCAGCAATGGGCACACTTGAGTGGCTTCCACAGCAGATTCCCTCACTGGGACATTTGTTGCTCCTTCCAGTTGGTCCCAGGTGTCAGAACCCCATTTCCCCCAGAGCTCAGCCCAGGAGCTTCAAGAACATCATAGAGTCACAGGATTGTTTGGGTTGGGGAAGACCTTCAAGATCATCAACCCCACACCACCATGGCCACTCAACCATGTCCCCAGGGGCCATGTCCACAGGTTTACTGAATACCTCCAGGGATGGAGACTCTGCCACCTCCCTGGGCAGCCTCTTCCACTGCCTGACCATTCTTGCAGCAAAGAAATTGTTGCTAGTCCAGCCTGGCAGGGATGAAAGGATGGCAGGCTCAACCACCTCATCATGTCTGTGCCTCAAAGAATGGAGCAGATCTACCACCACCTTTCCTGGCCCCTGGCACTTCAGCAGCTTTGAGCTGCAACATGGACTGAGGGAGCTTTAAGGTGGAGAGGACATAGATCTGATCAAGCACAGAGCTCTGAAAGGAGGTTGTAGCCAGGAAGGGGTTGGGCTCTTCTCTCTAGCAACCTGCACCAGAACAAGAGGACACAGTCTCAAGCTGTGCCAGGGGAGGTTCAGGCTGGAGGTGAGGAGAAAGTTCTTCACTGAGAGAGTTGTTAGCCATTGGGATGTGCTGCCCAGGGAGGTGGTGGAGTCCCCAGCCCTGGAGGGGTTCAAGAGGGGATTGGATGTGGCACTTGGTGCCATGGTTTGGTCATGAGGTCTGTGGTGGCAGCTTAGAATTGATGAGCTTTGAGGTCTCTTCCAACCTTGGTGAGGCTGTGATACACATCCCTGCTGCAGCTCCCTTTCTGCAACCACTGCAGGGCTGGGGCTGTGAGCAGCCTGCTCGAGGTGCAGAGGTCCCTGCAGGGGCTTGGACTGCATGACCTTTGGGGGCCCCTCCCAAGCCAGCCTGGGACTCTCTTTAAGAGCTGTTTTACAGATGGGTGGCCGGGGGGGAGGGAATTGAGCACCTCCACAGGAGCAAGGGAAATGGGAACTCCACTCCTGTCAGGGCACTCCCAAGGGGAAGGGGACCCAGACCCCACCCAAAGGGTGGCTGTCAGTGCTCCATGGCCAAGTGGAGGCCAGGGACAAGTGGAGTCCCTCAGGGATCAGCACTGGGACCAGGCTTGGTTAACAGTTTTGTTGGGGCCATGGAGAGTGGCACTGAGGCTCCCTCAGCACCAAGCTGTGTGCTGCTGACAGCTGGGGGGAAGGATCCATCAGAGGGACCTGGACAGGCAGCAGAGCTGGGCCCAGGACAACCTCAGGAGGTTCAACAACACCAAGGGCAAGGTCCTGCAGCTGTCCCAGGATCCAGGCTGGGCAGGGACTGGCTGGAGAGCAGCCCCAAAGGAAAGGCCTTGGGGGTGCTGGGGGAGGAGAAGCTCAGCAGGAGCCAGCAGGGAGCACTGGCAGCCCAGAGAGCCAAGCAGAGCCTGGGCTGCAGCAAGAGAAGTGTGGCCAGCAGGGCCAGGGAGGGGATTCTGCCCCTCTGCTCCACTCTGCTGAGACCACAGCTGGAGCTCTGGGGCCAGCTCTGGAGCCTCTGTGCCAGGAAGGCTCTGGAGGGGCTGGAAGGTGTCCAGAGCAGGGCCAGGAGGAGGAGCAGAGGGCTGGAGCTGCTCTGCTGTGAGCACAGCCTGAGGGAGTTGGGGTTGTGCAGGCTGGAGAGGAGAAGGCTCCCAGGAGACCTCCTTGTGGCCTTCCAGGATCTGCAGGGGGCTGCAAGAAAGCTGGGGAGGGACTTGTGAGGGTGTCAGGGAGGGATAGGACTGGGGGGGATGGAGCAGAACTGGCAGTGGGAGATTGAGATTGGCTGTGAGGAAGAAGTTGTTGCCCAGGAGGGTGGTGAGAGCCTGGCACAGGCTGCCCAGGGAGGTGGTGGCAGCCTCCTGCCTGGAGGTGTTTGCAGCCAGGCTGGAGGTGGCTGTGAGCAACCTGCTGTGGTGTGAGGTGTCCCTGGGCATGGCAGGGGGTTGGAGCTAGCTGAGCCTTGAGGCCCCTTCCAACCTTAACAAGCCTATGACAGCGTTGGGCAAGAACCAGAGGACAGCCAAGGGGCTGGAATGACTTCCAAGCCATGTGGCAGCCACAGAGGGAAGTATCTGACTGCTGGGAGCAAGGAGGCTGAGAGCTGAAGCTGCAAGGCTAAAGAGACACTGCAAGGAGGTTCCCTGAGCAGCAGTGGCACAGCCAAGGGAGGACAGAAAGCACTCAGCACGTTCAGCACCAAGGTGTGATCAAGGGAGAAACACCAGACCAGGGTCCCCTGTGTGCCCCCACAGCCAGCACAGGATGCTGGTGGCAGAGGTACAGCACCCACAGGAACTAATGGAGATTGGACAGCTGTGACTCAAGGAATGTATGGGGTGGGGGTGAGAAACCTGCCTGCAAGAGCAGCAGGTGCTAGAGCCTCTGTATGCTGAAGGGTCAGAAGTGAAAGAGGAAACAGCTCTTGGGTGCAGCTCCAGTCCCCAGGACCCCCCTGCCCCCTCCAGGCTGCAGCCTAGGTGACTAAAGTGATAGAACAGAATGAACCAGGCTGGGAGAGACCTCAGAGATCACCAAGTCCAACCTTTCACCCAGCACCATCTGAGCAACTCAACCATGGCTCCAAGGGCCTCATCCAGGCTCTTCCTCCAGGGATGGGACTCCACCACCTCCCTGGGCAGCACATCCCAGTGGCCAATCTCTCTTGCTGGGAAGAACTTTCTCCTCACCTCCAGCCTAAACCTCCCCTGGCACAGCCTGAGACTGTGTCCTCTTGTTCTAGTGCTCTTAGGACCAAGCAACCAGTTCCCCTTGCCTAGCAGGCACTTCTGAGGCCAGGCAGCTTGTTACCCCCACCCAGAGGTGCTGCCACAGCGTCACAGAAGTGCTCTGCTTGCCAAAGCCCTTTCAGATCCCCGAGTCCAATCATTACCCCAGCATTGCCAGGGCACCACTAACCCCTGGCCCTCAGCACCACATTGCCACTGCTTTGGAACCCCTCCGTGCATGGAGACTCCACCACTGCCCCGGAGCAGTCTGGAGAACCCTCAAGGGGAAGGAATTGTTGCTCATGGCCAACCTAAACCTCCCCTGGGGCAACCTGAGGCTGTTTCCTCTTGTCCTAACAAGCGAGAAACCTGGGAGAAGAGCCCAACCCCCACCCGGCTCCATCCTCCTTGCCAGGAGCTGTAGAGAGCAATGAGGTCTCCCCTGAGCCTCCTCCTCTCCAGGCTGAACACCGCCAGCCCCCTCAGCTGCTCCTCCAGGGCTGAGCAACCAGCCGCCACCCCGCAAAAGATGCTGCCGAGACCAGCAGACAAGAGGCAGCAGTTCCCCCAGCAGTGGTCTCAGGCAGGACCACGCTGCCCGGCGGCCCCAGGAGGGCTCTAGAAAGAGAGGCACCGAGGGGAGGAGGGCGGCGGGCGCTGGCGGACGCGCTCCGGCTCCCGGCTCCGGCTCCCGGCTCCGGCCAGAGCGGGCACGCACGGAGGGCCGAGAGGAGCCAGGCCGCATCGACGCCAAAGCAACCGAGAGAATCAAGAAGCCAGCGGAACAAAGGAGCAGGGAGAGAAAGAGCGCAGAGACGGAGGCGGGGCCGCCGCAGGCAGCCCCGGGAGCGGGGAGGCTCCGCGGCCGCCGCTCACCCCTCCGAGCCGCCCGATGGCCGCCGCCAGCTCCCGCGCGTTCCGCCCGCTCGGCAGGTCGAGGTAGAAGGACTTCCCACGCAGAGGCCGGGGGGCGGCCGGGCCCGGACGCTCCATGGCTCCCGGACCGGCACCCGCCGCCACCGTTTAAACTCCTGCCCCGCCCCTAACGGCGCGGCTACGGCGGCCGCGCAGGGACACGCCCCGCGCCGCCAGGGGGCAGCCGCGCGTTCGCCGCCCCTGCAGGGAAGGAGCAGCGCCGCTCGTCCCGCAGGAGCGCGGCCGGGCGCATCTTCAAGTCTCCCCGCTCGGTTCCGGCGCTCCTCGGCCGTAGAGGCAGGCGGGCTGAGCCCCTGGCCGCCGCCGCTCTCCCAACAAGTTTGTCCTCCGCGGCCGCCGTCGAGCTGCCCTCCCTCCCGGGGGGCGGGGGGGCTGGCGCGCGTGCGCGGCGCTGGCGCGGCTCCAAGATGGCGGCGCCCGGCGGGGAGGCGCAGGGAGGCTTCGCGGCCTGGCTGGCGGCGCGGCTGGAGGCGCTGGGCCTGGACCGCACCGTGTACGGTGCCTACATCCAGGGGCTGCTCCGTGAGGAGGAGAGCGACGAGGAGCGGCTGGAGGCGCTGCGCGGTGTGCTGGCCGCCTGCCTGGTGAGGGAGGGACAGGGCGAGGCGCGGAGCCCCCCGGCGCCGGGGTCGGACGGCTCCACCCTCCCCGGGGGAGGGCTGGCTCCGGCGGGTGGCGAGGCCCTGGTCCGCGCCCCGGAGGCGGCGAAAGGCCGCGGCCTTGCTGCTCCCGGAGGCTCCGGAGAGCTAAGGGCAGCCGGGAGGGACCCAGGGGCAGCGCTCCCGGGAAGCCCTGGGGGGGATCATCGCCTTCCCTGGGAGGTCTGACACACCTCTGGGGGCCTTCCCTGCCCTTCCCTGGCCCTTCAGCTCTTCGCAGTTTGGTTGGGTTTGTTTGTTCAGGAGCTCAAGCTGGGAGGTGCAGGAGCAGCCCTGAGGAGAGCAGCTCAGAAGTGCTGAGAGCAGAGCTGGGCAGGAACCGGCACCGAGCCTGGCCTGGGCTGAGCCCCAGCAGGGTGGGCAGCAGGGGCAGGGAGGGGATTCTGCCCTCTGCTGTGCTCTGCTCAGACCTCCCCTGCAGGGCTGGGGCAGCTCTGGAGCCCTCAGCACAGACAGGGAGCTGGGGGAGCAGGGCCAGAGGAGGCCACAGCAGTGCTGGCAGGGCTGGAAGCCCTCTGCTGGGAGCCAGGCTGAGAGAGTTGGCCTTGGGCAGCCTGCAGAGGAGAAGGCTCCAGGGAGAGCTTCTGGTGGCCTTGCAGTGCTTCAAGGGCCCAGCAGAGAGCTGGGGACAGAGCTTTGAGCAGGGCCTGATGGGACAGGCCAAGGGGGGATGGTTGGAAAGGGCAAGAGGGAGCTTGAGAGTGGAGAGAAGGAGCAATGTTTGGCAGTGAGGGTGGGGAGAGCCTGGCCCAGGCTGCCCAGAGAGCTGGGAGCTGCCCCATGCCTGGCAGCAGTGCAGGGGAGGTTGTTTGGGGCTGTGAGCAGCCTGCCCTGCCTGGGGCTGTCCCTGGGGGCTGCAGGGGGCTGCACTGGGGGAGCTTTAGAAGTCCTTTTTAACCTAAAGCAGTCCCTGGGCTCTTTGCTGTGCCAGCTGCTCTGTGCATGCAGGGCACAGGATTCAGTCTGAGCTGAGTGCTGCCTGCTGGCACCAAGGGCTCTTTGCTGACAAGTGCTTCAGGGGGAGTCAGGGGAGGCTGTGTGGGATGGGGCTGCTCCTCCAGCAGCTCCTGCTCCTCACAGCACAGACCTCACCTCCAGCTCCCAGCTGGGGGCAGCCTGGGCAGAGGCTGGAGCTGCTGGGGTGGGCAGAGGCAGCTGCTGGGGTGGGCAGAGGCTGGAGCTGCTGGGGAGGCTGGAGCTGCTGGGGTGGGCAGAGGCTGGAGCTGCTGGGATGGGCAGAGGCTGGAGCTGCTGGGGTGGGCAGAGGCTGGAGCTGCTGGGCATGGGCAGAGGCTGGAGCTGCTGGGCATGGGCAGAGGCTGGAGCTGCTGGGGTGGGCAGAGGCTGGAGCTGCTGGGCATGGGCAGAGGCTGGAGCTGCTGGGGTGGGCAGTGCTGCCTCTGCCCCCACCAAGCTCACCCCAGGGGGGGAGGAGAGTGCAGAACTGCTTTGGAGCAGTCATGGCCTGGGGGCTGCAGGAGCTTTACAGCATCTTTGTCCCAGGCTGCTGCACTGCTGCCTGGGGGTTAGTGTGAATGCCTCAGGCTCTCCTCTCCCAGCTCAAAGCCATTGTTCCTCCTCCTGGCACTCCCAGCCCTTGGCCAGAGTCCCTCCCCAGCTCTCCTGGAGCCCTTCAGGTACTGCAAGGCTGCTCTGAGGTCTCTCTGCAGCCTTCTCTTCTGCAGGCTGAACAGCCCCAGCTCTCTCCCCACAGGGGAGGCTCTGCAGCCTCTGATCCTCTTTGTGGCCTCCTCTGGAGCCTCTCCATCAGCTCCAGGTCCTCCTTGTGCTGGGGGCCCCAGAGCTGGAGGCAGTGCTGCAGGTGGGCTGAGCAGAACAGAGCAGAGGGCAGAATCCCCTCCCTGTGCTGCTGCTCTCCCTGCTCTGGCTGCAGCCCAGCACTCAGCTGGCTCTGGGCTGCCAGGGACCACTGCTGGCTCCTGGGGAGTTTGTCACCAGCTGACAGCCCCAGTATGAAGTTCCTTCTCTGCTGCTCCAATGTGAAGCTCTCTATCCTTGCCAGCCCTGCCTGGCAGAGCTCAGCCACTGAGCAGGATCCTTTTCCCATCAGTGTTTCTGGCACCTGCAGACCTCCTCCATGGCTTCTGTGTCCTTGGCCCAGGCTGATTTTTGTTACCCCTCTGTGTGTCTGAGCCTGGAGGGGTCCCTGGCACCTGAAGCTTGACTTGGTCTTTCCTGCTCTGGAGCCTTCCCAGCCCTGTCTGGATGTGTCCCTGTGGGACCTGGGCTGGATTCTCTGCTCCTGCTCTGGCAGGGGGTTGGGCTGGAGTCCTGTGTCCAGTTCTGGGCTCCTCAGGTTAGGAAAGAGGTTGAGCTGCTGGAAGGTGTCCAGAGAAGGGCAAGAAAGCTGGGGAGGGGTCTGGAGCACAGCCCTGGGAGGAGAGGCTGAGGGAGCTGGGGTTGCTTAGCCTGCAGAGGAGGAGGCTCAGGGGAGACCTTCTTGCTCTCTGCAACTCCCTGCAGGGAGGTTGGAGCCAGGTGGGGGTGGGCTCTTCTGCCAGGCACCCAGCAGCAGAACAAGAGGACACAGTCTCAAGCTGTGCCAGGGGAGGTTTAGGCTGGAGGTGAGGAAGAAGTTCTGCACAGAGAGAGAGGTTGGCCACTGGGATGTGCTGCCCAGGGAGGTGGTGGAGTCCCCATCCCTGGAGGTGTTTAGGATGAGGCCCTTGGTGCCATGGTTGAGTTGCTCAGATGGTGCTGGGGGAGAGGTTGGACTTGAGGATCTTGAAGTTTCCATCCCCAGAGGTCCCTTCCAGCCCCTATCACCCTGTGAGAGGTGAAGTGATGTTCCCCTGCACACCCTGCCTGCTGCTCTGCTCACCCAGCCTGTGCTCCTGGCAGTCTCTCCTGGGCCTTTTCCCCAGCCCTCAGCCTCTCCCTGTGTCAGTCTGAGCAGGTTGGAATCAGAGTCACTCAGGTGGGCAAAGCTCTCCAAGGTCATCCAGTCCAGCCCTGCCCAGGGAGGTGGTGGAAGCCTCCTGCCTGGAGGTGTTTGCAGCCAGGCTGGAGGTGGCTGTGAGCAACCTGCTGTGGTGTGAGGTGTCCCTGGGCATGGCAGGGGGTTGGGGCTGGCTGATCCCTGAGCTCCCTGCCAGCTCTGTGCCTCTGTTGTGTCCCTGCTGGGGGCTCGTGGTCCTCAGCAGCAGCAGCAGGGTGGTGCCAGCTCTGCCCTGTGTCTTCTCCAGGCTGATTGGCTTGGGGAGGTTGTCTCAGGGGTGGCCTTTGAGCAGCTGCCCTGCAGCTGTGCTGAGCAGCAGTTGGTGCTGGGCAGGGGCTGCCTGGGGCCATGATTTCCCCCGGCCCTTCAGTGCTGGGAGCCCAGCCTGGAGCTGCTCCCTGGGGAGGGCATTGCCTGGCATGGTGCAGAGCAGCCTGGCAGCAGCCCCAGCACCTTCTGCTTGCCTGTGGCTGGAGGCATCCCTGGTCCTGGGGGCCTCAGCAGTGTGCCCTGGGTGCCCCCCAAGCCCTGTGTGTGCAGACCTGCTGTGCCTGGCTGCAGTGCTGCCTGGGGGCTGGGGCTCCCTGCAGCTGCTGCTCCCCACACCTGCTCCATGCTTGTTCCCAGCAGGGCAGCTGTGTGCCAGGACTGAGGAGGCTCTTCTCCCTTTCCAGGAGGAAGAGCTCTTGAGTGATGTTTGCAGAGAGGTGGTGGAGAGGTGGTCTGAGTCTCAGACTGTTGACACCAAAGAGAAAAAAGAAGGTAGTGTGGCTGCTGGGGGCCTCTGCTGCTGCTGGGAGGGACCCCAGGGCTCCCCAGGCTCTGTGTCCACCCTGCTGGGGGCTCACAGCCAGGCTGCTGTGCTGAGCTGCTCCCCGCTGCTGCTTCCTGCTGGCCTGCCTGGAGCTGTGGGATGAGGCTGAGCAGCTCCCCTTGGGGCTGTCCCCAGCCTGCTGCTGCTCCTTGGCTTTGCAGCCCTGCAGAGGAAGAGCTCTGGGGCTCAGATTTGCTTTTCCTGGAGGGGTTCTCCTTTCACAGAGCACCCAGGGCCTGTTCCCATGCTGGCAGCCAGCCCTGGGCCGGGGGGGAGTGCCCTGGGCCGGGGGGGGAGTGCCCTGGGCCGGGGGGGCAGTGCCCTGGGCCGGGGGGGGGGAGTGCCCTGGGCCGGGGGGGCAGTGCCCTGGGCTAGGGCTAAGTCTCCTGGGCTGGGGTCAATCCCTGTGCTGGTTTGCAGAGCAGCCAAGGAGAGCTGTGCCGCCTCTCCTGCCACTGCAACCCTCCTCACATCCTGCTCTTGCAAAATCTCCTCTTAAAACTCTCTCTCTTGCCCAGAAGTGCTCCTGGGGGAGCTCTGTGAGGCTGCTGCTGCCCTGCTGCCCCTGCCCCCGTCCCGGCCCTGCCGCCCGCCCCGTCCCGGCCCTGCCGCCCGCCCCGTCCCGGCCCTGCCGCCCGCCCCGTCCCGGCCCTGCTGCCGCCCCCGTCCCGGCCCTGCTACCCCCCCTGCCGCCTGCCCCCGTCCCGGCCCTGCCGCCTGCCCCCGTCCCGGCCCTGCTGCCCCCTGCCGCCCCCTGTCCCGGCCCTGCCGCCCCGTCCCAGCCCTGCTGCTCCTTCAGCCCCCTGCAGCTTGGCAGCAGCCAGCTCCATCTCATGCCTGCTCAGGAGGGGCTGAGGGTCCCTGGGCAGACCTCTGAGCACAGTGGCTTCAGCCACTGGACAGATTTTGCTGCTCAAGCACCCAGCATGGATCAGTTTGTCACCTGCCAGCAGCAAGGACCCAGCCACCACCCTGTGCCCTGCCCTGGGGCTGAGTTCTCCTCTCTGCCTGCTTTGCATTTCCCCCCTTGGCTGTGGATGCAGCCAGGACACTGCCACTGCCTGCTGGCACCCTGCTGGCACCCTGAAGCCAGGGAGCTGCCTGTGCACTGCTCTGCCTGGCTGACCCCAGCCTCTCACAGCCCCACTCCCCTCTGCAGGCTTGGCTCAGCCATGCAGCAGCTTGGGGCCTCCCCCCACAGGCTTGGCCCAAGCTCCCCTGTGGCTGGGCCCAGGGCAGGGCTGCAGTGCTGTGTGCAGTGAATGCAGTGAAGCCCCCTGGGGCCAGGTGGCTGGGGCTGCTGCAGCTGCTGCTGGGCTCCTGCTGCTCAGAGGCTTGGCCACCCCCAGGAGCTTGCCTTGGCGCAGCCAGAAGGCAGCAGGGAGTGCTGCTGGGGGCATGCAAAGGGTTCATCAGGGGGGGTCCCTGGAAGGGTTGGTCATGATGAGAACCCTGGGGATCCCTCCAAGGAGTGTGGTGCCAGCCCCAGGTGGCACTGGAGAGCTGGGGGTGGCTGAGCTGCTGGGTGCCTGGCTGGGTGGTCAGTTGGTGCTGGAGCTGGGGGTGAGCTGCTCAGCTCTGGGCTGGCAGGTTTGGCTCTGTGGCTAAAGCTCTCTGGGGCTTTGCTGCTGTGCCCGCAGGGACTGCCTGATGCTCTGCCTCTTCTCCCTGCCAGATGAGGTCCAGGCCATCGCCAGCATGATGGAGAAGCAGGCCAGGATGGTGGTGAAGCCAAAGGAGGTGTCCCAGGAGGAGAGGCAGAGGAAAGCTGCCCTCCTGGCCCAGTATGCCAACGTCACAGACGAGGAGGAATATCCTTTCCCTGGCCCTGCTGCCTCCTTTCCCTGCTCTGCTGCACCCTTCAGCCTCCCCTGGGCTGGGGGCAGGGCTGGGGGCACTTGGCAGCCTTCCCTCTCCATGCTTAGAACAACTTCCATGGAAAGAAGCTCCCAGTTTGTGGGGTGCCATGAGCAGAGCTTCCTTTGAGGCTGCTCTGCTGTCAGCCCACACTGCCCACCTGGGCAGGGGTCACCCAGTGCAGGGGGGGTGCAGAAGAGCCATGCTTCACCTCCTGTAGCTGTGCACAGCAGCCCAGGTGCTGAGTTTATCTCCTGCTTTCTGGTGAGAAGCTCTTCAGAGTGTGTGGAGTAGGAGAGGGGAAAGCTCCCTCCTTGCAGGGCTGAAGAAAGAGCCTTGGGGGTGCTGGGTGCTGAGAGCTCCCCAGGGGCCAGCAGTGCCTCCTGCAGCCCTCAGGCAGCTGTGTGCTGGCTGCAGCCACAGCAGGGTGGGCAGAGGGCAGCAGAGGGGATTCTGCCCTGGGCTCTGCTCTGCTCAGACCTCCCCTCCAAGCCTGCCTCCAGCTCTGCTGTCCCCAGCAGGAGGAGGACACAGAGCTGCTGGAGAGAGGCCAGAGGAGGCCACAAGGATGCTCCAAGCACTGGAGCAGCTCTGCTGGGAGCACAGGCTGAGGGAGCTGGGGCTGTGCAGCCTGGGGAAGAGAAGGCTCCAGGGAAGGGATCCCTCAGGGAGGCTGCAGAGAGACTTCTCCTGAGGGTGTCTGAGCCAGGCCAAGGGGGAATTGTCTGGAGCTGAGACAGAGCAGCGTCAGAGTGGAGCTGAGGAAGAAGCTCTGCAGTGTGAGGCTGAGGAGACTCTGGCACAGGATGCCCAGGGAGGCTGTGGCTGCGGCTGCCTCCTGCCTGGGGGTGTTCAGGGCCAGGCTGGATGAGGCCTGGAGCAGCTGAGTCAGTTGGAGCAGATGAGCTCTGAGGTCCATTCCAGGCTGAGCCATTCCCTGATGGCTCTGTGAAGAACAAACTCTGCCCTGAAGAGTGAAACTGCACAGCAGGGGCTCGGACCTGGCACTGCAGCAGCAGGAGGGAGCTGTGCTTGCCTGGCCTTGATTGTGCAGGGACAGTGGCTTCTCCCTGGTGAATGGATGCAGTGCTGAGCTGCCACAGCGCAGGGGCAAGGGCTCGATGCCTGGCAGCACAGGGGCAGAGGCGCAGTGCAGGGGCAGCAGTGCAGTGTAGGGGCAGTGCCTCAGTGCCCAGCAGCGCAGGTGCAGCGGTGCAGCGCAGGGGCAGCAGCGCAGGGGCTCTGCCCAGCAGTGCAGGGGCAGCGGTGCAGCGCAGGGGCAGCAGCACAGGGGCTCTGCCCAGCAGTGCAGGGGTAGTGGTGCAGCGCAGGGGCAGCAGCGCAGCACAGGGGCTGCAGCGCAGGGGCAGCGGCTCAGCGCCTGCTGATGGTTTCCTTAACAGCCTCACCGGTGGGGAGGAGCAGGAGGCCTCGGCGGCAGCAGTGCAGCGCAGCGGCAGCAGTGCAGTGCAGCGCAGGGGCAGCAGTGCAGCGCAGGGGCAGAGGTGCAGCGCAGGGGCAGCAGCTCAATGCCTGCTGATGGTTTCCTTAACGGCCTCACCGGTGGGGAGGAGCAGGAGGCCTCGGTGGTGGCGGTGCAGTGTAGGGGCAGCGGTGCAGTGCAGCGCAGGGGCAGCAGTGCAGTGCAGCGCAGGGGCAGCAGTGCAGTGCAGCGCAGGGGCAGCAGTGCAGCGCAGGGGCAGCAGTGCAGCGCAGGGGCAGCAGTGCAGTGCAGCGCAGGGGCAGCAGCTCAGTGCCTGCTGATGGTTTCCTTAACAGCCTCACCGGTGGGGAGGAGCAGGAGGCCTTGGCGGCAGCAGTGCAGTGCAGCGCAGGGGCAGCAGTGCAGTGCAGGGGCAGCAGTACAGCGCAGGGGCAGTGGCGTAGTGCAGCACAGGGGCAGCGGCTCAGTGCCTGCTGATGGTTTCCTTAACGGCCTCACCGGTGGGGAGGAGCAGGAGGCCTCGGCGGCAGCAGTGCAGGGGCAGCGCAGGGGCAGCAGTGCAGCGCAGGGGCAGCAGTGCAGTGCAGCGCAGGGGCAGTGGTGCAGCGCAGGGGCAGCAGCTCAGTGCCTGCTGATGGTTTCCTTAACAGCCTCACCGGTGGGGAGGAGCAGGAGGCCTCGGCGGCGGCGGGCTGCGTGGGCTCCGAGAAGTGTATCCTTTGCACCCAGAGCTGGGGGTGGAGGGAAGGCAGCTGCCAGGGGCTGCTCCCTGCCCTTCCTCCCCAGGGTTGAGCCTCTCTGTTTCCTCAAGGCCTCCTCAGGCTGCTGATTCGTTTGGCTTTTCCCCTGGAGCCGAGCAGGAGTCTCTGTGTGCCCCTGCTCCCTGCCCAGGCACGGCTGGCGCTGAGCCTGTCGCTCTCTTTGCTCCCTTCCTGCTCCCTGGAGCCTCCCTGGAGCGTGCTCTGTGCTCCTGGGTGAGGACAGCGCTCCCAGCGCTTCAGCTCACCCTCAGCTGTGTCCAGGGAGCTGACTCCTGTCAGCACTTGGTCAAAGCGCACCCCAAACGGGTGTGAAGCTCAGAGGGCTGTGGTGCAGCTGAGCTCCAGTGGTGCCCAAGGCCCAGAGGTCCTCATCCCTTCCTCCACACTCCCTGGGGATGCTCCTCCAGCTCCTGAGCAGGCAGGGCTGGGATGGAAGCAGCTCCTCCCTCTCCCAGCCTGTGTGCTCTTAGGATGTGACCAGACCAAGCTGGGGTTCCTTTGTCCTTCTCCATCCCCAAACCCCTTCCCTGCTTGGTGTGGGGCAGGAGGGGGAGGGGGAGGCAGCATCACCACCCCGGGGGGCTGCCAGCCCCGCCCTTAGCGTGGGGCAGCTCTGTTCCGCAACACCAACGTGGAGGACGTGCTGAACGCCAGGAGGCTGGAGAGGGAGCTGCTGAGGGACGAGTTCCAGAAGAAGAAGGAGCAGGACAAGCTGCAGCGAGAGAAGGACAAGCTGGCCAGGCAGGAGAGGAAGGAGAAGGAGAAGAAGAGGACACAGAAGGGCGAGCGGAAGCGGTAGCCGGGGGCTGCCGGCCGGACTCCCGGGGGAGGGCCTGGAGCCGCTGCGGGTGGCAGCAGCAGCCCCCAGCCTGGGGCTGCCAGGGTGGCTCTGCAGAAGGCTTTCTTTGGGTTGGGCTTTTCCCCCTCCCCCCTCTGTTTTTGTTGGTTTTCCATAGCAGGGAAGACATCTCAAGCACCTCTCCCCCCTGGAAGTGTGCCATGTGCTTGTGGTGTCAGCCCCCCCCCGGTGCTTGTGGCCAATGTCTGTACCAAAGAGCAGGGAAGTGCTGCTGCCAGTGTGCTCCAGTGGCTCTGCTTGGCCTGCCAGCCACTGCCACCAGCAAGAGGTGAGGCAGGAGAGGGCTCCCAGGCTGCCTGCTGCCCCTCAGCAGCCTTGGCTTGCAGGAGCTGGGGGGCTGAGAGCAGAGCCCTGTCCTGGGCTGGTTCTGGAGGCGCTGCCACAGGGCAAAGAGGAACTTCCTGCCGGCGAGCGGTGTGCACACAGAGCTGCTGCTGCTGCAGCCTGCCTGAGCAGGGCCTGCAGGCTTTGGAGTGACCTCAGCTGGGGCTTGCTGCAGCCAGGCAAAGGGAACCTCATCAAATATCCATGAGTGCAGCTGGGAGGCTGCAGCAGCCCCAGGCCCTGGGGGCCGTGAGCACAGCGCTGATTCGAGCGGCAGCAGGGAGTCAGCTGAGCCCTGCTGCTGTTGGAGCACTCTCCTGGGGGCTGCTGCAGGGCTCCCTGGTGTCCCCTGAGGGAGCCTGGGCTGCTGCAGGGCTCCCTCGTGTCCCTGGGGGAGCAGAGGCTGCTGCAGGGCTCCCTGGTGTCCCTGGGGCTGCTGCAGGGCTCCCTGGTGTCCCTGGGGGAGCAGTGGCTGCTGCAGGGCTCCCTGGTGTCCCCTGGGGAGGCAGAGGCTGCTGCAGGGCTCCCTGCTGTCCCCTGGTGTCCCTGGGGCTGCTGCAGGGCTCCCTGGTGTCCCCTGGGGGAGCAGAGGCTGCTGCAGGGCTCCCTGCTGTCCCCTGGTGTCCCTGGGGCTGCTGCAGGGCTCCCTGGTGTCCCCTGGGGGAGCAGAGGCTGCTGCAGGGCTCCCTGGTGTCCCTGGGGCTGCTGCAGGGCTCCCTGGTGTCCCTGGGGGAGCAGTGGCTGCTGCAGGGCTCCCTGCTGTCCCCTGGGGAGGCAGAGGCTGCTGCAGGGCTCCCTGGTGTCCCCTGGTGTCCCCTGGTGTCCCTGGGGCTGCTGCAGGGCTCCCTGCTGTCCCTGGGGGAGCAGTGGCTGCTGCAGGGCTCCCTGGTGTCCCTGGGGCTGCTGCAGGGCTCCCTGCTGTCCCTGGGGGAGCAGAGGCTGCTGCAGGGCTCCCTGGTGTCCCCTGGGGGAGCAGTGGCTGCTGCAGGGCTCCCTGGTGTCCCCTGGGGAGGCAGAGGCTGCTGCAGGGCTCCCTGCTGTCCCCTGGTGTCCCTGGGGCTGCTGCAGGGCTCCCTGGTGTCCCCTGGGGGAGCAGAGGCTGCTGCAGGGCTCCCTGCTGTCCCCTGGTGTCCCTGGGGCTGCTGCAGGGCTCCCTGCTGTCCCTGGGGGAGCAGTGGCTGCTGCAGGGCTCCCTGCTGTCCCCTGGTGTCCCTGGGGCTGCTACAGGGCTCCCTGCTGTCCCCTGGTGTCCCTGGGGCTGCTGCAGGGCTCCCTGGTGTCCCCTGGGGGAGCAGAGGCTGCTGCAGGGCTCCCTGCTGTCCCCTGGGGGAGCAGAGGCTGCTGCAGGGCTCCCTGCTGTCCCTGGTAGAGCAGAGGCTGCTGCAGGGCTCCCTGGTGTCCCCTGGGGGAGCAGAGGCTGCTGCAGGGCTCCCTGGGGGAGCAGAGGCTGCTACAGGGCTCCCTGCTGTCCCCTGGTGTCCCTGGGGCTGCTGCAGGGCTCCCTGCTGTCCCTGGGGCTGCTGCAGTGGGTGCCAGGCTGAGTGCTCCAGAGCAGGCCCAGTGCTGGGCAGCTGGGGGCTGGACACGCTGGGGTTAGGAGCTGAGTGCTGGTGCTGGGCACAGCCACAGCTGCCCCTGGGGGCCAGTGGCTTCTGTCCCCCCTGGAGGGCTGTTCCCAGCCTCTTCTTTAGTGCCACTCACCTCGGGAGAGGAGAAGGTGGAGCTCTGGGAACAGTGAGGGAGGAGCTGAGGGGTGCAGGGGGAACCCTGTGCAGGTGAGGTGAGCTCCCAGGCAGCAGCAGCTGCCAGCCCTCTGCCTGCTGCCAGCCCTCTGCCTGCTGCCAGCCAGCCTGGCCCTGGGCTGTGCCTCTGTACCTCCCTGCTGCATCTGTGAGTGTTGAGCTGCTTTGTCTTTGGACCTGAACAATTAAACTGGTTGGCCAAGCATGGGCTCCTGTGGCTGAGTGCAGGGCACTGGTCCTGCTGGGGGCGCCCTGGGGTGCAGGCTGGGGGCTCCCCTCGGCCCTGTCCCCTCCCTTCCTGCTCCCCTCACCCAGCAGGGATCATTCTGAGGGCTCCCCCCGTGCCAGTCCTTGTTTAGTCCCAAGGCTGCAGTTTCCTTCTCCCCTGCCCCAGGGCCTCAGAGGGCAGTGGACAAAGAGAGCCAGGGAGGGACCTTAGCCAGGGGGTGTGTGGGCAGGCTGAGGGGGGGATGCTTCACGTGACGGGGGGGGGGGTTGGGAGTAGCTGTGGGGAGGAAATTCGTTGCAGTGAGGGTGGTGAGGCATGGAAGAGGCTGCCAGGGAGGCTGTGGCTGTCCTCTCCCTGGAGGTGTTCAAGGGTAGGCTGGATGGGGGCTTGAGCAAGCTGGACTAGTGGAAGGTGTCCCTGGTGAGTGCAGGTGGCTTGGAGCAGAGGACTGCCAAGGTCTCCTCCAGCCCAAAGCACTGGGTCAGAAGCTGTGCCTGTCCCCAGGGTCAGCCCTCAGGCTGGGGAGCTGTGTGGATCCCAGCTGCAGCAGGACAGGGAGCTGGGGTGGGAAGCAGCTGTGGAGGGCCAAGGGTAGCCTTGCACCACCCCCACCCAGAGCCTGCTCAAAGCCCAGCCCTGGGGCCCAGCTCTGACTCTGTTGCAGCCTGGAGCCCTATGCACAGCCCCTGGGCTGGAGGCTGGGCCAAGGCCACTGCAGGGCCTGGAGCAGCCCTGGCCACAGGTGGGGCTGGGGACCTGCAGGCTCTCCAGGGTGATTCAACCCCTGCACCTGTGCCTCAGCTGCTCTGGCAGCATCAGCTGCCCTCCCCTCACTGGCAGCAGCCTTGTTCCTAAGCTGGGCACCAAGAGTTCTGCTACTGCCCTTCCCCACACTGCTGCTGGAGCTGCCCCCTGGCACAGCAGCACCTGCCTCAGCTTGAAAAGGTCCAGGGCAAAGAGCTGCACTCACCTCTTGTGGCAGGAGCTGAGCCCCCTCTGCTCAAGAGCCAAAGAGCAACCACCACAGCTGCCCTGAACTGCAGGTTCAGCAGAAGCTTGTGCACTGAGAAGGGCTCAGGGAGGAAGCTCCCTCCTGCAGCCTGGCAGAACCCCTTCACCATCTGTGCCCCTCAGCCAGCACAGGGCTGGAGCTGGCTGGGAGCCTTCACCTCATCCCCTCCCTTACAAAAGGCCCTGTGAGGGGCAGGGCCACCAGAGCAGGGGCAGCAGCCAGCCTGGAGCACAGCAGAACCACAACTAGCAGCACCTTGCCAAGGCAGCTTCAGCAGCTGCTGGTGCTGGGCATCCAGGGGTGTGCTGTGCTGCAGTGTGAACAGAGCCAGGGGGGTCAGCTTGAGGGGGCTGAGAAGCCCCCTGAGCCCTTTGGGCGCAGCCAGGCTGCAGCTCTGCCCTCAGCCCAGGGAGCTCTCTGCCCTGAGGTGGTGCCCTTCTAGAGATGGGTACCTGGGCTGCTCAGGAGTGAGCAGCTGGCACCAGCCCCAAGGAGGCCATGGGGCAGGAACAGAGCAGGCAGTGAAGGGTCCCAGTGCAGAGAGTGCAGGGACTGCACAAGCTTCTCTGGCAGCAGCCAGCTCCTACCTGCTGAAGCCAGCTCTGTGTCAGCCCTTCCCCTTGCCGTGTGACACTGCTGCCAGCTCCCTCCCCAAGAGGGTGACCCCAGCAGCCCCCCTGCTCTGCACCTCTTGTGCCCCACTATACGAGTGAGACTCAGCTGCCCGGTTCTGCAGACCCCAGCTCAAGGAGGACAAAGCAGCACTGCAGAGGGGGCAGAGCAGGGGGCAGAGGCCGAGAGCCTGCAGGGGGCAGAGGCCGAGAGCCTGCAGGGGGCAGAGGCCGAGAGGGGAATCCTATGAATGCTTACCAATCCCTCAGGGTGGGTGACAGGAGGATGGGGCCAGACCCTTCTCAGTGGTCCCCAAGGAGAGGACAAGAGGCAAGGAGCACAAACCTGAGCACAGGCAGCTCCATCTGAACAGGAGGAGGAACTTCTTGACTGCAAGGGTGGCAGAGCCCTGGGGCAGCCTGCCCAGAGAGGCTGTGGAGGCTCCAGCTCTGGACATATTCAAGGCCCTCCTGAATGTGTTGCTGAGTGATGTGCTTTAGGGGATGCTGCTGTGGGAGTCATACTCCATCCTCAGAGGTCCCTTCCAACCCCCCACCCTTCTGTGAGTCAGTGAACTGCTGCTGCCCTCTACCAGCTCAGGTCCTGGGGGCTGAGCCCACAAAGACGAGGGCTGAACAAAGGCTCTCCAACACAAGTGAGTTTATTTCCTAGCAGACAGCCTCAGGTCAGCACTGCTGTGCCTGGCAGCAGCGTGTCCCAGGTTCAGCTCCACAGACGTGCAGGCAGCGACCGGCGCTGGGGACCTGCCCGGGGCCACCCCAGCGACCTGCTGCTCCCCCACCCGCTGTCTCCTCTCCCCCCGCGCCGGGTTAGCTGCTGTGCTCACACCCTTCGTGCCCCAGGAGGCCCAAGGGCAGGAGGAAGAGAGCCATCGAAGGCAGCCGGGCGAGGCCCGCCGGGGGTGGTCCCCGCAGGCATTAGGAGGTGCTCCAGCCCCGAGCCGCGCAGAGCGGGGAGCAAACGACTCCTGCCCGCCCCAGGGGCAGAGCTGCAGCGAGCCCCCGGCACAGCAGCTGCCGCAGGCGGGGAGCCCAAACACGAAATCAACTAAAGCACAACAGAAACTCAAACCAAACCAGGGAAAAGCAACCTGGGGGCAACCGAAGTCTCAGGAGGCGGTGCGAGCTCTGCCAGTTCTGAAGCGCGGGCACTAAAACCGGCTGCTGCAGAGCTCCCTCCGGGCCAGCCCCGGGGCGTGCTGCGGTTGGCTTTTAAATACTTTAAAAGAGGAGCTCCTGGCCGGCCCCTCCCCGCCGGGAGCACGCCCCGGGGAGCGAGGGCGCGGAGCGGGCGGCGCAGCTCCCGGCCTGGCGGTGCCGCAGCTCCCGGCCCGGCGGTGCCGCAGCGGAGCCGCTCGGGAGGAGCCGCAGGGCAGGAGCCGCAGGGCAGGAGCCGCTGCTCCTCCTGGCACGGCCACGCCAGTCTAAAATCTCCCACTCATAAATACTTTAAATACCTCTGCCCCGGACCCCGGGCGTTCCGAGCGCTGCTTCCTCCTCGCTGACTCGGGTAAGGGCCCCAGCTGGCCATCACCATCCTAACCTGCCCTCCCCCCAGCTGGCCATCACCATCCTAACCTGCCCTCCCCCCAGCTGGCCATCACCATCCTAACCTGCCCTCCCCCCAGCTGGCCATCACCATCCTAACCTGCCCTCCCCCCAGCTGGCCATCACCATCCTAACCTGCCCTCCCCCCAGCTGGCCATCACCATCCTAACCTGCCCTCCCCCCAGCCTTTAAGAATCTTGACTTTAAAACCTATTTCCTGCAAGGGAAACTAAAAAAGCTATGGGGAGGAGCTGGAACTGCGGCACTTCAGTAACACCTCGGCTGCTAATTAATGAGTTTGATTAGGGGGTGGGTTGGTTAAGTTAACATTCACCGGTCTGGCTGTGCAATCAATCCTCTGGCGCTGCCCCTCGCGTTCAACTCAACTGCCGGCCGAGACTCAGCTTCAAAGGGGCCTTGGGATGGCTCAAACTTCGCAAGCAATTGAAAGCCATGAGCGGCTGCTCTCCCCCGCGGCCTCGGCTGCTCTCCCCCGCGGCCTCTCCCGCTCACAGCCGGCGCCTCCTGGCTGCGGCTCCCTCACCCCTCCAGCTGAGGAGCCGCTGCCGCCTTGCCCGCGGCGGGTTGGGGTAAGGTCATCTGCAGGGCGCACCAGAGCGCGGTGCGGGTCCTGCGAGTGGCTGCGCTCAGCTCGCCCACGGCCAGCGCCAGGGCAAGGACACCTGCGGGGAGCAAGCAGCGGGTTGGGCACTGCCGGGGGAGCGCCTCCCCCGGGCGGCGCTGGAGCGGCAGCGCTCACCAGGCCTCCCCAGCATCGCACCTGCCCCCCCCCCCCGTAAGGCTCACAGTCACAGCACAGGCTCGGAAGGGACTTCATGTTCCAAGCCCCTGCCCACACCTCCACTAGCTCAGGGCCTCATCCAGCCTGGCCTGCAAGGCTCTGACAACTGAATCTGAAGCAGAGGCTCCCAGCCCCCCCCGAAGAGGCAGGTCCAGCAGCAGCAGCACTGGAGGATGGCTCAGGCTGGAAGGGACCTCAGAGCTCACCTGCTCCAAGCCTGCTGTGGGCAGGGACACCTCTCAACCAGACTCAGCTGCTCCAGGCCTCATCCAGCCTGGACTTGGACACCCCCAGGCAGGAGGCAGCCACATTCCTCCCTGCTCCAGAGTCTCACCACCCTTGTACTGCAGGACTTGCCAGCTCCAGTCTAAGCCTGCTCTCCCTCAGCTTGGCCTGGCTCTAGAGGGGTTTGTTCCAGCTCCTACAGCTGGGCCCTGCTCTCAGGGTGCCCAAAGCTGTGGTCAGCTCTGGTCAGAAACGTTCCTTAGCCTGGGCAGCCTGTGCCAGCTCAGCAGCTCAACCACAGCCTTGCAGCCTGGAGCTGACACAGCCTTGGCAGCCTTACACTGAAGCCTCCACTCAGAGCATTCCTGAACTAACCAAATGCCCTTCCAAACCAGCAAGAGCCAACCCCTGTGGCCCAGCCCCTGGCACTGGGTGAGGATCTAACCTGGGACCATAGAGGGAAAAGGAATTCAAAGCTCAAGCTGGAGGGGGTCCAGCAGAGCCAGGGAGGTTCTCCTCCCCCTCTGCTCTGCCCTGCTGAGACCTCCCCTGCAATATTGCATCCAGCTCTGGGCTCCCCAGCTCAGGAGGGACAGGGATCTGCTGGAGAGAGTCCAAGGGAGGGCTCCAAGGATGCTGCAGGGACTGCAGCACTGCCTGGGGAGGAGAGGCTGAGAGCCCTGGGGGTGTTTAGTCTGGAGAGGAGAAGGCTGAGAGGGATCTGATCAATAGCTATCAATAGCTGAGGGCTGGGGGGCAGGAGGGAGGGGACAGGGCCAGGCTCTGCTCACTGTGCCCTGGGATAGGCCAAGGAGCAATGGATGGAAACTGCAGCACAGGAGGTTCCAGCTGGACATGAGGAGGAACTTCTGCACTGGGAGGCTCCCAGAGGCCTGGAGCAGGCTGCCCAGAGAGGTTGTGGAGTCTCCTGCTCTGGAGCCTTCCCAGCCCTGCCTGGATGTGTTCCTGTGGGACCTGTGCTGGAGTCTCTGCTCCTGCTCTGGCAGGGGCTTGGACTGGAAGATCTCCAGAGCTCCCTTCCAACCCCTGACATCCTGTGAGCCTCTGATCAGAGATTCTGGAGCTCACACCTCTCAGCTGGAAGCCCCTGCCCCAAACAAGCCTCCCCACCTGCTGAGCATGTGCAGTGAATCCAAGAGAAGCTGAACCTTTCACAGGGAGTAAGCCCCTGGCCAGTGGCTGGTTAGTGCTGTTGAGCTGACCTTGAAACCAAAGCCAAGGGCAAACTCAGAGCAGAGGTGTGGGCAGGCAGCTCTGAAAGGCTGGGTGGCAGCTGGCACTCCCTGAAACCCTTCCTTTGATCATTGAGATTTCTTCCACAACTTCATTAAGTGCCAAAAGCCATTCCTAGGACCTTAAGAAGTTTTTCAGTGGAAGGGTGGTGAGACACTGGCACAGGCTGCCCAGGGAGGCTGTGGATGCCCCTTCCCTGTTCAAGGCCAGGCTGGATGAGGCCTTAACTAAGTCTGCTGCCCATGGCAGCAGGGTTGGAGTAGATCATCTCTGAGGGCCCTTCCAACCTAAGCCATTCTGTGATGCCCAGACAGCCACCAGACCCCTCCCAGTGCCACAGCCTCAGGGTGTGACAGCAGAGCCTCACTGTGCCTGAACACAGCTCCTGAGAGGCAGCCCAGCTCCATCTGCCCCCTGCTAAAGCCACTGCTGTATGACTTTTAAGAGCAGAGGCCATGAGGGCTCCTGCCTGCAGCAAGGATCAGATCAGATGGAACAGAGAGGTGCTGTGGGACCAGCACTGGGCTAGGAAAGACTTCTCAAGGAAACCAACCCTGTTCATAGTATCACAGTATCATAGTATCTGTCAGGGTTGGAAGGGACCACAAGGATCAGCCAGTTCCAACCCCCCTGCCATGGGCAGGGACACCCCACACTAGATCAGCCTGGCCACAGCCTCAGCCAGCCTGGCTTAAACACCTCCAGGGCTGGGGCCTCAACCACCTCCCTGCACAACCCATTCCAGGGCTTCACCACTCTCTGGGGAAGAACTTCCTCCTCCCCTCCAGCCTCAATCTCCCCACCTCCAGCTTCATTCCATTCCCCCTAGTCCTAGCACTGCCTGAGAGCCTGAGCAGTCCCTCCCCAGCCTTCCTGAGCCCCCTGCAGATCCTGGAAGGCCACAATGAGGTCACCTCAGAGCCTTCTCTTCTCCAGACTGAACAGCCCCAACTCCTTCAGTCTGTTAGCACCAAGAAAGCTCTGCCAAGGAGAGGAGACAGCTGGAGGTGTTTCCTCAAGGCTCTCCCAGCCATGCAGCAAGCCTGGATCCTGCCTTCAGTGAGCTAGGGGGTGGAAAGCCCTCCCCAGCCGCCACAGCAGGCCAGCACCACCCATGCCGGTGCTGCACGCAGCCACTGCCTTCCCTGCGCCTGTGGGGCAGCCTCTTTGCTTCCCAGCCGAGCTGCTCTGGCAGCGCTGCGCTGGGGGCAGCTCCAAGCCCCCCCCGAGCGGGCAAGCAGTCGTACCTCTGTCATCCTGGCAGCGGGGAGCTCCCTGCCGCTGCCGCGCGGGGGCGCCGAGCAGCTCCTCCTTCCTGCGCGCCTGCAGCGCCTGGATCAGCTCCAGGTGCCTGTCCAGCGCGGCGGCCACGCCGGCGTGCAGCGGGGAGCTGCGCAGCCTCTCCATCTTCCCCAGCAGGGTCACCACCTGGGCCAAGGGGGCACAGCGTTCAGGAGGACACCCCACCCTCAGCTGGGCTCACAGCTCCCTTCATAGTACAGTATCAGGGTATCAGTCAGGGTTGGAAGGGACCACAAGGATCAGCCAGCTCCAACCCCCCTGCCATGGGCAGGGACACCCCACACTACATCAGCCTGGCCACAGCCTCAGCCAGCCTGGCTGCAAACACCTCCAGGGCTGGGGCCTCAACCACCTCCCTGCACAACCCATTGCAGGGCTTCACCACTCTCCTGGGGAAGAACTTCCTCCTCCCCTCCAGCCTCAATCTCCCCACCTCCAGCTTCATTCCATTCCCCCTAGTCCTATCACTGCCTGAGAGCCTGAGCAGTCCCTCCCCAGCCTTCTTGGAGCCCCCTGCAGATCCTGGAAGGCCACAATGAGGTCACCTCAGAGCCTTCTCCACACTGAACAGCCCCAACTCCTTCAGTCTGTGCTCACAGCAGAGCAGCTCCAGCCCTCTGCTCCTCCTCCTGGCCCTGCTCTGGACACCTTCCAGCCTCTCCACATCCCTCTTGCCATAGGGGCTCCAGAACTGGAGGCAGGACTCCAGGTGGGGTCTCCCCAGAGCTGAGCAGAGGGGGAGAATCACCTCCCTGGCCCTGCTGGCCACACTTCTCCTGCTGCAGCCCAGGAGCTGATTGGCTTTCTGGCCTGCAAGTGCACACTGAGAGCTCCTGCTGAGCTTTTTGTCCACCAGCACCCCCAAGGCTCTCTCCTCAGGGCTCCCTCCTCAGAAAGGTTCACCTCAGACAGCTTCGCCTCACCTCGGGCTGCTTCTCCTCCAAAGCCAAAGCTGGAGCGCCCCAGGTGGTGCAGATCACCCCAGGAGGGCACCCAGCAGGCACAGCTTGGAGGCAGCCATGGGAATGGGGGTGCTGGTGGACAAAAAGCCCAGAAAGCAAGCAACCTGTGTTCCTCTGAGTCAGGACCACTGTGGGCACTGCTGCAGTTGGCTGGCTGGGTGAACACCACCAGCTGGGTTTCACCCCACTCCCTGTGCTCTGTTCCAGGCCCACTGTTGAGGAGAGCTCTTCATAAAACACTGCATTTGAAGCAGGAACTGGAAGGCCTCCCCCAGGCCCACACAGGTAACCTCCCCCTCCCCCCTAGAACAGCAGAGCTACAACAGGACAAGCTGAGCAGCCAGCCTCAGAGCATCCCCCCTGGGTAGAATCACAGAGGAGTTTGGGTTGGAAGGGACCAGAAGAATCAGCCAGTTCCACCCCCACTGCCATGGGCAGGGACCCCTCCCACCAGCCCAGGCTGCCCAAGGCCCCATCCAGCCTGGCCTCAAACACTTCCAGAGTTGGAGCCTCCACAGCTTCTCTGGGCAGCCCATCTGAGTGTCTCACCACCCTCTTCCCAATGGCTCATCTACATCTAGTTTCTTCCAGCTGGAAGCCACTAGCCCTTGTCCTGTCACTCCCAGCCCTGGTCAAAAGTCCCTCCCCAGCTCTCCTGCACCCCCCTTCAGGTACTGGAAGGCTGCTCTGAGGTCTCCCTGGAGCCTTCTCTTCTGCAGGCTGCCCAAGGCCAACTCTCTCAGCCTGGCTCCCAGCAGAGGGCTTCCAGCCCTGCCAGCACTGCTGTGGCCTCCTCTGGCCCTGCTCCCCCAGCTCCCTGTCTGTGCTGAGGGCTCCAGAGCTGCCCCAGCCCTGCAGGGGAGGTCTGAGCAGAGCACAGCAGAGGGCAGAATCCCCTCCCTGCCCCTGCTGCCCACCCTGCTGGGGCTCAGCCCAGGGCAGGGCTGGCTCTGAGCTGAGTGCTCACACTGCTGGCTCATGTTGAGCTTCTCATCCCAAGTCCTCCTTCACAGGACTCCTCTGCATCCATCCCCCATTCAGCATGGACTTGTGCTTGGCAGGGCCCTGCCAGTCATAGGGGAGCTGTGGATTTACATCTCCAGACCCAAGGGAGATGGAGATGCAGTCTGTGGAGAGGAGATCCTGGTTTAAAGGCTTTTCTTTTACTGTTATGTGGTTCTGGTAGCTACTGATGTCATGAGGAAGGAAGCTACTGTCACCCCTCCATCAGCTCTGCTTTGTCCTGGAGCTGAAAGCATCCACAAGTGGGAGTCAGAGTCTCCCCTCACAGGGAGTAGCTTTGGCTCTCACTTCCAGCCCACCCTTCTCCTCCTCTGCAGCCTGAGCATCCTGGCTTTGGCCTCTCAGCCCCACAACAGCCAGACCAGGCCCCTGCTGCTCTGCTGGCAGCTCAGATTAGTGCTGCTTGTGTTCAGCTCCTCCCTCCAGCCTCCCCTGCAGAGCTCTGGGCAGGCTGCTGCTTCACACAGAGCAGGCTGCTGCCTGCTGGCACCGTCCTTTGGCCACTCTGCAGAGCCCAGCCTGCCCTGCAGGTTAGGCTAGCTGAAGAGCTCAGGCTGAAGATGCATGCAGAACCATTCTGCATGAGAAAAGGCAAGCCTCTCCAGCAAATCCAGAGCAAAGCCTTGCAGGTATTGATTAAACTTGTTTCTTGGCCCCCCCAGACACCTCCTGTGCTGCAGTGTCTGTGCATCTATGGTCTACATTCCTCTGCTGAGGTGCTCAGGCGAGAGGAGCTCGCAGTGCAGGCCCAGCCTGGAGCAGTGCAGGGCTGGATCCTGGCACCTCACACAGGCTCTGTGCCAACCCCACATCCTTCTGGCACTCAGCTCTGAAGGTGAGCCTCAGCCTGCAGCGAGCTCCCAGCGAGCAGCAGCAGTGAGCCCAGCTGAGCTGCAGACACCCAGGCAGGGCCTGCTGGAATGTTTTCCCTCCACAGCCTTTCAGAACAAAGCTATTTTGGGAGAAGCAGCTCTGATCCTCTCCCAGCTCCCTCCCTGCACTCCCAGCTCCCTCTGCTAGGCTGAGGCCTGCCACTCACCCTGGCTTGCTCCCGCAGCTGGTCCACGATCAGGCGATCCACCCGGGAGGGCTTGGAGGGCAGCCTGGGGATGGGGATGTTGTTGGCACTGGAAACCTTCTTCCCCTGGAAGTTCTTTGCCAGAGCTGATTCAGCCTGCAGGAAAACAAAAGAACAAGGCCCTGAATGGGAGCTGCAGAGCTGTGCTTTGCTTCAGGAACAGAAGCCAGCAGCAGCCAAGCCTCTCCCTGCCCTGAGCTCTGCCTTTCCTTGCAAGCAGGTGAGGAGGACTCAGGCAGGTGGCAGCGAATTTGGATGGCAGAAGAAGTCCTTCCCCAGGAGGGTGCTGAGAGCCTGGCACAGGCTGCCCAGGGAGGTGGTGGCAGCCTCCTGCCTGGAGGTGTTTGCAGCCAGGCTGGAGGTGGCTGTGAGCAACCTGCTGTGGTGTGAGGTGTCCCTGTCCATGGCAGGGGTTGGAGCTGGCTGAGCTTTGAGCTCCCTTCCAGTCCTGACAGCTCTGTGACTCCATGAAGTACCTGAGAGGCAATCACCTGTTGCAAGAGAACCACCCCTGCACACACACAAAGCCTTTCAGAAGTGCTCTGTCTCCTGGCTCTGACCACAGCCTGCTCTCACCTTGCCTGCAGAGAAAATGGAGGGCAGTCAGAACCAGGCTGGATGTGGCTCTGAGCAACCTGATGTAGTGAGGGGTCCCTGCCCATGGCAGGGGGGCTGGAACTGGCGGATCCCTGAGGTGCCTTCCAGCCCTGACAGTTCTGTGCTTCTAACCACAAGGCAAGAGAGAACAAGCAGAGAGATGCAGACCCACAGAACAGAGTCAGAGCCATTTCAGCTGGGCAAAACCCTCACAGACCTCACCCAGCAAGCTGGAATGGAATGAACTCAGCCCCTGGCCCCCAGTTGGGCTCCAGAAAGCCTTTCCTGCTCTGAGAGAAACCAGATGTGATGCAGCCATCAGCAGTGACTTTGCAAGCTGAGTGCAAGATGCCAAGGGGCAGCCTGTCCTGTCCCATGGCTCTGGCCCTGCCACACCAGCTCACACCACCCAGCCAGCTGAAACTAGCTTGAGAACTGCCTCAGATAGTTTTGTGGTGGTGCACATCAAGCTGCAGCCTCCTTTTCTCCACCCCCAGCTTCTCAGCATGTCTCATATCTGTCTCCATTGCACTTTACCCTGCAACCTCCTCCCTGAGCCCAGCTCATTCTCCCCTGGGCCCTTCATTCAAAGCAGCATCCAGCTTTAAGTCAGGAAGCACTTCAGGAAACTGCCTCCTGCTACATCCCCTTGCAATCAGTTTTCTTTCTGTGGCCCAGCAGAGCTTCCAGAGAGGCAGCCAAAGGGACCTGGCACCTTGATTTGATCACTTCCCCCTCACAAAGTCACAGCTTCAGGCAACTTCTGAATTCCAACCCCAGCCCAAGAGGTGAAATGAAGGCAGGTTTTCCATTCAAGAGCAGCCTGAACCACCTCTGCTGATGACCCCAAAGGCTAATTGCTTTAAGAAGGGCTTCCCACAGAGCTGCCTCAATCTTTCAGCTCAAGGTTTTAATTTCACCCTGTCTTCAGGCTCTGCTTCTGGGGAGCAAGAAGCCCTTTCAAACACCTCTTCCCTTTCAAACTTCAGGGAAGCAGGAGGTGAGGACTCTTTGAAAGAGCTGAAAGTGTGAGGCCTGAGAAACTTAAATTAGTTCTTGAAAGGATTAAAGCTCAGCCCCAACTCAAGAAGCAATTACTGCATTTCCTTTCAGAGATCCCAGCTCCATTGGAGTTATTGTACCAAACTCCAGTGGGCCTTGGTTTTGTCAGGCCTACCCCAACCCAGCAACTGTCACCTGACTCCTGCTTTAAGTGCAGAAGCACATTAGTTATGCTCCCAACTGGGCTACAAACCTTCCAACCTTCTATTTTCAGCCCAAATATACAAGGAAGCAAACCCCTGGAACTCTGAAGTCCCATTCTTTGGTGAGGATGGAGCATGTGCCTTGTGAGGAGAGGCTGAGAGCCCTGGGGCTGGTCAGGCTGGAGAGGAGAAGGCTGAGATGGATTTAATTAGTGTTCATAAAAATCTGAGGGCTGGATGGGCAAGAGGGAGGGGACAGGGGCAGGCTCTGCTCAGTTGCAACAAGGAGCAAGGGACAAACTCCAGCACAGGAGGTTCTACCTCAACCTGAGGAGGAACTTCTGCACTGAGGGTCCCAGAGCCCTGGAGCAGGCTGCCCAGAGAGGTTGTGGAGTCTCCTTCTCTAGAGCCTTCCCAGCCCTGTCTGGATGTGTTCCTGTGGGATCTGTGCTGGATTCTCTGGGCCTGCTCTGGCAGGGGGCTGGACTTGATCTCTGCAGGTCCCTTCCAACCCCTAACATCTTGGGAGCCTCTGATCTTAAAGGTCTCTTCCAACCACAAGGGTTCTCTGACTCCATGATTTCAACTGCCACCAGTGAGGACTCCCCATGACCTCTGCCCAGGGTGAGACTCACATCCAAGCTGTGACAGGGCAGAGCTGTGGGGTTTCTTTCCTTTACCTTCTTTCTTTCTTTCTCCAGAGCTTTCCACTGCTCGTAACACTCCTCCAGCCTGATGTGGAGCTCGCTGGCAGGCCCACCACGGGCCTTCCCTTGCCTTGGAGCTGCGAATGCTGGGCCAAAGGCAGCAGCAGCAGTGTCACCACACATCTTCCTGTTGAAGTAAGGGTAGAAGTGCTTCACATCCTCACGGGGGAACAAGTCAGGAGGCTCCAGCAGCGGAAGGACTGAGTGGCCGAAGAGACGAGAGGACCTCAAGGGGAAGGCGCCGGAGCCGAGCTGCTGGCTGCCCCTCAAGTCCCCCATCAGGCAGCTGCTGGGAAGGCTGGGGGCCTGCAGGCAGCTCAGAGGGTCCCCACTCCCCTTCCCCAGGGGGAACTGACCCTGAGACTCCAGCAGCTCTTGGTACATGGTCTGCAACCAGCCATCCACGTGCTTCTGCCCCTGTAGGTCGCGGCGCTCGCTCGGGGGCTTCAGCTGGAAGCAGTGCTTGCTCAGGCTGTCAATGAGGCCAAACTGCTGAGCTGAGAAGCTGTCACAGAAGCCATTGGGCTGCTTTAGCTTCTTCTCACTCAGATACTCCAGGAGGGTCTCCTCCCCAGCCCTGGCTGGCGCCTGGAGGCAGGCAGTGGGGCGAGCTCGCTCTGCGGCGCCGTACCCCGGGTCAGGGCCTGAGGCCAAGGCAGGGCTCTCCTGGCAGTGCTTGAGGAACAAGCTGCTGTTCAAGGGGAAGCCTGGAGAGGGGAGCTGGAAAAACTCCTTGGAGTGAGTGGAGCCTTTCAGGAAAGCAGGGAAAGGATGGCTCCACTTCAGCAGAGGGCTGGGGGGCTGCAGTGGCCCAGGGGCAGCAGCCTTGCTTTGGGTGCTCAGCCAGGCTGGCCTCACGCCAGCGCCCACGGCAGGGTTTGCTGGGCCTGCAAACAGGGGAAGGGCTTTGCAGTATTCTGCACTCTGCAGCTCAGCCCTGGGGAAAGGCTGCTTCTCAACACCACTTGCAGAGTCACCAGCCCCTGGGCAAGGAGGGAAAGCTTTGAGTCCATAGTCCAGTTTTGGCCCCAGATCAGTGCAGAAGGAAGCTTCATTTGGGAATTGTTTCTCTGGCAGCAGCCCTGCAGCCCTGGGAAAGGGGAAGCTTAGCTGCTCACAAATTCTCTCTTCTGGCTTCTTCTGAGTCCCAGATTTAACTTGAAATAATTTACTGTAGGGTTCTGTGTCCAGGGATGGTGCCTTGGGGGTTCCACTCAATGATTTGGTTTCCTGGAGGCTGCAGCTGGAGCTGTTGTTAGGCTTGGCTATGCCGGCAGGAGGGTACTCAGGGAACCTGCTGTAGTCTGTGCCCTCACTGTACCTGTGGAACTGTGGGAGGGAGGAGTCTGCCCACTTCTGGTGCAGCTGCACCTCTGCTCCTTTGGGACCCAGCTTCTCCCTTCCATAAGGAAAAGCCTCAGCTGCTGAGTCTGTGCTCAGCTCCGAGCAGCCGGCCTGGGGTGCAAAGGAGCTCTTCAGGTAGGGGCAGTGCGGATAGGCAGGGCCGGCCCTCAGGGCCTCGCCGGCGCGCTCGCTGCGGGCGGGGAACAGCCGCGGCTCCTCCAGGCTGCCGGCGGCCAGGCCGCGGTAGCACTCCTCTGCCCTCGGCAAGTACTGCTTCTCAGCACCAGGGACAGCTTCCCCCCCGTAGAAACCCTGCGGCGAGGCGGCCCCCGCAAGGCCTCTCTTGGCTTCTGGTAGCAGCTCCTGGTGCTCCGGGAGCCTGCTGGCACTCACAGGCCACACAGGCTTCAGGCTGGAAGGGCAGCTCCTTGAAAAACAAGAAACATGAGGTCAGGTTCCTGCCTCTGGTGCTCCTCTTCCTGTCCCAAGCAGGTGTAAGAACCCAGTTCTTCCCTACTCATTCTACTCAGTGATGCCTTGCTTCAGCTTCCACCCACTCCTGTTGCCACCGCATGAGAACACCAATCCTGCTTGTCTAAGGCCACCTCAGGAGCTACACTCAGTGCCTTCAAGCTGTGCAACTACCAGGTGATAATCAATGCAAAGCATCACAAGACCACAGAGCTGTCAGGGTTGGAAGGGACCTCAAGGCTCAGCCAGTTCCAACCCCCTGCCATGCCAGGGACACCTCACACCACAGCAGGTTGCTCACAGCCACCTCCAGCCTGGCTGCAAACACCTCCAGGCAGGAGGCTTCCACCACCTCCCTGGGCAGCCTGTGCCAGGCTCTCATGGTGAAGAACTTCTTCCTAAGATCTAATCTAAATCTCCCCTCCTCTACCTTGGATCCATTCCCCCAGTCCTATCCCTCCCTGACACCCTCCAAAGTCCCTCCCCAACTTTCTTGCAGCCCCCTGCAGATCCTGCAAGGCCACAAGGAGGTCTCCTGGGAGCCTTCTCCTCTCCAGCCTGCACAACCCCAACTCCCTCAGGCTGTGCTCACAGCAGAGCAGCTCCAGCCCTCTGCTCCTCCTCCTGGCCCTTCTCTGGACACCTTCCAGCCCCTCCAGAGTCTTCCTGGCACAGAGGCTCCAGCACTGGTCCCAGAGCTCCAGCTGTGGTCTCAGCAGAGTGGAGCAGAGGGGCAGAATCCCCTCCCTGGCCCTGCTGGCCACACTTCTCTTGCTGCAGCCCAGGCTCTGCTTGACTCTCTGGGCTGCAAGTGCTCCCTGCTGGCTCCTGCTGAGCTTCTCCTCCCCCAGCACCCCCAAGGCCTTTCCTTCAGGGCTGCTCTCCAGCCAGGCACTGCCCAGTACTCCAAGATCAGGTACCCACCCCTCCCCAGGTGCCCCCAGGCTGTCAGAGCCAAGTCCCAGCACAAAGCACTTCCCTCCCTCCCCCTGCTCAGGGCTGCAGAGCTGCCTGTGTTTTAACACGGGCTTATACTGCTTCCTGCAGGCACATGAGGAACAGGCACCCACAGCACATTTCCTCCCACTAATTGCCATGGATTAACACAGGACAGTCAGCCCCTGGCTGTCAAGTGGAAGTGTGAACAGGCTCAGTAACACCTGGAATCGTGTCTGGCAGCCACTGCAGTGCCTGCTGAAGCCAGCAGTGCTGGGAGCAGCTTCAGGCAGCCTCTGCTGCCTGAAGCTAAGGCACTGGCAAGCTCTCTCCTGCTCAAGACTCACCTCTCAAACTTTCCCTCACTTCAGCACACCTAGAGAGATCCCTGGAGCTGTGTGGGAAAACAGAAAGCAGGAGTGGTGCCTGGCTTGGGAACCTGGAGAGCTCTTTCCCTCTCTCATCCCACAGAGCTGGAAGACTCAGGTTCAGGCAGCAGACCCTGAGCCCTCCAAGCATCTTAGGGGTGCTGGATCTGAATCCTTCTGTGTCACACTGTCCTGGCCAGCTGAAATAGTTGTTCAGGTGCCAGAACACAAGCCCAATAAATCTGACACTGAGATAAGCAAGTGGTGCTTAGGCAGCACTGACAGCAGGACACACTCCTTGGGAGTGCAATTCTTCTCCCCTGCCAGCTCAGCAAAGGGTGAAAGAGTTTGGGGGTTGTGCTTTGGGTATATTTTATTTCCTCCTGGGCACTGAAATTAATTAAGAAGGAAACCTAAAGGCTGCATTCAGCCTTGAACTGAAAAAGGAGCAAAAAAAAAATAGGCCAAGGCACATATTTGAGGAGATTTCCCTGAGCCCAGCACTTCCCCAGTGCTTGTTAAGGGCTCCTCTTAAAGCTGCCAATTAAAGAGCTCTGCAAATAGCAGAGAGCCAGCAGCTCTGGTGTGATTTGAGCAGAGAGAGGAAAGCTGTCAAGTGTGGCAAGAGAGTCATTAGAAGATTTGGGGGGAAGGAAGGGAAGCTGTAAGGAGCAGGAGGACTTGCCAGCAGCAGATGTGAAGCTGAGAGAGCACAGAGAGCAGCTCCTGTCAAAGCAGAGAAGGCAGCACTCACCCCTCAGCACAGTATGGCTGTGGCTTCTCCTGCTCCTCCAGGATGTCTGACACCAGCCCATACAGATCTGTCTCACTGCCATAATCATCCCTCTCAGGCTGAGCCCTGCAAGCCAATTCCACAGCAATTAAAGCAATTGCTGCACTCAAACTGCTCTGTGAGGCAAGCAAGAACCAACAGAGCCCATCCACTCCCTCACCACAGCCATGCTCCCTGTCCCAGGGGGTACCTGGACTTGATGCTGCCCTGGGAAGCAGCAGGCTGCTGGGTGTCATCTCCACAGGTGGACCATGGGGTGTACAGAACAGAAGCATCCAGAGGTGCAGAGAACTCTGCTGTGGAAAGGGAAGCAGTGTAGGGCTGAGGCACCTCTGCAGTCTCTTCACCCTGCATTCCAGACACAACAGAAGCACTGATTGCAACCCCAAGCACAGCAAGCACTTCATCATGCCAAGTGGCCCTAACCAAGCTCAGCCCTGCAGTAACCAGAGCACCAGCAGCAAAGCCAGCCATGACCCCAGGCCAGAGGCCACTCCTGAGGTGAGGGCTGCCCAGTGCAGATGTGCAGCAGTGACCACTGCAGGCCACCTCTGCACCAGCCTCTAACAGACTGCAATGGACAGGAGCCATCCCCTCCCAACCCACCCTGCAGGATACAGAATCAACCAGCTTGGAAAAGACCTCAGAGCTCATCCAGTCCAACCTCACCCCCAGCACCATGTGATCAATAAACCATGGCACCAAGGGCCTCATCCAGGCTCTTCCTAAACACCTCCAGGGATGGGGACTCCACCACCTCCCTGGGCAGCACATCCCAGTGGCCAATCTCTCCTGCTGGGAAGAATTTCTTCCTCACCTCCAGCCTAACCTCCCCTGGCACAGCTTGAGACTGTGTCCTCTTGTTCTGCTGCTGCTTGCCTAGGGGAAGAGCCTAACCCCCACCTGGCTACAACCTCCCTTCAGAGAGTTGTAGAGAGCAAGAAGGTCTCCCCTGAGCCTCCTCTTCTCCAGGCTAAGCAACCCCAGCTCCCTCAGCCTCTCCTCCCAGGGCTGTGCTCCAAGCCCTTCTACCAACTTTGTTGCCCTTCTCTGACACCTTCCAGCAACTCAACCTCCTTCCTAACCTGAGGAGCCCAGAACTGGACACAGGACTCAAGGTGTGGCCTAAGCAGTGCAGTGTACAGGGGCAGAATGACCTCCCTGCTCCTGCTGGCCACACTCTTCCTGCTGCAGGCCAGGATGCCACTGGCCCTCCTGGCTGCCTGGGCACACTGCAGGCTCATGTTCAGCCTACCATCGACCAGCACCCCCCAGGTCCCTCTCTGCCTGGCTGCTCTCAGCCACTCTGCCCCCAGCCTGTAGCACTGCCTGGGGTTGCTGTGGCCAATGTGCTAAGAGGAGACCAGAGAGCCCCCAGAAGCACTGCTTTACTGAGCACCACACTGCTCCATCTGTGCTTTCCTCGCAGCAGTCCCTGTCCCTCCCATCCCATCCCCCGAGGATGAATCAAACCTGGTGATTTCTGTTTGCCCAGAGGAACAGACTGCATCAGAAGCACTTTTGGTAACCTTTAGTTTACAAGCAGCCCAACCCCCCTCCCCTCAGGCAGGACAGCATTGTGTAGAGCCAACTGCACCTGTGCCTTGTAGCAGCCGTAGAGCGAGGCCGAGCCTGCCGCGATGCTGCCCCAGGCCTCGGCCAGCCTCCCGCCGGCGTCCGCAGCGCCCCAGCAGCTGCCGCCCCGCAACGCCGCCTGGGGCTGCAGAGAGAAGGGGAGGAGGGGGAGGAAGGACATCATGAGAGGCAGACCTGGCAGCTAGGGGCTTTACACCCCCATGGACTGCTGGAGTGCTTCCATACAGCTGTGGATTCGGCTCCACGGGAGCTGGCAGGGCAGCAGCCGGACACAGCACCGCGGCAGCCACAGCTTGAGCCTGGGGCCAGCTCTGGGCCTCTCAGTCCACGAAGGACATTGAGAGACTTGAAGGTGTCCAGTAGTGTTCTGAGAGTACCCCTAATTAAGAGCTCCTCTCTCAAAGTTACTCTACAGCCACCTGAGGATGAAAACAGATTCTGCACCTCGGGGGCAGGTGGACAGCATGAGCTCCATTCTACTTCCCCCTGCAGTATAGAACTGTCAGGGCTGGAAGGGAGCTGAAGGCTCAGCCAGCTCCAACCCCCTGCCATGGGCAGGGACACCTCACACCACAGCAGGTTGCTCACAGTCACCTCCAGCCTGGCTGCAAACACTCCAGGGATGAGGCTTCCACCACCTCCCTAGGCAAGCTGTTCCACACCAGGCTCTGCCTGCAACAGGCTTGGCCACACTGCACCAGGTGGGGACAGCATGGTGAGGCTGGAAGGGACCTCTGGAGATCAGAGAATCACAGAGCTGGCAGGGCTGCAAGGGACCTCAAGGATCATCCACTCCCAGCCCCCTACCATGGCCAGGGACACCTCACACCACAGCAGGTTGCTCACAGCCACCTCCAGCCTGGCTGCAAACACCTCCAGGCAGGAGGCTTCCACCACCTCCCTGGGCAGCCTGTGCCAGGCTCTCACCACCCTCCTGCCCAACAACTTCTTCCTCACAGCCAATCTCAATCTCCCCACTTCCAGCTCTGCTCCATCCCCCCCAGTCCTGTCCCTCCCTGACACCCCAGAGCAGAGGGGCAGGATCCTCTCCCTCCACCTCTGGCAATGGGCACTGGCAGCACTGGCAGCTGAGCTGCCCTTGGCCTTCTGGGCTGCCAGTGCCCATTGCTGGCTCCCTGCCCCAGGCCTGATTCCTGCCCCCTATCCCTCCCTGACACCCTCCAAAGTCCCTCCCCAGCTTTCCTGCAGCCCCCTGCAGATCCTGGAAGGCCACAAGGAGGTCTCCTGGGAGCCTTCTCCTCTCCAGGCTGAACAGCATCAACACTCTCTCTTTTCTCAGGCATGCTTCACAACCATGAACAGAGGAAGCCAGCAGCAGCCAGGGGCTCAGCTCCATGGCTTACACTGGCTGGGAAAGGTCTTCTCAGTTTCTGACTTGTCCTGTTAGCCCCCAGCCTGTGACCTCAGAGAGGAGGTGACAGAGCCAGAGGACCGCAGGGGTTGGAAGGGACCTCTGGAGATCGAGCAGTCCAAGCCCATGGCCAGAGGAGGGCACCCACAGCAGCCTGCCCGGGAGCACACCGCCCAGAGGGGACCGGACCACCCCCCCGGGCAGCCTGCTCCGGGGCTCCAGCAGCCTCACAGCGGATTTGAACGGAGCAGGCTCCGTTCCCGGCTGTGCCCTCACCCCCCGGCCTGCCCTGTGCCGGTAGGGGCCGGTGGCGGCGGCAGGCCTCGCCCAGCCCCCACACGCTGCCCACCGCGACGTCCCCAGGACCCCCAACAGCCTTCCCCCCGGGCGCCAAACGCACTTCCCCAGCAGCCATGACGGCCCCGGACAGCCCCACACGGGAGGTGTCAAGGCACTGAGGCGGGCCCGGGCGCGGCCACGCAAAGGGGGAGAAGGGCGAGAAGCGAACCCATCCTCAGCCCTGCTCGGTTACCGGCGCCTAGGCAAAACCCGAGGCTCGGGACGGCTCCAGCCCGCAGCTGGGCTCCTGGAGCCGCACAGCCCGGGTGGAGCCGCCCAGCCCGGGCGCCCCCAGCCTCGCCGCACCCCCGGCCCTCACCTCCATCGCGGCCGCGCCCGCAGGCGGTGACCGGCGGCGGTTACCGGCGGCGCGCGCCCATGGCGGGCGGGCTGAGGCGGCCCCGGCCGTTAGCCTCGTGCTGGGCCAACCGCCGCCCCGCCCCGCGCGCTGCCGGGGATTGGCCGGCCCCTGAGCCGCGCAGCCAATGAGCAGCCGCTCAGCCGCCTCGCGACTCCCCGCGCCGCGTGACCCGCGGTGTTTTCCACGCGGTTACTCGGCAGGGCAGGGCGGCGGCCCGGCGCGTGGCAACAGAGCTTCATCGCTATTGGCTCCTTCCGCCGACATCCAGCCAATGAAACATCGCCTCCCGCCAACCCCGAGACGGCAACGCCGCTCACAGCCTCCGGCCCCGCCCCGCCCCCTCCCCTGAGTGCTGCCCTGTGATCGGCCTGGCCCCGAGGGCTGCCCCCAGCGGGAGGGAAGAGCTGCCCCCAGCGGAAGAGCTGCCCCCAGCGGGAGAGCTGCCCCCAAGGGCTGCCCCCAGCGAGAGGGCTGCCCCCAGCAGGAGGGAAGAGCTGCCCCCAGCGGGAGAGCTGCCCCGAGGGCTGCCCCCAGCGAGAGGGCTGCCCCCAGCGGGAGGGAAGAGCTGCCCCCGAGGGCTGCCCCCAGCAGGAGGGAAGAGCTGCCCCCAGCAGGAGGGAAGAGCTGCCCCCGAGGGCTGCCCCCAGCGAGAGGGCTGCCCCCAGCGGGAGGGAAGAGCTGCCCCCGAGGGCTGCCCCCAGCAGGAGGGAAGAGCTGCCCCCAGCAGGAGGGAAGAGCTGCCCCCGAGGGCTGCCCCCAGCGAGAGGGCTGCCCCCAGCGGGAGGGAAGAGCTGCCCCCGAGGGCTGCCCCCAGCAAGAGGGCTGCCCCCAGCGGGAGGGAAGAGCTGCCCCCGAGGGCTGCCCCCGAGGGCTGCCCCCAGCGGGAGGGAAGAGCTGCCCCCGAGGGCTGCCCCCTCACAGACGCCCTTCCGCAGCCTCAGGCACTCCCTCGGGCCCTGCCACCTACAGCACCTGCCAGCTCAGCCTTGTCACCCCCAGAGGCCTGGCACTGTTGTTGCCTAAGTGAAACCCTGGAGGAAAGGCCCAGACCGCGGTGATGCTGTTTGAGTTAGGGCTGTGCTGCACTGGTCTTCTAAGGAGGACCTCTGCCAGGGGCTTCATGGTGCAGATGTGCTCTGAACAGCCACTGCCTGCCCTAGAGAGGAGCCCAGAGACTGCTGCTGTCTGCCTTGTGCTGTGAATGCCCTCCAAAGTAAACCAAGACGTGGAAGGTGTCCAGAGAAGGGCAAAAAGCTGGGGAGGGGTCTGGAGCACAGCCCTGGGAGGAGAGGCTGAGGGAGCTGGGGTTGCTTAGCCTGCAGAAGAGGAGGCTCAGGGGAGACCTTCTTGCTCTCTGCAACTCCCTGCAGGGAGGTTGGAGCCAGCTGGGGGTTGGGCTCTTCTCCCAGGCAAGCAGCCCCAGAACAGGAGGACACAGTCTCAAGCTGTGCCAGGGGAGGTTCAGGCTGGAGGTGAGGAAGAAAGTTCTTCCCAGCAAGAGAGATTGGCCCTGGGGATGTGCTGCCCAGGGAGGTGGTGGAGTCCCCATCCCTGGAGGGGTTTAGGAAGAGCCTGGATGAGGCCCTTGGGGCCATGGTTGAGTTGCTCAGATGGTGCTGGGGGAGAGGTTGGACTGGATGAGTTCAAAGATTTTTTCCAACCTGATCAATTCAATTCAACAATTCAATTCAATTCTATCCTACCCTACCCTATCCTACCCTATCCTATCCTACCCTATCCTGCTGTCAGGAAACACCAAGGACCTCAGCACCCAAGGCAACCAGAGCTTGCTGTCAACAGAAGCAACCTCAGCAAAGCCTGGAGAGGTGAAACTGTTGCAAGATCTGTTCCTAATGGCTGCACTCATTAGCATCTCATTATAATACCAAACCACCCCCCCCCCCCCCCCGGCCTGCCAGCCCCTCCTCCCAGAGCCCCCACGGTGCTGTAGATACTGTAGCTTCCATGGAGGGCTGAGAAGCCGCAAAGCAGCCCAGGAGCAGAGCAGGGGTGGATGTGAGGGGTAGCAGGGGGGTGGTAGCCACACTGCTGTATCTGTGTGAAACTTTATAATGCAGCTGAGCTCTCTGCAGCTCCCTCCTGGCTCCTGGCTGTGCACAACCCCCCGATGAAACAGCCCTGCTCTGCTGGGTAGATGCCCCTGCTCTGGGGCTAGCACTGTCACCCTTCAGGTCCTGCCAACTCCAGCCCCTGCCAGCCCCCAGGCCATGGAATCACAGAGTTGTTTCGGTTGGAAGAGGTCTCCAAGTTCCCCTGGTCCAAACACCAACCCAGCCCCACCATGACCACCAAACCATGGCCACCAGAGCCATGGCCACAGGGCTCTGGAACCCCTCCAGGGATGGCAACTCCACCACCTCCCTGGGCAGCCTCTGCCAGGCCCTGACCACTCCTGGAAGTTTTTCCTAGCTCCTCCTGCCACCCCCTCAGGGCTCTTACCCCTGGTGCTGCCAGCCAGGCTGCCCTCAGCTGCTGCCACCTCAACTCCACGCCAGGACAGCCCTGCTTGGGGCCAGGCTGCCGTGGTGACTCTGCCATCACCCACCAGAGCAAGAGGAGCCCCCTGCTCCCCATCACCAGCGACAGCCCTGCCCCCACAGCATGGCTCGCTGCTGGGGGTCACAGCTGAGGGTGCCCCAGAGCCCTGGGGCTGCCCCCACAGCATGGCTCCCTGCTGGGGGTCACAGCTGAGGGTGCCCCAGAGCCCTGGGGCTGATCCCACAGCATGGCTCGCTGCTGGGGGTCACAGCTGAGGGTGCCCCAGAGCCCTGGGGCTGCCCCCACAGCATGGCTCCCTGCTGGGGGTCACAGCTGAGGGTGCCCCAGAGCCCTGGGGCTGCCCCCACAGCATGGCTCGCTGCTGGAGGTCACAGCTGAGGGTGCCCCAGAGCCCTGGGGCTGCCCCCACAGCATGGCTCCCTGCTGGGGGTCACAGCTGAGGGTGCCCCAGGGAAGGAGAAACCACAGGAGAGAAGGTGGCAGGGGGAGCCCGGCTCAAGCTGCAGGGCTCGTGTGCTGCCAGCCTCTCCTTTCCTTACCCCTCTCATCCCTGCAGCTGCTTTAGATGCTCCACCAAGCCTGAGAGTGCAGCTGGCTTCACTCTGAAGCCCCAAAGCCCTGAGGCCAAGCCACACTCCTGCTGTCAGTTCTCAAGCTGTTGTGCTTCAGCTCTCAAGCTATTTATAAGGAGTCCAGGGACACTTCTTGCTGCTGTCTCTGCTTGGGCAGACGAAGGCAGCACACTGCTAACCTGCTGACAAGGCAGGCAGCGTGATTGCTGTGAATGGAGGGCATCTGTGTTGTGCTCTATCTCTCACGTTGCCTGCTGCTGCCTCCCCTCCAGCCTTCCTGCCCCCTTCAGCGTGCTGCCAGCCACTGGGTTCACAGGGGGTTAGTGGGGGGAGCCTGGGGGGCTGGATCCTGCCCAGTGCTTCCCTAAACCCACCCAGGGAGCCCAGGCCAGAGGGGTCTGGAGCGAAGCCTCTGGCTTCCAGCAGATCCCAGCTGTGTGGAGGGGGCAGCTGTGAGTGTTGGCTCCATGGGGTGTGTGCTCTCCCAGCTGCCTTGCCCCTCACTCCCTGCCCCAGGGAAGGGCTGGCTGTGGGGCAGGGCTGTGGGGCAGGGCTCTGGACCATGCCCCAGTTCACAGTATCACCAAGGTTGGAAGAGACCTCGAGGATCATCCAGTCCAACCTGGCACCACAGACCTCATGACTAAACCATGGCTCCAAGTGCCACATCCAATCCCCTCTTGAACCCCTCCAGGGATGGGGACTCTACCACCTCCCTGGGCAGCACATCCCAATGACCATCAACTCTCTCAGTGAAGAACTTTCTCCTCACCTCCAGCCTAAACCTCCCCTGGCACAGCTTGAGACTGTGGCCTCTTGTTCTGGTGCTGGGTGCCTGGCAGAAGAGACCAACCCCCACCTGGCTCCAACCTCCCTGCAGGGAGTTGCAGAGAGCAAGAAGGTCTCCCCTCAGCCTCCTCTTCTGCAGGCTAAGCAACCCCAGCTCCCTCAGCCTCTCCTCCCAGGGCTGTGCTCCAGACCCCTCCCCAGCTTTCTTGCCCTTCTCTGGACACCTTCCAGCAGCTCAACCTCTTTCCTAACCTCAGGAGCCCAGAACTGGACACAGGACTCCAGGTGTGGCCTCAGCAGTGCTGAGCACAGGGCACAAGGACTTCCCTGCTCCTGCTGGCCACACTCTTCCTACTGCAGGCCAGGATGCCCTTGGCCTTCTTGGCCCCCTGGGCACACTGCTGGCTCATGTTCAGGCAGCTGTCAATCAGCACCCCCAGGTCCCTCTCTGCCTGGCTGCTCTCAGCCACTCTGCCCCCAGCCTGTAGCTCTGCCTGGGGTTGCTGTGGCCAAAGTGCAGCCCCTGGCACTTGGACTTGTTGAATGCCATCCTGTTGGCCTCTGCCCATCTGCCCAGCCTGGCAAGGTCCCTCTGCAGAGCCCTTCTGCCCTCTCACTGACCAACATCTGCTCCCAGCTTGCTGTCAGCTGCAAACTTGCTGATGACTGAGTCAATGCCCTCCTCCAGATCATCAATGAAGATGTTAAAGAGCACAGGGCCCAGCACTGCTCCCTGGGGCACAGCACTGGTGCCTGGCTGCCAGCTGGCTGTGGCACCATTCACCACCACTCTCTGGGCTCAGCCTCCAGCCAGTTCCTAACCCAGCTCAGAGAGCTGCTGTCCCAGCCAGGGGCTGACAGCTTGGCCAGGAGTTTGCTGGGGGGGATGGTGTCAAAGGCCTTGCTGCAGTCCAGGCAGACCACATCCACAGCCTGCCCCACAGCCACCAGGCAGTCACCTGGGCATGGAAGGAGATCAGGTTGGAGAGGCAGGACCTGCCCTTCTTAACTCCATGCTGGCTGGGCCTGAGCCCTTGGCCATCCTTCAGGTGCAGTTATTGCCCCCAGGATAATCTGCTCCATCACTTTCCCTGGCACTGAGGTCAGGCTGCCAGGCCTGGAGCTTCCAGGTTCCTCCACCTGACCCTTCTTATGGATGGGGACCACCTTGGCCAGTTTCAGTCCCCTGGGACCTCTCCAGTGAGCCAGGACTGGAGGGAAATGATGGAGAGCAGCTTGGCAGCTCATCTGCCAGCTCTCTCAGCACCCTAGGATGGATCCCATCCGGTCCCATGGACTTGTGAGTGTCCAAGTGGCTCAGCAGGTCCCCAGCTAACTCCTCATGGATTTCCAGGGCACTACACTGCTCCCTGACCCCATCACCCAGCTCCGGAGGCCACTCCTCCTGAACTCCTCCTGCCCTGCTGTTAAACATTGAGGCAAAGAAGGTGTTCAGGACCTCAGCCTTTGCCTCCTCTTCAGTCACAGTGTTCCCCTCCAGGTCCAACAAGCAGTGCAGGTTCTTCCTGCCCTCTTTTTAGTGTTGATGTCTTTGTAACAATGCTGTTTATTGTCTCTCACAGAGGTGTTCAGCTTCAGTTCCAGCTGGGCCTTTGCCTCCCTGATTTTTTTCCTACATTAATCTAACAGCTTCCTTGAACACACCTGGAGAGAGTTCAGAACCCCTTGTGCCCAAAGCTCCTCGAGGTGCACTCCTGTCACCCTGAGGGACAAGTCATGGCTGGAGCTCAGGACCCAGCAGGGGTGGGCTGGGGTCTCCTATGGTCCCAGGTCTGCACCCAGACCCAGGGCACCCTGTGTGGTTCAGGGAGCTTTGCTTTGCTTTGCTCTCCTCTCCTCTTTGCAATGGTGAAATGCTGGGGAGTGCAACGCCCCCACCCTACCATCCCAGCTGTTGCCCTAACAGTTCAGAGCTCTCTTTCCCTGCATTTGTTTCTGCACAAGGTTCCTTCAAAGCCACACAGCAGAGGTTGAGGAGGCTCAGAGCAGTGAGAATCACCCCAAAATGAAAGAATTCAGCCAGAATTCATAGCTGGGGGAGCACCTGCAGCAGACCTTCCAGGGACCACCCCCCAGGCCAGGCAGAGGACCTCTAAAAGTGCTGTTTCAGAGGCACTGAGGCACATCTGTGGTGCCACATATCAACCACTGCATTTCAGTGCTGCCCCCCAGGTTTCCATGAGCCTGGAGTCCCCTCCAGTCCCTGCTGTTACCTGCTCATGGCAGCAAAGCAGCAGTTGCAGTCAGTATCAATATTTGATGATGCTGTCCAAGCCCTGCAGGAAGCTGCTGCTGCTGTGCCAGGTTGTTAACACACTGCAGCTTGCCCCCTGCATTGATTTCCAGGCTGCTGAGGTTGGCCTTGGACACAGTGCTGAACCTGCCTTTGGAGTCTAAGTGGTCACCACCTCCCTCCCTCCCTCCCTCACACCAAAGACAAGACCAAAGACCATAAATGGAGTCTCATCACACAGAGGACACTGTTCTGAGCACAAGCCTTTGTCATCTCAGCATGGCAGAGCTGATCCACTGTGGCCTGTTGCTCTTCAGTGTGAAGCCCTAGCTCGACCAGATCCCAGGAGCTGGCCTCCACGCAGATCCATACCCACAAGTCTGGCTGCAAACATTCAGGAGATGCCCAAGCAGGAGCAGGCTCCAGGTAGAAGGAAGAGCTGCAAGGAGCAGAAGACATCAGTGGCATGAGTGAGTGCCTAGCAACAGTCCCAAGCCCTCCTCACCAAAGGTGAAGGTTAGTCCCAGGCTATGCACTGAGCCAGAGCAGCAGCTCTGAGCTTCCATCATCTACCTTTCAGGCTCGCACACAGCTCTGACTCGCAGCACAAAGCCTGGAACCCTGGAGTTGTTCAGGCTGGAGAAGACCTGTGCTGCTAGCACAAGCCCAGCTGCACCCAGTGCAGGTGAATCCCTGCCCCGTGGGCGCTGTCCCTGCCAGTCCCTGTGCCAGGGCTTGGCACAGAGGATCTCCGAGGTCCCCTCTGACCCAACCCCCTCCGGGATCCTGTGACCGGAGGACACCCTCAGGACGCAAGGGAACCTTCGGGAGGAGGCCCCAGCGCCGCTCCGCCGCCGCCACTCTGTTGAGGTGCTGCCCCCGTGGGGCAGTTTGATCGGCTTCGTCCTTTTCGCCCCGAAGACTCTGTGCCCAGCTCAGGGAGCGCGGGCGAGGGCTCGGCGCTGCCCCCGGGCCCCGAGAGGCCTCCTGCCGACGCCACTGCCGCAGCGGGCAGGCTTCTCAGCGGGCGGCTGAGCCGCGGCTGCCCGCCACCCCTTGCCGCAGGGACCCCGCCCGCCCTCAGGCCGCGGGCACAGCGGCAGCGGCCGCGCCTGAGGCCGCCGGTAGCTCCCGGGGCCCTGAGCGCGCAGCCCGCACCACGGCGAGGCGCGGCCCCGCGCACGGCGCGCCGGCCAATCGCAGCAGCTCTCCCGCAGAGTGCCCTCCCCCCTCAGCCCCTCGTCCAATGGCCTAGCGGCACCGGAGGTGTCCGTCAGCGCCTGCGCGGAACGGCCAATCCGGGGCCGCTGGTGCCGCAAGGGGGCGTCACCGCCCCCGCGGCCCTCGGGGGCCCGCCCAATCCCGCCGCAGCGCCTGCGTTGCGCCGCCCCCTGGTGGCCGCGGGGCGGGACCGTCGGTGCGGCGCGGAGCGGAGCGGCTGTCAGGCGGCGCTGCGGGCCGGGCGCAGCGGCAAGATGGCGGGGCGGGTAAGTGGGGGGGGGGAGCGGGGAGCGACCCTGCCCGCCCCGTCCGGCCCCGTGCCTAACCCCCTCCTCCGCTCACCCCCGCCTCCGCTCCTGCCCCTGGCGGGGCGCCGGGGTGGCTCGGTCGCTTCTCGCAGCCGCGCTTCTTGCGGTGGTCGTGGAGCCCGGGGGCGGATGCGGGGTCCCCCGGGGGTGCCATGGGGCTGTGCTGCCCCCCACGGTGCTGTGGGCATCCCGGGGGTGCTGCGATGACCCTCTCCCCGCGGGCCTGGGCTGTGGGGTGCCCCCTTGCTGGTGTGGCATGTGGGACAGGGCCGTGGGGCGCCCCGGGAGCGCCGGGAGGCAGAGGTGGGTCCTGCCCCGGGGGGGTGCGGCAGGACTGGGGGGTCCCCAGGGAGAGCTCCGTGGAGCCTTAGTGACCTCTTGGTGCTGCTCTCGGGGCTGAGGGTCCCCGAAGGGTGCTGCGAGGCTACCCTGACGGTCAGGCCCCGTGGGGAGCAGGGCAGCACCTCAGGGTGCCCTGGGGGGGCTGTGGGGCTCTGATGCCCTGTGGGCTGCACGGGGCAGGGTCCCCCAGGGATGCTGTGAGTGCCCTGGGATGTGGGGTTCCTTGGGGGCTGCCACGGGGCTTGGGTGACCTCTGTCAGCGGGGGGTGTGTGGCAGGATTGGAGAGCCCCCCGAGGGGGCTGGGGCAGGTTGCAGGGTCCCGGAGGGCCAGACTGCCTCTGCCCTGGGGGCACCAGGCAGACGCTGCGCTGTGGGTCCGGGCTGGGTGGTGCTGGGGCACCGAGGGGGCTCCCTGCTGATGTGGTCCATTGAAGAAGCCTCATTGGTGATGGCTCAGAGAGCAGCAGAAGCGGCCAGAGAGGCCTTTGGAAGGTGAAGGAAGAGGCTGGTTTGTCAGATCACTCCCTGCAGTGGCCTGAGGTCCCCTCTGTGCCCAGCTGTCCCTCCCAAGTGCTGCAAGTTGCAGCTGGGCTTGCAGGAGCTGCCTCAGGCCAGCAGTCACGTTCCTCCCTGGCTGCCTCGGGCTGAAGTCTTCCATCTTGGCCAAGCAGTGCAGCAGCTGAGCTCGGGGGGGATGGGTTTGCTGGTGGTGTGCCTGGTGGAGGCAGGGGCAGGTGGTGCAGCGCTGTGGTGCAGAGCACTGGGGGCTGGAGCAGTGGTGGGGAGCTTGGCTGGGGGCTGAGCTGTGCAGCACAGGGGGAGGACATTGACCGAGTGCCACCTCCAGAGCCCTGCTGATGAGCTGAGGAAAGGCTTTCAGGTTGGACTCGATGGTCTCTCAGGTCTCTTCCCACCTTGGTGATTCTGTGATGCTGTGACTTCTATGTTCTGTGGTCTCTTGGGAAGACCTTTTCCTTCTGCCCCTGATGCCTGCTCTCACCTTCCTCCTTGCCCCTTTATCCTTCCCCTCACCCTTTGCTGCCAGCCCAGGAGCAGCCTGCCTGCCTCGACTGCTTCCCCAGCTCTCTGCTGCCAGAAGCAGGAGCCCAGAGCCTCCTCTAGGGACAGGATCACTTTAGCCCCAGGGAACACTGTTCTGAGGCTCCTTGTGGCCCAAACCAGCCTGGCTGCAGTGCTCTTGCCTTTCCCCCTCCTCACTTGCTCCCCTGAGCCTTTCCTGATGCAAAGTGGATGCAGAAGCCTCTCTGTGCAGCCTGAGCCAGTTCTCAGCTGCTCTGCGTGCTGCAAGGTGCCGCTGAGTGCCCTGAGTGCAGCAGGAGGAGACTGAAGATGTGGGGAGGAAGGAGAGGAATCAGCCCCAGCTTCTTCCTGAGGCTGCTCTGAGCTTTCCTGCTGCTAGCACCTGCAAAACTCAACCCCAGTGCCTTCATGTGAGCAGCTTGCAAGGCTGGGGGGGGGAAAGGGAGGCTTTGTGGAGATTAAGGGAGGCTGATTGCCTCTCAGGGGGGCAGTTCCAGCGGGCCATGCTCTCCTTGGGTTCCCAGGAAGCTGCTTACCCCTCTGTGTCTCTCCTGGGAGCAGCGTTGGTACCGAACGAGCAAATCAAATCATGCAGTGAGGAGAGTAAATCCTGCCGTGGGGTGAGGAGAGCAAATCCTGACATGGGGTGAGGAGAGCAAATCCTGCCGTGCGGTGAGGAGAGAGAGCAAATCCTGTCACGCAGCGAGGACAGCTCCCGGCTGAGCGCTGGGTGCCATTTCCTGAGCCGGACTCAGTCCTGCAGCCTCTCAGCTGCTGCAGCGCTAATTAAAGACAGGCTGCTCCCGGCGGCTCCGGGAGGAGGGTGGCGGGGGGCAGGCAGGAGCTCCCGTGCGGGGGGCAGGCAGGAGCTCCCGTGCGGGAGGCGAGGCCGCAGCGGCTGCGGGCCCTGCCCCGTGGCTCGGGGGCAGGCAGGGGGAGGATGGAGGCACCGCAGGTGTGCTGCGGCGCTGCTGCTGCTGCGCTGCCCTCGGTGCTTCTGGGGCTGCCCAACCTCCACCCTGCGGGGGAAGGCTTCAGGCGCTGCTGCTGGCCGGGCAAACTGCCCCGGGGGCCTGCCAGGGTGCGAGGGGCTGGCGTGCGTGGTGCGGCATGAGTCTGGTGTGCGTGGTGCTGCTGAGTCTGGTGTGCGTGGTGCGGCGTGAGTCTGGTGTGCGTGGGGCTGCGTGAGTCTGGTGTGCGTGGGGCCGCGTGAGTCTGGTGTGCGTGGTGCGGCGTGAGTCTGGTGTGCGTGGGGCTGCGTGAGTCTGGTGTGCGTGGGGCCGCGTGAGTCTGGTGTGCGTGGGGCCGCGTGAGTCTGGTGTGCGTGGTGCTGCTGAGTCTGGTGTGCGTGGTGCTGCTGAGTCTGGTGTGCGTGGTGCTGCTGAGTCTGGTGTGCGTGGTGCTGCTGAGTCTGGTGTGCGTGGTGCGGCGTGAGTCTGGTGTGCGTGGTGCGGCGTGAGTCTGGCGTGCGTGGTGCGGCGTGAGTCTGGCGTGCGTGGTGCGGCGTGAGTCTGGCGTGCGTGGTGCGGCGTGAGTCTGGCGTGCGTGGTGCTGCTGAGTCTGGTGTGCGTGGTGCTGCTGAGTCTGGTGTGCGTGGTGCTGCTGAGTCTGTCTGGTGTGCGTGGTGCGGCGTGAGTCTGGCGTGCGTGGTGCGGCGTGAGTCTGGCGTGCGTGGTGCGGCGTGAGTCTGGCGTGCGTGAGGCGGAGTGAGTCTGGCGTGCGTGAGGCGGAGTGAGTCTGGCGTGCGTGAGGCGGAGTGAGTCTGGCGCGCGTGGTGCGGCGTGAGTCTGGCGCGCGTGGGGCGGCGTGAGTCTGGCGCGCGTGGGGCCGCGTGAGTCTGGCGCGCGTGAGGCGGCGTGAGTCTGGCGCGCGTGGGGCCGCGTGAGTCTGGCGCGCGTGGGGCCGCGTGAGTCTGGCGCGCGTGGGGCGGCGTGAGTCTGGCGCGCGTGGGGCCGCGTGAGTCTGGCGCGCGTGGGGCCGCGTGAGTCTGGCGTGCGTGGTGCTGCTGAGTCTGGCGTGCGTGAGGCGGCGTGAGTCTTGCGCGCGTGGTGCGGCTGAGTGGCGCGCGTTGTGCGGCTGAGTCTGGCGCGTGTGGTGCGGCGTGAGTCAGGCGCGCGTGGGGCGGTGTGAGTCTGGCGCGTGTGGTGCTGCTGAGTCTGGCGCGCGTGGTGCTGCTGAGTCTGGCGCGCGTGGTGCTGCTGAGTCTGGCGCGCGTGGTGCGGCGTGAGTCTGGCGCGCGTGGTGCTGCTGAGTCTGGCGCGCGTGGTGCTGCTGAGTCTGGCGCGCGTGGTGCGGCGTGAGTCTGGCGCGCGTGGGGCGGCGTGAGTCTGGCGCGCGTGGTGCTGCTGAGTCTGGCGCGCGTGAGGCGGCGTGAGTCTGGCGCGCGTGGGGCCGCGTGAGTCTGGCGTGCGTGGTGCTGCTGAGTCTGGCGTGCGTGAGGCGGCGTGAGTCTGGCGCGCGTGGTGCGGCTGAGTCTGGCGCGCGTGGTGCGGCGTGAGTCTGGCGCGCGTGGTGCGGCGTGAGTCTGGCGCGCGTGGTGCGGCGTGAGTCTGGCGCGCGTGGTGCTGCTCAGTCTGGCGCGCGTGGTGCTGCTGAGTCTGGCGCGCGTGGTGCTGCTGAGTCTGGCGCGCGTGGTGCTGCTGAGTCTGGCGCGCGTGGTGCGGCGTGAGTCTGGCGCGCGTGGGGCGGTGTGAGTCTGGCGCGCGTGGTGCTGCTGAGTCTGGCGCGCGTGGGGCGGCGTGAGTCTGGTGCGCGTGGTGCGGCGTGAGTCTGGCGCGCGTGGGGCGGCGTGAGTCTGGCGCGCGTGGTGCGGCGTGAGTCTGGCGCGCGTGGTGCTGCTCAGTCTGGCGCGCGTGGTGCGGCATGAGTCTGGAGCGCGTGGTGCGGCATGAGTCTGGAGCGCGTGGTGCTGCTGAGTCTGGCGCGCGTGGTGCGGCGTGAGTCTGGCGCGCGTGGTGCTGCTCAGTCTGGCGCGCGTGGGGCGGCGTGAGTCTGGCGCGCGTGGTGCTGCTGAGTCTGGCGCGCGTGGTGCGGCGTGAGTCTGGCGCGCGTGGTGCTGCTCAGTCTGGCGCGCGTGGTGCTGCTCAGTCTGGTGCGCGTGGTGCGGTGTGAGTCTGGCGCGCCTGGGTCTGGCGTGCTTGGGTCTGCCTGGCTCTGGCTGGTGTGGGCTCCCTCAGGCTGTGCCTCAGGACATCAGTCCCTGTGCTGGGCTCCCTCAGGCTGTGCCTCAGGACATCACCCCCTGTGCTCTCCCTCAGGCCAGGGCAGGGCTGGTGGTCAGCAGTGGCTGAGCTTGGGGCAGCAGCTGGTGCTGAGCAGGGCCCAGGGCAGCCTGGGCTGGGCTGCTTCTGTCTCTCTGCATGGTGACCTCTGGGCACTGAGCCCTGCCAGCCCCTGCTGCAGGGAGCGCAAGGGGCGGAGCTGCCTGGCTGTGCCCATCCTGCACCCAGAGTGGAGCTCTGGCAGTTAGCTGCTGGAGGTCGTTGGCTTGGAGCTCGCTGGGGATTAGTTCTCAGAGGGGAGTCGAAGGGCCAGGTGATCTCTGCCGTATTCCTGGTGCTATCTGAGTGTTGTCTGGCTGGGGATTCCCTCCAGGGCAAACCCAGAGGCTGTCAGAAGGCACCAAGGACAGCAGCAGCTTAGAGAACAAGAGCTTGTTGTCCACAGGAGCAACATCAGCAGCCCTGGGGATGTCAGACTGCAGCATCTCTTCCTGATGAGCAGTTTCACTCACTGTCTCTGTGCTGCTGGAGCCCCCTGCCCCCCTTGAGCTGCCAAGCCGCCTTCCTGCAGGCCCACCCCCAGAGCTGCACTGCTCCTTTTGTGGCTGTTGTTGCTTCAGCTGAAGGCCAAGGAGCTGCAATCCAGGCCAGAGGTAGGGCAGGAGATCTGCACAGGTTGGAGGAGGATGCACCAGGGGTGGTTTAGGTTGGGCATGAGAAGAAAGTTCTCTGAAAGGGAAAGGAATGGAATAGAATGAACCAGGTTGGAAGAGACCTCAGAGATCATCAGTTCCAACCTCTCCCCCAGCACCATCTGAGCAACTCAACCATGGCTCCAAGAGCCTCATCCAGGAGCTCTGGCTTCCATCAGAGGGACAGTCTCAGGTGCTGGGCGGTGAGGGAGCGCCGTGGGTGGTGAGGGAGCGCCGTGGGTGGTGACTGAGCGCCGTGGGTGGTGAGTGAGCGCCGTGGGCGGTGAGTGAGTGCCGTGGGTGGTGAGGGAGCGCCGTGGGTGGTGACTGAGCGCCGTGGGAGGTGACGGAGCGCCGTGGGCGGTGAGGGAGCGCTGTGGGCGGTGAGTGAGTGCCGTGGGAGGTGAGTGAGCGCTGTGGGCGGTGACTGATCGCTGTGGGTGGTGAGTGAGCGCTGTGGGAGGTGAGTGAGCGTCGTGGGTGGTGACTGATCGCTGTGGGTGGTGAGTGAGCGCCGTGGGTGGTGAGGGAGTGCCGTGGGAGGTGAGTGAGCGCCGTGGGCGGTGACTGATCGCTGTGGGTGGTGAGTGAGTGCCGTGGGTGGTGAGGGAGCGCCGTGGGAGGTGAGTGAGCGCCGTGGGCGGTGACTGATCGCTGTGGGTGGTGAGTGAGTGCCGTGGGCGGTGAGTGAGTGCTGTGGGTGGTGAGTGAGTGCCGTGGGCGGTGAGTGAGTGCCGTGGGCGGTGACTGATTGCTGTGGGCGGTGAGTGAGCGCCGTGGGAGGTGACTGAGCGCCGTGGGTGGTGACGGAGCGCCGTGGGCGGTGAGTGAGCGCCGTGGGCGGTGACTGATCGCCGTGGGCGGTGAGTGAGCGCCGTGGGTGGTGAGGGAGTGCTGTCGGTGGTGACTGAGTGCCGTGGGTGGTGAGGGAGCGCCGTGGGAGGTGAGTGAGCGCCGTGGGCGGTGACTGATCGCTGTGGGTGGTGAGTGAGTGCCGTGGGCGGTGAGTGAGTGCTGTGGGTGGTGACTGAGGGCTGTGGGTGGTGAGTGAGCACCGTGGGCGGTGACTGATTGCTGTGGGCGGTGAGTGAGTGCCGTGGGAGGTGACTGAGCGCCGTGGGTGGTGACGGAGCGCCGTGGGCGGTGAGGGAGCGCCGTGGGCGGTGACTGATCGCCGTGGGCGGTGAGTGAGCGCCGTGGGTGGTGAGTGAGCGTCGTGGGCGGTGAGTGAGCGCTGTGGGCGGTGAGTGAGCGCTGTGGGAGGTGAGTGAGCGCCATGGGTGGTGAGTGAGCGCCGTGGGTGGTGACTGAGTGCCGTGGGTGGTGACTGAGTGCTGTGGGTGGTGAGTGAGCGCCGTGGGTAGTGAGTGAGCGTCGTGGGTGGTGAGTGAGTGCTGTGGGTGGTGAGTGAGCGCCGTGGGAGGTGAGTGAGCGCCGTGGGTGGTGACTGAGTGCTGTGGGTGGTGCTGGAGCGCTGTGGGGGGTGTCTGAGTGCTGTGGGTGGTGGTGGTGGTCCTGGCAGAGGGGCTGGGGTGTGCTCTGTAAGCAATGTTGAAGCTCCTCCATCACAGAACCCCAGAGTGCCAGCTTGGAAGGGACCCCAGGGACCACCTGCTGCAACCTTACTGGGTGCTGGTGGAGCTGGGCTGAGCTGGCTCAGCACCCTGCCAGGCTGGGGCTCAGCACTGCCCAGAGCCCACCACTGCCCCTGGCAGCTGATCCCAGGGTCTGACCATTGCCGTCTGCAGCCCAGGGGGTGGCCCAGCAGGGACCTGTCCCTACCACCTCTTGTCTTCTCCCTGGGACTGCTTGTAAGGAGCCACCCCTTATGTTCTGGTCCATGGCAGGGCTGCCAGGGCTGTGAGCATTCTGCCACAGCCCCTGGTGTCCTCTCTGTTGTTCTTCAGAGCAGCATTGCCCAAGGCTTTTCCTTCCCTCCTGTTTTCCTTCCCAGCAGCATTGTCCTTCTCCTGAGCTTTCCTTCTCTGGTTTCCTTCTCCTGAGCTTTCCTTCTCCTGTGCTCTCCTTCTCCTGTGCTCTCCTTCTCCTGAGCTTTCCTTCTCCTGAGCTTTCCTTCTCCTGAGCTTTCCTTCTCTGGTTTCCTTCTCCTGAGCTTTCCTTCTCCTGTGCTCTCCTTCTCCTGAGCTTTCCTTCTCTGGTTTCCTTCTCCTGAGCTTTCCTTCTCCTGAGCCAGCAGTGGCTCCAGTCCTTTCATGCAGTTCTCAGTCCTTAGTTGTGTGTTCAAGTGTTGTCCCCCAGGAAGTCCTCCTGTGTATTCCCGAGTGTTTGGACAGGGGTCTGGAGGAAGGGGGGGGGCTCTGCCTCCTCCTTCTCCATTTCCCTTCCCACACCCCTAGTACACACCAGGGGCCAGGAGGTGAATCCTTTGTCTCCCCATCCCCCCTGGCTGGGATACCTGATGGGTGGGGATGACCTGGTCATGCATATTCCCAAGGGCATGGATGGATGGCCCAGGGCCAGCAGCACAGGTGGTGTTCTCTCTGTTGAGCCACAGCAGGAGAGAGAGGATTTAGTCTCTCACAGGCTCCCAGTGCAGTCCCCACTGATGCCCTGACTGTTCCTCCTGTCAGCCTCTGCTCTCTTCCTGACCCAGCAGTGCTGGTCTCTGTCTCAGCACCCTCACAGGTGTGAAGGGACAAGCCTGAGGACCTGCCAGCTGCCCCCTGGCTGTGCAGCCTTGGGCAGGGTCTGATCACTGCAGCAGGAGGCTCAGAGTGTGGTCTCCAGGTGGTGCAGTCACAGAATCACAATGGTTGGAGCAGGAAGGGACCCCCAAAGCTCCTCCAGGCCACCCCCTGCCGCCAGCAGGGACAGCCCCAGCCAGAGCAGGCTGCTCACAGCCCCAACCAACCTCCCCTGCAGTGCTGCCAGGCATGGGGCAGCTCCCAGCTCTCTGGGCAGCCTGGGCCAGGTTCTCCCCACCCTCACTGCCAAACCTTTCTTCTTCTCTCCACTCTCAAGCTCCCTCTTGCCCTTTCCAACCATCCTCCCTTGTCCTGTCCCATCAGGCCCTGCTCAAAGCTCTGCCCCCAGCTCTCTGCTGGGCCCTTGAAGCACTGCAAGGCCACCAGAAGCTCTCCCTGGAGCCTTCTCCTCTGCAGGCTGCCCAAGGCCAACTCTCTCAGCCTGGCTCCCAGCAGAGGGCTTCCAGCCCTGCCAGCCCTGCTGTGGCCTCCTCTGGCCCTGCTCCCCCAGCTCCCTGTCTGTGCTGAGGGCTCCAGAGCTGCTCCAGCACCTGCAGGGTCTCTCAGCAGGGCAGTCATTCCCACAGCTGTCAGTCAGGGAAGCTCTCTGGCAGAGACCAGAGGCTTGTGACTCATTTCCATGTTGCCTACCTCTAGAAGCTGTTTTGGCTTCCAGGAGTTGGCAAATTGTGCTGGAGATGTGAGCAGGAAAATCCCCCAGGAGCAAAGCTGCCACATTAATGGCAGAGCTCTCAGTGCTCTCCCCTGGGCCTGAGCCAGCTGCCCAGAGCTCTGCTCCTGAGGTCAAGGCTGCCCTGGTTGTGTTCAGGAGCTCTCTGCCCCTGCTGCTGCCCTGCTCTGCCCAGCCCTGGCTCCCTGGCAGGTACTTGGTGGGGAAGGTTTGCAGCACAGGAAGGTTCAGCATTCTCCTCCAGTCTCCTGGGCTGCAGTGGAGCAGTGACCTCCTGTCCCCATCTGGAGTGCCTGATGGCCTGGAGATGTCCTGCTGCTTGCCTTTGCTGTGGGAGGCACAGGCACCCCTGCAGGTGGTGTCTGAAACCTCCTCTGGCTGGGCACTGCTTGGGGCACTGTTCAGGGTCCTGGAGGAGCCTGGTGCCAGATGCAGCCCCTTGGCTGCAGAGAGTGCTCCAGGGAGACCTCAGAGCAGCCTCCCAGGACCTGAAGGGCTCCAGGAGACCTGGGGAGGGACTTTGGACAAGGGCTGGGAGTGCCAGGATGAACAATGGCTTTGAGCTGGGAGAGAGGAGATGGAGACTGGAGATGAGGAAGAGATTGTTGAGAGTGAGGCTGGGGAGAGCCTGGCACAGGCTGCCCAGGGAGGCTGTGGCTGCCTCCTGCCTGGAGGTGTTCAGGGCCAGGCTGGATGAGGCCCTGAGCAACCTGGGCTGGGGGAGGGGTCCCTGCCCATGGCAGGGGCTGGCACTGGCTGATCTTGCAGGTCCCTTCCAGCCCATCCTGGGGCTCTGTGTCCTGAAGTCCCTTCCCTGGCCAGCTTGTGCAGAGCTGCAGTTGGCAGCCACAGCTGTGGGCACAGCACCCTGCCAGGGGCAGCAGAGATGCTTCCTGCTGCTGCCAGCCTGGAGGAGCTCTCCTGCAGTGCCCTTGCTCCTTCTGGTCTTGCAGCTCAGGCCAGGCCTGGCTCCTGGAGCTGCAGATCCCTGCTGCTGAGACTGCAGAGCATGGAATCAGCACAGCCAGGCTCCCACAGCCACCTGCCCTGAACCCTGCTGGGGGAGGCTCTGCTGGGGGAGGTTCTGCTGGGGCCACAGAGCTCCTCTGGCTGTGAGCTTTGCAAGCTGAGCAACTGGCACCACCCTCAGTCGATGCCCTCTGCCCTGGGCAGGCACTGCCCTGCCCAGAGAGAGACTTTCCCCTGCCTGGGCAGGCTCTTGTGGCACTGCCCAGCCCCACCACAGGCTGCCTCTGGGGGGAGAGAGTGGAGCTGTGGCGAGAGTCTGCAGTGTCTGGAGCTGGCTCTGCTCTCTGGCCCCCAGCTGCCTTCCCCTCCCCTGCTCTGCAGGGATCTCTGTCAGCAGCTGAGGGAGAGGAAGTCTCTGCTGGTGCTGGCCTGAAGCAGCTGGGGGAAGGAGCTGCTGCTGCAGAGCAGTGCTGCCTGGGGCAGGAGGTGGCAGCTACCAGGCCCTGCAGCCTGCTGGGCCAGCCCAGGCTGGGCATGAAGAACTGGGGAGCAGCCCTCTGGAGAATGACCTGGGGGGTACTGGTAGGTGAGAAGATGGCCAGGAACTGGCACCAGGCACTGACAGCCCCAGCCTGGCCTGGGCTGAGCCCCAGCAGGGTGGGCAGCAGGGGCAGGGAGGGGATTCTGCCCTCTGCTGTGCTCTGCTCAGACCTCCCCTGCAGGGCTGGGGCAGCTCTGGAGCCCTCAGCACAGCCAGGGAGCTGGGGGAGCAGGGCCAGAGGAGGCCACAGCAGTGCTGGCAGGGCTGGGGTGGTGCCCCTGGGCTGGGCACTGGGGAGGCCACTGCTGGAACCCTGGGCTCAGGTTTGGGCCTCTCACTGCAAGAAGGACTTTGAGAGGCTGAGCAGGGCCAAGGAAGGGCAACAGAGCTGGGGAAGGGTCTGGGGAGCAGGGCTGGGGAGGAGCAGCTGAGGGAGCTGGGGGGGTTGAGCCTGGAGAAGAGGAGGCTGAGGGAGACCTCCTTGCTCTCTGCAGCTCTGAGAGGAGGCTGCAGCCAGGGGGGGTTGGGCTCTTCTCCCAGGCAAGCAGCACCAGAACAAGAGGACACAGTCTCAAGCTGTGCCAGGGGAGGTTCAGGCTGGAGGTGAGGAAGAAATTCTTCCCAGAGAGATTGGCCACTGGGATGTGCTGCCCAGGGAGGTGGTGGAGTCCCCATCCCTGGAGGTGTTTAGGAAGAGCCTGGCTGAGGCCCTTGGTGCCATGGTTGAGTTGCTCAGATGGTGCTGGGGGAGAGGTTGGACTGGATGAGCTCAAAGGTCTTTTCCAGCCTGGTTCCTCTCCTCTCCTCCTGGGTCCCAGCTTGTCCCTGTTGCTCCTTCTGCTGTCCCTGGGCACCCCTGAGCAGAGCCTGGCACCTGCCCCCTGCCCCCCAGCCCTCTGACACTGGCAGGCAGTGATCAGATCCCTCTCAGCCTCCTCTCCAGCCTCAACAGCCCCAAGTCTTTTCCTCACAGCAGAGATGTTCAGTCCCTTCAGCATCCTCTTATTGGGCTCTCTGTCTCTCTGGAGCTGGGGAGCCCCAGGCTGGACACAGCACTGCAGCTGTGGTCCCAGCAGGGCAGAGCAGAGGGGACAGAACCTCCCCAGCCCTGCTGGCCACACTTCCCTTGCTGCAGCCCAGGCCTGCTGGCCTCCTGGCTGGGGCTGCTCTGTGGTGCTCCTGGAGCACATTGTTTGCCCTGGGTGTTTCTCTTGGGAGGTTTGAGAGAGGAGCTGGCTGGGAGTGAAGCCCTCTGTGCCCATGCCAGGCTGCCTCACACTGCAGTGCTTGCAGGATGGATCCCCAGAGGGGATGTGCTCAGCTCCCACTGCTCTGAGCCAGGTCAGGGAGCAGCCCTGGAGCCACAGGGGTGGTTAGGGAAGGACACTGCAGAGCAAGCCCAGTACTGCCAAGCCTGCTGCTAAACCATGATCCCAGCTTGGGAGCCCCTCCAGAGACTCCCCCACTGCCCTGGGCAGCCTGGGCCAGGCCTTGACAGCCCTCAAGGGGAAGAAATTGTTCCTCATGGCCAACCTGAACCTCCCCTGGGGCAGCCTGAGGCCTCTGCTCTTTTCTTACTGCTTGTTCCTTGGGAGCAGAGCCCAACCTCCCCTTGGCTCCAGCCTCCTCTCAGGGAGTTGCAGAGTGAGAAGGTCTCCCTTGGGTGTCCTTCTCTTCAGACCTCACTCCAGGGGCCTATTCCACCCCTTTGCCCCAGCCCCTCTAGCCCAGCCCAGCATCCTGAGGCAGGGTCACCCAGGGCCGTGCTGGCTCAGCTCTGCTTCCTTTTAAAGCATCCAAATCCTGCTCCCTGCTGGCCTGGGGCAGGGCTCAGGGCGGCTGCATGCCCAGCAGGCCCCCTGCAGGCTTCTTCAGACCTGTGCTGGAAGGTCTCAGGTGTCCTGACTCACAAAGTGCAGAGCTGTGGGGTGCAAGTATGTGAGAGGAACAGCCAGTGGCCCTGGGCTGTGCTCTGCCACTACCCAGGGGACAGAATCAGAATGGCTTGGGTTAGAAGAGACCTCCAAAGGTCACCCACTCCAACCCCCTCTGCAGGGGCGCAGAGCCACAGAGCTGCCAGGGCTGGAAGGGAGCTCAAGGCTCAGCCAGCCCCAACCCCCTGCCATGCCCAGGGACACCTCACACCACAGCAGGTTGCTCACAGCCACCTCCAGCCTGGCTGCAAACACCTCCAGGCAGGAGGCTTCCACCACCTCCCTGGGCAGCCTGTGCCAGGCTCTCACCACCCTGCTGGGGAACAACTTCTTCCTCACAGCCAATCTCCATCTCCCCACTTCCAGCTCTGCTCCATCCCCCCAGTCCTATCCCTCCCTGACACCCCAGAGCAGAGGGGCAGGATCCTCTCCCTCCACCTCTGGCAATGGGCACTGGCAGCACTGGCAGCTGAGCTGCCCTTGGCCTTCTGGGCTGCCAGTGCCCATTGCTGGCTCCCTGCCCAGGCCTGATTCCTGCCCCCTATCCCTCCCTGACACCCTCCAAAGTCCCTCCCCAGCTTTCCTGCGGCCCCCTGCAGATTCTGGAAGGCCACAATGAGGTCTCCTGGGAGCCTTCTCCTCTCCAGCCTGCACAACCCCAACTCCCTCAGGCTGTGCTCACAGCAGAGCAGCTCCAGCCCTCTGCTCCTCCTCGGGGCCCTTCTCTGGACACCTTCCAGCCCCTCCAGAGCCTTCCTGGCACAGAGGCTCCAGAGCTGGCCCCAGAGCTCCAGCTGTGGTCTCAGCAGAGTGGAGCAGAGGGGCAGCATCCCTTCCCTTGACCTCCCCTGGATCCTGCCCCTGGGTGCCTGCAGGGCTGGGAGCCCAGGCAGCTCCCTGGGCCAGCTGTGGCTTGCAGAAGCCTTGGGGCTGTGCTGGGTGGGAGGAGAGAGCTGTGTGTGATGTGCTGTCCTCTTGCTTTCCCCCAGCCTATGCAAGCTGCCAGATGCCCTACAGATGAGCTGTCCCTGACCAACTGTGCTGTGGTGAACGAGAAGGACTTCCCCTCCGGGCAGTAAGTGTCTGCTGGGGCTGGCAGGGGCCTCACACCCAGGGAGGGGGCAGCCAAAGGGCATTCCCAAGGCTGCTGCTGCCTCTGGGGACCCTGCTGGTGCCTCCTGCTCACCCCTGGGGACCCTGCTGGTGCCTCCTGCTCACCCTGGGGACCCTGATGGTGCCTCCTGCCCACCTCTGGGGAGCCTGAGTTGTGGCTGCAGGAGGCTTTCCAGGCTGCTTCCTGCTGCAGATGCATTCAGGCTTCCTGCTGCAGATGCACTCAGGCTTCCTGCTGCAGATGCCCTCAGGCTTCCTGCTGCAGATGCATTCAGGCTTCCTGCTGCAGATGCATTCAGGCTTCCTGCTGCAGATGCATTCAGGCTTCCTGCTGCAGATGCATTCAGGCTTCCTGCTGCAGATGCCTTCAGGCTTCCTGCTGCAGATGCCTTCAGGCTTCCTGCTGCAGATGCATTCAGGCTTCCTGCTGCAGATGCACTCAGGCTTCCTGCTGCAGATGCACTCAGGCTTCCTGCTGCAGATGCACTCAGGCTTCCTGCTGCAGATGCCGTCAGGCTTCCTGCTGCAGATGCTCTCAGGCTTCCTGCTGCAGATGCATTCAGGCTTCCTGCTGCAGATGCACTCAGGCTTCCTGCTGCAGATGCATTCAGGCTTCCTGCTGCAGATGCATTCAGGCTTCCTGCTGCAGATGCCCTCAGGCTTCCTGCTGCAGATGCCCTCAGGCTTCCTGCTGCAGATGCATTCAGGCTTCCTGCTGCAGATGCACTCAGGCTTCTTGCTGCAGATGCATTCAGGCTTCCTGCTGCAGATGCACTCAGGCTTCCTGCTGCAGATGCATTCAGGCTTCCTGCTGCAGATGCATTCAGGCTTCCTGCTGCAGATGCACTCAGGCTTCCTGCTGCAGATGCATTCAGGCTTCCTGCTGCAGATGCACTCAGGCTTCCTGCTGCAGATGCATTCAGGCTTCCTGCTGCAGATGCACTCAGGGCTTCCTGCTGCAGATGCACTCAGGCTTCCTGCTGCAGATGCACTCAGGGCTTCCTGCTGCAGATGCACTCAGGCTTCCTGCTGCAGATGCATTCAGGCTTCCTGCTGCAGATGCACTCAGGCTTCCTGCTGCAGATGCATTCAGGCTTCCTGCTGCAGATGCATTCAGGCTTCCTGCTGCAGATGCTCTCAGGCTTCCTGCTGCAGATGCACTCAGGCTTCCTGCTGCAGATGCATTCAGGCTTCCTGCTGCAGATGCATTCAGGCTTCCTGCTGCAGATGCACTCAGGCTTCCTGCTGCAGGTGCATTCAGGCTTCCTGCTGCAGATGCACTCAGGCTTCCTGCTGCAGATGCTCTCAGGCTTCCTGCTGCAGATGCACTCAGGCTTCCTGCTGCAGGTACATTCAGGCTTCCTGCTGCAGATGCATTCAGGCTTCCTGCTGCAGATGCACTCAGGCTTCCTGCTGCAGATGCACTCAGGGCTTCCTGCTGCAGATGCCCTCAGGCTTCCTGCTGCAGATGCATTCAGGCTTCCTGCTGCAGATGCATTCAGGCTTCCTGCTGCAGATGCATTCAGGCTTCCTGCTGCAGATGCACTCAGGCTTCCTGCTGCAGATGCATTCAGGCTTCCTGCTGCAGGTGCACTCAGGGCTGCAGATGCCTGCTGCTGCAGATGCACTCAGGCTTCCTGCTGCAGATGCACTCAGGCTTCCTGCTGCAGATGCCCTCAGGCTTCCTGCTGCAGATGCATTCAGGCTTCCTGCTGCAGATGCATTCAGGCTTCCTGCTGCAGATGCATTCAGGCTTCCTGCTGCAGATGCCCTCAGGCTTCCTGCTGCAGATGCATTCAGGCTTCCTGCTGCAGATGCACTCAGGCTTCCTGCTGCAGATGCACTCAGGCTTCCTGCTGCAGATGCCGTCAGGCTTCCTGCTGCAGATGCATTCAGGCTTCCTGCTGCAGATGCACTCAGGCTTCCTGCTGCAGATGCACTCAGGCTTCCTGCTGCAGATGCACTCAGGCTTCCTGCTGCAGATGCATTCAGGCTTCCTGCTGCAGATGCCCTCAGGCTTCCTGCTGCAGATGCTCTCAGGCTTCCTGCTGCAGATGCATTCAGGCTTCCTGCTGCAGATGCACTCAGGCTTCCTGCTGCAGATGCATTCAGGCTTCCTGCTGCAGATGCATTCAGGCTTCCTGCTGCAGATGCCCTCAGGCTTCCTGCTGCAGATGCCCTCAGGCTTCCTGCTGCAGATGCATTCAGGCTTCCTGCTGCAGATGCACTCAGGCTTCTTGCTGCAGATGCATTCAGGCTTCCTGCTGCAGATGCACTCAGGCTTCCTGCTGCAGATGCCTTCAGGCTTCCTGCTGCAGATGCATTCAGGCTTCCTGCTGCAGATGCATTCAGGCTTCCTGCTGCAGATGCACTCAGGCTTCCTGCTGCAGATGCATTCAGGCTTCCTGCTGCAGATGCACTCAGGCTTCCTGCTGCAGATGAATTCAGGGCTTCCTGCTGCAGATGCATTCAGGCTTCCTGCTGCAGATGCACTCAGGGCTTCCTGCTGCAGATGCACTCAGGCTTCCTGCTGCAGATGCACTCAGGGCTTCCTGCTGCAGATGCACTCAGGCTTCCTGCTGCAGATGCATTCAGGCTTCCTGCTGCAGATGCACTCAGGCTTCCTGCTGCAGATGCATTCAGGCTTCCTGCTGCAGATGCATTCAGGCTTCCTGCTGCAGATGCTCTCAGGCTTCCTGCTGCAGATGCACTCAGGCTTCCTGCTGCAGATGCATTCAGGCTTCCTGCTGCAGATGCATTCAGGCTTCCTGCTGCAGATGCACTCAGGCTTCCTGCTGCAGGTGCATTCAGGCTTCCTGCTGCAGATGCACTCAGGCTTCCTGCTGCAGATGCTCTCAGGCTTCCTGCTGCAGATGCACTCAGGCTTCCTGCTGCAGGTACATTCAGGCTTCCTGCTGCAGATGCATTCAGGCTTCCTGCTGCAGATGCACTCAGGCTTCCTGCTGCAGATGCACTCAGGGCTTCCTGCTGCAGATGCCCTCAGGCTTCCTGCTGCAGATGCATTCAGGCTTCCTGCTGCAGATGCATTCAGGCTTCCTGCTGCAGATGCATTCAGGCTTCCTGCTGCAGATGCACTCAGGCTTCCTGCTGCAGATGCATTCAGGCTTCCTGCTGCAGGTGCACTCAGGCTTCCTGCTGCAGATGCACTCAGGCTTCCTGCTGCAGATGCACTCAGGCTTCCTGCTGCAGGTGCATTCAGGCTTCCTGCTGCAGGTGCACTCAGGGCTTCCTGCTGCAGATGCACTCAGGCTTCCTGCTGCAGGTACATTCAGGTTTCCTGCTGCAGATGCACTCAGGCTTCTTGCTGCAGATGCATTCTGGTTTCCTGCTGCAGATGCACTCAGGCTTCCTGCTGCAGGTACATTCAGGTTTCCTGCTGCAGGTGCACTCAGGCTTCTTGCTGCAGATGCATTCTGGTTTCCTGCTGCAGATGCACTCAGGCTTCTTGCTGCAGATGCATTCTGGTTTCCTGCTGCAGATGCACTCAGGCTTCCTGCTGCAGGTGCACTCAGGCTTCCTGCTGCAGATGCATTCTGGTTTCCTGCTGCAGATGCACTCAGGCTTCTTGCTGCAGATGCATTCTGGTTTCCTGCTGCAGATGCACTCAGGCTTCCTGCTGCAGATGCACTCAGGCTTCCTGCTGCAGATGCACTCTGGTTTCCTGCTGCAGATGCACTCAGGCTTCCTGCTGCAGATGCATTCAGGCTTCCTGCTGCAGATGCTCTCAGGCTTCCTGCTGCAGATGCATTCAGGCTTCCTGCTGCAGATGCATTCAGGGCTTCCTGCTGCAGATGCATTAGGGCTTCCTGCTGCAGATGCACTCAGGCTTCCTGCTGCAGATGCTCTCAGGCTTCCTGCTGCAGATGCATTCAGGCTTCCTGCTGCAGATGCCTTCAGGCTTCCTGCTGCAGATGCCTTCAGGCTTCCTGCTGCAGGTGCACTCAGGCTTCCTGCTGCAGGTGCACTCAGGCTTCCTGCTGCAGGTGCACTCAGGCTTCCTGCTGCAGGTGCACTCAGGGCTTCCTGCTGCAGATGCATTCAGGCTTCCTGCTGCTGCCTCCTCTTGACCACTCTGAGCACTGAGCTTGCTTGCAGCCTGCTGCAGCCACAGTCACGGAGTAGCTTTGGCTGGAAGAGAGCTCCAAGCTCAGCCAGCCCAGCCCTCCCCTGGGGCTGGGGGCAGTGTCCCTGCCCATGGCCTGGCTGAGCTTTAGGGCACCTTGCACCCAACCCTTCTGTGGTTCTGTGCCTGGGGTCACAGTGAGACACTGCAGAGATCAGGGTTGCAAAGTCACAGCAGAATGGAGCAGGGCCCAAGAGATGCAGCTCCCCCTGCTCTGGGGGGATGCATTTTGGGCACCTCCTGTGTTCACAGAGCCACAGAGCAGATCTGGCTGGAAGAGAGCTCCAAGCTCACCCAGTCCAGCCCCTGACCCAGCACTGCAGGCTCAGCACCAAACCATGGCCCTAAGCACCAGGGCCCTGCTGCTTGCACACCCCCAGGCATGCTGACTCCAGCACTGCCCTGGGCAGCCTCTGCCAATGCCTGAGATCCCTTCCAGGGCACAAAGATTTCCTGAGCTCCAGCCTGAGCCTCCCCTGGGGCAGCCTGGAACCACTGCCTCTGCTCCTGGCCCTTGGCACCAAGGAGCAGAGGCTGTCCCCTGCTCACTGCAACCTCCCTGCAGGGAGCTGCAGAGAGCAAGGAGGTCTCCCTCAGCCTTCTCTGCTCCACAGTGCACACCCCCGGCTCCCACAGCTGCTCCTCCCCAGCCCTGCTCCCCAGACCCTTCCCCAGCTCTGTTGCCCTTCCCTGGCCCTTCTCAGCCTCTCAAAGTCCTCCTTGCAGTGAGAGGCCCAAACCTGACCCCAGGATTCTAGCTGTGGCCTCCTCAGTGCCCAGCCCAGGGGCACCATCCCTGCCCTACTCCTGCTGCCCACAGCATTGCTGCTCCAGCCCAGGCTGCTGGAGGCCTTCTTGGCCCCCTGGGCACTGCTACCTCAGCTTCAGCTGCTGCTGCCAAACCCTACCCTGGTCCTTCTGCACAGGCAGTTTCCATCCCCTCTGCCCCCAGGCTGGAGCCTTCCTGGGGCTGTTGTGCCCCAGTGCAGGGCCCCTGGGGCAGGAGGAGCTGGAGCAGGAGGAAGCACATCCTGCAGCTGGAGTTCTGGGAGGCTGCTGGGTGATTTGTGGCCAGGTCCCACAGAGAGTCCCAGCAGAGCTGCACTGGAGCAAGGAGCTGTGGCTCCAGCCTCCTCACCCTCCCTGCCACCAGCCCCCAGCAGCTGCTGGAAGGCTTTTGCTGGCTCCCTGCTCTGCTGGGGGGCAGCTGCTCCTGGCTGTGTTGAGGCTGTGCAGGCTCCACGTTCCCTCCTGTCCCCAGGGGCTGAGGCCTCTGCCAGCTGTGGCTGAGGCTGTGCTGTGCTCTGGGGGCAGCCCATGCAGAGCTGTGTCCCGCTCTGTGGGGCTGAGCTGACTGTGCAGAGCACATGGAGCTGAGGCAGGGAGGGAGGACAGCAGCCTGGGCCTGGGCTCCTGCCATGCTTCAGCCAGCCCTGAGCTTCTGAGCATGGGGGAGAGCTGGGGGCAGCACCCCAGGAGGGGGTGGCCTGTTGGGAGTGCAGGTTGAGGCAGGTGTGAGGATGTGAAACCTGTTCCACCATCTCCCCTGCAAGCACAGAGTCCCAGCAGGGTAGGGGGTGGGGAGGACCTGTGGTGATTTTCAGAATAAACCAAACCAGGTTGGAAGAGACCTTCAAGATCATCCTGTCCAACCCATCAACCAATCCAACACCACCCAAACAGCTAACCCATGGCACCAAGCAGCCCAGCAAGTCTCCTCCTGAACACCTCCAGTGATGGGGACTCCACCACCTCCCCAGGCAGCACATTCCCATGGCCAATCTCTCTCTCTGTGTAGAACTTCTTCCTAACCTCCAACCTGAACCTCCCCTGGCACAGCCTGAGACTGTGTCCTCTTGTTCTGGTGCTGGGTACCTGGGAGAAGAGCCCAACCCCCACCTGGCTCCAACCTCCCTGCAGGGAGGTGCAGAGAGCAAGAAGGTCTCCCCTGAGCCTCCTCTTCTGCAGGCTAAGCAACCCCAGCTCCCTCAGCCTCTCCTCCCAGGGCTGTGCTCCAGACCCCTCCCCAGCTTTCTTGCCCTTCTCTGGACACCTTCCAGCAGCTCAACCTCTTTCCTAACCTCAGGAGCCCAGAACTGGACACAGGACTCAAGGTGTGGCCTGACCAGTGCAGTGTACAGGGGCAGAATGACCTCCCTGCTCCTGCTGGCCACACTCTTCCTGCTGCAGGCCAGGATGCCCTTGGCCCTCTTGGCTGCCTGGGCACACTGCAGGCTCATGTTCAGCCTACCATCAACCAGTACCCCCAGGTCCCTCTCTGCCTGGCTGCTCTCAGCCACTCTGCCCCCAGCCTGTAGCACTGCCTGGGGTTGCTGTGGCCAATGTGCAGCCCCTGGCACTTGGATGTGTTCAATCTCCTGCCATTGGCCTCTGCCCCTCTGCCCAGCCTGTCGAGGTCTCTCTGCAGAGCCTCTCTACCCTCCAGCAGATCAACTCCAGATCATCCAGCCCAGCCCTCTGCTCCAGCAGGGCACCCACAGCAGCTTGCCCAGCAGCACAGTGCCCAGGGGGGGTTGGAAGCTCTCCAGAGGAGACTCCACAACCTCTCTGGGCAGCCTGCTCCAGGCCTCCAGCAGCCTCACACCAAACAACTTTCTCCGCCTGCTCAGATGGAACCTCCTGGGTGCCACCTTGTGCCCCCTGCCCCTTGTCCTGTCCCTGGGCACCACTGAGCAGAGCCTGGCCCCAGCCTCTTGTCCCCCAGCCTTTAGCTCTTGCTGAGCATTGCTCAGCTCCCCTCTGGGGCTGCTCTTGTGCAGGCTCTCAGCCCCAGGGCTCTCAGCCTTTGCTCCTCACAGAGCTGCTCCAGGCCCCTCAGCAGGGCCCCATCCTCTTTAACATCTTCATTGATGATCTGGATGAGGGCATTGAGTCAGTCAGCAGCAAATTTGCAGCTGACAGCAAGCTGGGAGCAGATGTTGGTCAGTGAGAGGGCAGAAGGGCTCTGCAGAGGGACCTTGCCAGGCTGGGCAGATGGGCAGAGGCCAACAGGACGGCATTCAACAAGTCCAAGTGCCAGGGGCTGCACTTGGGCCACAGCAGAGCTACAGGCTGGGGGCAGAGTGGCTGAGAGCTGCCAAACAGAGAGGGGCCTGGGGGTGCTGATTGACAGCTGCCTGAACATGAGTCAGCAGTGTGCCCAGGGGGCCAAGAGGGCCAAGGGCATCCTGGCCTGCAGCAGGAAGAGTGTGGCCAGCAGGAGCAGGGAAGTCCTTGTGCCCTGTGCTCAGCACTGCTGAGGCCACACCTTGAGTCCTGTGTCCAGTTCTGGGCTCCTGAGGTTAGGAAAGAGGTTGAGCTGCTGGAAGGTGTCCAGAGAAGGGCAAGAAAGCTGGGGAGGGGTCTGGAGCACAGCCCTGGGAGGAGAGGCTGAGGGAGCTGGGGTTGCTTAGCCTGCAGAGGAGGAGGCTCAGGGGAGACCTTCTTGCTCTCTGCAACTCCCTGCAGGGAGGTTGTAGCCAGGTGGGGGTTGGTCTCTTCTCCCAGGCACCCAGCAGCAGAACAAGAGGACACAGTCTCAAGCTGTGCCAGGGGAGGTTCAGGCTGGAGGTGAGGAGAAAGTTCTTCACTGAGAGAGTTGTTGGCCACTGGGATGTGCTGCCCAGGGAGGTGGTGGAGTCCCCATCCCTGGAGGTGTTCCAGAGGGGATTGGATGTGGCACTTGGTGCCTGGGTCTGGTCATGAGGTCTGTGGGGACAGCTTGGACTCGATGATCCTCGAGGTCTCTTCCAACCTTGGTGATACTCTGAGACTGCAGCTTTGTGGCCTCTGCTGTTTCAGTTCCCCCTGCACTCTGGGCTCCCTGTGCAGTGCCTGCTCTGTGCTGCTGGGCTAAAGCTTGTGGCTTTTCCTTCCTAGCAGCAGAGGGAGGCTGCTGAGGGCAGCAGGAGCAGTGCAAAGCCCTGCTGGCTGTGTGCTGAGGTCCCCTCTGCTCTCTCCTGCAGGCATGTCGTTGTGAAGACCTCTCCCAACCACAAGTACATCTTCACCCTCAGGACTCATCCCTCGGTGGTTCCTGGCAGCATTGCCTTCAGCTTGCCTCAGGTAGGTATCCCCTGAGTGCCTCTCCCTGCAGGAGCAGCACAGCCTCTGTGGGGCCAGGCCTGAGGAGAGCTTCTGCCTGGGGGAGATTGAACACATCCAAGTGCCAGGGGCTGCACTTGGGCCACAGCAACCCCAGGCAGTGCTGCAGGCTGGGGGCAGAGTGGCTGAGAGCAGCCAGGCAGAGAGGGACCTGGGCGTGCTGGTGGACAGCAGCTGAACAAGAGCCAGCAGTGTGCCCAGGGTGTCAAGTAGGCCAAGGGCATCCTGGCCTGCAGCAGGAAGAGTGTGGCCAGCAGGAGCAGGGAAGTCCTTGTGCCCTGTGCTCAGCACTGCTGAGGCCACACCTGGAGTCCTGTGTCCAGTTCTGGGCTCCTCAGGTTAGGAAAGAGGTTGAGCTGCTGGAAGGTGTCCAGAGCAGGGCAAGAAAGCTGGGGAGGGGTCTGGAGCACAGCCCTGGGAGGAGAGGCTGAGGGAGCTGGGGTTGCTTAGCCTGGAGAAGAGGAGGCTCAGGGGAGACCTTCTTGCTCTCTGCAACTCCCTGCAGGGAGGTTGGAGCCAGGTGGGGGTTGGTCTCTTCTGCCAGGCAAGCAGCAGCAGAACAAGAGGACACAGTCTCAAGCTGTGCCAGAGGAGGTTGAGGCTGGAGGTGAGGAGAAAGTTCTTCCCAGTAAGAGAGATTGGCCACTGGGATGTGCTGCCCAGGGAGGTGGTGGAGTCCCCATCCCTGGAGGTGTTTAGGAAGAGCCTGGCTGAGGCCCTTGGTGCCATGGTTGAGTTGCTCAGATGGTGCTGGGGGAGAGGTTGGACTGGATGAGCTCTGAGGTCTTTTCCAACCTGGTTGATTCTGTGATTCTTAGGAGGCCAGGGTGAGACTCCTGTTGATGAGGAGCAGCACAGCACAGCACAGCACTGACTGCTGTGGAAAATCATTCTCAAACCATCCTGAGCAGAGCTCTGCAGCTGAGCAGCCAGGGCACAGCTGTGAGAAGTTCTCTCTGAGCTGTCCTAGGACTTGGTCTCAAAGGTCTTTTCCTTCCTGGTTCATCCCATCCCATCCCATCCCATCCCATCCCATCCCATCCCATCCCATCCCATCCCATCCCATCCCATCCCTGCAGGAGTCTCTGCTGCAGGGCTGGCTTCTGGCAGCAGCAGCTCAGGGAGACTTTTCCTATGGCTGGAGCAAACTTGCTCTGTGCTTTGGTGTGAGTTGGGTGCTTGGGGAGCTGAGGGCAGCAGGAGATGTTTGCCTTGCCCTCTGCAGAGCCACCCCAGCCAGCCTGTGCCAGGAGGGAAGCCTCAGCAGGCTCTGCTCTCTCCTGGCAGTGCTTAGTGCCCCTGGCTGCCCTGCCCCTGAGCACTGTTCTTTGCCTTGCTGCTGGCTCAAGGAGCTGCTGGAAGCTTTCCTGCCTGGATTCAGTCAGCAGTTCCAGATGCAAAGAGCCTTTGAGTGCCTCCAGGGGAGGCCACTTGTGTGCCCCTGACTTATAGTATCACAGTATCCTAGTATCAGTCAGGGTTGGAAGGGACCACAAGGATCAGCCAGTTCCAACCCCCCTGCCATGGGCAGGGACACCCCACACTAGATCAGCCTGGCCACAGCCTCAGCCAGCCTGGCTGCAAACACCTCCAGGGCTGGGGCCTCAACCACCTCCCTGCACAACCCATTGCAGGGCTTCACCACTCTCCTGGGGAAGAACTTCCTCCTCCCCTCCAGCCTCAATCTCCCCACCTCCAGCTTCATTCCATTCCCCCCAGTCCTATCACTGCCTGAGAGCCTGAGCAGTCCCTCCCCAGCCTTCTTGGAGCCCCCTGCAGATCCTGGAAGGCCACAATGAGGTCACCTCAGAGCCTTCTCTTCTCCACACTGAACAGCCCCAACTCCTTCAGTCTGTGCTCACAGCAGAGCAGCTCCAGCCCTCTGCTTCTCCTCCTGGCCCTGCTCTGGACACCTTTCAGCCCCTCGAGATCCCTCTTGCCATAGGGGCTCCAGAACTGGAGGCAGGACTCCAGGTGGGATCTCCCCAGAGCTGAGCAGAGGGGGAGAATCACCTCCCTTGCCCTGCTGGCCACACTTCTCCTGCTGCAGCCCAGGCTCTGCTTGGCTTTCTGGGCTGCAAGTGCACACTGAGAGCTCCTGCTGAGCTTCTCCTCCCCCAGCACCCCCAAGGCTCTCTCCTCAGGGCTGCTTTCCAGCCAGTCCCTGCCCAGCCTGCATTTGTGCCTGGGATTGCCTCCAGCCAGCTGCAGGACCCTGCCCTTGCTCTTGTTGCACCTCCTGAGGTTGGCTTGTGCCCACCTCTGCAGCCTGCCCAGCTCCCTCTGGATGGATCCCTTCCCTCCAGCTGTCTGCTGCCCCACACAGCTTGGTGTCATCAGCAACCCTGCTGAGGCTGCACTCAGTGCCACTGGCCATGGCACCCACAGAGATGTTGAACAAGGCTGGGCCCAGGGCTGATCCCTGAGGGACTCTGCTTGTCCCTGGCCTCCCCTGGGCCATGGAGCCATGGACAGCCACTCTTTGGGTGCAGCCATCAAGCCAGTTCCTTATCCATCCAGTGGTCACCCATCACACCCATGTGTCACCAGCTTGGTTGCCAGGCTTCACAGGCCCAGTGCTGGCAGGAGAAGCACTGCAGCTTCTCCCCAGCCCTGCCCTGCTGGGCACCAGTGCCTGGCTGGTCAGGTGAGGGGGGGGTCAGGGGAGGAGGGCTTCTTCCTGGCCTCACAGGTGAGCAGTGGAAGCTGTGAAGCCTGAGATGCAGAGCTATGGAAGCAGAAGTTGATTTTACCCTCCTGGGAGTCCAGGCAGGACCCCTGGGACCTCCTGCTCTGGGCTGTGGCTTCCCCAGCAGCTCCAGGTCCTTCCTGTGCTGGGGCCCCAGAGCTGGAGGCAGTGCTGCAGGTGGGGGCTGAGCAGAGCAGAGCAGAGGGCAGAATCCCCTCCCTGTGCTGCTGCTCTCCCTGCTCTGGCTGCAGCTCAGCACTCAGCTGGCTCTGGGCTGCCAGGGACCACTGCTGGCTCCTGGGGACTTTGTCACCACCTGACCCCCCCAAGGCCTTCTCCTGCAGGCTGCTCTGGAGCCACTCCTCAGCCAGGCTGGGTCTGAGCCTGGGATTGCCCTGAGCCAGCTGCAGGAACCTTGCTCTTGGCCTTGCTGAGCTTCCTGAGCAGTTTGTAGGTCTTGGTCCTCTGAGCAGTTTTGCTTTGGGTTGTGCTGCACCTTGGAGCTGCTCAGAGCTGGCAGCTGGGTGGGAGCTGTGCAGTGACCCTGCAGTGTGTCACAGCCTCTGCAGTGTGAGCAGCAGCTGAGCCCTGGCCACTCCAGTCCTGCTGCCTCCAAGAGGTAAGGGGAAGGAGGTTGGCAGGAGAGCCTCCTGAGCTCTGGATCCCAGGGCTCTGGTTGGTTTGCTGTGCATGTGGGGCTCTGGCAGGTCCCATTCTGCCCTTCCTTGCTGCTTCTGAGGCACCTGCTGGGGCTGAAGCTCAGGAGGGACAAGGACCTGCTGGAGAGGCTCCAGTGGGGGGCAGTGAGGATGATCAGGGGACTGCAGCACTGCCTGGGGAGGAGAGGCTGAGGGACCTGGGGCTGTTCAGCTTGGAAAGGAGAAGGCTGAGAGGGGATTTAATCAATGGCTATCAATAGCTGAGGGCTGGGGGGCAGGAGGGAGGGGCCAGGGCCAGGCTCTGCTCACTGTGCCCTGGGATAGGCCAAGGGGCAATGGATGGAAGCTGCAGCCCAGGAGGTTGCAGCTCAGCATGAGGAGGAACTTCTGCACTGTGAGGCTCCCAGAGGCCTGGAGCAGGCTGCCCAGAGAGGTTGTGGAGTCTCCTGCTCTGGAGCCTTCCCAGCCCTGCCTGGATGTGTTCCTGTGGGACCTGTGCTGGAGTCTCTGCTCCTGCTCTGGCAGGGGGCTGGGCTGGAAGTTCTCTTTGGGTCCCTGTCAAGCCCTGAAGTGTTTCTCTTCTCTCCACAGAGGAAGTGGGCTGGGCTCTCCATCGGCCAGGAGATCGACGGTAAGTCAGCAGCGGCTCACCTGCAGGGGGCTCCGGGCAGCGGAGCTGCGGGCTCCGGGCTGAGGAGCAGCTCGGCAGAGGGCTCTCCAGGGAGAAGCTCTCCAGGGAGAAGGTCTCCAGGGAGAGCTTTTCCAGGCAGAGGTTCTCCATGGTTAGGTTTCCTCGGAGGGGTTTGCTGTGCCTGCTGGTGTGTGCAGGAGAGGCTGGAGCCTGCCAGGAAGAATGGATGCATTTCATCCCTCCCTCAGCAGGGCAGCAGCTGCTCTGCCAGCCCTGGGCTGTGTCTGGTGCAAGTGAGGCCCTGCCTGCAGCCTGACTCCTGTTGCTTTCTGGGGCCCTGTCTGACTCCTGCTGTTCCTTTCAGGGTCCCTCTCTGACCCCTGCAGGGTCCCTGCCTGGAGTCTTGACTCCTGCTGTAGCTTTCTGGGGCCCTACCTGCAGTCTGACTCCTGCTGTTCCTTTCAGGGTCCCTGCCAGGAGTCTGCCTCCCGCTGTCCTGGGGCCCTGTGTGCCTCCTGCAGTTGCTCTCTGGTCCCTGCCTGAGCCCTGCTGTCCTGGGGCCCTGTGTGCCTCCTGGGTCCCTGCCTGAGCCCTGCTGTGCTGGGGCCCTGTGTGCCTCCTGCAGTTGCTCTCTGGGTCCCTACCTGAGCCCTGCTGTGCTGGGGCCCTGTCTGACTCCTGCAGTTGCTCTCTGGTCCCTACCTGAGCCCTGCTGTCCTGGGGCCCTGTGTGCCTCCTGCAGTTGCTCTCTGGGTCCCTACCTGATCCCTGCTGTCCTGGGGCCCTGTGTGCCTCCTGCAGTTGCTCTCTGGTCCCTACCTGAGCCCTGCTGTGCTGGGGCCCTGTGTGCCTCCTGCAGTCCCTGCTGAGCCCTCTGTGGTGGGGGTCCCTGCCTGAGCCCTGCTGTGCTGGGGCCCTGTGTGCCTCCTGCAGTTGCTCTCTGGTCCCTACCTGATCCCTGCTGTCCTGGGGCCCTGTGTGCCTCCTGCAGTTGCTCTCTGGGTCCCTGCCTGAGCCCTGCTGTGCTGGGGCCCTGTGTGCCTCCTGCAGTTGCTCTCTGGGTCCCTGCCTGAGCCCTGCTGTGCTGGGGCCCTGTGTGCCTCCTGCAGTTGCTCTCTGGTCCCTACCTGATCCCTGCTGTGCTGGGGCCCTGTGTGCCTCCTGCAGTTGCTCTCTGGTCCCTACCTGAGCCCTGCTGTGCTGGGGCCCTGTGTGCCTCCTGCAGTTGCTCTCTGGGTCCCTGCCTGAGCCCTGCTGTCCTGCTGTGCCTGCAGTGTCCCTGTACAGCTTTGACAAGGCCAAGCAGTGCATTGGGACCATGACCATCGAGATTGACTTCCTGCAGAAGAAGAACATCGACTCCAACCCCTATGACAGCGACAAGATGGCAGCAGAGTTCATCCAGCAGTTCAACAGCCAGGCCTTCTCCGTGGGCCAGCAGGTCAGGCTGCAGGGCAGGAGCTGGGGAGGGAGCTGCCTGTGCTGAGGGCAGGCCAGCAGAGTGCCTGGGCTGGGCTGGGCAGGGCAGTGAGGGGCAGGAGTGGCTGCTGGAGGAGCAGCTGAAGCAGCCTGGCTGGCACTGGCAGCAGGAGCAGTGCTCTAAGATCAGCCTCTGCCCCAGCTGAGGACCTCTGGCTGTGAGGAAAGTGCCAGGGCTGCAGGCAGCTGGGGTCAGCCTCCCTCTGGCCTGGGTGGTTACAGACTGACAGAATGGTTTGGGTTGGGAGGGACCTTTGGAGGCCATCTGGCCCAGCCCCCTGCAGCCAGCAGGGACAGCCCCAGCCAGGGCAGGCTGCTCACAGCCCCAAACAACCTCCCCTGCAGTGGTGTCAGGGATGAGGCAGCTCCCAGCTCTCTGGGCAGCCTGTGCCAGGCTCTCCCCAGCCTCACTCTCAACAATTCCTTCCTCCTCTCCACTCTCAGTCTCTCCTCTCCCAGCTCAAAGCCACTGTTCCTCATCCTGGCACTCCCAGCCCTTGTTCAAAGTCCCTCTCCAGCTCTCCTGAAGCCCTTCAGGTCGTGGGAGGCTGCTCTGAGGTCTCCCTGGAGCCTTCTCCAGACTGAGCAGCCCCAATTCTCCCATCCTGTCCCCACAGGGAAGGTTCTCCACCCCTCTGAGCATCTGTGTGGCCTCCAGTGGACCTGCTCCAGCACTTCCATGTCCTTCTTGTGCTGGGGTGTCAGGAGATGCCACAGGACATGTGGCTGGGGAGAAAAGGAAAGGAAAGAAGCTTTTTGTGGAGGGAGAGGTTTTCTTGGAGTGTTTGCAGCTGCCCTCATGTTGTGCCACTTCTGCTCTGTTACTGTTAAGTACAGGACATGGAAGGGACATGGAAGGGTCATGGTCATAGAACTGTCAGGGTTGGAAGGGAGCTCAAGGCTCAGCCAGCTCCAACCCCCTGCCATGGGCAGGGACACCTCACACCACAGCAGGTTGCTCACAGCCACCTCCAGCCTGGCTGCAAACACCTCCAGGCAGGAGGCTGCCACCACCTCCCTGGGCAGCCTGGGCCAGGCTCTCACCACCCTGCTGGGCAGTGCCCCAGACCTGTACAGGGTAAAGGCTGCAGGGAATTTGTTGGCTGCTGAACTTCACCTTCAGGCCTCTCTCTCTTCAGAACTTGGCCTTGTCCAGGTCCCTTTTAGCTTTTGAATGAGGTCAGCTCCCTTGCTCTGTTTTCTCTCCCCAGCTGGTGTTCAGCTTTAATGACAAGCTCTTTGGCCTGCTGGTGAAGGACATGGAAGCTATGGACCCCAGCATCCTCAAAGGGGAGTCTGGAGCTAACAAAAAGCAGAAGGTAGGCTCCCAGAACCCCTGTTCCTACCCTGGGCACTGCAGAGACTCCAGCACTGCCCAGGTCTTGCTGCAGGGAGGGCTTTTGGGCAGCTGCCTTTGGAGAGGCTGCACAGAGGTTTCACCTGGCTGCATCTTTTGCCTCAGGGGTGAGGAGCAAGGCTGCAGCTGGATGCAACCTTCTGTGCTTGTGTGGCTGGGAGCTTGGAGCTGCAGCCCCTGAGTGCAGGGCTGGGGCACATCCTGAGGAGGAGCTTTTGCTCCCTGGGTACTGATTCCTGGGAACACAGTGTCACAGTCTCACAGTGTCACCAAGGTTGGAAGAGACCTTGAGGATCATCCAGTCCAAGCTGTCACCACAGACCTCATGGCTAAACCATGGCTCCAAGTGCCACATCCAATCCCCTCTGGAACACCTCCAGGGATGGGGACTCCACCACCTCCCTGGGCAGCACATCCCCAGGGCCAACAAATCTCTCAGTGAAGAACTTTCTCCTCAGCTCCAGCCTGAACCTCCCCTGGCACAGCTTGAGACTGTGTCCTCTTGTTCTGCTGCTGGGTGCCTGGGGAAGAACCCAACCTCCACCTGGCTCCAACCTCCCTGCAGGGAGTTGCAGAGAGCAAGAAGGTCTCCCCTGAGCCTCCTCTTCTCCAGGCTAAGCAACCCCAGCTCCCTCAGCCTCTCCTCCCAGGGCTGTGCTCCAGACCCCTCCCCAGCTTTCTTGCCCTTCTCTGGACACCTTCCAGCAGCTCAACCTCTTTCCTGACCTGAGGAGCCCAGAACTGGACACAGGACTCCAGGTGTGGCCTCAGCAGTGCTGAGCACAGGGCACAAGGACTTCCCTGCTCCTGCTGGCCACACTCTTCCTGCTGCAGGCCAGGATGCCCTTGGCCTTCTTGGCCCCCTGGGCACACTGCTGACTCCTGTTCAGGCAGCTGTCAATCAGCACCCCCAGGTCCCTCTCTGTTTGGCAGCTCTCAGCCACTCTGCCCCCAGCCTGTAGCTCTGCCTGGGGTTGCTGTGGCCAAAGTGCAGCCCCTGGCACTGGGACTTGTTGAATGCCATCCTGTTGGCCTCTGCCCATCTGCCCAGCCTGGCAAGGTCCCTCTGCAGAGCCCTTCTGCCCTCTCACTGACCAACATCTGCTCCCAGCTTGCTGTCAGCTGCAAACTTGCTGCTGATGGACTCAATGCCCTCATCCAGATCATCAATGAAGATATTGAACAGGCTGGGGCCCAGCACTGCTCCCTGGGGCACACCACTGGTGCCTGGCTGCCAGCTGGCTGTGGCACCATTCACCACCACTCTCTGGGCTCAGCCTCCAGCCAGTTCCTAACCCAGCCAGGGGCTGACAGCTTGGCCAGGAGTTGGCTGTGGGGGATGGTGCCAAAGGCCTTGCTGCAGTCCAGGCAGACTCCATCCACAGCCTGCCCCACAGCCTCTCCTGAGCCTTTTTGTCCTCCAGATATGTCCAGTTTGGATTCTTCCTTCAGCACAAGGGACATGATTTGAGTCTCTGCACTTGCTAGACCTTGCTGAAATAGATTGCTTGGGTTGGAACTAAGCAGATGACTCTAAAAAGCCAAATTCTCACAGCCACTGAGCTTCTACAGTCCCTGCTGGTGGTTGCAGGAGGTGCTGGTGTTCCACAGTCTTGCCCCTGACTCCTGTGCTGGAGCTTTTGCTGCTCTTCCTTGTCTTTCAAGATGCCTGAGGAGCAGTCTGAAGCTCAGCCTTAAGCCTTCAGCTCCTTCTTTGTTTCCTTCCCTTTTGCAGATCGAGGTTGGCTTGGTCCTTGGGAACAGTCAGGTTGCCTTTGAGAAAGCTGAGAACTCCTCTCTCAATCTGATAGGTGAGTGGACAGTGCTGCCTGGCCTGGACAGAGCTGCTGGGGGCTGGACAGAGCTGCTGGGGGCTGGACAGAGCTGCTGGGGGCTGGACAGAGCTGCTGGGGGCTGGACAGAGCTGCTGGGGGCTGGACAGAGCTGCTGGGGGCTGGATATTGCTGCCTGGACCTGGACACTGCTGCTGGGGGCTAGACAGTGCTGCTGGGGGCTGGACAGAGCTGCTGGGGGCTGGACAGAGCTGCTGGGGGCTGGATATTGCTGCCTGGACCTGGACACTGCTGCTGGGGGCTAGACAGTGCTGCTGGGGGCTGGACAGAGCTGCTGGGGGCTGGACAGAGCTGCTGGGGGCTGGACAGTGCTGCTGGGGGCTAGACAGAGCTGCTGGGGGCTGGACAGAGCTGCTGGGGCCTGGACAGAGCTGCTGGGGGCTGGACAGTGCTGCTGGGGCCTGGACAGTGCTGCTGGGGGCTGGACAGAGCTGCTGGGGCCTGGACAGAGCTGCTGGGGGCTGGACAGAGCTGCTGGGGCCTGGACAGTGCTGCTGGGGGCTGGACAGTGCTGCTGGGGCCTGGACACTGTTGCTGGGGCCTGGACAGAGCTGCTGGGGGCTGGACAGAGCTGCTGGGGCCTGGACAGAGCTGCTGGGGGCTGGACAGTGCTGCTGGGGGCTGCAGAGCGCTGCTGGGGGCTGGACAGAGCTGCTGGGGGCTGGACAGAGCTGCTGGGGGCTGGATAGAGCTGCTGGGGGCTGGACAGTGCTGCTGGGGGCTGGACAGAGCTGCTGGGGGCTGGACAGAGCTGCTGGGGCCTGGACAGAGCTGCTGGGGGCTGGACAGTGCTGGTGGGGGCTGCAGAGCGCTGCTGGGGGCTGGACAGAGCTGCTGGGGGCTGGACAGTGCTGCTGGGGGCTGGACAGAGCTGCTGGGGGCTGGACAGAGCTGCTGGGGGCTGGACAGTGCTGCTGGGGCCTGGACAGAGCTGCTGGGGGCTGGACAGAGCTGCTGGGGGCTGGACAGTGCTGCTGGGGCCTGGACAGTGCTGCTGGGGGCTGGACAGTGCTGCTGGGGGCTGGACAGTGCTGCTGGGGGCTGGACAGAGCTGCTGGGGGCTGGACAGAGCTGCTGGGGCTGGATATTGCTGCCTGGACCTGGACAGTGCTGCTGGGGGCTGGACAGAGCTGCTGGGGCCTGGACAGTGCTGCCTGGCCTGGACAGAGCTGCTGGGGGCTGGACAGAGCTGCTGGGGGCTGGACAGAGCTGCTGGGGGCTGGACAGTGCTGCTGGGGGCTGGACAGAGCTGCTGGGGGCTGGACAGAGCTGCTGGGGCCTGGACAGTGCTGCTGGGGGCTGGACAGTGCTGCTGGGGCCTGGACAGAGCTGCCTGGGGCCTGGACAGTGCTGCTGGGGCCTGGACAGTGCTGCTGGGGGCTGGACAGTGCTGCTGGGGCCTGGACAGTGCTGCTGGGGCCTGGACAGAGCTGCTGGGGGCTGGACAGTGCTGCTGGGGCCTGGACAGAGCTGCTGGGGGCTGGACAGAGCTGCTGGGGCCTGGACAGAGCTGCTGGGGGCTGGACAGAGCTGCTGGGGGCTGGACAGTGCTGCTGGGGGCTGGACAGAGCTGCTGGGGGCTGGACAGAGCTGCTGGGGGCTGGACAGAGCTGCTGGGGGCTGGACAGAGCTGCTGGGGCCTGGACAGAGCTGCTGGGGGCTGGACAGTGCTGCTGGGGGCTGGACAGAGCTGCTGGGGGCTGGACAGAGCTGCTGGGGGCTGGACAGAGCTGCTGGGGGCTGGACAGTGCTGCTGGGGCCTGGACAGTGCTGCTGGGGGCTGGACAGAGCTGCTGGGGCCTGGACAGAGCTGCTGGGGGCTGGACAGAGCTGCTGGGGCCTGGACAGTGCTGCTGGGGGCTGGACAGTGCTGCTGGGGCCTGGACACTGTTGCTGGGGCCTGGACAGAGCTGCTGGGGGCTGGACAGTGCTGCTGGGGGCTGGACAGAGCTGCTGGGGGCTGGACAGAGCTGCTGGGGCCTGGACAGAGCTGCTGGGGGCTGGACAGTGCTGCTGGGGGCTGCAGAGCGCTGCTGGGGGCTGGACAGAGCTGCTGGGGGCTGGACAGAGCTGCTGGGGGCTGGATAGAGCTGCTGGGGGCTGGACAGTGCTGCTGGGGCCTGGACACTGTTGCTGGGGCCTGGACAGAGCTGCTGGGGGCTGGACAGAGCTGCTGGGGGCTGGACAGTGCTGCTGGGGGCTGGACAGAGCTGCTGGGGGCTGGACAGAGCTGCTGGGGGCTGGACAGAGCTGCTGGGGGCTGGACAGAGCTGCTGGGGCCTGGACAGAGCTGCTGGGGGCTGGACAGAGCTGCTGGGGGCTGGACAGTGCTGCTGGGGGCTGGACAGAGCTGCTGGGGGCTGGACAGTGCTGGTGGGGGCTGCAGAGCGCTGCTGGGGGCTGGACAGAGCTGCTGGGGGCTAGACAGAGCTGCTGGGGGCTGGACAGAGCTGCTGGGGGCTGGACAGTGCTGCTGGGGCCTGGACAGAGCTGCTGGGGGCTGGACAGTGCTGCTGGGGGCTGGACAGTGCTGCTGGGGGCTGGACAGAGCTGCTGGGGGCTGGACAGAGCTGCTGGGGCTGGATATTGCTGCCTGGACCTGGACAGTGCTGCTGGGGGCTGGACAGAGCTGCTGGGGCCTGGACAGTGCTGCTGGGGGCTGGACAGTGCTGCTGGGGCCTGGACAGTGCTGCTGGGGCCTGGACAGAGCTGCTGGGGGCTGGACAGTGCTGCTGGGGCCTGGACAGAGCTGCTGGGGGCTGGACAGTGCTGCTGGGGGCTGGACAGTGCTGCTGGGGCCTGGACACTGTTGCTGGGGCCTGGACAGAGCTGCTGGGGGCTGGACAGAGCTGCTGGGGGCTGGACAGTGCTGCTGGGGGCTGGACAGAGCTGCTGGGGCTGGACAGAGCTGCTGGGGGCTGGACAGAGCTGCTGGGGGCTGGACAGAGCTGCTGGGGCCTGGACAGAGCTGCTGGGGGCTGGACAGTGCTGCTGGGGCTGGACAGTGCTGCTGGGGGCTGGACAGAGCTGCTGGGGGCTGGACAGAGCTGCTGGGGGCTGGACAGAGCTGCTGGGGCTGGACAGTGCTGCTGGGGCCTGGACAGTGCTGCTGGGGGCTGGACAGAGCTGCTGGGGGCTGGACAGAGCTGCTGGGGGCTGGACAGAGCTGCTGGGGCCTGGACAGTGCTGCTGGGGGCTGGACAGTGCTGCTGGGGCCTGGACACTGTTGCTGGGGCCTGGACAGAGCTGCTGGGGCTGGACAGTGCTGCTGGGGGCTGGACAGAGCTGCTGGGGCTGGACAGAGCTGCTGGGGCCTGGACAGAGCTGCTGGGGCTGGACAGTGCTGCTGGGGGCTGCAGAGCGCTGCTGGGGCTGGACAGAGCTGCTGGGGGCTGGACAGAGCTGCTGGGGGCTGGACAGAGCTGCTGGGGGCTGGACAGTGCTGCTGGGGGCTGGACAGAGCTGCTGGGGGCTGGACAGAGCTGCTGGGGGCTGGATAGAGCTGCTGGGGGCTGGACAGTGCTGCTGGGGGCTGGACAGAGCTGCTGGGGGCTGGACAGAGCTGCTGGGGCCTGGACAGAGCTGCTGGGGGCTGGACAGTGCTGGTGGGGGCTGCAGAGCGCTGCTGGGGGCTGGACAGAGCTGCTGGGGGCTAGACAGAGCTGCTGGGGGCTGGACAGAGCTGCTGGGGGCTGGACAGTGCTGCTGGGGCCTGGACAGAGCTGCTGGGGGCTGGACAGAGCTGCTGGGGGCTGGACAGTGCTGCTGGGGCCTGGACAGTGCTGCTGGGGGCTGGACAGTGCTGCTGGGGGCTGGACAGTGCTGCTGGGGGCTGGACAGAGCTGCTGGGGGCTGGACAGAGCTGCTGGGGCTGGATATTGCTGCCTGGACCTGGACAGTGCTGCTGGGGGCTGGACAGAGCTGCTGGGGCCTGGACAGTGCTGCCTGGCCTGGACAGAGCTGCTGGGGGCTGGACAGAGCTGCTGGGGGCTGGACAGAGCTGCTGGGGGCTGGACAGTGCTGCTGGGGGCTGGACAGAGCTGCTGGGGCCTGGACAGAGCTGCCTGGGGCCTGGACAGTGCTGCTGGGGCCTGGACAGTGCTGCTGGGGGCTGGACAGTGCTGCTGGGGCCTGGACAGTGCTGCTGGGGCCTGGACAGAGCTGCTGGGGGCTGGACAGTGCTGCTGGGGGCTGGACAGAGCTGCTGGGGCCTGGACAGAGCTGCCTGGGGCCTGACAGTGCTGCTGGGGCCTGGACAGTGCTGCTGGGGGCTGGACAGTGCTGCTGGGGCCTGGACAGTGCTGCTGGGGCCTGGACAGAGCTGCTGGGGGCTGGACAGTGCTGCTGGGGCCTGGACAGAGCTGCTGGGGGCTGGACAGAGCTGCTGGGGCCTGGACAGAGCTGCTGGGGGCTGGACAGAGCTGCTGGGGGCTGGACAGTGCTGCTGGGGCCTGGACAGAGCTGCTGGGGGCTGGACAGAGCTGCTGGGGGCTGGACAGAGCTGCTGGGGGCTGGACAGAGCTGCTGGGGCCTGGACAGAGCTGCTGGGGGCTGGACAGAGCTGCTGGGGGCTGGACAGTGCTGCTGGGGGCTGGACAGAGCTGCTGGGGGCTGGACAGAGCTGCTGGGGGCTGGACAGAGCTGCTGGGGCTGGACAGTGCTGCTTGGAGGCTGGGCTGTGTTATAGAATAGAGTGGAATTAAGCAGGTTGGGAAAGACCTTTGAGGTCACCAAGTCCAACCTCTGCCCCAGCACCATCTGAGCAACTCAACCATGGCTCCAAGGGCCTCATCCAGGCTCTTCCTGAACACCTCCAGGGATGGGGACTCCACCACCTCCCTGGGCAGCACATCCCAGTGGCCAATCTCTCTTGCTGGGAAGAACTTTCTCCTCACCTCCAGCCTGAACCTCCCCTGGCACAGCCTGAGACTGTGTCCTCTTGTTCTGGTGCTGGGTGCCTGGGGGAAGAGCCCAACCCCCACCTGGCTGCTGTTGGTGGTTGCAGCTCCTTTGTTTGTCACAGTTCTGCCAGGACAGCCTGAGGGCAGCGTGGACAGAACCCAACCACTGCATCCCTGCCAGCCCTGCTGCTGTCCTGTGATCCCCCTGGGAGCTCAGGGAGGTGGGAGGGGTGGTGCTGAGGGAGAGCTGATTGCCTGCAGATAGGAATCCTTCCCCCCTCCTTGCATCTCATGGCCTGCAGACAAGTTCAGAGCCTGCTGTGCCTCAGTTTCCCCCTGGCAGGGTGCTGCTGTGTTTCATCTCCTCATGCATCCCAGGCAGAGCCACCTCACCTCAGCTCAGTTTAGGAAGGAGGTTGAGCTGCTGGAAGGTGTCCAGAGAAGAGCAACAAAGTTGGTGAGGGGCTTGGAGCACAGCCCTGGGAGGAGAGGCTGAGGGAGCTGGGGTTGCTTAGCCTGGAGAAGAGGAGGCTCAGGGGAGACCTTCTTGCTCTCTGCAACTCCCTGAAGGGAAGTTGTAGCCAGGCAGAGGTTGGTCTCTTCTCCCAGGCAGCCAGCACCAGAACAGGAGGACACAGTCTCAGGCTGTGCCAGGGGAGGTTTAGGCTGGAGGTTAGGAAGAAGTTCTACACAGAGAGGGAGATTGGCCATGGGAATGTGCTGCCTGGGGAGGTGGTGGAGTCCCCATCACTGGAGGTGTTCAGGAGGAGACTTGCTGGGGTGCTTGGTGCCATGGGTTAGCTGTTTGGGTGGTGTTGGATTGGTTGATGGGTTGGACACCATGATCTTGAAGGTCTCTTCCAACCTGGTTTGGTTTATTCTGAACTGATATTCCCTAGCTGCTCTGGGAGCCCCTGGAGGCTCCTAGGCTCCTGGCTAAGGAAGTGGAGCTGCAGGTGTCCCTGAGCTGTGCCTGCAGCCTGGCTGTGCTCCATGCAGAGGCTCTGCAGCCATTGCCCCTGCAGGCTGTGTTCCTCCTCGGCAGCAGGGCAGGGGCTGCAGCCCCGGGGGAGCTCCTTCAGGCTGCAGCAGCTGAGCTGGGATGGGATGCAGCCAGAAGAGGGGAGTGTAGGCCAAGCTCTGCAGGAGGAGGAAGAGCCCTGCCTGAGCCCTGAGCTGTGCTGCAGCCAGCAGGGAACAAAGCAGCAGTGGAGAAGCAGCAGCTGCCTGCTGCCCTGCACCCAGCTGTGCACAGCCCCCAGCTGCTCCCTGTGCTGGCAGCTGAGCCATGGCCTTGTTTGTTTGCCTAAGCCTGGCCCAGGGAGGCTGGGGATGCCCTTCCCTGGAGGTGTCCAAGGCCAGGTTGGACCTGGGCTGGGGGGAGGTGTCCCTGCCCATGGAACTGGATGACCTCTGAGGTCCCTTCCAACCCAACCCACTCCATGATTGCTGCAGTGGGAAGTAAGGTGCAGGCCAGGGGTGCTCAGAGCAGCCCCCAGGGTGCTGACTGCCCCTGCAGGAGCCAGCTCCTGCTCTGGCTCCACCTGAAGGACCTCTGGGAGAGCTGCTGGGACAAACCCCCAGCAGCACAGTGGTGCTTGGGGGAGAGCAGAGAATTGCTTAGCTGGGAAGCAACTTCCAAGGCTGAGTCCAAACATCAACCCAACACTGCCAAGTCCACTGCTGACCCCTGGCCTCAGCACCACAGCTCCAGGGCTCTGAAACCCCTCCAGGGATGGAGACTCCACCACTGCCCTGGGCAGCCTGGGCCAGGCCTTGGCAACCCTCAAGGGGAAGAAATTGTTCAACCTGAACCTCCCTGGAGCAACTTGAGGCCTTTCCTCTTGTCCTCTCCCTTCTTCCCTGGGAGAAGTGACCAACCCCTCCCTGGCTGCAGCCTCCTCCCAGGGAGCAGTACAGGGCAAGGAGGTCTCCCTCAGCCTCCTTCACACTAACCACCCCCAGCTCCCTCAGCTGCTCCTCCCCAGCCCTGCTCCCCAGACCCTTCCCCAGCTCTGTTGCCCTTCCCTGGCCCTGCTCAGCCTCTCAAAGTCCTTCTTGGAGGGAGAGGCCCAAAACTGAACCCAGGGTTCCAGCTGTGGCCTCCCCAGTGCCCAGCCCAGGGGCACCATCCCTGCCCTGCTCCTGCTGCCCACAGCATTGCTGTTCCAGCCCAGGCTGCTGGAGGCCTTCTTGGCCCCCTGGGCACTGCTGCCTCAGCTCCAGCTGCTGGCACCCAGCACCCCCAGGGCCTTTCCTGCTGGGCACTTCCCATCCACTCTGTCCCAGCCTGGAGCCTTCCTGGGGCTGTGCCCCAAGTGCAGGACCCAGCCCTTGGCCTTGTTGAACCTCATCCCCTGGATCCAGCCAGGCCTGGTCAGCAATGGAGGGAGAGAACAGTTCCCAGGGCCAGTCCTGTAGTGCCCTGTGCCAGCCCAGGAGAACAGAGGACATCCAGTTCCTCAAGCAGCTTAGGATAATCTTCAGAGCCTCTGCTTCTGCTCTGGGTTTCCCTTCTGCTGTTGGTTTCCCTGGTGGCTGAGCACAGAGATGCCTCTGAACATCCTCTGCAGCTGATGATCTAACCAGGGAGAGTGTCAGGGCCTAGGGTCACAGATTGCATGGAAGGGACCCCCCAAGGGCATCTTCTCCAACCCCCTCCAGGCAGCAGGGACAGCTCCAGCCAGAGCAGGCTGCCCAGGGCCACACAAGGTTGATCCTGACTGTCTGCAGGGCTGGAGCCTCCAGCACCCCCCTGGGCAGCCTGTCCCAGTCTCTCCCCACCCTCCCTGTGCAGAACTCCCTCCTCCTGTCCAGCCTAAATCCAGGTTGCCCCTCAGACATCAGGTGCTTGGTGGATTGCACTGTTAGCATCTCAGCAGCGTTCCTGAGGCAGCCCTGCAGCTCAGTGCCTGCCCCTGAGCACCCTGCTGGCTTCAGCAGGAGGGCTGCAGGACAAAAGCTTGGGTGGCTTGTGTGCAGCAGGGGCTGAGGGGAACCCCACTGCAGCATGGGGACTGCAGCCTGTGCTTGGCTCAGCTTGGAGTGGCTCTAGGAGAGGCTGTGGAAGAACCAGGAGCAGCAGCAGTGGTGCTTGACCAGGCCTGGCTTGTACCCCTCTGGGTGCTGAGGCACCTGCTGGCCTGTGTGGTGTAACCTTGCTTGGAGCTGCTCTTGTGGCTGAGGGCTGGAAGGTGGGGAATGAGCTGTCAGCTCTCCAGAGGATTCCAGAGAGGCTCTGGGGAGCTGCAGAGCTCTCACCCTGAAAGCTGTGCACAAAACAATCACCAGAGAGTGCAGCTGGGGGTGAATCACCGTGGGGGTGACTCAGTGAGTGTGAATCATAGCCTCACAGAGTGCTCTGGGCTGGAAGGGAGCTCCACAGCTCCTCCAGTCCTGCCCCCTGCACTCAGCAGGGACATCCTCCCCTGCAGCAGCTTGCTCAGAGCCCTGGGCAGCCTCACCTGGAATAGCTCCAGGGCTGGGACCTCAGCCCCCTCCCTGGGCAGCCTGTTGCAGTGGGTGTCTGGCCCAGAGCTGGTGTGCTGGCAGTGCCAGCCTGGCTTCTGCCTGCTGTGCCCCTCAGAGCTCCCTGCCTGGCTCAGAAGGCACAGGCACAAGGCTGACATAGCCTCACAGAGTGCTCTGGGCTGGAAGGGAGCTCCACAGCTCCTCCAGTCCTGCCCCCTGCACTCAGCAGGGACATCCTCCCCTGCAGCAGCTTGCTCAGAGCCCTGGGCAGCCTCACCTGGAATCTCTCCAGGGCTGGAGCCTCAGCCCCCTCCCTGGGCAGCCTGCTGCAGTGTTCCAGCAGCCTCCTGCTGCAGAACTTGTTCTGCCATCACCTGCTTGGCCTTCAGAGCTCCTCCAGCAAAGCTCTTAGAGAAGCTTCTCTGGGAGGAAGTAAAGCAGAGACCTGTGAGAGGAGAGGCTCTGGCCTGAGCAGATGAGTGAGGAAGGGCAGGAGGAGCTGGAGTGGAGTTCAGCCTGAAGCTCTGCTGGGGCTTTGCTTCTCCTTGCAGTTGTTGAATGTGCTGGGAAAAGAGTGAGGGATGAGGGGGGAAAGTTCTGTGGGGCTCAGGCACTGAGCAGTGAAACAGCAGAGGAGATCCTGGGTGAGACAGCTGAGGTGTGGGGGAGAGCCCTGCTGGCAGTGCTGGGCCCAGGGCCCTGCTGTGGTGGTTCCAGGGCAGTGCTGCTCAGTTGCTGCCAGTGCTGGCTCCTTGCTCAGCAGGGGCAGGAACAGAGCAGGGCACAGTTCTGTGCCTGTGTCTCAGACACAGAGCACACTGGGGGTGGTTCTGCTCTGCCCCTCTCTCAGAGGCTGCAGGGGGAATGGAGAAGCCTGAGAGGAGAGCAGGAGGGCTGCAGTGTGGAGCAGCTGCTGCCCCAGGAGCGAGTGGGGACTGCTCTGGCTGGAGGAGGCATGGCTGAGGAGAGGACCCAGGGCAAGCCAGGTAGCATCCCAGGGACCTGGGAGAGAGCAGATCAGAGTGGTGGGGTTGGAAGGGACCACTGGAGATGGAGCCCAACCCCCTGCCAGAGCAGGGTCACCCAGGGCAGGTCACCCAGGAACACATCCAGACAGGGCTTCAATGTCTCCAGAGCAGGAGACTCCACAACCTCTCTGGGCAGCCTGCTCCAGGCCTCTGGGAGCCTCACAGTGCAGAAGTTCTTCCTCATGCTGAGCTGCAACCTCCTGTGCTGCAGCTTCCATCCATTGCCCCTTGGCCTATCCCAGGGCACAGTGAGCAGAGCCTGGCCCTGGCCCCTCCCTCCTGCCCCCCAGCCCTCAGCTATTGATAGGCATTGATCAGATCCCTCTCAGCCTTCTCCTCCCCAGACTAACCACCCCCAGGGCTCTCAGCCTCTCCTCCCCAGGCAGTGCTGCAGTCCCTTGGAGCCTCCCTTGGACTCTCTCCAGCAGATCCCTGTCCCTGAGCTGGGGAGCCCAGAGCTGGATGCAATATTGCAGGGGAGGTCTCAGCAGGGCAGAGCAGAGGGGGAGGAGACCCTCCCTGGCTCTGCTGGCCACACTCCTCTGAGTGCAGCCCAGGACCCCCTTGGCCTTCTTGGCCCCCAGGGCACATTGCTGCCCCATGGAGCTGTTATCCACCAGCACCCCCAGATGCTTCTCCTTGGGGCTGCTCTGCAGCAGATCCCCTCCCAGCCTCTGCTGCTGCAGTTTATCCTTCCTGCCCAGGTGCAGGACTCTGCTCTCATCCTTGTGGAACCTCATTAGGTTCCTCTCTGCCCAGCTCTCAGCCTCTCCAGGTCTCTCTGAATGGCCTCAGAGCCCCCTGAGGTGGGGAGAAGAGAGAGAGCTTTGGCTGTGCCCTCCCTTAAACAGAGAGGTGCAGGGTAATGGAAGAGAGTAACAGATCCCAGTCCCCTGGGACAGGCTGCTCAGCCCCCTGGGCTCTCTCTGGCCTCTGGAGGATCTTCCTTTGTGGTTCTACCACTGTCCTCTTCATTGCCCTGGACCTGGAGAAGAGGAGGCTCAGGGGAGACCTTCTTGCTCTCTGCAACTCCCTGCAGGGAGGTTGGAGCCAGGTGGGGGTTGGTCTCTTCTGCCAGGCAAGCAGCAGCAGAACAAGAGGACACAGTCTCAAGCTGTGCCAGGGGAGGTTTAGGCTGGAGGTGAGGAAGAAATTCTTCCCAGCAAGAGAGATTGGCCACTGGGAAGTGCTGCCCAGGGAGGTGGTGGAGTCCCCATCCCTGGAGGTGTTCAGGGGGAGCCTGGCTGAGGCCCTTGGCGCCATGGTTGGGTTGCTCAGATGGTGCTGGGGGAGAGGTTGGACTGGATGAGCTCAGTTGTTTTTTCCAACCTGGTTGATTCTGGCTTGTGTGCAAGGATTGAAACCATGGCCTTTGCTTGCAGGCAAGTCCAAGACCAAGGAGAACAGGCAGTCCATCATCAACCCTGACTGGAACTTCGAGAGGATGGGCATCGGGGGCCTGGACAAGGAGTTCTCCGACATCTTCCGCAGGGCCTTCGCCTCCAGGGTCTTCCCCCCCGAGATCGTGGAGCAGATGGGTGAGTGGCAGCTGGGGGGCAGCTTGGGCTCTGCCAGGGCTGGGCTCAGCCTTCCCTGCTGGGACTCAGCCTTCCCTGCTGGGACTCAGCCTTCCCTGCTGGGGCTGCCCTCACACCCTGCTGGGGCTCCCCTCACACCCAGCTGAGGCTCCCCTCATACCCAGCTGGGGCTCCCCTCACACCCAGCTGGGGCTGCCCTCACACCCAGCTGGGGCTGCCCTCACACCCTTCTGGGGCTGCCCTCACACCCAGCTGGGGCTGCCCTCACACCCAGCTGGGGCTGCCCTCACACCCTTCTGGGGCTGCCCTCACACCCTTCTGGGGCTGCCCTCACACCCAGCTGGGGCTCCCCTCACACCCAGCTGGGGCTCCCCTCACACCCTTCTGGGGCTGCCCTCACACCCAGCTGGGGCTCCCCTCACACCCAGCTGGGGCTCCCCTCACACCCTTCTGGGGCTGCCCTCACACCCAGCTGGGGCTCCCCTCACACCCAGCTGGGGCTGCCCTCACACCCAGCTGGGGCTCCCCTCACACCCAGCTGGGGCTCCCCTCACACCCAGCTGGGGCTCCCCTCACACCCAGCTGAGGCTCCCCTCACACCCAGCTGGGGCTGCCCTCACACCCTGCTGAGGCTGCCCTCACACCCTGCTGAGGCTGCCCTCACACCCTGCTGGGGCTGCCCTCACACCCTGCTGGGACTCCCCTCACACCCAGCTGGGGCTGCCCTCACACCCAGCTGAGGCTCCCCTCACACCCTGCTGGGGCTGCCCTCACACCCAGCTGGGACTCCCCTCACACCCAGCTGAGGCTGCCCTCACACCCAGCTGGGGCTGCCCTCACACCCAGCTGAGGCTCCCCTCACACCCAGCTGAGGCTGCCCTCACACCCAGCTGGGACTGCCCTCACACCCAGCTGAGGCTGCCCTCACACCCAGCTGAGGCTGCCCTCACCCCCAGCTGGGGCTCCCCTCACACCCAGCTGAGGCTGCCCTCACACCCAGCTGGGGCTGCCCTCACACCCAGCTGAGGCTGCCCTCACACCCAGCTGGGGCTCCCCTCACACCCAGCTGAGGCTGCCCTCACCCCCAGCTGGGGCTCCCCTCACACCCAGCTGAGGCTGCCCTCACACCCAGCTGAGGCTGCCCTCACACCCAGCTGGGACTGCCCTCACACCCAGCTGAGGCTGCCCTCACACCCAGCTGAGGCTGCCCTCACACCCAGCTGGGGCTGCCCTCACACCCAGCTGGGGCTGCCCTCACACCCAGCTGGGACTCCCCTCACACCCAGCTGGGGCTGCCCTCACACCCAGCTGGGACTCCCCTCACACCCTGCTGAGGCTGCCCTCACACCCAGCTGGGACTCCCCTCACACCCAGCTGGGGCTGCCCTCACACCCAGCTGGGACTCCCCTCACACCCAGCTGGGGCTGCCCTCACACCCAGCTGGGACTCCCTCACACCCTGCAGCTCCTCACACCCAGCTGGGACTGCCCTCACACCCAGCTGGGGCTCCCTCACACCCAGCTGGGGCTCACACCCTTCTGGGGCTCCTCACACCCAGCTGGGGCTGCCCTCACACCCTGCTGGGGCTCCTCACACCCTGCTGGGGCTGCCTCACACCCTGCTGGGACTCCCCTCACACCCTGCTGGGGCTGCCCTCACACCCTGCTGGGGCTCCCCTCACACCCAGCTGGGACTCCCCTCACACCCAGCTGGGACTCCCCTCACACCCTGCTGGGACTCCCCTCACACCCAGCTGGGGCTGCCCTCACACCCAGCTGGGGCTCCCCTCACACCCTGCTGGGGCTGCCCTCACACCCAGCTGAGGCTCCCCTCACACCCTGCTGGGGCTGCCCTCACACCCTGCTGGGGCTGCCCTCACACCCTGCTGGGGCTGCCCTCACACCCTGCTGGGGCTGCCCTCACACCCAGCTGAGGCTCCCCTCACACCCAGCTGAGGCTGCCCTCACACCCAGCTGGGGCTCCCCTCACACCCAGCTGAGGCTGCCCTCACACCCAGCTGGGGCTCCCTCCCTCACACCCTGCTGGGGCTGCAGCCTCACACCCTGCTGGGGCAGCCCTCACACCCAGCTGGGGCTCCCTCACACCCAGCTGGGGCTGCTGCCTCACACCCAGCTGAAGCTGTCCCTCACACCCAGCTGAGGCTCCCTCACACCCAGCTGAGGCTGCCCTCACACCCAGCTGGGGCTCCCCTCACACCCAGCTGAGGCTGCCCTCACACCCTGCTGGGGCTGCCCTCACACCCTGCTGAGGCTGCCCTCACACCCTGCTGGGGCTGCCCTCACACCCAGCTGGGGCTGCCCTCACACCCTGCTGGGGCTGCCCTCACACCCTGCTGGGGCTGCCCTCACACCCAGCTGAGGCTGCCCTCACACCCTGCTGGGGCTGCCCTCACACCCTGCTGGGGCTGCCCTCACACCCTGCTGGGGCTCCCCTCACACCCAGCTGGGGCTGCCCTCACACCCTGCTGGGGCTGCCCTCACACCCAGCTGAGGCTGCCCTCACACCCTGCTGGGGCTGCCCTCACACCCTGCTGGGGCTGCCCTCACACCCAGCTCTGTCCCTCACACCCTGCTGGGGCTGTCCCTCACACCCTGCTGGGGCTGTGTCCCTCACACCCAGCTGGGGCTCCCCTCACACCCAGCTGAGGCTGCCCTCACACCCAGCTGGGGCTGCCCTCACACCCAGCTGGGACTCCCCTCACACCCTGCTGAGGCTGCCCTCACACCCTGCTGAGGCTCTGCCCTCTCTGCTGAGGCTCTGCCCTCCCTGCTGAGGCTCTGCCCTCCCAGCTGAGGCTCTGCCCTCCCTGCTGAGGCTCTGCCCTCCCAGCTGAGGCTCTGCCCTCCCTGCTGGGGCTCTGCCCTCCCTGCTGGGGCTCTGCCATCTCTGCTGAGGCTCTGCCCTCCCTGCTGAGGCTCTGCCCTCCCTGCTGGGGCTCTGCCATCTCTGCTGAGGCTCTGCCATCTCTGCTGAGGCTCTGCCCTCCCAGCTGAGGCTCTGCCCTCCCTGCTGAGGCTCTGCCCTCCCTGCTGGGGCTCTGCCCTCCCTGCTGGGGCTCTGCTCTCCCTGCTGAGGCTCTGCCATCTCTGCTGCTTACAGCTCTAGCTCAGGAAGCCCTTTCTCTGCTTTCAGGCACTGGGTGCCTGGCTGGAGGGGGCCAGGGAGCACCTGGGCTGCTCCACACTGCAGGCAGTGCCTGGTGAGGGGCACAGGATCTGCCTGGCTGCTCCTCTGGCAGCTCAGATCCTGCCTGTTCTGTTGAGAGCTTCACTGGCTGATGGCAGTGAGGCTGAGGAGTCCTGGTCCCTGCTCATGACCTCCTGGCAGTGTGCTGTGTGTGAGCTCTGAGCAGAGTCTCTCATAGAGTTACAGAATGGTTAGGGTGGAAGGGACCTCTGAGAGCATCCAGTGCCAGCCCCTGCCATGGGCAGGGAGCCCTCCCCTAGCCCAGGCTGCTCAGGGCCTCATCCAGCCTGGCCCTGAACACCTCCAGGCAGGAGGCAGCCACAGCCTCCCTGGGCAGCCTGTGCCAGCCTCTCCCCAGCCTCACTCTCAACAATTTCTTCCTCCTCTCCAGTCTCAGTCTCTCCTCTCCCAGCTCAAAGCCATTGTTCCTCAGCCTGGCACTCCCAGCCCTTGTCCCAAGTCCCTCTCCAGCTCTCCTGGAGCCCTTCAGGTACTGGAAGGCTGCTCTGAGGTCTCCCTGGAGCCTTCTCCTCTCCAGGCTGAACAGCCCCAACTCTCTCAGCCTGGCCCCACAGGGGAGGTTCTGCAGCCTCTGATCATCCCCATGGCCTCCTCTGTCCCCTCTCCAGCAGCTCCAGGTCCTCCTTGTGCTGGGGGCCCAGAGCTGGAGGCAGTGCTGCAGGTGGGGCTGAGCAGAGCAGAGCAGAATTCCCTCCCTGTGCTGCTGCTCTCCCTGCAACCACTGCTGGCTCCTGGGGAGTTTGTCACCAGCTGACAGCCCCAAGACCTTCTCCTCAGCCCTGCTTGAGCTGTTAGTCACCCAGCCTGGATTTGTGCTTAGCCTTGCCCTGACCCAGGAGCAGGACCTTGCCCTTGGCCTTGCTGAACTTCATCAGGTTGGCTTGGGCCCAGCTCTGCAGCCTCTCCAGGTCCCTCTACATGGATCCTTCCCTCCCAAAGTGTCAACCAGGCCACACAGCTTGTGTCATCTGCAGCCCTGCACTGCCAGCCTCTGCCCCTGCAGCCCTGCACTGCCAGCCTCTGTCACTGCAGCCCTGCACTGCCAACTTCTCTCCCTGCAGCCCTGCACTGGAATCCTCTGTCCCTGCAGCCCTGCACTGCAAGGCTCTGTCCCTGCAGCCCTGCACTGCCAGCCTCTGTCCCTGCAGCCCTGCACTGCAAGGCTCTGTCCCTGCAGCCCTGCACTGCCAGCCTGTGTCCCTGCAGCCCTGCACTGGAATCCTCTGTCCCTGCAGCCCTGCACTGCCAGCCTGTGTCCCTGCAGCCCTGCACTGGAATCCTCTGTCCCTGCAGCCCTGCACTGCCAGCCTGTGTCCCTGCAGCCCTGCACTGGAATCCTCTGTCCCTGCAGCCCTGCACTGCCAGCCTCTGTCCCTGCAGCCCTGCACTGGAATCCTCTGTCCCTGCAGCTCTGCACTGCCAGCCTGTGTCCCTGCAGCCCTGCACTGGAATCCTCTGTCCCTGCAGCCCTGCACTGCCAGCCTCTGTCCCTGCAGCCCTGCACTGGAATCCTCTGTCCCTGCAGCTCTGCACTGCCAGCCTGTGTCCCTGCAGCCCTGCACTGCAAGACTCTGTCCCTGCAGCCCTGCACTGCCAGCCTGTGTCCCTGCAGCCCTGCACTGCCAGCCTCTGTCCCTGCAGCCCTGCACTGCCTGCCTGTGTCCCTGCAGCCCTGCACTGCCAGCCTGTGTCCCTGCAGCCCTGCACTGCAAGGCTCTGTCCCTGCAGCCCTGCACTGCCAGCCTGTGTCCCTGCAGCCCTGCACTGCCAGCCTCTGTCCCTGCAGCCCTGCACTGCCAGCCTCTCTCCCTGTGCAGGGGCTGTGCTCTGGTGTGAGCTGTGCTGGGTCAGGGGGCAGTGCTGGTGAGGCTGCCCAGGCCTGCCCATGTCCTGAGGGCTGTGCAGGCCAAGTGCTGTGGTGTGGGGTGGGGGAGGGCAGGCAGCACCCAGCAGCTGGGCAGGAGCTGGCAAGCAGAGAGCTGCTGCTGCCTTTCCCCCTTGGTCAGCACCCTGCAGCTGCAGGTCTCTTTCTGCCACAGAAGGCTGCTGGGGGTGTTGGAGCTGCTCCTCCTTCCCTGCAGATGAGTTCTGGGGGCTCAGACCTCCCCTTGGGAGCCCTGGCTGTGCAATCCCTGCCCATGTTGATGTCTCCTGACCCAGCTGCCCTCCCCCCACAGGGCTCTTGGTCACACAGCAGCTCTCCCCCAGCCCACACCTCCTGTTTGTGTGTGGCTGTGTGGGATGAGGCTGCCTGCAGTGCTGCTGGAGCTCAGCCTGGAGAAGCTCCCCTGGCAGCTCTCCCAGGGCCTTTCCTCAGTGGTTTCTGCGCTTGCAGGGAATCTCAGAGGCCCAGAATGGGGGAGGCTGGGAGGGACCTCCAGAGATCACCCAGGGCAGGGCACCCAGGGCAGGGCACCCAGGAGCACATCCAGGGGGGGTTGTAAGCCTCCAGGGGAGACTCCACAGCCTCTCTGGGCAGCCTGCTCCAGGCCTCCAGCAGCCTCACACCAGAGAAGTTTCTCCTCCTGTTGAGGTGGAACCTCCTGGGTCCCAGCTTGTCCCTGCTGCTCCTTCTCCTGTCCCTGGGCACCCCTGAGCAGAGCCTGGCACCTGCCCCCTGCCCGTCAGCCCTCAGCTATTGATAGACACTGATCAGATCCCTCTCAGCCTTCTCCAGGCTCAACAGCCCCAGAGCTCTCAGCCTCTGCTCTTACCAGAGATGTTCAGTCTCACAATCATCCTTGTAGCCTCCTCTGGACTCTCTCCAGCAGATCTCTGTCCCTCTTGAGCTGGGGAGCCCAGAGCTGGACACAGTGCCCCAGGGGTGGTTTCACCAGGGCAGAGCAGAGGGGGAGGAGAACCTCCTTAGCCCTGCAGGCCCTCAGCCCAGGCTCTGCAGGCTCAGCTCAGGCTCTGCAGGCTCAGCTCAGGCTCTGCAGGCTCAGCCCAGGCTCTGCAGGCTCAGGCTCTGCAGGCTCTCAGCCCAGGCTGCAGGCTCAGGCTCTGCAGGCTCAGCTCAGGCTCTGCAGGCTCAGCCCAGGCTCTGCAGGCTCAGCCCAGGCTCTGCAGGCTCAGCTCAGGCTCTGCAGGCTCAGCCCAGGCTCTGCAGGCTCAGCCCAGGCTCTGCAGGCTCTCAGCCCAGGCTCTGCAGGCTCAGCCCAGGCTCTGCAGGCTCTCAGCCCAGGCTCTGCAGGCTCAGCCCAGGCTCTGCAGGCTCAGCCCAGGCTCTGCAGGCTCAGCCCAGGCTCTGCAGGCTCTCAGCTCAGGCTCTGCAGGCTCTCAGCCCAGGCTCTGCAGGCTCAGGCTCTGCAGGCTCAGGCTCTGCAGGCTCAGCCCAGGCTCTGCAGGCTCTCAGCCCAGGCTCTGCAGGCTCTCAGCCCAGGCTCTGCAGGCTCAGCCCAGGCTCTGCAGGCTCAGCCCAGGCTCTGCAGGCTCTCAGCCCAGGCTCTGCAGGCTCTCAGCCCAGGCTCTGCAGGCTCAGCTCAGGCTCTGCAGGCTCTCAGCCCAGGCTCTGCAGGCTCTCAGCTCAGGCTCTGCAGGCTCTCAGCCCAGGCTCTGCAGGCTCTCAGCCCAGGCTCTGCAGGCTCTCAGCCCAGGCTCTGCAGGCTCTCAGCCCAGGCTCTGCAGGCTCTCAGCCCAGACTCTGCAGGCTCTCAGCCCAGGCTCTGCAGGCTCTCAGCTCAGGCTCTGCAGGCTCAGCTCAGGCTCTGCAGGGCTCAGCCCAGACTCTGCAGGCTCAGCTCAGGCTCTGCAGGCTCAGCTCAGGCTCTGCAGGCTCTCAGCCCAGACTCTGCAGGCTCAGCTCAGGCTCTGCAGGCTCTCAGCTCAGGCTCTGCAGGCTCTCAGCTCAGGCTCTGCAGGCTCTCAGCCCAGGCTCTGCAGGCTCTCAGCCCAGGCTCTGCAGGCTCTCAGCTCAGGCTCTGCAGGCTCAGCTCAGGCTCTGCAGGCGCTCAGCCCAGGCTCTGCAGGCTCTCAGCTCAGGCTCTGCAGGCTCAGCCCAGGCTCTGCAGGCTCTCAGCTCAGGCTCTGCAGGCTCAGCTCAGGCTCTGCAGGCTCAGCCCAGGCTCTGCAGGCTCAGCCCAGGCTCTGCAGGCTCTCAGCCCAGGCTCTGCAGGCTCTCAGCCCAGACTCTGCAGGCTCAGCCCAGGCTCTGCAGGCTCAGCCCAGGCTCTGCAGGCTCTCAGCCCAGACTCTGCAGGCTCAGCCCAGGCTCTGCAGGCTCAGCCCAGGCTCTGCAGGCTCAGCCCAGGCTCTGCAGGCTCTCAGGTCAGGCTCTGCAGGCTCTCAGCTCAGGCTCTGCAGGCTCAGCCCAGGCTCTGCAGGCTCTCAGCCCAGGCTCTGCAGGCTCAGCCCAGACTCTGCAGGCTCAGCCCAGGCTCTGCAGGCTCTCAGCCCAGGCTCTGCAGGCTCTCAGCTCAGGCTCTGCAGGCTCTCAGGTCAGGCTCTGCAGGCTCTCAGCCCAGGCTCTGCAGGCTCTCAGCCCAGGCTCTGCAGGCTCAGCCCAGGCTCTGCAGGCTCTCAGCCCAGGCTCTGCAGGCTCTCAGGTCAGGCTCTGCAGGCTCTCAGCCCAGGCTCTGCAGGCTCAGCCCAGGCTCTGCAGGCTCTCAGCCCAGGCTCTGCAGGCTCTCAGCCCAGGCTCTGCAGGCTCTCAGCCCAGGCTCTGCAGGCTCTCAGCCCAGGCTCTGCAGGCTCTCAGCCCAGGCTCTGCAGGCTCAGCCCAGGCTCTGCAGGCTCAGCCCAGGCTCTGCAGGCTCTCAGCCCAGGCTCTGCAGGCTCTCAGCCCAGGCTCTGCAGGCTCAGCCCAGGCTCTGCAGGCTCAGCCCAGGCTCTGCAGGCTCAGCCCAGGCTCTGCAGGCTCAGCTCAGGCTCTGCAGGCTCAGCCCAGGCTCTGCAGGCTCTCAGCTCAGCTCAGGCTCTGCAGGCTCAGCCCAGGCTCTGCAGGCTCTCAGCCCAGGCTCTGCAGGCTCAGCCCAGGCTCTGCAGGCTCTCAGCCCAGGCTCTGCAGGCTCAGCCCAGGCTCTGCAGGCTCAGCTCAGGCTCTGCCCAGGCTCTCAGGCTCAGCCCAGGCTCTGCAGGCTCTCAGCCCAGGCTCTGCAGGCTCAGCCCAGGCTCTGCAGGCTCAGCCCAGGCTCTGCAGGCTCAGCCCAGGCTCTGCAGGCTCAGCTCAGGCTCTGCAGGCTCAGCCCAGGCTCTGCAGGCTCAGCTCAGGCTCTGCAGGCTCAGCCCAGGCTCTGCAGGCTCTCAGCTCAGGCTCTGCAGGCTCTCAGCCCAGGCTCTGCAGGCTCAGCCCAGGCTCTGCAGGCTCAGCTCAGGCTCTGCAGGCTCTCAGCCCAGGCTCTGCAGGCTCAGCCCAGGCTCTGCAGGCTCTCAGCCCAGGCTCTGCAGGCTCAGCCCAGGCTCTGCAGGCTCAGCTCAGGCTCTGCAGGCTCTCAGCTCAGGCTCTGCAGGCTCAGCTCAGGCTCTGCAGGCTCTCAGCTCAGGCTCTGCAGGCTCAGCCCAGGCTCTGCAGGCTCAGCTCAGGCTCTGCAGGCTCAGCTCAGGCTCTGCAGGCTCAGCTCAGGCTCTGCAGGCGCTCAGCCCAGGCTCTGCAGGCTCTCAGCTCAGGCTCTGCAGGCTCAGCTCAGGCTCTGCAGGCTCTCAGCTCAGGCTCTGCAGGCTCAGCTCAGGCTCTGCAGGCTCAGCCCAGGCTCTGCAGGCTCTCAGCCCAGGCTCTGCAGGCTCTCAGCCCAGGCTCTGCAGGCTCAGCTCAGGCTCTGCAGGCTCTCAGCCCAGGCTCTGCAGGCTCTCAGCCCAGGCTCTGCAGGCTCAGCTCAGGCTCTGCAGGCTCTCAGCCCAGGCTCTGCAGGCTCTCAGCTCAGGCTCTGCAGGCTCTCAGCCCAGGCTCTGCAGGCTCTCAGCCCAGGCTCTGCAGGCTCAGCTCAGGCTCTGCAGGCTCTCAGCCCAGGCTCTGCAGGCTCTCAGCCCAGGCTCTGCAGGCTCTCAGCTCAGGCTCTGCAGGCTCTCAGCTCAGGCTGTGCAGGCTCAGCTCAGGCTCTGCAGGCGCTCAGCCCAGACTCTGCAGGCTCTCAGCTCAGGCTCTGCAGGCTCAGCTCAGGCTCTGCAGGCTCTCAGCTCAGGCTCTGCAGGCTCAGCTCAGGCTCTGCAGGCTCTCAGCTCAGGCTCTGCAGGCTCTCAGCTCAGGCTCTGCAGGCTCTCAGCCCAGGCTCTGCAGGCTCTCAGCCCAGGCTCTGCAGGCTCTCAGCCCAGGCTCTGCAGGCTCAGCTCAGGCTCTGCAGGCGCTCAGCCCAGGCTCTGCAGGCTCTCAGCTCAGGCTCTGCAGGCTCAGCTCAGGCTCTGCAGGCTCTCAGCCCAGGCTCTGCAGGCTCAGCTCAGGCTCTGCAGGCTCAGCCCAGGCTCTGCAGGCTCAGCCCAGGCTCTGCAGGCTCTCAGCCCAGGCTCTGCAGGCTCTCAGCCCAGGCTCTGCAGGCTCAGCCCAGGCTCTGCAGGCTCAGCCCAGGCTCTGCAGGCTCTCAGCCCAGGCTCTGCAGGCTCAGCCCAGGCTCTGCAGGCTCAGCCCAGGCTCTGCAGGCTCAGCCCAGGCTCTGCAGGCTCTCAGCTCAGGCTCTGCAGGCTCTCAGCTCAGGCTCTGCAGGCTCAGCCCAGGCTCTGCAGGCTCTCAGCCCAGGCTCTGCAGGCTCAGCCCAGGCTCTGCAGGCTCAGCCCAGGCTCTGCAGGCTCTCAGCCCAGGCTCTGCAGGCTCTCAGCTCAGGCTCTGCAGGCTCTCAGGTCAGGCTCTGCAGGCTCTCAGCCCAGGCTCTGCAGGCTCTCAGCCCAGGCTCTGCAGGCTCTCAGCCCAGGCTCTGCAGGCTCCAGGCTCTGCAGGCTCTGCAGGCTCTCAGCCCAGGCTCTGCAGGCTCAGCCCAGGCTCTGCAGGCTCTCAGCCCAGGCTCTGCAGGCTCTCAGCCCAGGCTCTGCAGGCTCTCAGCCCAGGCTCTGCAGGCTCTCAGCCCAGGCTCTGCAGGCTCTCAGCCCAGGCTCTGCAGGCTCTCAGCCCAGGCTCTGCAGGCTCAGCCCAGGCTCTGCAGGCTCAGCCCAGGCTCTGCAGGCTCAGCCCAGGCTCTGCAGGCTCAGCCCAGGCTCTGCAGGCTCAGCCCAGGCTCTGCAGGCTCAGCCCAGGCTCTGCAGGCTCAGCTCAGGCTCTGCAGGCTCAGCCCAGGCTCTGCAGGCTCAGCTCAGGCTCTGCAGGCTCAGCCCAGGCTCTGCAGGCTCTCAGCCCAGGCTCTGCAGGCTCAGCCCAGGCTCTGCAGGCTCTCAGCCCAGGCTCTGCAGGCTCAGCCCAGGCTCTGCAGGCTCAGCTCAGGCTCTGCAGGCTCTCAGCTCAGGCTCTGCAGGCTCTCAGCCCAGGCTCTGCAGGCTCAGCCCAGGCTCTGCAGGCTCAGCCCAGGCTCTGCAGGCTCAGCCCAGGCTCTGCAGGCTCAGCCCAGGCTCTGCAGGCTCTCAGCCCAGGCTCTGCAGGCTCAGCTCAGGCTCTGCAGGCTCAGCCCAGGCTCAGGCTCTGCAGGCTCTCAGCTCAGGCTCTGCAGGCTCTCAGCCCAGGCTCTGCAGGCTCAGCTCAGGCTCTGCAGGCTCAGCTCAGGCTCTGCAGGCTCTCAGCTCAGGCTCTGCAGGCTCTCAGCCCAGGCTCTGCAGGCTCTCAGCCCAGGCTCTGCAGGCTCAGCCCAGGCTCTGCAGGCTCTCAGCCCAGGCTCTGCAGGCTCAGCTCAGGCTCTGCAGGCTCTCAGCTCAGGCTCTGCAGGCTCAGCTCAGGCTCTGCAGGCGCTCAGCCCAGGCTCTGCAGGCTCTCAGCTCAGGCTCTGCAGGCTCAGCTCAGGCTCTGCAGGCTCTCAGCTCAGGCTCTGCAGGCTCAGCTCAGGCTCTGCAGGCTCAGCCCAGGCTCTGCAGGCTCTCAGCCCAGGCTCTGCAGGCTCTCAGCCCAGGCTCTGCAGGCTCAGCCCAGGCTCTGCAGGCTCTCAGCCCAGGCTCTGCAGGCTCAGCCCAGGCTCTGCAGGCTCTCAGCTCAGGCTCTGCAGGCTCAGCCCAGGCTCTGCAGGCTCTCAGCCCAGGCTCTGCAGGCTCTCAGCCCAGACTCTGCAGGCTCAGCCCAGGCTCTGCAGGCTCAGCCCAGGCTCTGCAGGCTCTCAGCCCAGGCTCTGCAGGCTCAGCCCAGGCTCTGCAGGCTCTCAGGTCAGGCTCTGCAGGCTCTCAGCGCAGGCTCTGCAGGCTCAGCCCAGGCTCTGCAGGCTCAGCCCAGGCTCTGCAGGCTCAGCCCAGGCTCTGCAGGCTCAGCCCAGGCTCTGCAGGCTCAGCCCAGGCTCTGCAGGCTCTCAGCCCAGGCTCTGCAGGCTCTCAGCCCAGGCTCTGCAGGCTCTCAGCCCAGGCTCTGCAGGCTCTCAGCCCAGGCTCTGCAGGCTCTCAGCTCTGCAGGCTCAGGCTCTGCAGGCTCTCAGCCCAGGCTCTGCAGGCTCTCAGCCCAGGCTCTGCAGGCTCTCAGCCCAGGCTCTGCAGGCTCTCAGCCCAGGCTCTGCAGGCTCTCAGCCCAGGCTCTGCAGGCTCAGCCCAGGCTCTGCAGGCTCTCAGCCCAGGCTCTGCAGGCTCTCAGCCCAGGCTCTGCAGGCTCTCAGCCCAGGCTCTGCAGGCTCAGCCCAGGCTCTGCAGGCTCTCAGCCCAGGCTCTGCAGGCTCAGCCCAGGCTCTGCAGGCTCAGCTCAGGCTCTGCAGGCTCTCAGCTCAGGCTCTGCAGGCTCAGCCCAGGCTCTGCAGGCTCAGCCCAGGCTCTGCAGGCTCAGCTCAGGCTCTGCAGGCTCTCAGCTCAGGCTCAGCCCAGGCTCTGCAGGCTCAGCTCAGGCTCTGCAGGCTCTCAGCCCAGGCTCTGCAGGCTCTCAGCCCAGACTCTGCAGGCTCTCAGCTCAGGCTGTGCAGGCTCTCAGCTCAGGCTGTGCAGGCTCAGCTCAGGCTCTGCAGGCGCTCAGCCCAGACTCTGCAGGCTCTCAGCTCAGGCTCTGCAGGCTCAGCTCAGGCTCTGCAGGCTCAGCTCAGGCTCTGCAGGCTCTCAGCTCAGGCTCTGCAGGCTCAGCTCAGGCTCTGCAGGCTCAGCTCAGGCTCTGCAGGCTCAGCCCAGGCTCTGCAGGCTCTCAGCCCAGGCTCTGCAGGCTCAGCCCAGGCTCTGCAGGCTCTCAGGTCAGGCTCTGCAGGCTCTCAGCTCAGGCTCTGCAGGCTCAGCCCAGGCTCTGCAGGCTCTCAGCCCAGGCTCTGCAGGCTCAGCCCAGGCTCTGCAGGCTCAGCCCAGGCTCTGCAGGCTCAGCCCAGGCTCTGCAGGCTCTCAGCCCAGGCTCTGCAGGCTCTCAGCCCAGGCTCTGCAGTCTCTCAGCCCAGGCTCTGCAGGCTCAGCCCAGGCTCTGCAGGCTCTCAGCCCAGGCTCTGCAGGCTCAGCCCAGGCTCTGCAGGCTCAGCCCAGGCTCTGCAGGCTCAGCCCAGGCTCTGCAGGCTCAGCTCAGGCTCTGCAGGCTCTCAGGCCTCAGGCTCTGCAGGCTCTGCAGGCTCAGCCCAGGCTCTGCAGGCTCAGCCCAGGCTCTGCAGGCTCAGCTCAGGCTCTGCAGGCTCTCAGCTCAGGCTCTGCAGGCTCTCAGCCCAGGCTCTGCAGGCTCTCAGCTCAGGCTCTGCAGGCTCAGCTCAGGCTCTGCAGGCTCAGCTCAGGCTCTGCAGGCTCTCAGCCCAGGCTCTGCAGGCTCTCAGCTCAGGCTCTGCAGTCTCTCAGCCCAGGCTCTGCAGGCTCAGCCCAGGCTCTGCAGGCTCTCAGCCCAGGCTCTGCAGGCTCAGCCCAGGCTCTGCAGGCTCAGCCCAGGCTCTGCAGGCTCTCAGCCCAGGCTCTGCAGGCTCAGCCCAGGCTCTGCAGGCTCAGCTCAGGCTCTGCAGGCTCTCAGCTCAGGCTCTGCAGGCTCTCAGCCCAGGCTCTGCAGGCTCAGCCCAGGCTCTGCAGGCTCAGCCCAGGCTCTGCAGGCTCAGCTCAGGCTCTGCAGGCTCAGCCCAGGCTCTCTCAGCCCAGGCTCTGCCCAGGCTCTCAGCAGCTCAGGCTCTGCAGGCTCTCAGCCCAGGCTCTGCAGGCTCAGCTCAGGCTCTGCAGGCTCAGCTCAGGCTCTGCAGGCTCTCAGCCCAGGCTCTGCAGGCTCTCAGCTCAGGCTCTGCAGGCTCAGCTCAGGCTCTGCAGGCTCAGCTCAGGCTCTGCAGGCTCTCAGCCCAGGCTCTGCAGGCTCAGCCCAGACTCTGCTCTGTTCCCTTCCCTTTTCTCTCCCCATGGAGCCATAGCTGAGGCCCCTGGGGCTGATCTTGGCTCTCTTGCTCTTTGCAGCTCTGGGCAGTCCTGCCTCTACCTCTGCCTCTGCCTCTGCTGGAGAGGTTCAGATCCTTCCAGCAGTTCAGTATTCAGCTGCTCTGCAGAGTGAGGCCATGAGGGGAGTGGGGCTGGCTGTGGAGAGGAGGGCTTGTGGCCAGGCAGTGCTGTGGCCATGCCTGTGGCTGCAGCTGGCCCCTCCTGGGCATTCTGCTGCCCTCTGGGGCAGCTCTCAGGCTAACCATGGCTGCAGTGCAGTCCTTTGCTGGGACCACCTCTGGGGAGGAAGCTTCAGGCTTTGGGAGGTCTCCTCAGTGCCACTGGGCTGTGATGAGAGATCTGCTCAGGGGGAGATAATTGGAGCCTGTTCTCATCTGCTGTGGCTTCACCTCCTCAGCTGCCCTGGCTGGGGGTGGGCTGGCAGCAGGCAGAGCAGTCCTGTGCCAGGCTGGGGCTCCCTTCCCTGGCTGCTAGCAGGAGCTGACTGAACCTGACAGCCAGCTCTGGGTGGCAGCCTGCAGGGCTGACTGTGCTGTGCAGCTCCAGCAGGGACCTTTGGAGAAGGTCAGAAACCCTCTGGAGGAGGTCAGGCAGTGTGCTGGCTGTGGAGCTGCTCTGCAGGGAGTGCTGCTCAGCTGCTTCCTCTGGGTAATGGCTGTTGCTTCATCCAGGAGGAAGAAGGTTGTCTGGAGGCCCCCAGGTGTTTGGGTTCCCCTGGGCAATGAATTCAAGGTGTGCCATGCTGTCTGCAGGAGCACAGCTAGCCCTGCTGCTGCCTGGTTGCAGCCAGGGCTGCACAAAGAGCTCTGCTCTGCTCAGCAGCTGCCTCCAGAGAGAGCTCCCAGCCCTCTGAGTAACCCCAGGGCTGAGCAGCTCCTCTGAGCTGTGAAACCTCAGCACCTCTGACATTCAGTTGCTGTGCTTTTGTTGGGACTTGCTCTGAGCTATATTTCAGCTCTGAAATGTCAGCCTGGCAGCTGCTCACCTGTGGATGTGATTTATTGGGGAAGGAAAGGGAGGAATTTGCCTCTTCCCTGCTCCCTGCTGCTCAGCCCTGCCTGGGGCTGGCCCTCTGCTGCCAGGCTGCAGCTCCCAGGCCAAGTGCAAGAGAGATTCCTCTCTGTGACTGCAGGGAGGCTCTGCAGACCCCTCAGAAGTCACCTGGGGTCTGTGTGTGCTTCATCTGACTCCCAGGAGCCATGGGGGGGTTGGGTTGTTCACTGAACCATCACATCCCAGCCCCTCAGATTCAAAGGACCCTTTGGTAGGCTCTTGGAATGGAATGGAATGGAATGGAATGGACCAGGTTTAGACCTTCAAGATCATCCAGTCCAACCTATCATCCAACACCACCTAACCACCTAACCCATGGCACCTAGCACCCCATCAAGTCTCCTCCTGAACACCTCCAGGGATGGGGACTCCACCACCTCCCTGGGCAGCACATCCCCAGGGCCAATCTCTCTTGCTGGGAAGAATTTCTTCCTCACCTCCAGCCTAAACCTCCCCTGGCACAGCTTGAGACTGTGTCCTCTTGTTCTGCTGCTGGGTGCATGGGAGCAGAGCCCAACCCCCACCTGGCTACAACCTCCCTGCAGGGAGTTGCAGAGAGCAAGAAGGTCTCCCCTCAGCCTCCTCTTCCCCAGGCTAAGCAACCCCAGCTCCCTCAGCCTCTCCTCCCAGGGCTGTGCTCCAGACCCCTCCCCAGCTTTCTTGCCCTTCTCTGGACACCTTCCAGCAGCTCAACCTCTTTCCTGACCTGAGGAGCCCAGAACTGGACACAGGACTCCAGGTGTGGCCTCAGCAGTGCTGAGCACAGGGCACAAGGACTTCCCTGCTCCTGCTGGCCACACTCTTCCTGCTGCAGGCCAGGATGCCCTTGGCCTTCTTGGCCCCCTGGGCACACTGCTGGCTCCTGTTCAGCTGCTCTCCACCACTCCCCCAGATCCCTCTCTGCCTGGCTGCTCTCAGCCACTCTGCCCCCAGCCTGTAGCACTGCCTGGGGTTGTTGTGGCCAATGTGCAGCACCCAGCACTTGGATGTGTTCAATCTCCTGCCCTTGCCTCTGCCCATCTGCCCAGCCTGGCAAGGTCCCTCTGCAGAGCTCTTCCACCCTCTAACAGATCAACTCCTGTCCCCAGCTTGCTGTCAGCTGCACATTTCCTGCTGATGGACTCCATCCCCTCATCCAGATCATCAATGAAGATGTTAAAGAGCACAGGGCCCAGCACTGCTCCCTGGGGCACAGCACTGGTGCCTGGCTGCCAGCTGGCTGTGCAGAGCTTCAGTGCTCCCAAGGCTTTTCTCTCAAGCTCTTCACCACAGAATCCCAGCATGGGGGTGGGGGGGGGAAGGGTTGGGAGGGACCCCTGGAGCTCACCCACTCCAACCCCCTGCCAAGGCTTGGGGTGCTTGGTGCCATGGGTTAGTTGGTCAGGTGGTATTGGGTGAGAGGTTGGACTGGATGATCTTGAAGGTCTCTTCCAGCCTGGTCTATCTATCCTATCCTATCCTATCCTATCCTATCCTATCCTATCCTATCCTATCCTTTCCCATTCCATTCCATTCCATTCCAGGGCACCCACAGCAGCTTGCCCAGGGCCACAATGCCCAGGGGGGGTTGGAAGCCAGGAAGAGCCAAGTGGCTTGGATCTGTTCCCTGCAGTGCCAGAGGAGCTGAGGGCTCAGAAAAGCTCTGTGGTGAGAGGCCCCTGAAAGGGACCCCTTGGGTGTCAGGGTGGCTCTTGCCCTCCCTGGGCTTTGAACCCAGAGCAGAGCAAGACCCTTCAGTCCTGCTGGAGGCAGGGCAGTGCTGCAGGAGGCCCTGGGATGTGCTGCCCAGGGAGGTGGTGGAGTCCCCAGCCCTGGAGGTGTCTAGGGGTGGTCTGGATGTGGTGCTTGGGGCTCTGGTTTAGGAGGGAGCCTTGCAGAGCAGGGTTCTGGGCTGGACTTGGTGATCCTGAGGCTCTTTTCCAACCTGAATGTGAGCCTGTGGTTGTGTGAGGCTGAGCTGGGGGCTGGGGTGGTGCTGGGCTCACAGGGGGCAGGGGGAAGCCCAGCAGCTGTGTGTGGGGAGCCTGTGCCTGTGTGGAGGTGGAAGCCTGCTCTGGGCTGAAGCTGCCCCAGGATTGCTGTGCAGAGCCCCCAGGAGCAGCCCCTGCAGAAGGCTTTGACTGTGGTTAGCAGAGGAATTCCCCTCCCAGGGAGGAGCCCTGCTGGGCCTCAGCACCTTCTGATGGCTCAGCAGCAGGGGGGAGTGGGAGCTGAACCTCAGCCTCCCTGTGCCTCAGGCAGCACCACAGCTCTGCTCCTCCAGGCAGGCTCTGCCCTGCTGCTGTGTCCAGCACTGCCTTGCTGCTGGCCCTGAGGAGCTGCCTGGGCCCAGAGGGTGCTGGGGAAGGGAATGCAGCTGGGGGCTGCTCACAGGAGCTGTCCCCAGGGCTCAGAGCTGGGCCAGCTCTGGTTGATGTCTCTAGCACTGCTCTGGGTGAGGAGATCAGGGCACCCCCAGGGAGCCTGCAGATGACACCAAGCTGGGTGCCAGTGGTGAGCTGCTGGAGGGTAGGAGGGGACCTGGCCAGGATGGATCCAGGGCTGAGGCCACTGGGAGGAGGTTCAACAACTCCAAGTGCTGAGTGCTGCACTTGGGGCACAACAGCCCCAGGGAGGCTCCAGCCTGGGGGCAGAGGGGATGGGAAGTGCCCAGCAGGAAAGGCCCTGGGGGTGCTGGGTGCCAGCAGCTGGAGCTGAGGCAGCAGTGCCCAGGGGGCCAAGAAGGCCTCCAGCAGCCTGGGCTGGAGCAGCAATGCTGTGGGCAGCAGGAGCAGGGCAGGGATGGTGCCCCTGGGCTGGGCACTGGGGAGGCCACAGCTGGAACCCTGGGGTCAGGTTTGGGCCTCTCCCTGCAAGGAGGACTTTGAGAGGCTGAGCAGGGCCAGAGAAGGGCAACAGAGCTGGGGAAGGGTCTGGGGAGCAGGGCTGGGGAGGAGCAGCTGAGGGAGCTGGGGGTGGTTAGTGTGAAGGAGGCTGAGGGAGACCTCCTTGCCCTGTACTGCTCCCTGGCAGGAGGCTGCAGCCAGGGAGGGGTTGGTCACTTCTCCCAAGGAAGAAGGGAGAGGACAAGAGGAAAGGCCTCAAGTTGCTCCAGGGAGGTTCAGGTTGAACAATTTCTTCCCCTTGAGGGTTGCCAAGGCCTGGCCCAGGCTGCCCAGGGCAGTGGTGGAGTCTCCATCCCTGGAGGGGTTTCAGAGCCCTGGAGCTGTGGTGCTGAGGCCAGGGGTCAGCAGTGGACTTGGCAGTGTTGGGTTGATGTTTGGACTCAGCCTTGGAAGTTGCTTCCCAGCTAAGCAATTCTCTGCTCTCCCCCAAGCACCACTGTGCTGCTGGGGGTTTGTCCCAGCAGCTCTCCCAGAGGTCCTTCAGGTGGAGCCAGAGCAGGAGCTGGCTCCTGCAGGGGCAGTCAGCACCCTGGGGGCTGCTCTGAGCACCCCTGGCCTGCACCTTACTTCCCACTGCAGCAATCATGGAGTGGGTTGGACCTCCTTGCTCTCTGCAGCTCTGAGAGGAGGCTGCAGCCAGGGGGGGTTGGGCTCCGCTCCCCAGGCTCAGGGGATGGAAGGAGAGGAAAAGGCTGCAACTGTGCCAGGGGAGGCTGAGGCTGGAGAGGAGGCAAAATGTCTTTGGTGCAGGAGTGGTCAGGGCCTGGCAGAGGCTGCCCAGGGAGGTGGTGGAGTCCCCAGGCCTGGAGCTGCTCAGGAACCTGTGGCCATAGCCCTGGGGGCAGGGTCTGGTGGCCATGGGGGGGGGTTGGTGTTGGCCTGGGTGGTCCTGGAGGCCTTCTCCAACCCAACCACTTCTGTGCTTCCATGTTTCAGTTCTGCTCATCCCAGCTCAGCCTCCTTTGCCCTGGCAGTGCAGATCAGTGCCACCTTTCAGGCCTGACCTTTGCTTGGGCTCCAGCCTGGGGGGGCTGAGGAGTGCTGCTCCTGAGCTGCTGCTACCTGCAGTGACATTTGGGCTGTGCTGGGCAAATCAGCAGAGGGGAGATAACCTTCATCAACATTCCTGCGTGGAGCAGGGCAGCCTGCTGGGCTGGCAGCTCTAACATTTGGGGGCTGTCATCACCTGCCCATTTCCCAGGGGCCTGCCTGTGTCTGACACTTGGAGCTGAGGCAGCTGAGGTCCCCCCTGCAGCCCCCCGTGGCCACTGGGCTTGCAGAGCACTAATTGCTTTGCTCTCAGGAATGTTCTTCCCCCTGGCTGAGCCCCAGCTCTCAATGTTGCCCATTCAGTGGCAAGCACAGCTTGCAGCAGGTGGCCAGGCCTGGCCTTGGTGCTCAGCTGTGGGGCAGCACACTTGTGGGGCAGCCTCACGGTGCCTTGGGCTGGAAGGGATCCTCCAAAGCCATCCAAGCCCCTGCAGGCAGCAGGGACAGCCCCAGCTGGAGCAGGCTGCCCAGGGACACAGCCAGGCTGAGCTTCAGTGTCTGCAGGGCTGGAGCCTCCAGCACCCCCTGGGCAGGCTGTGCCAGTGTCTGCCCAGCCTGCCTGTGCAGAGCTTCCTCCTGAGGGCCAAGCCCAGCCTGCCCTGCTCCAGCTTCAAAGCATTGCTGGTGCTTTGCTAAAGCTGAGTGTGGGCAGCCAGAGCTGAGCTGCTCTGGGCAGGCTTGGGAGTCATCCCCTTGCCCCTGATGTGTCCTGAGCTGCTGGCTCTGCTCTGCAGGGCTGGGGAGCTCATGGCAGGGGGCAGCTGGGGCAGTGGTGCTGACCTGCACCTTTGCCTTTCTCCTCCCTGCAGCAGCTGCTGTGCTGTAAGCCCTTAGACAAGAGCTGAGGCTTCCTCTGCAGGGAGGGCTTCTGGTGGAAGCCCTCTGCTGGGAGCCAGGCTGAGAGAGTTGGCCTTGGGCAGCCTGCAGAGGAGAAGGCTCCAGGGAGAGCTTCTGGTGGCCTTGCAGTGCTTCAAGGGCCCAGCAGAGAGCTGGGGACAGAGCTTTGAGCAGGGCCTGATGGGACAGGCCAAGGGGGAATGGTTGGAAAGGGCAAGAGGGAGCTTGAGAGTGGAGAGAAGGAGAAATGTTTGGCAGTGAGGGTGGGGAGAGCCTGGCCCAGGCTGCCCAGAGAGCTGGGAGCTGCCCCATGCCTGGCAGCAGTGCAGGGGAGGTTGGTTGGGGCTGTGAGCAGCCTGCCCTGGCTGGGGCTGTCCCTGCTGGCTGCAGGGTTCCATCATAAGCAGGTTTGGACAGGAAGAGAGGTTTCCTGGAGGGGTTTCTCAGCTCTGCTATAGTGAGGCCACATTTGGGAGCCTGTCTCCAGTTCTGAGCATTGGGTTCAAGAGAGGCAGAGAACAAAGGCTGAGAGCCCTGGGGCTGAGAGCCTGCACAAGAGCAGCCCCAGAGGGGAGCTGAGCAATGCTCAGCAAGAGCTAAAGGCTGGGGGGCAAGAGGCTGGGGCCAGGCTCTGCTCAGTGGTGCCCAGGGACAGCACAAGGGGCAGAGGCACAAACTGGAACCCAGGAGGTTCCATCTGAGCAGGAGGAGAAAGTTGTTTGGTGTGAGGCTGCTGGAGGCCTGGAGCAGGCTGCCCAGAGAGGTTGTGGAGTCTCCTGGGCACTGTGCCCCTGGGCAGGCTGCTGTTGGTGCCCTGCTGGAGCAGGGGCTGGGCTGGGCTGGCCCCAGGGGTCCCTTCCAGCCCTCCCTGCTGGGAGCTCTGCTGTTACCCTTCCCGCCATGGAGCTGCTTTCTAACTGTGTTCTCCCTTGCAGGCTGCAAGCACGTGAAGGGCATCCTGCTGTATGGGCCTCCAGGCTGTGGCAAGACCCTGATGGCCAGGCAGATTGGCAAGATGCTGAATGCCAGGGAGCCCAAGGTGGTGAATGGCCCTGAGATCCTCAACAAGTACGTGGGGGAGTCGGAGGCCAACATCCGCAAGCTGTTCGCCGACGCCGAGGAGGAGCAGAGGAGGGTGAGGGAGAGCCTGGAGCCACACAGCTGCCAGGGCTGCAAGGGACCTCAAGGCTCAGCCAGCCCCAGCCCCCTGCCATGCCCAGGGACACCTCACACCACAGCAGGCTGCTCACAGCCACCTTCAGCCTGGCTGCAAACACCTCCAGGCAGGAGGCTTCCACCACCTCCCTGGGCAGCCTGGGCCAGGCTCTCACCACCCTGCTGGGGAACAACTTCTTCCTCACAGCCAATCTCAATCTCCCCACTGCTAGTTCTGCTCCATCCCCTCCAGTCCTATCCCTCCCTGACACCCCAGAGCAGAGGGGCAGGATCCTCTCCCTCCACCTCTGGCAATGGGCACTGGCAGCACTGGCAGCTGAGCTGCCCTTGGCCTTCTGGGCTGCCAGTGCCCATTGCTGGCTCCCTGCCCCAGGCCTGATTCCTGCCCCCTATCCCTCCCTGACACCTTCAGAACTCCCTCCCCAGCCTTTCTTGCAGCCCCCTGCAGATCCTGCAAGGCCACAAGGAGGTCTCCTGGGAGCCTTCTCCTCTCCAGCCTGCACAACCCCAACTCCCTCAGGCTGTGCTCACAGCAGAGCAGCTCCAGCCCTCTGCTCCTCCTCCTGGCCCTTCTCTGGACACCTTCCAGCCCCTCCAGAGCCTTCCTGGCACAGAGGCTCCAGAGCTGGCCCCAGAGCTCCAGCTGTGGTCTCAGCAGAGTGGAGCAGAGGGGCAGAATCCCCTCCCTGGCCCTGCTGGCCACACTTCTCTTGCTGCAGCCCAGGCTCTGCTTGGCTCTCTGGGCTGCCAGTGCTCCCTGCTGGCTCCTGCTGAGCTTCTGCTCCCCCAGCACCCCCAAGGCCTTTCCTTTGGGGCTGCTCTCCATGCAGTCCCTGCCCAGCCTGGATCAGTGCCTGGGATTGCCCTGCCCCAGCTGCAGGACCTTGCCCTTGGTCTTGTTGAACCTCCTGAGGTTGTCCTGGGCCCAGCTCTGCAGCTCAGGGTCTCTCAGCATGCTCAGATGCAGCTGAGGATGGGCAGTGTGGGGGTGCTGCAGGGGTGGCTGCAAGGGGCTCATGGTCAGAGCACTGCTGGTTGTGAGCAGGCTGAGGCACACAGTGGTTTGGGTTGGAGAAGGCCTCCAGCATCACCCAGTCCATCATCTACCCAACCCCACCATGGCCACCAAACCCTGGCCCCAAGGGCCATGGCCACAGGGCTCTGATCCCCTCCAGGGCTGGGGACTCCACCACCTCCCTGGGCAGCCTCTCCCTGGGGTGCTCTGCTCTCCTGCCAGCTCCACTGTGCTCTCCTGCCAACTCCACTCTGCTCTCCTGCCAGCTCCACTCAGCTCTCTCTGCTGTGGTCACTAAACCTCGAGCAGTTCTCTTGTAAAGCAGCCCCAGGAGCAGCCCAGCCCCAGGTCCACAGCAGGGGAGCTCTGCAGACGACCTCAGCCAAGGCCATCCCCTGCAGGGGACGTGCAGGGCCCTGAGACCCTTTGACCTCCTGCAGCAGAGCTGTTCAGCAGGGCCAGAGCTGTAACCAAGGCTCTGAGGCTGGGGCAGTGCAAGTGAGGGCTGGGAGCTGCCTTCCCTCTGCACCACACACCTGCTAAGGTGGAGCTGATAGTGCCTGGGGGCTGGGCCTGCTGACAGGCTGGGAGATTAGAAAGGTTCCCCCAAAGGTTGCTTTTGTGAGCAGTGGTGTCTGGGGCAGCTGGCCAGGGCCAGCTCTTTCCCCATGGGCTGCCCTGGCCACAAAAGATGCTTCAGAGGTGGAATGTGGAGGGGAAAAGCTTCCTAAGGTGGTCACAAAAAGTATCCTGTTCCCTTCAGCTGCAACTGCATCACCTCTGAGTGACCCTGGGCAGGGGCAGCTCTGGCCCTGAGCAGCACAGAGCCTCCTGGCTCCTAGCATGAAGGCCAAAGCTGGCCTGGCAAGCCCTGTGCTTGCCTGGAGCACAGCCTGGAGGCTCCCCTGCCCAGCTGGGGCCTGGGCCCCATCTCCCTTTCAGAGACCTCTGCGTGCTGTCACCATTGAGCTGTGAGCTCCAGCTTTGGGCTTCTGCTCTGAGCCCTGACCCCTCCAGCCACCAGTGGCAGCTGGGAACTCCCACACTGGGCAGAGCCCAGCAGGGTGACAGCTTGGCATGCTGCAGAGGGGCACTGCCTGCTCTGGGCCTGCCAAGGTGCCACACAGACACAGTGTAGGCCTCTAGCTGCACTGGCAGCCCTGGGGGCAAATCCCAGCCTAGGCTGCACCCAAAGCAGTGTGGCCAGAGCTGGAGAAAGAGGATCCTGCCCCTCTGCTCTGCTCTGCTCTGCTCTGCTCTGCTCTGCCCTGGGGAGCCCTCAGCTGCACTGCTGGGCCCAGCTCTGGGGCCCCCAAAAGAAGAGAGAGCTGGAGCTGCTGGAGAGGCTCCAGAGGAGGCCATGAGGGTGATCAGAGGCTGGAGAAGCTCCCCTGTGGGGCCAGGCTGGGAGAGCTGGGGCTGTGCAGCCTCCAGAGAGACCTTAGAGCAGCCTTCCAGTGCCTGAAGGGCTGCAGGAGAGCTGGGGAGGGACTGTTCAGAAGGTGATAGGATGAGGAGCAGTGGTTTGAAACTGGAGCAGGGGAGATGAAGGTTGGACTGCAGGAGGAAGTTCTGCACCATGAAATCAGAATGAAGCAGGTTGGAAGAGACCTTTGAGATCACCAAGTCCAACCTCTCACCCAGCACCATCTGAGCAACTCAACCATGGCTCCAAGGGCCTCATCCAGGCTCCTCCTGAACACCTCCAGGGATGGGGACTCCACCACCTCCCTGGGCAGCACATCCCCAGGGCCAATCTCTCTTGCTGGGAAGAATTTCTTCCTCACCTCCAGCCTAAACCTCCCCTGGCACAGCTTGAGACTGTGTCCTCTTGTTCTGCTGCTGCTTGCCTGGGGGAAGAGCCCAACCCCAACCTGGCTCCAACCTCCCTTCAGGTGGCTGAGGGTGGTGAGACACTGGCAGAGGCTGCCCAGGGAGGTGGCTGAGGCTCCATCCCTGGGGACATTCAGGCTCAGCCCTGCTGTGGCCCTGAGCTGCCTGCCCCGGCTGGAGCTGTCCCTGCTGGGACTCCCTTGGCGGCTCCCATGTGGCTCCAGGGGAGCTGTGAGCCCCTGGGAGCTGTGAGCCCCTGAGAGCTGTGAGCCTCTGGGAGCTGTGAGCCTCTGGGAGCTGTGAGCCCCTGGGAGCTGTGAGCCCCTGAGAGCTGTGAGCCTCTGGGAGCTGTGAGCCCCTGGGAGCTGTGAGCCCCTGAGAGCTGTGAGCCCCTGGGAGCTGTGAGCCCCTGAGAGCTGTGAGCCTCTGGGAGCTGTGAGCCCCTGGGAGCTGTGAGCCCCTGAGAGCTGTGAGCCTCTGGGAGCTGTGAGCCCCTGAGAGCTGTGAGCCTCTGGGAGCTGTGAGCCCCTGAGAGCTGTGAGCCTCTGGGAGCTGTGAGCCTCTGGGAGCTGTGAGCCCCTGGGAGCTGTGAGCCCCTGGGAGCTGGGAGCCCCTGAGAGCTGGGAGCCCCTTCCTGCCTGCTGGAGGTCGTGGGGCAGGGTCTGTGGTGCTGGGGGCTGTCCCCTGGCCCTCCTGAGAGGGTCCTGTCCCCCCCAGCTGGGCGCCAACAGCGGGGTGCACATCATCATCTTCGACGAGATCGACGCCATCTGCAAGCAGCGCGGCAGCATGGCCGGCAGCACCGGCGTGCACGACACCGTCGTCAACCAGCTGCTCTCCAAGATCGACGGCGTGGAGCAGCTCAACAACATCCTGGTCATCGGTGAGCTCCTCCTCTGCCTCTGCTGGCCTGCCTCTGCTGGCCTGCCTCTGCTGGCCTGCCTCTGCTGGCCTGCCTCTGCTGGCCTGCCTCTGCTGGCCTGCCTCTGCTGGCCTGCCTCTCCTGGCCTGCCTCTGCTGGCCTGCCTCTCCTGGCCTGCCTCTGCTGGCCTGCCTCTGCTGGCCTGCCTCTGCTGGCCTGCCTCTCCTGGCCTGCCTCGGGAGCGCTGTGCCCAGCAGGAGCACAGTGCTCAGCAGGAGCAGGGAGCTCGCTCTGCTCTGCTGCTGGAGGTCTGGGCTGCTCCTCCCCAGCCCTGCTCCCCAGACACTTCCCCAGCCCTGCTCTCCAGCCCCTTCCCAGCCCTGCTCCCCAGCCCTGCTCCCCAGCCCTGCTCCCCAGCCCCTTCCCCAGCCCTGCTCCCCAGCCCTGCTTCCCAGCCCCTTCCCCAGCCCCTTCCCCAGCCCTGCTCCCCAGACACTTCCCCAGCCCTGCTCCCCAGCCCTGCTCCCCAGACACTTCCCCAGCCCTGCTCCCCAGCCCTGCTCCCCAGCCCTGCTCCCCAGCCCTGCTCTCCAGCCCCTTCCCCAGCCCTCCCCAGCTGCTCCCCAGCCCCTTCCCAGCCCTGCTCTCCAGCCCCCAGCCCCTTGCTCCCCAGCCCTGCTCTCCAGCCCCTTCCCAGCCCTGCTCCCCAGCCCCTTCCCAGCCCTGCTCCCCAGCCCCTTCCCAGCCCTGCTCTCCAGCCCCTTCCCCAGCCCTGCTCCCCAGCCCTGCTCCCCAGCCCTGCTCTCCAGCCCCTTCCCAGCCCTGCTCCCCAGACCCTTCCCAGCCCTGCTCTCCAGCCCCTTCCCCAGCCCTGCTCTCCAGCCCCTTCCCAGCCCTGCTCTCCAGCCCCTTCCCAGCCCTGCTCTCCAGCCCCTTCCCCAGCCCCTCCCAGCCCTCTCCCCAGCCCCCTTCCAGCCCCTTCCCCAGCCCTGCTCCCCAGACACTTCCCCAGCCCTGCTCTCCAGCCCCTTCCCAGCCCTGCTCTCCAGCCCCTTCCCCAGCCCCCTCCAGCCCCTTCCCCAGCCCTGCTCCAGCCCCCCCAGCCCTGCTCCAGCCCCTTCCCAGCCCCTTCCCCAGCCCTGCTCCCCAGACCCTTCCCCAGCTCTGCTCCCCAGACACTTCCCCAGCCCTGCTCTCCAGCCCTTCTCCAGCCCCCCCCAGCCCTGCTCCCCAGCCCTGCCCTGTTCTCCAGCCCCTTCCCAGCCTCTCAATGTCCTGCTTGCAGCCCCTTCCCCAGGCTCCCCAGCCCCTTCCCCAGGCCCAAACCTCCCCAGACCCCAGGGTGAACCCAGGGTTCCAGCTGTGGCCTCCCCAGTGCCCAGCCCAGGGGCACCATCCCTGCCCTGCTCCTGCTGCCCACAGCATTGCTGCTCCAGCCCAGGCTGCTGGAGGCCTTCTTGGCCCCCTGGGCACTGCTGCCTCAGCTCCAGCTGGCTGTTGGTCAGCATCCCCAGGGCCTTTCCCACCAGGCAGTTTCCATCCCACTCTGCCCCCAGGCTGGAGCCTTCCTGGGGTAGTTGTGCCCCAAGTGCAGCACTCAGCACCTCTAGCTGAACCTCCTCCCCTTGGCCTTGGCCCATGGATCACCCTGGCCAGGTCCCTCTGCAGAGCCTCCTGACCCTCCACCATTGCCACCCAGCTTGGTGCCATCTGCAGGCTGCCTGAGGGATGGGGGCTGCCTCTGACACTGCCCCCCTTGCCCTGGCTCTGCTCAGGAGCCTTTCTTGCCCAAGTCTGAGAGGCTGCACCAGGGAGTCAATGAAGTGGCCTCTTGGCCTGCAGCAGGAAGAGTGTGGCCAGCAGGAGCAGGGAAGTCCTTGTGCCCTGTGCTCAGCACTGCTGAGGCCACACCTTGAGTCCTGTGTCCAGTTCTGGGCTCCTCAGGTTAGGAAAGAGGTTGAGCTGCTGGAAGGTGTCCAGAGAAGGGCAAGAAAGCTGGGGAGGGGTCTGGAGCACAGCCCTGGGAGGAGAGGCTGAGGGAGCTGGGGTTGCTTAGCCTGGAGAAGAGGAGGCTCAGGGGAGACCTTCTTGCTCTCTGCAACTCCCTGCAGGGAGGTTGGAGCCAGGTGGGGGTTGGGCTCTTCCCCCAGGCAGTCAGCAGCAGAACAAGAGGACACAGTCTCAAGCTGTGCCAGGGGAGGTTCAGGCTGGAGGTGAGGAGAAAGTTCTTCCCAGCAAGAGAGATTGGCCACTGGGATGTGCTGCCCAGGGAGGTGGTGGAGTCCCCATGCCTGGAGGTGTTTAGGAAGAGCCTGGATGAGGCCCTTGGGGCCATGGTTGAGTTGCTCAGATGGTGCTGGGTGAGAGGTTGGACTGGATGAGCTCAAAGGTCTTTTCCAACTTGGTTAATTCCTATTCTATTCCATTCCATTCCATTCTGTTCCTGGGCTGTGGGGCACACTGCTGACAGCCTCCTGGCTGTAGGTCAGCTGGCTGCAGGGGGTTGGGCTACAAGGTCACAGAATCAATGTGAGGGGTTGGAAGGGACCTCCAGAGATCATCCACTCCAACCCCCCTGGAGAGCAGGGCCACCCAGGGCAGGGCACACAGGAACACATCCAGGTGGGGGTGGAATATAGAATGGAATGGAATGGAATGGAATGGAATGGAATGGAATGGAATGGAATAGAATAGAATAGAATAGAATAGAATAGAATAGAATAGAATAGAATAGAATAGAATAGAATTAACCAGGTTGGAAAAGATCTTTGAGCTCATCCAGTCCAACCTCTCCCCCAGCACCATCTGATCACCTCAGCCATGGCACCAAGGGCCTCATCCAGGCTCTTCCTGACCCCCTCCAGGGATGGGGACTCCACCACCTCCCTGGGCAGCACATCCCCAGGGTCAATCTCTCTTGCTGGGAAGAATTTCTTCCTCACCTCCAGCCTAAGGAGACTCCACAGCCCCCCTGGGCAGCCTGCTCTAGGGCTCTGTCACCATCACAGGGAAAACCTTTCCCTCCTGTTCCCATGGCACTTCCTCTGCCTCAGCTTGCAGCCCTGCCCCTTGGGTTGGCACTGGGCAGCAGCAGGCAGAGCCTGGCTCCATCACCTGTAAGGGTTCCCTGCAAGCCCTGCTGCTCTGTGGTGCTGTGGGTGCTGGGGTTGGAACCCTTCAGTCCAACCCAGAGTGCAGGGCAGGGGTCAGCAGCAGCTGTGCAGGGAGGTGCTGCTGGCACTGTCACAGGCCTGGAGCCTGGGAGGAGCAAAGGCTGAGAGCCCTGGGGCTGAGAGCCTGCAGAAGAGCAGCCCCAGAGGGCAGCTGAGCAATGCTCAGCAAGAGCTAAAGGCTGGGGGGCAAGAGGCTGGGGCCAGACTCTGCTCAGTGGTGCCCAGGGACAAGGCAAGGGGCACAGACTGGCACCCAGGAGGTTCCATCTGAGCAGGAGGAGAAAGTTGTTTGGTGTGAGGCTGCTGGAGGCCTGGAGCAGGCTGCCCAGAGAGGCTGTGGAGTCTCCTGGTGTGGAGAGCTTCCAACCCCCCCTGGGCACTGTGCCCCTGGGCAGGCTGCTGTGGGTGCCCTGCTGGGGCAGGGGGCTGGGCTGGATCCAGAGGTCCCTTCCAGCCCCTCCCTGCTCTGCTGCTGCCCTTCCCACCATGGAGCTGCAATCCAAGCAAACCCCCTGCTGGCTCCTGTGCTGCTGCTGCCCTCAGCCATTCCTTGCCCCTGCTGTTGCTCCCAAGTGTTGCACAGCCTGAGGCAGCTTGCAGGAGCAGTGTGCAGTGCTGTGCTGCCCTGGGAAGCAGGGGAGCCTCCCTGGCTGGGTGCTGTGCTTGTCCTGCTGCAGGAGCCCTGCAGGGCAGCCACAGGGACCAGCTGAAGCTCCCTTGCCCTGACTCCAGGCCCTGACTTCACCAACGGTCCTGAAGACCTTTGCTCTGTTCTCCTGAGCCTCTCTGAGCTGTCTTCTCATCCCTGGGGGCTGCATGCAGGAGCTGGAGACCCCCTTGGTGAGCTCAGGTGGTGCTGACCTTGTCTGTGCCTTTGGCTTCAGGAATGACCAACAGGCCTGACCTGATTGATGAGGCTCTGCTGAGACCTGGGAGGCTGGAGGTGAAGATGGAGATTGGTAAGCAGCCTGCAGCAGCTCAGAGCCAGTCAGTGCTGTGCTGGGAGCAGGCAGGCAGGGTGGCAGAGTGGCTCAGCTCCCTGGTGTGACATGGAAACTTAATGAGCCAATTAAAGCAGCAGGTCAGACTGCCCCACTGATGAGGCACTGACCTGCTGGCAGCTTCTGCCCAGCAGGGTAGAGGGGCATTGGCCAGCCAGGTCCTGGGCTCAGGTTTGGGCTTCTCCCTGCAGGAAGGACATTGAGAGGCTGGGGCAGGGCCAGGGAAAAGGGCAACAGAGCTGGGGAAGAGCTGGGGAAGGGGCTGGGGAAGGGCTGGGGAAGGGGCTGGGAAGGGGCTGGGGAAGGGGCTGGGGAGCAGGGCTGGGGAAGGGGCTGGGGAGCAGGGCTGGGGAGCAGGGCTGGGGAAGGGGCTGGGGAGCAGGGCTGGGGAGCAGGGCTGGGGAAGGGGCTGGGGAGCAGGGCTGGGGGCAGGGCTGGGGAAGGGGCTGGGGAAGGGGCTGGGGAGCAGGGCTGGGGAAGGGGCTGGGGAAGGGGCTGGGGAAGGGGCTGGGGAGCAGGGCTGGGGAAGGGGCTGGGGAGCAGGGCTGGGGAAGGGGCTGGGGAGCAGGGCTGGGGAGCAGGGCTGGGGAGCAGGGCTGGGGAAGGGGCTGGGGAGCAGGGCTGGGGGGCAGGGCTGGGGAAGGGGCTGGGGAAGGGGCTGGGGAGCAGGGCTGGGGAAGGGGCTGGGGAAGGGGCTGGGGAGCAGGGCTGGGGAAGGGGCTGGAGAACAGGGCTGGGGAAGGGCCTGCCCTGCAGGGGGGGAGCTGGGTGGGGGGATGCCAGGGGCCCTCCTGGAGGAAGGCCTTGGGGAGCAGGAGTCCTGGGGGCAGGGCCTGACCCCTGAGCCCTGCTCTGCCCCCCTGAGCCCTGCTGCCCCCCTGAGCCCTGCTCTGCCCCCCTGAGCCCTGCTGCCCCCCAGGGCTGCCGGACGAGAAGGGTCGCTTCCAGATCCTGCACATCCACACGGTGAGGATGAGAGAGCACCAGCTGCTGGCTGAGGATGTGGACATTGCAGAGCTGGCTGTGGAGACCAAGAACTTCAGTGGGGCTGAGCTGGAGGGGCTGGTGAGGGCTGCCCAGTCCACTGCCATGAACAGGCACATCAAGGTCAGTGCTGCTGCTCCTGTCCCGGGCTGCTGCCCCTGCCCCAGGCTGCTGCTCCAGAGCTGCTGCCCCTGCCCCAGGCTGCTGCTCCAGAGCTGCTGCCCCTGCCCCAGGATGCTGCCCCAGAGCTGCTGCCCCTGCCCCAGGCTGCTGCTCCAGAGCTGCTGCCCCTGCCCCAGGCTGCTGCCCCAGGGCTGCTGCCCCTGCCCCAGGCTGCTGCTCCACAGCTGCTGCCCCTGCCCCAGGCTGCTGCTCCACAGCTGCTGCCCCTGCCCCAGGCTGCTGCTCCACAGCTGCTGCCCCTGCCCCAGGCTGCTGCTCCACAGCTGCTGCCCCTGCCCCAGGATGCTGCCCCAGGGCTGCTGCCCCTGCCCCAGGATGCTGCCCCAGGGCTGCTGCCCCTGCCCCAGGATGCTGCCCCAGGGCTGCTGCCCCTGCCCCAGGATGCTGCCCCTGCCCCAGGATGCTGCTCCAGAGCTGCTGCCCCTGCCCCAGGATGCTGCCCCAGGGCTGCTGCCCCTGCCCCAGGATGCTGCCCCAGGGCTGCTGCCCCTGCCCCAGGATGCTGCCCCTGCCCCAGGATGCTGCTCCAGAGCTGCTGCCCCTGCCCCAGGATGCTGCTCCAGAGCTGCTGCCCCTGCCCCAGGATGCTGCCCCAGAGCTGCTGCCCCTGCCCCAGGATGCTGCCCCAGAGCTGCTGCCCCTGCCCCAGGATGCTGCCCCAGAGCTGCTGCCCCTGCCCCAGGATGCTGCCCCAGAGCTGCTGCCCCTGCCCCAGGATGCTGCCCCAGGGCTGCTGCCCCTGCCCCAGGATGCTGCCCCAGGGCTGCTGCCCCTGCCCCAGGATGCTGCCCCAGAGCTGCTGCCCCTGCCCCAGGATGCTGCCCCTGCCCCAGGATGCTGCCCCAGGGCTGCTGCCCCTGCCCCAGGATGCTGCCCCAGAGCTGCTGCCCCTGCCCCAGGATGCTGCCCCTGCCCCAGGATGCTGCTCCAGAGCTGCTGCCCCTGCCCCAGGATGCTGCCCCAGGATGCTGCCCCTGCCCCAGGATGCTGCTCCAGGGCTGCTGCCCCTGCCCCAGGATGCTGCTCCAGGGCTGCTGCCCCTGCCCCAGGATGCTGCCCCAGGGCTGCTGCCCCTGCCCCAGGCTGCTGCTCCAGAGCTGCTGCCCCTGCCCCAGGATGCTGCCCCAGGGCTGCTGCCCCTGCCCCAGGATGCTGCCCCAGGGCTGCTGCCCCTGCCCAGGCTGAGCTGCCATGAGCCCCACAGGGAACACAGCCAGGGGGACTGAGGCTGTGGAGTCTGCTGCTCTGGAGACTTCCAACCCCCCCTGGCTGTGTTCTGGGTGCCCTGCCCTGGCTGGCTGAGCTCTGGAGCTCCCTTCCAAGCCCTGACCTTCTGTGGCTGTGATGCCCTGCTCTTGGCTGCTGAGGGGGAGGCCAGGGAGGCTCTGGCTGAGCCTGAAAGGTCATCAGCCCAGCTGCACAGCCCAGGATTGAGGGCTGTTGAAGCATGAGATGAGGAGGTGGTGAAGGAGGGAAGTGCTGGGGGAGGAGGTGAGAGAAGCTCTGAGGAGCCAGCAATGGGCACTGGCAGCACAGGAGGCCAAGGGCAGCCCAAAGGCTGCCCTTGGCCTCCTGTGCTGCCAGTGCCCATTGCCAGGGAGGGAGAGAGAGGATCCTGCCCCTCTGCTCTGCCCTGGGGAGACCTCACCTGCAGGGCAGAGGCTGCAGAGGAGGCCACCAAGAGGCTCAGAGGGCTGCAGAGCCTCTGCTGGGGGGGCAGGCTGAGGGAGCTGGGGGTGCTGAGAAGGCTGCAGGGAGCCCTCAGAGCTGCAGGGCAGGGGCTGAAGAGGGCTGCAGGCAGGCTGCAGAGGGACTGCTGGCAGAGGCCTGCAGGGACAGGCTGGGGGAGGGGGATGGGTGCTGCCCTGGGGTGCAGCTGTGGCTCTGGGAGGGGGATGGGTGCAGCCCTGGGGTGCAGCTGTGGCTGTGGGAGGGGGATGGGTGCAGCCCTGGGGTGCAGCTCAGGCTGTGGGAGAGGGATGGGTGCAGACCTGGGGTGCAGCTGTGGCTCTGGGTGCAGCTCTGGGGTGCAGCTGTGCCTCTGGGTGCTGCCCTGGGGTGCAGCTGGGGCTGTGGGTGCAGCCCTGGGGTGCAGCTGGGGCTGTGGGTGCTGCCCTGGGGTGCAGCTGGGGCTCTGGGTGCAGCTCTGGGGTGCAGCTGGGGCTGTGGGTGCTGCCCTGGGGTGCAGCTGGGGCTCTGGGTGCTGCCCTGGGGTGCAGCTGAGGCTGTGGGTGCAGCTCTGGGGTGCAGCTGGGGCTGTGGGTGCTGCCCTGGGGTGCAGCTGGGGCTCTGGGTGCTGCCCTGGGGTGCAGCTGAGGCTGTGGGTGCAGCCCTGGGGTGCAGCTGTGCCTCTGGGTGCTGCCCTGGGCTCCTGCTCAGCAGCATGGTAGTTTTGCTGCAGAGCAGGGCTGGGTCCCTGGATGGAGGCTGCTGGGGGGCTGCCCCTGCTCTCCCTCAGGGTCTCTTTGCCTCCACAGGCCAGCAACAAGGTGGAGGTGGACATGGAGAAGGCAGAGAGCCTGAGGGTCACCAGGGGAGACTTCTTTGCATCTCTGGAGAACGACATCAAACCTGTGAGTGGCAGCTGGGGCTCCTGGGCTGCTCCTGCTGGCCCCCAGGACAGCTCTGATGGGGCAGGATGGGCTCCAGGCTGGGGCAGGATGGGTGCCAGGGAAGCAGCATTCAGTGGCCACAGAACTGCCTTGATGGCTGCACCCAAAGGTGGCTGTCAGTGGTCCATGGCCAGGTGGAGTCCCTCAGGGACCAGCACTGGGACCAGGCTTGGTTAACAGCTCTGTTGGTGCCATGGAGAGTGGCATTGAGGCTCCCTCAGCAGGGCTGAGATGGCACCAAGGTGAGTGGTGCTGCTGAGAGCTGGGGGGAAGGATCCAGCCAGAGGGAGCTGGGCAGGCTGGAGGGAAGGATCCAGCCAGAGGGACCTGGACAGGCTGGAGGGAAGGATCCAACCAGAGGGAGCTGGGCAGGCTGGAGGGAAGGATCCAGCCAGAGGGAGCTGGGCAGGCTGGAGGGAAGGATCCAGCCAGAGGGAGCTGGGCAGGCTGGAGGGAAGGGATCCATCCAGAGGGAGCTGGGCAGGCTGGAGGAAGGATCCAGCCAGAGGGAGCTGGGCAGGCTGGAGGGAAGGATCCAGCCAGAGGGAGCTGGGCAGGCTGGAGGGAAGGATCCAGCCAGAGGGAGCTGGGCAGGCTGGAGGGAAGGATCCAGCCAGAGGGAGCTGGGCAGGCTGGAGGGAAGGGATCCATCCAGAGGGAGCTGGGCAGGCTGGAGGGAAGGATCCAGCCAGAGGGAGCTGGGCAGGCTGGAGGGAAGGATCCAGCCAGAGGGAGTTGGACAGGCTGCAGAGCTGGGCCCAGGACAACCTCAGGAGGTTCAACAACACCAAGGGCAAGGTCCTGCAGCTGGGGCAGGGCAATCCCAGGCACTGATCCAGGCTGGGCAGGGACTGGCTGGAGAGCAGCCCTGGAGAAAAGGCCTTGGGGGTGCTGGGGGAGGAGAAGCTCAGCAGCAGCCAGCAGGGAGCACTTGCAGCCCAGAGAGCCAAGCAGAGCCTGGGCTGCAGCAAGAGAAGCAGCAGGGCCAGGGAGGGATTCTGCCCCTCTGCTCCACTCTGCTGAGACCACAGCTGCAGCTCTGGGGCCAGCTCTGGAGCCTCTGTGCCAGGAAGGCTCTGGAGGGGCTGGAAGGTGCCAGAGAAGGGCCAGGAGGAGAGCAGAGGGCTGGAGCTGCTCTGCTGAGCACAGCCTGAGGGAGTTGGGGTTGTGCAGGCTGGAGAGGAGAAGGCTCCCAGGAGACCTCCTTGTGGCCTTGCAGGATCTGCAGGGGGCTGCAAGAAAGCTGGGGAGGGACTTCTGAGGGTGTCAGGGAGGGATAGGGGGCAGGAATCGGGCCTGGGCTAGGAAGCCAGCAATGGGCACTGGCAGCCCAGAAGGCCAAGGGCTGCCCTTGGCCTTCTGGGCTGCCAGTGCCCATTGCCAGAGGTGGAGGGAGAGGATCCTGCCCCTCTGCTCTGGAGTGTCAGGGAGGGACAGGCCTGGCGGGGATGGAGCAGAGCTGGAAGTGGGGAGCTGGAGCTCGGCTGTGCGGAAGAAGCTTCCTTGGCTCAGCTTTTTCTGCCAGGATGCCAAACTTCTGGGTGCCCTAACCTGTGCCCTTTGCCCTCCCCCAGGCCTTTGGCACCAACCAGGAGGACTATGCCAGCTACATCATGAATGGCATCATCAAGTGGGGCGACCCAGTGACCAGGGTGCTGGACGATGGGGAGCTGCTGGTGCAGCAGGCCAAGAACAGCGACCGCACCCCGCTGGTCAGCGTCCTGCTGGAAGGTAGCCAGCCCCCAGCAGGCAGGGAGGGGAGCCTGGGCAGCTGGGGGGCAGCAGCTGAACAAGAGCCAGCAGTGTGCCCAAGAAGGCCAAGGGCATCCTGGCCTGCAGCAGGAAGAGTGTGGCCAGCAGGAGCAGGGAAGTCCTTGTGCCCTGTGCTCAGCACTGCTGAGGCCACACCTGGAGTCCTGTGTCCAGTTCTGGGCTCCTGAGGTTAGGAAAGAGGTTGAGCTGCTGGAAGGTGCCCAGAGAAGGGCAAGAAAACTGGGGAGGGGTCTGGAGCACAGCCCTGGGAGGAGAGGCTGAGGGAGCTGGGGTTGCTTAGCCTGCAGAAGAGGAGGCTGAGGGGAGACCTTCTTGCTCTCTGCAACTCCCTGCAGGGAGGTTGGAGCCAGGTGGGGGTTGGGCTCTTCCCCAGGCAGCCAGCAGCAGAACAAGAGGACACAGTCTCAGCTGTGCCAGGGGAGGTTCAGGCTGGATGTTAGGAAGAAATTCTTCCCAGCAAGAGGAGATTGGCCACTGGGATGTGCTGCCCAGGGAGGTGGTGGAGTCCCCATGCCTGGAGGTGTTTAGGAAGAGCCTGGAGCTGTGCCAGGGGAGGTTTAGGCTGGAGGGGAGGAGAAAGTTCTTCCCTGAGAGAGAGATTGGCCACTGGGATGTGGCCATTGGAATCTAACCAACCCAACCCTGGCACCAAGGGCCTCACCCAGGCTCTTCCTAAACACCTCCAGCCCTGGGGACTCCACCACCTCCCTGGGCAGCCTCTGCCAGGCCCTGACCACTCCTGCACCAAAGACATTTTGCCTCCTCTCCAGCCTCAGCCTCCCCTGGCACAGTTTCAGCCATTTCCTCTCCTTCCATCCCCTGAGCCTGGGGAGCAGAGCCCAACCCCCCCTGGCTGCAGCCTCCTCTCAGAGCTGCAGAGAGCAAGGAGGTCTCCCTCAGCCTCAGGGTAAACATCCCCAGCTCCTTCAGCTGCTCCTCCCCAGCCCTGCTCTCCCCAGCTCTGTTGCCCTTCCCTGGCCCTGCTCAGCCTCTCAAAGTCCTTCCTGCAGTGAGAGGCCCAAACCTGACCCCAGGATTCCAGCTGTGGCCTCCCCAGTGCCCAGCCCAGGGGCACCACCCCTGCCCTGCCCCTGCTGCCCACACCATCCCCCCTGGCACAGCAGCTGAGCCCAGAGTTGTGCATCCTCAGAACCCAGAGTGCCAGCTTGGAAGGGACCCCAGGGATCACCTGCTGCAACCTTGCTGGGTGCTGGTGGAGCTGGGCTGAGCTGCCTCAGCACCCTGCCAGGCTGGGGCTGAGCACTGCCCAGAGACCACCACTGCCCCCAGGGCCTGACTGTGCTGAGGGGGATCCTTCCCTTCCTTCTCTTTGCCTCTGTTGCAGGTCCCCCCCACAGTGGGAAGACTGCCCTGGCAGCCAAGATAGCAGAGGAGTCCAACTTCCCCTTCATCAAGATCTGCTCTCCTGACAAGATGATTGGCTTCTCTGAGACAGCCAAGTGCCAGGCCATGAAGAAGGTATCTGTGGCCTCTTCTGCTCCTTGCTCTCTGCTCCCCAGTGGGCAGCAGAGTGACCTCCCCTGGGCCTGCTCCCTGCAGCCCCTGGATCCCTGAGCATGGATGCATTGTAGAGCTGAGGGGATGCTGCTGTGCCACTGCCACCTGAGTGCCTCAGGGGCAATTCCAAGGCTCTGACCCAGCTGGATCTGGTGCTTGGTCCTGCCTGAGCCACCTGAGCTGAGCTGGGCCAGGCCTGAGCCCTGGCTGCAGAGGGGAGGGCAGGAGGGGCTTAGGGTTGTGCTTGGGAAGGATTGATCCTGCCTCAAAGAGCAGTCTGGGGATGGCAGTGTGGAGGTGAGGGGAACCAACCCAAACCAAGCCTCAGCCTGAGCAGCAGGGGCAGAGCCAGCAGGGTGAGCAGCCTCAATCACCTCCAGCAGGCAGGTGGAAGGCAGGGGGAGGTGTCCTGCACCGAGGCAAGCCAGCACTGACCCATGGAGTCACAGGCTGGGTTGGCCTGGGAGGGACCTTCAAGATCATCCTGCTGCAACCCCCTGCTATGGGCAGGGAGCCATCCCCCAGCCCAGGCTGCTCAGGGCCTCATCCAGCCTGGCCCTGAACACCTCCAGGGAGGGGACAGCCTTCCAGTGACTGACAGCAAGGGAAGCCTGAAGGCAGAGTCACTCTGGGGAGGTGCCAGGGCTGGGGAGGAGCAGCCTGGGGGACTGGGGCTGCTGAGTCTGAGCAGGAGGAGGCTGAGGGCAGCCCTCACAGAATCAACAAGGTTGGAAAAGAGCTCAGAGCTCATCAAGTCACCCAGCACCTCCTGACAGCTAACCCATGGCTCCAAGTGCCACATGGGAACAAACCAGGTTGGGAGAGACCTTCGAGGTCATCCAGTCCAACCTAGCACCCAGCACCACCTGATCAACTCAACCTTGGCACCAAGCACCCCAGCAAGTCTCCTGAACACCTCCAGGGATGGGGACTCCACCACCTCCCTGGGCAGCACATCCCAGTGGCAAATCTCTCTTGCTGGGAAGAACTTTCTCCTCACCTCCAGCCTGAACCTCCCCTGGCACAGCTTGAGACTGTGTCCTCTTGTTCTGCTGCTGGTGCCTGGGAGAAGAGACCAACCCCACCTGGCTCCAACCTCCCTGCAGGGAGTTGCAGAGAGCAAGAAGGTCTCCCCTCAGCCTCCTCTTCTGCAGGCTAAGCAACCCCAGCTCCCTCAGCCTCTCCTCCCAGGGCTGTGCTCCAGACCCCTCCCCAGCTTTCTTGCCCTTCTCTGGACACCTTCCAGCAGCTCAACCTCTTTCCTAACCTGAGGGGCCCAGAGCTGCTGTCTGTGGCTGGCAGCAGGCCCTGCCTGCCTGCTGGGGCTGGCTCTGAGTCCCTTTGCTCTCCTCCAGATCTTTGATGATGCCTACAAGTCCCAGCTCAGCTGCGTGGTGGTGGACGACATCGAGAGGCTCCTGGGTGAGTTGTGCTGCTGAGCCCAGGCTGTGCAGCTGTGCTGGGGTCCTGCAGGCTGCCCAGCAGCTGCAGCCTTGCCCTGGCAGCCTGCCCAGCAGCTGCAGCCTTGCCCTGGCAGCCTGCAGGGGTTTCAGTGGGCTCTGAGGTGCATTGTGCCTTGCAGATTATGTCCCCATTGGGCCTCGCTTCTCCAACCTGGTCCTGCAGGCCCTCCTGGTGCTGCTCAAGAAGGCTCCTCCCCAGGTAAGGAGCTGATGGAGCACTCAGCCAGGATCTTCCTAAACACCTCCAGCCCTGGGGACTCCACCACCTCCCTGGGCAGCCTCTGCCAGGCCCTGACCACTCCTGCACCAAAGACATTTTGCCTCCTCTCCAACCTCAGCCTCCCCTGGCACAGTTTCAGCCATTTCCTCTCCTTCCATCCCCTGAGCCTGGGGAGCAGAGCCCAACCCCCCCTGGCTGCAGCCTCCTCTCAGAGCTGCAGAGAGCAAGGAGGTCTCCCTCAGCCTCCTTCACTCCACACTAACCACCCCCAGCTCCCTCAGCTGCTCCTCCCCAGCCCTGTTCCCCAGCCCCTTCCCCAGCTCTGTTGCCCTTCCCTGGCCCTGCTGCTGCAGCTCGCAGTGGTGACTGTGGCAGGGGAGCTGAGGAGGAAGGCTGAGTGTGGGCAGCCCCCCGGGTGGCTGACTCCTGGCCCCCCCTTGGTGTCCTTGGCTGCAATCCGCTGCGGGTCCTGGGTGGCTGCTGCTGAGTGCACTGCTGGGGGGAGGTTAATCCACTCCACTGGGAGTGGTGCCAGCCCCTGGGCACTGCCTGCTCCCCCGGGGGGGGGCAGCTGCAGCCCTCCCCTGAGCGCCGTGCCCCGGGCAGGGCCGGAAGCTGCTGATCATCGGCACCACCAGCCGCAAGGACGTGCTGCAGGAGATGGAGATGCTGCACGCCTTCAGCACCACCATCCACGTCCCCAACATCGCCACGGGGGAGCAGCTGATGGAGGCTCTGGAGGTGAGCAGGGGCTGCAGGCTGGCACAGAGCTCAGGGCTGCAGGGAGCTGAGGGCTGCAGGCTGGCAGGGAGCTCAGGGCTGCAGGCTGGCACAGAGCTGAGGGCTGCAGGCTGGCAGGGAGCTGAGGGCTGCAGGCTGGCACGGAGCTCAGGGCTGCAGGCTGGCAGGGAGCTGAGGGCTGCAGGCTGGCACGGAGCTCAGGGCTGCAGGCTGGCACAGGAGCTGAGGGCTGCAGGCTGGCACAGAGCTCAGGGGCTGCAGGCTGGCAGGGAGCTGAGGGCTGCAGGCTGGCAGGGAGCTGAGGGCTGCAGGCTGGCAGGGAGCTCAGGGCTGCAGGCTGGCACAGAGCTGAGGGCTGCAGGCTGGCAGGGAGCTCAGGGCTGCAGGATGGCACAGAGCTGAGGGCTGCAGGCTGGCACAGAGCTCAGGGGCTGCAGGGAGCTCAGGGCTGCAGGCTGGCATGGAGCTCAGGGCTGCAGGCTGGCACAGAGGTTAGGGCTCCAGGCTGGCAGGGAGGTCAGGGCTGCAGGATGGCACAGAGCTGAGGGCTGCAGGGAGCTCAGGGCTGCAGGATGGCACAGAGCTCAGGGCTGCAGGCTGGCAGGGAGCTCAGGGCTGCAGGATGGCACAGAGCTGAGGGCTGCAGGCTGGCACAGAGCTGAGGGCTGCAGGCTGGCACAGAGCTCAGGGGCTGCAGGGAGCTCAGGGCTGCAGGCTGGCACAGAGGTTAGGGCTCCAGGCTGGCAGGGAGGTCAGGGCTGCAGGCTGGCACAGAGCTTAGGGCTCCAGGCTGGCACAGGAGCTGAGGGCTGCAGGCTGGCACAGAGATCTGGGCTGCAGGGAGCTGAGGGCTGCAGGCTGGCACAGAGCTGAGGGCTGCAGGCTGGCACAGAGCTGAGGGCTGCAGGCTGGCACAGAGCTCAGGGCTGCAGGGAGCTGAGGGCTGCAGGCTGGCACAGGAGCTGAGGGCTGCAGGCTGGCACAGAGATCTGGGCTGCAGGGAGCTGAGGGCTGCAGGCTGGCACAGAGCTGAGGGCTGCAGGCTGGCACAGAGCTGAGGGCTGCAGGCTGGCACAGAGCTCAGGGCTGCAGGGAGCTGAGGGCTGCAGGCTGGCACAGAGCTGAGGGCTGCAGGCTGGCACAGAGCTGAGGGCTGCAGGGAGCTGAGGGCTGCAGGCTGGCACAGAGCTGAGGGCTGCAGGCTGGCACAGAGCTCAGGGCTGCAGGGAGCTGAGGGCTGCAGGCTGGCACAGAGCTGAGGGCTGCAGGCTGGCACAGAGCTGAGGGCTGCAGGGAGCTGAGGGTTGCAGGCTGGCACAGAGCTGAGGGCTGCAGGCTGGCACAGAGCACAGGGCTGCAGGGAGCTGAGGGCTGCAGGCTGGCACAGAGCTCAGGGCTGCAGGCTGGCAGGGAGCTCAGGGCTCACTGCAGGGAGCTCAGGGCTGCAGGCTGGCAGGGAGCTCAGGGCTCACTGCAGGGAGCTGAGGGCTGCAGGCTGGCACAGAGCTCAGGGCTGCAGGATGGCAGGGAGCTGAGGGCTGCAGGCTGGCACAGAGCTGAGGGCTGCAGGCTGGCACAGAGCACAGGGCTGCAGGGAGCTGAGGGCTGCAGGCTGGCACAGAGCTGAGGGCTGCAGGCTGGCACAGAGCACAGGGCTGCAGGCTGGCACAGGAGCTCAGGGCTCACTGCAGGGAGCTGAGGGCTGCAGGCTGGCACAGATCTCAGGGCTGCAGGATGGCAAGGAGCTGAGGGCTGCAGGCTGGCACAGAGCTCAGGGCTGCAGGATGGCAGGGAGCTGAGGGCTGCAGGCTGGCACAGAGCTCAGGGCTGCAGGCTGGCAGGGAGCTCAGGGCTCACTGCAGGGAGCTGAGGGCTGCAGGCTGGCACAGGAGCTCAGGGCTCTGCCCCTTCAACCCTGCCACAGAGGAGTTCCCCAAGCCCTGTGCTGAGTGAGGCCCAGGGGGAGGGCAGTGGGGCTGGGCTGGGGCTTGTGGGCTGCATGCAAGGGGTCATGAGTGCCATCAGGGCACTGAATGACTGTGATCAGGGCACTTCAACTGAGTGTCCCTGAGAGGGGCTGGAACATCAGGTGCTGGGAGCTGAAGAGATTGTTGGCACACTGCTGCCCTTCATGGCTGCTCCTGTGCCATGCTGCACACTGGAGGGGCAGCTGAAGCCTGGCACATGAACCTGAGCTCCAGGCACATGAACCTGAGCTCCTGGAACATGAACCTCAGCTCCAGGCACAGCTGGGGAGCAGGCCTGCAGAGCTGTGACAGTGGTGGCAGCAGCAAAGCCTGAAGGACAGGGACATGGCCACAGCAGCTCTGCAAACAGACTGGGACCTGAGGCTCTGAGTCCTTCTGGGCCCTGGAGGGGCTTGAGGCTCTGTGCCCTTCCAGACCCCCATCTGGAGGGAAGCTGCAGTGGCTGTCAGGAGCTCAGCAGCTGCTGGCCTGCAGCTGCCATCAGCAGCTCCCTCCTGGAGCAGCCCAGCACCAGGCAGTGAGAGGGAGGGAAGTTTGCAGCAGTGCTCCTGGGCAGGGCAAGGCACTCAGCTGCCTGCTGCTGGGCTGGTGGCACTGTCCCTGCTGGCCACCCCTGCTGGGGGGGTCTGTGACTGTGGCTTTCCCCCCCAGCTGCTGGGCAACTTCAAGGACAAGGAGCGCAGCACCATCGCCCAGAACGTCAAGGGGAAGCCTGTCTGGATTGGCATCAAGAAGCTGCTGATGCTGATAGAGATGTCCCTGCAGGTGAGCCTGCCCTGCCCTGCTCTGCTCTGCCCTGCCCTGCCCTGCCCTGCCCTGCCCTGCCCTGCCCTGCCTTGCCCTGACTTGCCCTGCCCAGCCCTGCCCAGCCCTGCCCAGCCCTGACTTGCCCTGCCCAGCCCTGCCCAGCCCTGCCCTGCCCTGCCCAGCCCTGCCCTGCTCTGCCCTGCTCTGCCCTGGTCACACAGTCTCAGGGCACACCCAGTCACAGAATGCTTTGGCCTGGCAGTGACCTTTAGAGGTCATCTACTGCACCCCCTGCAGTCAGCAGGGCCAGCCCCAGCCAGAGCAGCTTTTGTGGCCATGGTGGTGTTGGGTTGCTCCTGGGGCTGGATGACCTTGGGAGGTCCCTTCCAACCCAAGCCCTTCCCTGGCTGTGCTCTTGGGCTGCTGGAGCCCTGCAGCAGCTCCCTGGAGCCCTGCAGCCCTGCCCTGAGCTCTCTCCCTGCCCCCCAGATGGATCCTGAGTACCGAGTGAAGAAGTTCCTGGCCCTGCTGAGGGAGGAGGGCACGTAAGTACCAGCACCAGGCACCCCTGCTGCTGGGCAGCTGCAGTGTCTGTCTGTCTGTCTGACCTGTAGCTGCACAGCTGGGTCAGGGCAGTCCTCCTCTCAGCCAGGGGGTGGGGAGGGGGAGGCCCTGCAGGCCCCTGGGGGTCTCTGCCCAGCACCTCAGCCCAGGGCAGGCTGCAGAGGCCCTGCAGCAGCTGCAGCACAGCTGAGAGCTGGGGGGGCTGGGGGGGCTGCTGTGCCTCCTGCCTGAGAGAAGCATCTCCTGCTCTTTCCCCTGCAGGAGCCCAGCCCTGGCAGTGGCACCTGGCAGGCAGTGACTGTGTGTGGGGGCAGGGCAGTGCCTGTGCATGGGGCTGCGGTGTGCCTGCTGCCCTGGGGCCTGTGCCTGCTGCCCTGGGGCCTGTGCATGGGGCTGCTGTGTGCCTGCTGCCCTGGGGCCTGTGCCTGCTGCCCTGGGGCCTGTGCATGGGGCTGCTGTGTGCCTGCTGCTGTGGGGCCTGTGCATGGGGCTGCTGTGTGCCTGCTGCTGTGGGGCCTGTGCATGGGGCTGCTGTGTGCCTGCTGCTGTGGGGCCTGTGCATGGGGCTGCTGTGTGCCTGCTGCTGTGGGGCCTCTGCCTGCTGCCCTGGGGCCTGTGCATGGGGCTGCTGTGTGCCTGCTGCCCTGGGGCCTGTGCATGGGGCTGCTGTGTGCCTGCTGCCCTGGGGCCTGTGCATGGGGCTGCTGTGTGCCTGCTGCCCTGGGGCCTCTGCCTGCTGCCCTGGGGCCTGTGCATGGGGCTGCTGTGTGCCTGCTGCTGTGGGGCCTCTGCCTGCTGCCCTGGTGCCTCTGCCTGCTGCCCTGCTGCCTCTGCCTGCTGCCCTGCTGCCTTTGGTTGCTGCTGTGGGGTTGTGCCTGCTGCCCTGCTGCCTTTGGTTGCTGCTGTGGGGTTGTGCCTGCTGCCCTGCTGCCTTTGGTTGCTGCTGTGGGGTTGTGCCTGCTGCCCTGCTGCCTTTGGTTGCTGCTGTGGGGTTGTGCCTGCTGCCCTGCTGCCTCTGCTTGCTCTCCTGATGCATTTGGCTTCTTTTGCAAGAGTCCCTACCCTGGACTGAAGGAGGACCAAGTGCCAGACCAACAGCTGGGCAAGAGACCAACCTGGAGAAGGTTCCCTGGGATCTTTGCTGCCCTGTGCTCACCGCCCTGGACACAGTGAAGCGCTGCCCTCTCCCCACCCCCCGTGGGATCTGCATGTGTAGTGCAATACAGCATCCTCATTCCTTGTCCTCAGTACTCAGTGTGATGTGCAGGTGTCTCCCAGAGCTGTGCTGCTGTCTCTGTGCAGGCCAGGCTGCCACCTCCTCTGGGTTTAGCACGGGGCAAGGCCCTGCAGGTTCTGCAGCTAACCCTCACTTGTGTCCAGCTGCCGTGGCAGGGGAGCAGCCCTGGCCCCTGCTGGCCCCACAGCCTGGGCTGGGGGCACATTCAGCTGCTGCTCTGTCTTCCCTGCTCTGCTGAACAGCCCACAGCTCACCCAGCACCGAGCCAGAGCCCACCCCCTGCAGCCAGAGCCCAGCCCCTGCAGCCAGAGCCCGCCCCAGGCCCCCAGATGCTGTCCCCTCTACTCTCCTCCACCCAGCTGGCCTGTGGCCCCATGGCAGAGGTGGGGTTAGGGCTGGGGACGCAGGGGACCGTGCTGCTGGGAGCAGAGGGAGCTCCCAGAGCCAGTATTGAAGGCCTCAGAGCCTGCTGTGAGCTCAGCAGCAGCTCCAGGGGGGCTGAGTGCAGCCTCCTGGGCACAGCGCAGGGGGAGCCTCCTCGGAGCCCTTTCCCCTGGCACCTTACCAAAGGTTGGGATTCCTCCTTGGGGCTGGAGAGGAAGCCAAGCTCTGAGGGGCCCCAGGGCCCCAGCCTGGCCACGATTTTGCACTGAAACCAAGGAATGTATCAGCCTCTGCTGTGGTCCCTCCCCAAGAGCCACCTCCTGCCCCGGGGTGCTGGTGCCGGTGCCGGTGCCTGCAGCCGGTCACTCCCCCCTGGCTCCTCAGCTGCACGCTTCAGTGAACCTGGAACATACCTCAGGTGGAGACCAAAGCCATTGGTGGTCACTGGTGGCTTCCCAGCCCTGCACAGAGGCACTGCTGGGGCTGGCAGCTGGGCCCAGCCCAGCCCCCAGGGCAGCTCCCCGTCCTGCCAGGCCCAGAGGAGGTGCCCCGGGCCCCCTGCAGCCCTGGTTCCTGTGGCAGTGCTGTTGTGTTGTGCTGACCTTGCCAGCAGCCCCCGTGGTGCTTCTCCCCTCTCATCTGTGTGCTCTCGTGGGTTTCTGTGTCCCCTCCCCTCCTCTGCTGCTCCCAGCCCGGGAGCACTCAGCAGCTGATGCTCTGAGCCTTGTTGTGTCTGTCCACAGTGTGGTGGTGAATAAATAGCTGGGAGACTGCACAGCCAGTGGTCAATAAAGCACAACGACTGCTGAGCACCTGGGGCCACCCTGTCCTTGGGCTGCTGGGGCAGGGCTCAGCAGCTGGGGGGCTGCTGGGGCAGGGCTGGGGAGGGTGCTGGGGGGACAGGAGGGAGCAGCTGGGGGGCTGCTGGGGCAGGGCTGTGTGTGGGGTGCTGGGGGGACAGGAGGGAGCAGCTGGGGGGCTGCTGGGGCAGGGCTGTGTGTGGGGGTGCTGGGGGGACAGGAGGGAGCAGCTGGGGGGCTGCTGGGGCAGGGCTGTGTGTGGGGGTGCTGGGGGGACAGGAGTGAGCAGCTGGGGGGCTGCTGGGGCAGGGCTGTGTGTGGGGGTGCTGGGGGGACAGGAGGGAGCAGCTGGGGGGCTGCTGGGGCAGGGCTGTGTGTGGGGGTGCTGGGGGGACAGGAGTGAGCAGCTGGGGGGCTGCTGGGGCAGGGCTGTGTGTGGGGGTGTTGGGGGAACAGGAGTGAGCAGCTGGGGGCTGCTGGGGTAGGGCTGTGTGTGGGGTGCTGGGGGGACAGGAGTGAGCAGCTGGGGGGCTGCTGGGGTAGGGCTGTGTGTGGGGGTGCTGGGGGGACAGGAGTGAGCAGCTGGGGGGCTGCTGGGGCAGGGCTGTGTGTGGGGGTGCTGGGGGACAGGAATGAGCAGCTGGGGGCTGCTGGGGGGGTAGCTGGGGGCTGTGTGTGGGGGTGCTGGGGGACAGGAGTGAGCAGCTGGGGGCTGCTGGGGCAGGGCTGTGTGTGGGGTGCTGGGGGGACAGGAGTGAGCAGCTGGGGGGCTGCTGGGGCAGGGCTGTGTGTGGGGTGCTGGGGGGACAGGAGTGAGCAGCTGGGGGGCTGCTGGGGTAGGGCTGTGTGTGGGGGTGCTGGGGGGACAGGAGTGAGCAGCTGGGGGGCTGCTGGGGCAGGGCTGTGCAGCTGCAGTGAGAGCCAGAGGGGTGCTCAGCTGGTGCCCGGCTGTGCAGGGCTGGAATCTGCTGCCTGGGCAGCTTGGCCACAAGAGGCCCTGAGGGAGGTGGCTGAGAAGAGCTCCGGGCCAGCCCCAACCCCAGGCAGAGCTCTCTGCCCCTGCAGTGCTGAGGAAGCCCCAGAGCTGCACAGCTGAGTGTGCAGATGTGTGTGCAGCTGTGTGCAGCTGTGTGTGTGCAGCTGTGTGTGTGCAGCTGTGTGTGTGCAGATGTGTGCAGCTGTGTGCAGCTGTGTGTGCAGCTGTGTGTGCAGCTCTGTGTGTGCAGATGTGTGTGCAGCTCTGTGTGTGCAGCTGTGTGCAGCTGTGTGCAGCTGTGTGTGCAGCTGCAGCTGTGTGCAGCTGTGTGCAGCTGTGTGTGCAGCTGTGTGTGTGCAGCTGTGTGTGTGCAGATGTGTGCAGCTGTGTGTGTGCAGATGTGTGTGCAGCTGTGTGTGTGCAGCTGTGTGTGCAGCTATGTGTGTGCAGATGTGTGTGCAGCTGTGTGTGTGCAGCTGTGTGCAGCTGTGTGTGCAGCTGTGTGTGTGCAGCTGTGTGCAGCTGTGTGCAGCTGTGTGTATGCAGATGTGTATGCAGATGTGTGTGCAGCTGTGTGTGTGCAGCTGTGTGCAGGTGTGTGTGTGCAGCTCTGTGTGTGCAGCTGTGTGCAGCTGTGTGTGCAGCTGTGTGTGTGCAGCAGCTGTGTGTGTGTGCAGATGTGTGTGCAGATGTGTGTGTGTGTGTGCAGCTGCTGCTGTGTGTGTGCAGCTGTGTGTGCTGTGTGCAGCTGTGCGTGCGCAGCTGTGTGTGTGCAGCTGTGTGTGCAGATGTGTGCAGCTGTGTGCAGCTGTGTGTGCAGCTGTGTGTGCAGATGTGTGTGCAGATGTGTGTGCAGATGTGTGTATGCAGATGTGTGCAGCTGTGTGCAGCTGTGTGTGTGCAGCTATGTGTGTGCAGATGTGTGTGCAGATGTGTGTATGCAGATGTGTGCAGATGTGTGTGTGCAGCTGTGTGCAGCTGTGTGTGTGCAGCTCTGTGTGTGCAGCTGTGTGCAGCTGTGTGTGTGCAGCTCTGTGTGTGCAGCTGTGTGCAGCTGTGTGCAGCTGTGTGTATGCAGATGTGTGTGCAGCTGTGTGCAGCTGTGTGTGCAGCTGTGTGTGCAGCTGTGTGTGCAGATGTGTGTGCAGCTGTGTGTATGCAGATGTGTGCAGCTGTGTGCAGCTGTGTGTGCAGCTATGTGTGTGCAGATGTGTGTGCAGCTGTGTGTATGCAGATGTGTGCAGATTTGTGTGTGCAGCTGTGTGCAGCTGTGTGTGTGCAGCTCTGTGTGTGCAGCTGTGTGCAGCTGTGTGTGTGCAGCTGTGTGTGCAGCTGTGTGTGTGCAGCTCTGTGTGTGCAGCTGTGTGCAGCTGTGTGTGTGCAGCTGTGTGTGCAGCTGTGTGCAGCTGTGTGCAGCTGTGTGTATGCAGATGTGTGTGCAGCTGTGTGTGCAACTGTGTGCAGCTGTGTGTGCAGATGTGTGCAGCTGTGTGCAGCTGTGTGTGCAGCTGTGTGTGCAGATGTGTGTGCAGCTGTGTGTGTGCAGCTGTGTGTATGCAGATGTGTGCAGCTGTGTGCAGCTGTGTGTGTGCAGCTGTGTGTGCAGATGTGTGTGCAGCTGTGTGTATGCAGATGTGTGCAGCTGTGTGCAGCTGTGTGCAGCTGTGTGCAGTGTGTGTGCAGCTGTGTGTGCAGCTCTGTGTGTGCAGCTCTGTGTGTGCAGCTGTGTGCAGCTGTGTGTGTGTGTGCAGTGCATGCAGCTGTGTGTGTGCAGCTGTGTGCAGCTGTGTGTGCAGCTGTGTGTGCAGCTGTGTGTGCAGATGTGTGCAGCTGTGTGTGCAGCTGTGTGTGCAGCTGTGTGTGTGCATGTGTGTGCAGATGTGTGCAGCTGTGTGTGCAGCTGTGTGTGTGCAGTTGTGTGCAGCTGTGTGCAGCTGTGTGTATGCAGATGTGTGTGCAGCTGTGTGTGTGCAGCTGTGTGTGTGCAGCTGTGCGCAGCTGTGTGTGTGCAGCTCTGTGTGTGCAGCTGTGTGCAGCTGTGTGCAGCTGTGTGTGTGCAGCTGTGTGTGCGCAGCTGTGTGTGTGCAGCTATGTGTGCAGCTGTGTGTGCAGCTGTGTGTGCAGCTGTGTGCAGCTGTGTGCAGCTGTGTGTATGCAGATGTGTGTGCAGCTGTGTGTGCAGCTGTGTGTGTGCAGCTGTGTGTGTGCAGATGTGTGCAGCTGTGTGTGCAGCTGTGTGTGTGCAGTTGTGTGCAGCTGTGTGCAGCTGTGTGTGCAGCTGTGTGTGCAGCTGTGTGTGCAGCTGTGTGTGTGCAGCTGTGTGCAGCTGTGTGTGTGCAGCTGTGTGCAGCTGTGTGCAGCTGTGTGTGCAGCTGTGTGTGTGCAGCTGTGTGTGCAGCTGTGTGCAGCTGTGTGCAGCTGTGTGCAGCTGTGTGTGTGCAGCTCTGTGTGTGCAGCTGTGTGCAGCTGTGTGTGTGCAGCTGTGTGTGTGCAGCTGTGTGTGTGCAGCTGTGTGTGTGCGCTGCTGTGTGTGTGCAGCTGTGTGCAGCTGTGTGTGTGCTGCTGTGTGTGTGCTGCTGTGTGCAGCTGTGTGTGCTGCTGTGTGTGTGCTGCTGTGTGCAGCTGTGTGTGTGCTGCTGTGTGTGTGCTGCTGTGTGCAGCTGTGTGTGTGCTGCTGTGTGTGTGCTGCTGTGTGTGTGCTGCTGTGTGTGTGCTGCTGTGTGCAGCTGTGTGTGTGCTGCTGTGTGTGTGCAGCTGTGTGCAGCTGTGTGCAGCTGTGTGTGTGCTGCTGTGTGTGTGCAGCTGTGTGTGCAGCTGTGTGTGCAGCTGTGTGTGTGCTGCTGTGTGTGTGCTGCTGTGTGCAGCTGTGTGTGTGCTGCTGTGTGTGTGCTGCTGTGTGCAGCTGTGTGTGTGCAGCTGTGTGTGTGCAGCTGTGTGTGTGCTGCTGTGTGCAGCTGTGTGCTGTGTGCAGCTGGCTGTGTGCAGCTGTGTGTGTGCTGCTGTGTGTGTGCAGCTCTGTGCAGCTGTGTGCAGCTGTGTGTGTGCTGCTGTGTGTGTGCAGCTGTGTGCAGCTGTGTGCAGCTGTGTGTGTGCTGCTGTGTGTGTGCTGCTGTGTGTGTGCAGCTGTGTGTGTGCAGCTGTGTGTGTGCAGCTCTGTGCAGCTGTGTGCAGCTGTGTGCAGCTGTGTGCAGCTGTGTGTGTGCAGCTGTGTGCAGCTGTGTGCAGCTGTGTGCAGCTGTGTGTGTGCAGCTCTGTGTGTGCAGCTGTGTGCAGCTGTATCTCCTGAGGCCCTGCTCCAACCCCGGGCCGGTTCCAGCTGTCTCTCCCAGCCCCTGCAGCCTGTTCCCAGCTCTCCCTCCAGGAAGCTTCCTGCAGATGGCAGAAGAGAATTGGCTGCCCGCAGCACCTCCCCCCCTGCCCCTTTCCAGGCCTGGAGCAGCTCCTGCTGGCTCCTGGGGCACCTTGAACTGCGCTGCCCAAAGCCTCCCTCCCTGCCCTGCCCTCTCCTGCCTTCCCTGGAGCCTCCCAGGAGGGTCTCTGCTCCACACTCAGGTTGTGACCCTCAGGCCATGTGTGGGCTGGGGCTGGGGCCTGGAATGTGCTGGAGGCAGCCTTGGGCAGCTGGGAGCCAGGAGTCAGCTCCCAGCCCTGCAGCTCACAGCTCCTGAGGCTGAGCCTCCTGGGCTGGCTGCTGCCTCAGCAGCTCAGCAGTGCTGCTGCCATGCCCAGGAGCTGGCCCTGGCAGAAGCTTCCTGTCTGCACCCCGGGGGGGTGGCTCAGGCAGCGCTGGGAGAAGGCAGCTGCCAGGCTGTGGAAGTGAGGGATCAGTGCAGGGCTGTGGAGTCCAGACTGGAGTGGGTGGGAAGGGACCCCCAAAGCTCACCCAGGCCACCCCTTGCAGCCAGCAGGGACAGCCCCAGCCAGGGCAGGCTGCTCACAGCCCCACACAACCTCCCCTGCACTGCTGCCAGGCATGGGGCAGCTCCCAGCTCTCTGGGCAGCCTGGGCCAGGCTCTGCCCACCCTCACTGCCAAACATTTCTCCTTCTCCCCACTCTCAAGCTCCCTCTTGCCCTTTCCAACCATCCCCCCTTGGCCTGTCCCATCAGGCCCTGCTCAAAGCTCTGTCCCCAGCTCTCTGCTGGGCCCTTGAAGCACTGCAAGGCCACCAGAAGCTCTCCCTGGAGCCTTCTCCTCTGCAGGCTGCCCAAGGCCAACTCTCTCAGCCTGGCTCCCAGCAGAGGGCTTCCAGCCCTGCCAGCACTGCTGTGGCCTCCTCTGGCCCTGCTCCCCCAGCTCCCTGGCTGTGCTGAGGGCTCCAGAGCTGCCCCAGCCCTGCAGGGGAGGTCTGAGCAGAGCATAGCAGAGGGCAGAATCCCCTCCCTGCCCCTGCTGCCCACCCTGCTGGCTCAGCCCAGGGCAGGCTGGGGCTGGGCTGGCAGTGCCTGGTGCCAGCTCCTGGTCAGCTTTACAGCCCCAAGTCCTTCTCCTCAGGGCTGCTCTCCAGCCCTTCACCCCCAGCCTGCACTGCTACCAAGTGTTACCTGATGCAGGGCTTGGCACTTGGCCCTGCTGAGGCTCCTGATGTTCTCATGGCTCCACTTCTCCAGCCCCTCCAGACCCCTCTGCATGGATCCTGTCCCTCAGTTGTGTCCCCTGCACCACTTGGTGTCACCTGCAGCTTGCTGAGGGTGGCTCAGTCTCAGTGTCACCAGCAGGGAGGTTCAAGAGCCAGTCCCAACCCTGACCACAGGGCAGCTCCACTCCTCACTGCTCTCCACTTGGGCATGGAGCCACTGCCCACGACCCCTGCAGTGGTTCTGTGGTGAGGTTTGCCCTGCAGGCTGAGCCCAGGGCTGAGCAAGTCCTGTGCAGCACTTCAGGGCATCATCAGTGGTGGGGACATGGTGCTGAGGCACCCTCAGGATGGTGCTGAGGCACTCACAGGATGGTGCTGAGGCACCCTCAGGATGGTGCTGAGGCACTCACAGGATGGTGCTGAGGCACTCTCAGGATGGTGCTGAGGCACTCAGAGGATGGTGCTCCTGTGAGCAGCCCCCAGCTGCATTCCCTTCCCCAGCACCCTCTGGGCCCAGCCAGCAGCCAGTGCTTGACCCAAGGAAGCCTCCACCCAGCCAAGCCAGTTGGGGTTGTGCAGGCTGGAGAGGAGAAGGCTCCCAGGAGACCTCCTTGTGGCCTTCCAGGATCTGCAGGGGGCTCCAAGAAAGCTGGAGAGGGACTTTTGAGGGTGTCAGGGAGGGATAGGACTGGGGGGGATGGAGCAGAACTGGAAGTGGAGAGATTGAGATTGGCTGTGAGGAAGAAGTTGTTCCCCAGCAGGGTGGTGAGAGCCTGGCACAGGCTGCCCAGGCAGGTGGTGGAAGCCTCCTGGCTGGAGGTGTTTGCAGCCAGGCTGGAGATGGCTGTGAGCAACCTGCTGTAGTGTGAGGTGTCCCTGGGCATGGCAGGGGGCTGGGGCTGGCTGAGCCTTCAGCTCCCTGCCAGCTCTGTGGCTCTGTGCTGTGGGAAATGCTGCCAAAGGCTTTGCTAAAGTGCAGGTAAACAACAGCCACAGCCTGCCCTCATCCCCTCCAGGGAGATGCCATGGAAGGAGGTCAGGTTGGTCAAGCAGGACCTGCCCTTCATGACCCCTTGCTGCCTGGGCCTGGTCTCCTGGCTGCCCTGCACGTGGTACAGATGGCACTCAGGGTGACCTTGCTCCAGGACCTTCCCTGGCACAGGGTCAGACTGACTCTAGAAATAAATCCCTCAGCTTTCAGCTGTGGAATCTCCTCTGGTTGTCACCATTCTGCCTGGCACTGGGTGTGAGCTGGGGCTCCAGTTCTGGGCCCTTCAGCTCAAGAAGGACCTCAGGGAACTGCTGGAGAGAGTCCAGCCCAGGGGCACAGAGCTGCTGCAGGCAGTGGAACATCTCCTGTGGGGCCAGGCTGAGGGAGCTGGGGCTGGGAGCTGGGAGCAGAGGAGCCTGAGGGCTGCCCTTACTGCTGGGGATCAAGCTGTGCAGGGCTGGAGCCAGGCTCTGCTCAGGGCTGGCCAGAGACAGCACAGGGGGCACTGGGGGCAAGCTGGAGCAGAGGAGCTGCCAGGGGAGCAGGAGGGGAAACTTTGTCCCTGTGAGGGTGCAGAGCCCTGGAGCAGGCTGCCCAGAGAGGCTGTGGATGGAGTCTGCTGCTCTGGAGAGCTTCCAACCCCCCTGGCTGTGTTCTGGGTGCCCTGCCCTGGGTGCCCTGCCCTGGGTGATGCTGCCCTGGCAGGGGGCTGGGCTGGCTGAGCTCTGGAGCTCCCTTCCCACCCCTGGCACTCTGTGTGACCAAAATGTCCAAGTGAGCAGAGAGCTGCTGGAGATCCCAGCTCTGAGGAGGTCTCATGGAGAGGAACTTCAGTGCCTGTGCTCCTCAGGGGCTGGTGGCAGCTGCAGCAGCCAGCCCAGGGCTCCCAGCTGAGGAGGTTTGCCCCCAGCAGCGCTCTGGACACAGCTTTGTCTCACAGACAGCTCAGGCCTCCACCAAGCAGGCTGACCCCCCTGGCACTCTCTGTGGCCACAATGCCCAGCTGAGCACAGAGCCTCTGAAGATGCCAGCTCTGAGGAGGAGCCAGGGAGAGAGGAGAGCCTGGAGGAGCTCTCTGTGACTCATAAACCCCCTGCCCCCTCCCCAGCCCCCCATGGCTGCTCAGCAGGAGCCCCCAAGAGCCCCAACCCCCCCAGCTGCCCGCTGAGGGTTTGCTTTGGCTTTGGCTGGTGCTTGGGGGGGGGGTTTCTCCCCTCCACCTTCTCTTCAGTGCCTTTGCCCTCCCCTCCCCCAGAGACACAACAAACTGCAATGGCTTTGGGGCTGCTGTGGTTTGGTTTTTTTTTCTCCAAATATAGATATTTATATAATATAGACTCTGCCTTAGCTCAGGTCTGTACAGTGTATAATAAATAATGCTTATAAAAAGAGACATTTGTCTTCCTTCTGAATATAAAATAACAACACCAACCCCCAAACCCCCAACCCCCAACCCCCACTCAAGCCCTCTACAACTCTGTATGTACAAAACTTTGGATCAAGCAGGTGGATGGGAAGAGAAGCTTCCCTTCAGTGCTAGGAGACACCTGGCTACAGGGCAAGGGGGTGGCAAGGCAAGGGATGCTCTAAGTTACTCTGAAATGCCTCTTCTCAACTCAAACCCAAAGAAAAGGAGGAGGGAGGGAGGGAGGGCTGGGGCCCAGCTGGGCCCTTGGAGTCTTTGCAGGTGCAGGGAGTCCAGGGGCAGCTCTTCAGCAGGAGGACTCTCGGCCCAGGGATTGCTGCCTGGAGCTCTCCTGGCACCTTGAGGTCCACGAAGCTGCTGCCCAGGCTGGGTGGATCCAGGAGCTCTTCACTGTGCTCCACGGGGCAGGGGCCGAGGCTTCTGCCCTGGCTGTGTCCAGCCACAGGGCTGGGTGGGGGGCCAGGAGCTGTGCTGCACAGGAGGGGGCTGCCAGCCCCTTTATTGCTCTTTGCAGTGCTGGGCACTGCTCTTCCCCCTGGACCAAGGGGGTGGAGGAGAGGACACAGCTGGAGCGGCTTGGGGACAGCTCTGTGTTCAATCTCTGCTGCTGGGCCTGGGGCTTTGCTCCTCACCAGCTGTGGAGGAGCCCTGCAGGGCAGGGGACGTTCAGCCCAGGGTCAATGCACCATGAAAACCTCAGCCCAGAGTGAGGATCCATGCTGGGAGGGGCTGTGGCCTGGGGAGCAGGTGGGGGAAGGTCTCCCCTGGAGTGAGGGAAGGTCACCCCCGGGGTGGGTGAAGGTCCCCCCTGGCCTCAGTGAAGGTCCCCCCTAGGGTGTTTGAAGGTCCCCCCCGGCCTCTCTTCCACTGCAGAAAGTGGCTTGAAGTCTGTCTGATGGGGCAGAGCTGCTCAGAAGCCTTGGGCAGACATTTCCTCACCCCATGGCTTTTGCCTCCCTGTCCATCCCTGGTGGCTGCCCTGTCCCTGGGACGTGCTCTGGGCTCGCCCTGGCCTGTGAAGTCCTATTGGGGAACCCTGCTAAGGAGCTGCAGCACCTGGGGGGGATCTGCCCAGGCCCAGGCAGGGCAGGGAGGCTGTGGGGCACCGACACATCCCCCCCTCAGAGGTGGTGGCAGCCTCACAGGAGACATCTGGGGCCATGGGCGGCAGAGAGGGCACAGGGGAGGTGAGAGGAGATGCTGGCTGTGAGGTTCTGCTCACAGGCTCAAACAGTTTTGTGTCTCCATCTTCTCTTGGGGGAGGAAGGAAGGAGCCTGGCTGCTGTGGGGAGCTGGCTCCTTTCCTCCTGCTCAGCACATCTGCTGAGGGCTGGGGAGCCTGGAGCTGCTCAGCTTTGGTGGTGGAAAACTCCTTTCCACCTGAAGCCTCCACTCTGCCATCTCCACAGGGCAGACCTCTGGAGAAGGGCAGAGCTGGAAGCTCTGTGCCTGCTGTCAGCAGCACAGGGCCTGGCATGGTGGTGCCTACCTGGACCTCCACCGTCCCTGCTTCTCCCCAGCCCGAGGCAAGATCAGGGACCCGAGGTGTCTGCAGCCCCAGCTCCAGCCTCGGAGCACCAGCTGTGGGAGAGGTGCTGGCTGCACGCAGGGGGCTGCCCTCACCGAGGGCTTTCAGGTTCTTTTGTGCCATCCTCAGAAGGCTGAGGCCACCACGCGGGGGCTGCTCCTAGGGCTGCTCCCAGGGCTGCTCCAAGGGCTGCTCCCGGGGCTGCTCCCAGGGCTGCTCCAAGGGCTGCTCCCAGGGCTGCTCCAAGGGCTGCTCCAAGGGCTGCTCCAGGGGCTGCTCCAAGGGCTGCTCCCAGGGCTGCTCCAAGGGCTGCTCCCAGGGCTGCTCCCAGGGCTGCTCCAGGGGCTGCTCCCAGGGCTGCTCCGGGGGCTGCTCCGGGGGCTGCTCCCAGGGCTGCTCCAAGGGCTGCTCCAGGGGCTGCTCCCAGGGCTGCTCCGGGGGCTGCTCCGGGGGCTGCTCCCAGGGCTGCTCCCAGGGCTGCTCCGGGGGCTGCTCCCAGGGCTGCTCCCAGGGCTGCTCCCGGGGCTGCTCCCAGGGCTGCTCCCAGGGCTGCTCCAAGGGCTGCTCCCAGGGCTGCTCCCAGGGCTGCTCCGGGGGCTGCTCCCAGGGCTGCTCCCAGGGCTGCTCCGGGGGCTGCTCCCAGGGCTGCTCCCGGGGCTGCTCCCGGGGCTGCTCCAAGGGCTGCTCCCGGGGCTGCTCCGGGGGCTGCTCCCGGGGCTGCTCCGGGGGCTGCTCCAAGGGCTGCTCCCGGGGCTGCTCCCGGGCTGCTCCCGGGGCTGCTCCCGGGGCTGCTCCCGGGGCTGCTCCAGGGGCTGCTCCAAGGGCTGCTCCCGGGGCTGCTCCCAGGGCTGCTCCCAGGGCTGCTCCGGGGCTGCTCCCAGGGCTGCTCCCGGGGCTGCTCCCGGGGCTGCTCCCGGGGCTGCTCCTGGGGCTGCTCCCGGGGCTGCTCCCAGGGCTGCTCCAAGGGCTGCTCCCAGGGCTGCTCCCAGGGCTGCTCCAGGGGCTGCTCCAAGGGCTGCTCCAAGGGCTGCTCCAAGGGCTGCTCCCGGGGCTGCTCCTGGGGCTGCTCCCGGGGCTGCTCCCAGGGCTGCTCCAAGGGCTGCTCCCAGGGCTGCTCCCAGGGCTGCTCCAGGGGCTGCTCCAAGGGCTGCTCCAAGGGCTGCTCCCGGGGCTGCTCCAGGGGCTGCTCCCAGGGCTGCTCCGGGGGCTGCTCCCAGGGCTGCTCCCGGGGCTGCTCCGGGGGCTGCTCCAAGGGCTGCTCCAAGGGCTGCTCCAGGGGCTGCTCCAAGGGCTGCTCCAGGGGCTGCTCCCAGGGCTGCTCCGGGGGCTGCTCCCAGGGCTGCTCCGGGGGCTGCTCCCAGGGCTGCTCCCAGGGCTGCTCCGGGGGCTGCTCCCAGGGCTGCTCCAAGGGCTGCTCCCGGGGCTGCTCCCGGGGCTGCTCCAAGGGCTGCTCCGGGGGCTGCTCCGGGGGCTGCCACGGGCCGGAGCTGCTCCCGGGGCTGCTCCAAGGGCTGCTCCAAGGGCCGGGGCTGCCCCCAGGGCTGCCGGCCCCCTGGGCCCTGCTGCGGAGCGAAGCTGCCATCAGCCGGGGAGCCGCCCCGGGGGGTTACTTGCAGGTGTGGACGTCGTAGACGCGGGTGCACTCCTGGCAGCTGACGTAGCAGCACCAGTGGAAGATGCAGTGACATTTCTCCTTGCGCTTCTCAGTCCGGGTGTTGTGGCCGCGGCCGCAGCACAGCAGGTCGCAGCCGTCGATGCCATGCGAGCTGACGTTGCAGGTCCTGTCCCGGGTGCCGAAGGAGCCGGTCTCGGGGTTGGGCTCGCAGAAGTTGGGGGAGTTCTCGTAGTAGACCAGGTCCCGCTCGGTGGGGGGCTTGAAGAGGGCGTACTTGGCCCGCAGGGTCTCCACCCAGCCGCGGGACTCGCGGTGCTTCTCCACCACCATCTCGGAGGCGCTGTCGTATTTGTCCTTCAGGTAGTCGCCGATGGCCCTGAAGTCAGGCTGTGCCCACCAGCAGGTCTTCACCTCGCAGCTGCCCGACAGCCCGTGGCACTTGCACTTCAGGTGCATGTGGTCCAGGATGGTCTGCCCGGGGGACACAGAGCAAAGCGGTCAGCAGCAGCTCCTGGCGCCCCCCAGCTGGCCCCCATCCTGGCCTGGGCAGAGCCAGCCTGGCAGGGCAGGGCTGGATGGGGCAGCTTTGGGGTGTGGCACAGCCACCTCCAGCTGGGGACATGGCACTGGGATGGCTGAGCTGGGCACCTGCTCAAATCCACTCCAGCCTAATCTAATCCCAAAGCCAAATCCCTTCAGTGGGGTCCTCCTCAGCTCCCTCAGCTGCTCCTCCCCAGCCCTGCTCTCCAGACCCTTCCCCAGCTCTGTTGCCCTTCTCTGGCCCTGCTCAGCCTCTCAAAGTCCTTCTTGCAGTGAGGAGCCCAAACCTGGCCCCAGGATTCCAGCTGTGGCCTCCCCAGTACCCAGCCCAGGGGCACAATCCCTGCCCTGCTCCTGCTGCCCACAGCATTGCTGCTCCAGCCCAGGCTGCTGGAGGCCTTCTTGGCCCCCTGGGCACTGCTGCCTTTCCAGGGGCTGCCTCTGACACTGCCCCCCTTGCCCTGGCTCTGCTCAGGAGCCTTTCTTGCCCAAGTCTGAGAGGCTGCACCAGGGAGTCAATGAAGTGGCCTCTTGGCCAGCAGCAGGAAGAGTGTGGCCAGCAGGAGCAGGGAAGTCCTTGTGCCCTGTGCTCAGCACTGCTGAGGCCACACCTGGAGTCCTGTGTCCAGTTCTGGGCTCCTCAGCTTAGGAAAGAGGTTGAGCTGCTGGAAGGTGTCCAGAGAAGGGCAAGAAAGCTGGGGAGGGGTCTGGAGCACAGCCCTGGGAGGAGAGGCTGAGGGAGCTGGGGTTGCTTAGCCTGCAGAAGAGGAGGCTCAGGGGAGACCTTCTTGCTCTCTGCAACTCCCTGCAGGGAGGTTGGAGCCAGGTTGGGGTTGGGCTCTTCTCCCAGGCACCCAGCAGCAGAACAAGAGGACACAGTCTCCAGCTGTGCCAGAGGAGGTTGAGGCTGGAGGGGAGGAGAAAGTTCTTCCCAGCAAGAGAGATTGGCCACTGGGATGTGCTGCCCAGGGAGGTGGTGGAGTCCCCAGCCCTGGAGGTGTTTAGGAAGAGCCTGGATGAGGCCCTTGGTGCTATGGTTGAGTTGCTCAGATGGTGCTGGGGGAGAGGTTGGACTGGATGAGTTCAAAGGTCTTTTCCAACCTGGTTAATTCTATCCTATCCTATCCTATCCTATCCTATCCTATCCTATCCTATCCTATCCTATCCTATCCTATCCTATCCTATCCTATTGCTCCCCAGGAAGCTCCTCTGGAGCTGGGTAGCCCCTGGGGCTGTTACCATTAGCAGTTTGCTGGTGGTTTGGGTTTCTTTTTTCACAGGCAGCTGTCAGCTGTTAACACAATTTAGACATCCAAGCTTCTACCCTCCCAGCTCTGCCTGCTGTGCTGTGGAGGAGCCCTGCCTGGGGCTGCTTCAGGCACTGTCTGGGAGGTCTCACTGTGGCAGGGGTAAAGCCTGCTGGGCTTCCAAATGACCTGGAGCAGAATGTCCCAGGCCATGCTGGCTGCTGGAACACTGCAACATGTAGCCCAGGGAGGTGGTTGAGGTCCCATCCCTGGAGATATTCCAGGTGAAGGTCTCTGGGCAGCCTGATCTAGCTGAGGATGTCCCTGCTGAGGGCAGGGGATTGGACTGGATGAGCTTTGGAGCTCCCTTCCAGCCCAAACCATTCTGTGATTCTCTGCTGGCAGTCAGAACAGATCATCCAGGCTGGAAGGGGCTGACAGCCACCCCCTGAGCCAACAAATCCCTGGGTGGGACACTGTGCAGGGAGGAAAGGCCTCTTGACCTGAGTCTCAGGTGGCTGAGCTGGGCTGCTACATGCTGCCTTGAAGGCATCTTTCAGGTCTTCTAATCCCCTCCCCCAACCTGATGGAGAATCTGGGCATTGCCAGGGCTCTCTCCTGGGCACTGCCATGTCTAGAGGGCTCTCTCCTGGGCATTGCCATGTCCAGAGGGCTCTCTCCTGGGCACTGCCATGTCGAGGGCTCTCTCCTGGGCACTGCCATGTCCAGAGGGCTGTGTCCCAGCAGCGCCGTGCCCGCAGTAGCATGGTGCCCACAGCAGCGCCGTGCCCGCCGCAGCAGCGCCGTGCCCGCGGCAGCGCCGTGCCCGCAGTAGCATGGTGCGCACAGCAGCGCCGTGCCCGCCGCAGCAGCGCCGTGCCCGCGGCAGCGCCGTGCCCGCAGTAGCATGGTGCGCACAGCAGCGCCGTGCCCGCCGCAGCAGCGCCGTGCCCGCGGCAGCGCCGTGCCCGCAGTAGCATGGTGCGCACAGCAGCGCCGTGCCCGCCGCAGCAGCGCCGTGCCCGCGGGTGCGCCGTGCCCGCAGTAGCATGGTGCGCACAGCAGCGCCGTGCCCGCCGCAGCAGCGCCGTGCCCGCGGCAGCGCCGTGCCCGCGCTCACCGTCCTGCCCGCCTCGTTGTTGTGGCGGTTCATGGCGGAGCGGGCGTCGGGGCGGTTCTCCCGCGCGTCGGCGAACTCCCTCGACACCAGCACCCCGAAGTCGGCGTCCTCGCTGCAGCCCCCCCACTTCCAGCCGTCCCCGGGGGGGCCCTTGTGGTGGGAGTCGCAGCCGCAGATGGTGGAGGTGCCCTCGGCGCAGGAGCGAGTGACGGCGAAGGCCACCCCGGCCGAGGCGATGGCGTGCACGAAGGCGGACTCCCGGGTGGCTGCGGACAAGCAGAGCCCGGGAGGTTAAGCAGCAGTGCCAGCCTTGGGCATCCTTCCCGACCCCCCCTCCAGCACCACCCACAGCTCAGCATCGCCCGGAAGGTTCTCTCCTCGCATTCCAGTGCCCACAGCCTGAGCCGGGGGCTGCTGACAGCTCCCTGTGATGCCTGCAGGCAGGAGGAGCTGCAGCCTTGCCTCCAGCTCTGGGGAGCTCAAGTGCAGCTTTGAATCATGGAACGTGTTGGGTTGGAAGGGACCTCCAAGACCATCCACTTCCAGCCCCCAGCCACGGGCAGGGACACCTCCCACCAGCCCAGGATGCTCAGGGCCTCATCCAGCCTGGCCTTGAACATCCTCAGGCAGGAGACAGCCACAGCCTCCCTGGGCAGCCTGTGCCAGAGTCCCCCGAGCCTCACTCTCAACAATTTCTTCCTCCTCTCCACTCTCAGTCTCCCCAACACGAGCAGCCAGCATGGGTGGTGACACACACAAATCATCAGTGGGGGTTTGATGGTCTCAGAGAGTCACTGGAGCAATGCCTGGTCTGGAAACCCAGAGAGGATCCTCCATGCCCAGAGTTAGTCCAAGAGGAGATGAAGCAGCTCAGCTGTGTGCTGAAGCAGGGCAAGGTTTCAGGTGGCCCAGGACAGGCAGTAGCAGGACAAAGCTGGAGAGCTGGTACTGGGTTGGAGGTATCCAACCAAGGTGGAACTGCACAGCAAGAGAGTTAAAAGCTCTTTCCAATGAGGTTCTGCACAGGGAGGCTGGGGAGACACTGGAGCAGGCTGCCCAGGGAGGTGGTGGAGGCTCCATCCCTGGGGGCATTCATGGTCAGACTTGGTGTGGCCCTGGGCAGCCTGCTCCAGCTGGAGCTGTCCCTGCTGCCTGAGGGGGGGTTGGAGAAGATGCCCTTGGAGGGTCCCTTCCAGCCCAGTGCACTCTGCGAGTCTGTGCAGCCCAGCTGAGGGTGTGAAGATAAGCCTGAAGTTTGCTCCTCATCACTGAACAAGCCAGCAGCAAACCCAAGCAGGTGAAACTTGGGTCCTGGCTGGGAGCCTGTGACCACTGGTGTGCTGCAGGGGCACAGCTGCAGAGAATGACCTTCAGCAGGGCCAAAGCAGCCAAGCTGGAGAAGGTCCTGAGAGCACTGAGGGCTGAAGAAAGGGAGAAGGGTCCAGGGTGGCCAGGACAGAGAGGAGGGGACAGGAGCACACAGCCACAGCAGCACTTGGGTTGGAAAGGTCTCAGGCATGGGTGGGCTCCTGTGCTGGGAGAGAACAAAGACACCTGGCAGGAGGTGGGGGCAGGACAGGAGATCCAGGTGGAGATGAAGATGATGAAGATGAAATGAAGGTGAAGAAGATAAAATGAAAATGTAGAAGATGAAGATGATGAAGAAGATGAAATTGAAATGAAGATGAAGATGATGAAGGTGAAGATGAAATGAAGATGAAGATGATGAAGATGAAGAAGATGAAATTGAAATGAAGATGAAGATGATGAAGGTGAAGATGAAATGAAGATGAAGATGATGAAGATGAAGATGAAGAAGATGAAATTGAAATGAAGATGAAGATGATGAAGGTAAAGATGAAATGAAGATGAAGATGATGAAGATGAAGATGAAGAAGATGAAATTGAAATGAAGATGAAGATGATGAAGGCAAAGATGAAGTGAAGACAAAATGTAGATGAAATGAAGAAGATGAAGATGAAATGAAGATGAAGATGATGAAGGTGAAGATGAAATGAAGATGAAATGTGGATGAAATGAAGATGATGAAAACGATGAAGATGAAGATGAAATGAAGATGAAGATGAAGATGAAACGAAGATGAAGATGAAGATGATGAAGATGAAGAAGATGAAGAAGATGAGGGTGCAGTGGGTTTGCTGAGCTGGAGCCTCTCTGTCCATCACCTCACCACCCGTGCCCACGGCAGGTTGACTTTCAGGCCCTCCCTCTCCCTGGGCATTCTGTGGGGCCCTGGCACAGACTTTGCCCAGCAGCAGCCAAGGTGCCCATGGGGGGTGGGGAAGCCACCAGAAGCCTTTGGGATGTTTCCATTGGCTGGGGCTGAGAAGGGCAACAAGGCCAAGCAGGAGGGGTGGGAAAGCAGAGCAGCACTGCCTGGTTTGTGCCTGCAGGCTCCAAGCTGAGCTGGAGGCTCTGGAGGCAGGGAGCTGCCGGTCTCCAGCGTGCCCCAAAGCCTCTGCAGCAGCCCTGCAGGGCGCTCCGAGCAGCAGGGCTGCCCCTGGGCTGCAATGGCCAAAGCCCAGGGGTGAGGGCCACCCCTGAGATGCTGCTCTGAGGAGCACACCCAAAGCAGCAGCTGCTCTGATGGAGTTCCTTGGCCTTCCACTACCAGAGGAAACTTCTGAGATGTCAGAAGCACCAACTGCCAGGACTGGGAGAAGGCCCAGACCTGGCTGTAGGGGATAGAAAGGAGATGGCTGCACCTGCTGACACTTTGCTACCATGAGCTCTGGGAGTTTAACCACAGAATGGCTCAGCCTGGAAGGGACCTCAGAGCTCATCTGCTCCAACCCCCTGCCATGGGCAGGGACAGCTCTCAGCTAGACTCAGCTGCTCCAGACCTCATCCAGCCTGGCCCTGAACACCCCCAGGGAGCAGGCAGCCACAGCCTCCCTGGGCAGCCTGTGCCAGAGTCTCCCCAGCCTCACACTGCAGAGCTTCTTCCTCAGCTGCAGTCTGACCCTGCTCTGCCTCAGCTCCAAACCATTGCCCCTTGGCCTGGCTCAGACAGCCTCAGGAGAAGTCTCTCTGGAGCCTTCCTGGCCATGCTTTTGGGAGCCCTCCCTGCCCACAGGTGGACATTGCTCTGCCTCACTGAGAGGGCATTGCCTGCATCTTGGAAGCCAGCTCTCCAGGAAGTGCTGGAGAGGTGGTGAGCTGCTCTGCTCTCAGCTGCTCTCAGCTGGTGCTGTGCTGCTGGCTGGGAAGCAGGGCCCTGCCTCAGCTGGGATTTTCAACCCAGACTGAAGCCCAGCCAGATCCTCTGCTTTGCCCCCTGCTCACCTGGACCTTCAGCTTCAAGCAGCTTTAATGGTCCCTGCATGGACTTCATGGTGCTTGGAGAGAGACTCTGTTCTCATACAATCATGGCTTGGGGGGGAAGGGACCCCCATAGCTCACCCAGGCCAACCCCTGCAGCCAGCAGGGACATCCCCAGCCAGAGCAGGCTGCTCACAGCCCCAACCAAGCTCCCCTGCAGTGGTGCCAGGCATGGGGCAGCTCCCAGCTCTCTGGCCAGCTTGGGCCAGGCTCTCCCCACCCTCAGTGCCAAACCTTTCTCCTTCTCTCCACTCTCAAGCTCCCTCTTGCCCTTTCCAAACCATCTCCCCTTGTCCTGTGTCAAAGAGCCACATGAAGTCTTTCCAGCCTGGTTGCTCCTCTCTGCAGCTGAAGAGAAGCAGAAGCTCCCTTCCAGCTGTGGGGCTGATGGAGACCAAGTCCTAGGACAGCTCAGAGAGAACTTCTCACAGCTGTGCCCTGGCTGCTCAGCTGCAGAGCTCTGCTCAGGATGGTTTGAGAATGATTTTCCACAGCAGTCAGTGCAGTGCAGTGCTGTGCTGCTCCTCCTCAGCAGGAGTCTCACCCTGGCCTCCTAAGAATCACAGAATCAACCAGGTTGGAAAAGACCTCAGAGCTCATCCAGTCCAACCTCTCCCCCAGCACCATCTGAGCAACTCAACCATAGCACCAAGGGCCTCATCCAGGCTCTTCCTAAACACCTCCAGGGATGGGGACTCCACCACCTCCCTGGGCAGCACATCCCAGTGGCCAATCTCTCTTGCTGGGAAGAATTTCTTCCTCACCTCCAGCCTGAACCTCCCCTGGCACAGCTTGAGACTGTGTCCTCTTGTTCTGCTGCTGGGTGCCTGGGAGAAGAGCCCAACCCCCACCTGGCTCCAACCTCCCTGCAGGGAGTTGCAGAGAGCAAGAAGGTCTCCCCTGAGCCTCCTCTTCTGCAGGCTAAGCAACCCCAGCTCCCTCAGCCTCTCCTCCCAGGGCTGTGCTCCAGACCCCTCCCCAGCTTTCTTGCCCTTCTCTGGACACCTTCCAGCAGCTCAACCTCTTTCCTAACCTGAGGAGCCCAGAACTGGACACAGGACTCCAGGTGTGGCCTCAGCAGTGCTGAGCACAGGGCACAATGACTTCCCTGCTCCTGCTGGCCACACTCTTCCTGCTGCAGGCCAGGATGCCCTTGGCCTTCTTGACACCCTGGGCACACTGCTGGCTCCTGTTCAGCTGCTGTCCACCACTATCCCCAGGTCCCTCTCTGCCTGGCTGCTCTCCAGGCCACACCAAACACAGTCCTGCCCAAGCACAGCCAGGGGATGTCTCCATCTCAGCTTTCTCCTGGGGGACATAGAATCAAAGAGTTCTTTTTGTTGGAGAGGACCTTTAAGACCATTGAGACCAAGCATTCTCTGACTCTCCCAAGGCTGGGGCCAAACCCTGTCCCTCAGCACCACTTCTCTGTGTCTCTGAAACACCCCCAGGGATGGGGTTTCAGCCACCTCCTCGGGCATCCTGTTCCTTGAGAACCCTTTCAGTGAAGAGATTTCTTCTAATGCCCAACCTAAGCCTCCCCTGCTGCTCCTTGAGGCCATTTCCTCTCTTGTTCTTAGGGAGCAGAGACCAACAGCAGTTTCTTGGTGTGCCACAGCCTAAGTCCAGCACCCAGGGGAGTGACCCTGGAGTGTTTTAACTCATAAAGAGGGAGACTTAGGTCTCTGCCTTCAGAGCATCTGTTGGAGTCAGCCCAGCCTCACAGCCAGGGAGCAGGAGCCCAGGGATGTGCTGAGGGCAGGTGGCCAGGGGCTGCAGTGTCTGAGGTGCTGCTGCTAGTGGATGGTGCCCCAGGGTGCGCTGCTGGAGGTGCTGCCAGCTGCCTCCTGGGTGCAGCTTGACCCAGGGGTCAGGACATTTGCCAGTGGGTGAGGGACAAGGACAGAATTTGCTGCTGGCTTAGACCAACCTTGGAGGCCTCCCCCTCCTGCCAGAGCAGGAGCCATGAACCAGCTTCTCAGCTGCCCCATGCACCTCCCACACGCTCTTGCCTCATGCCCTGGGGAGGTCTTCACTGCAGCAGGTCCTGCTCCTTGGCCTGCAGTCTTCTCTGAAGGTCTGGCCTCTACCCTCCAAGCCCCAGGAAGCTCAAAGTGAGCTGATTTTGCCCATGCAAGCAACTGGAAGAGGCAGGTGCTGGTGCCTGCCAGCTGTGGAGAGGCTCATCTCCACCTGCTGCAGTGGGGGAATGTGCATCTAGGTGCCAGGTGTGCTCCTACACCAGGGCTGCTCAGTGCTGTCTTTGCTGCTGGGGCCACGCTGTGGTTTTCACCTCCTTCAACTCAAACTCGTCCCTCCTGGCCCTTCCCTCCTCTGATCCACCAGCAGAGATCCAGCCTCTTCCTGCCCAGGTTTTCCTTAGCTGTCTGGGGACCACAGCCCACCGGCTGAAGAGGACTGCTCCAGCCAGGGTGCCTCAGCCTGACAAAGGCTGTTTGGGTGGCCTGTGATCAGATTTAGAGGAGCCAGGGAGCCCTTCTGGCCTCGGCCTGGGACAGCTCGGGGGCACAGGGGGAGGACACGAGTTGCTTGCTGGCTGCTGCTTCCCTGCCCACGCCGGGGTGGGACAGCGATGGGCAGGGGATGGAGCCGCGGTGCCGGGATGGGGCCGAGCCGGGGCGGGACAGCGATGGGCAGGGGACGGAGCCGCGGTGCCGGGATGGGGTCGAGCCGGGGCTGCCGCGGCCGGGCAGAGGCGGGACCTGAGCCGTGATCCGTGAGCTCCGAGAGTGCTGAGCCCAGAGCTCTGAGCCTTGAGCTCTGAGCCTTGAGACCTGAGCTCTGAACCTTGAGCTGTGAGCCCTGAAACCTGAGCCCTGAGCCTAGAGCCCTAAGCCCTGAATCCTGAGATCTGAGCCTTGAGATCTGAGCCCTGAGTCCTGCGTCCTGAGCCCTAAGCCCTGAGCCGCCCCGGGGGCCTGCCCCCCGCCGGCGGCTGCCCCCCAGCACCCCGCACGGTGCCGGTGCGGCGGCAGCGAGCTGCAGGCACCAAATCCTCGCCCGGAGCTGCTGCCCCGGGCCCGGGCGAGGCGCCGGCAGAATTTCCCAGAGACGAGAGGAGGGAGCAGCGTTCCCAGAGCCAGGGGAGGGGCCGGGAGGGAGGATTAGAGCCGCCTTGACAGGGCACCACTGCGCCTGTCCCCCAGCCGGGCCGGTACCTGCTGGGACGCTCAATCTGCCATTGTCCCCTCCGTGTCACACTCCATTACCCGCATAATGCCGAATGTTTCCGCCGGCCAGCGTACCCACGGCACGGAGCGCTGGCATTCCCCAGGAGCACCTCGTAGCAACGGGGCAATGTTCCCCTGTCCTGCCGTCACCCTCCAATCCCGCCAGCCCGGCTGGGAAATCCCTTTTGATGGCGCTCCCCGGCCCCCGGCCCCGGCTCGGAGCGGCTAAAGGGCGTGTGAATGCGGCCGCCGGCTGCGGCTGCGGCGCGGCGCTGCCGCCGCTCGCCCGGCCTCACAGTAGGGGAGGAAGCTTAGCTCTTTCTCAGCGCTATAAGCTTATTTTTCTCTCTCCTGCTCTCCTTTCCCTCCCCCCTCCCCTTAAGCTGCTGAGTTTATATCAAGACGGCCCCCTGATCCCACACACCCCTGTTTAGATGCAAATGACTGCGGGTGTCATGGCTGAGAAAAGCGCAGGGTTATCGTGGTGCGGCTCCTGCCTTTCACAGCTCGTGTCAGGGGCTTAGCCCGACACAGAAGGACCCCCAAAGGCAGCCCAGCCCCAGCTGCCCGGCCTGCACCTGGCCCCTCGCAGCCGCGCACAGCCAGGCGCTGCCCTGCCCGGCGCCGTCGGCAGGAGGACTGAGCCCCGACTGGGGCTGAGGAGGAACCTTCCTGGAGAACCGGTGGCATCTTCCTGGGGAAGGAGAGCCGGCAAAGGGCAGGGGAAGAGCGGTCCCCGCCGTGCTCAGGGCGGAGGGAGCCGTCTGAGCTTGGGACGGCTCCTGCCAAACTCACTCCTGCAGATCCAGTCCTGCCTGCGGCTCTGAGACCTCTTCTCCGCCCCAGGAGTCTGTCTGCAGGTGCCTGCGGGGCCTCCCTGCCTCCTGCACTCACAGACAGCCCTTTCTGGGCACCACGGAGCTGAGCACTAGCCAGAGGACGGCGATCGCTCGCCCTCCAGAGCAGCGGCGAGGCACCGGCCCTGGGCTCGGCCCCGGCTTAGGGCAGGGCTTGGCTGCAAGAGGCTTTGGCTGCTGCTGCAAACTGCTCTCGCTGCGAGAAAGGAGGCAGCCGAGCAGGAGGAAGCAGCTTTTGCCTCTCCCCTCGTCCCGGGCTGCACACCTGCAATATAAATCATCCCGGGGAATTTGCTTGTAAAAACATGAGCTTCCCCCACGGACTGGGGCTGGGCTGGGGGGGTTGCAGTGCCCGGGTTAGAAGAAGAGACATGCAAGAAAGAGAAGGAAGATAATCGATGGCCCTCAGGAACCAAAGCCTCAGCAGCTACGGCTGCCACAGCTTCTACAGCAAAACCCTCACGAGTCTGAACTGGGAGCAGGGCACATGGGAGGGAATTGAGTTGCTCAGGCAAAGCCTGGGACGGGGCTGATGACCAGCAGCTCCCCGGTGGGAGCACATCAGGCCCCCTGGGGGGGTTTCTCTGGGCTGTGTTTGGCTTTGCTGCAAACTTGAAGCCACAAGACTGAGGAAGGAAAGATCAGAGTCATACTGTGGAGCTGGGAAGAGAGGTGGAGGTGTGGTGGGAGGCTGTGGGATGACCTGCAGCAGGAAGCCCTTGGGCTGCTCCTGTGCTCTCAGTGCTGGAAGCCTGGATGGTGTGACCAGAAGGAGTGACCAAGAGGGGCCTGAGGATGAGCCCTGAGAGGGTCTGCACAGCCAAACCACTGCAGCCAGCTCCCACCCTGCAGCACTCCTCAGGCTAAGCCCTCCTGGAATGGAAGTGGCAGTGATTAACATTTTTGCAGCTCCTGTGAGATGGAATTACCCTCACTTTCTTCCCAGGCTGCATTAGAAATGATTTCCCATGCAGGTGCAGTGAGAGCTGCACCTTTGAAGTCTTCTCCAAAGCAGCTTCAACCTACCTAAGGGAGCAGGGAGGAGATTCACCCAAGTGGGGCTCCTGGAGACTCAGAGGTGATTCCACCCAGGCAGTTATCACAGCTTAGCTCTGGCTCGTTGGGGCTTAGCACTTCATGCCTCTTGGCCTGCTGCACAGTGCAGGCTGCAAGGGGTTGTCATCTCAGCCTGAGCCTTACCACTCATTAACCCTTCTTTGTTTGAGGGGCTACATCCTGCTGTGTGCCCTGCAAGTCAACAAGAAGCTCAGAGGGCTGGAACTGCTCTGCTATGAGACAGACTGAGAGAGCTGGGGTTGTGCAGGCTGGAGGGGAGAAGGCTCCCAGGAGACCTCCTTGTGGCCTTCCAGAACCTGAAGGGGGCTCCAAGAAAGCTGGGGAGGGACTTTTGAGGGTGTCAGGGAGGGATAGGACTGGGGGGAATGGAGCAGAACTAGAAGTGGGGAGATTGAGATTGGCTGTGAGGAAGAAGTTGGTCCCCAGGAGGGTGGTGAGAGCCTGGCACAGGTTGCCCAGGGAGGTGGTGGAAGCCTCCTGCCTGGAGGTGTTTGCAGCCAGGCTGGAGGTGGCTGTGAGCAACCTGCTGTGGTGTGAGGTGTCCCTGGGCATGGCAGGGGGGTTGGGACTGGATAATCCTTGAAGTCCCTTCCAGCCCTGATAGCTCTGTGATTCTAAGATGCTCAGAGCTCAGCCAGATGAAGGAAATGCAGCCAGTGGTGAGCACAGATCTCAGACCTCTTCATTTCTGTGTTGCTGCAGCTAAGGAGGATGGGACAACAGCCTGGGGGAAGGACAGCCTGGAAGTGTCCAACCCTAGCCCTGTCCCCAGGCAGCCCTGTCCCCAGGCAGCCCTGTCCCCAGGCTCATGACAGCCAATGAGGTCCACCAGGGCAGGACAAAAGCCTTCTCCTTGCCACCTTCCCTGCTCCTTCAGCTGCAAGCAGTGCCCGGGAGGGGTTTGCTTTCCTCTGCCGGTGCTGCAAGCTTTGGGATCTCAAAGGCTTTCCTCGGTGCTACCTGGAGGAGCCGAGTCCCAGCCCCTCTCTGCCGGCTCCTTTTCAAGGCAGCAGGGAGAAGCCATTAGCACATGAGAGGGATGTAAATGAGGAGCGGGGTGAGGTGGGCCGGGTTTGATGTGTCCTCCTTTGCAGACGCTGTTTATTTTTAACTGTTCCACTTGCAGGGGAGGGAGATGCAGAGCACACACAGCTCCCCAGCTAATTGCCTGCCTGAGGAACCACTGATGTGCCACACCGGGACTGGGAGGGCTGGAGAGACTTCTCTCCACCTGTCAGAAGGGCTCCAGAGCCCTGGGTGAGGTTTGCCTGTGCCAGCTCAGAGCACAGGGGAAGGCTGAAGTCATGTCCACACCCACCAGGCTCTGCTCCACGACATGGACCTGGGGGAGAGGGTCCAGAGGAGGCCACAAAAATATTCAGGGGGTTGGAGCAGCTTTGCTATGAGGACAGGCTGAGGGAGCTGGGGGTGTTCAGCCTGGAGAAGAGAAGGCTCCAGGGAGACTCAGAGCAGCCTTCCAGTACCTGAAGAGGGCTACAAGAAGGCTGCAGAGGGACTGCTCCCAAAGGCCTGCAGGGACAGGCCCAGGGGCAGTGGTTTGGAATGAGAGCAGAGCAGATTGAGATTGGATACCAGGAAGAAGTTCTTCACTATGAGGGTGGTGGATCTCTGGAACAGGTTGCCCAGGGAGGTGGTTGAGGTTCCAGTCCTGGAGGTATTCAAGATAAGCCTGGACAGGGCTCTGGGCAGCCTGCTCTAGTTGGGGATGTCCCTGCTGAGGGCAGGGGGTTGGACTGGATGAGCTTTGGAGGTCTCTTCTGGCCTGGACCATTCTATCATTCTATGATTCCAGCCCCAGCAGCCCAGAGCAGCTCAACAGCTTCTTCATGGATCCAGAGCTCAGCTTGCTCCTTATGGGGTGGGTGCTTCAAAGCCAAGCTGTAAAGTGCTTCCTTGCTGACAGAGATGGTGGTGAGAGATGCTCAGAGCTTGGCTGCTGCAGCAGCTCTGTCTTCATGTGTTCAGTATTTTTATGACAGGCCTGAAGGGACAGGAGGAGGAGCAATGGCTTCAAACTAGAGCAGAGCAGACTGAGATGGGATGTGAGGAACAGGTTCTGCAGCAGGAGGCTGCTGGAACACTGCAGCAGGTTGCCCAGGGAGGGAGCTGAGGTCGCAGCCCTGGAGGTATTGAAGGTGAGGCTGGACAGGGCTCTGAGCAAGCTGCTCCAGGGGAGGATGTCCCTGCTGAGTGCAGGGGGCAGGACTGGAGGAGCTGTGGAGCTCCCTTCCAGCCCAGAGCACTCTGTGGTGCTGTGATTCTACAGTAGTTGTTCATTATTGATATTATTGTTGTTACTCTTAGTATGACATGAATAGCATGAGCATTATCACTACTGTCATTACTATTGCATGATTGCTTTTAGGGAACCCAAACCCTCCTGCTCTGGCAGGTGCTGAGCTTTGGGAGATGCTTTTGCATAGGCAGCAGGGTTCAGTCTGGGGAGCCTTGGTGCAGCAGTTGTTGGATGGGGTTGGGTTGGAATGGAGCTGGAGATGTTCAGGCTGGAGAAGGGGAGGCTAAAGGGAGACCTCCTTGCTCTCTACAGCCCCTTAAGGGAGGTTGGAGCAGGAGGGCCAGGAGGTGACCATCCCCCTGTGCTCAGCCCTGGGGAGGCCACAGCTGGAATGCTGTGCTCAGCTCTGGGTTTCACTCCAGGAAGGACACTGAGGGGCTGGAGCCTGTCCAGAGCAGGGCAGCCAGGCTGGAGAAGGGCCTGGAGCCCCTGGGCTGTGAGGAGGAAGCTGGCAGGGTTCAGGCTGGAGGAGAGGAGGCTGAGGGAGACCTCCTTGCTCTCTGCAGCTCCCTGCAGGGAGGTTGCAGTGAGCAGGGGACAGCCTCTGCTCCTTGGTGCCAAGGGCCAGGAGCAGAGGCAGTGGTTCCAGGCTGCCCCAGGGGAGGCTCAGGCTGGAGCTCAGGAAATCTTTGTGCCCTGGAAGGGATCTCAGGCATTGGCAGAGGCTGCCCAGGGCAGTGCTGGAGTCAGCATGCCTGGGGGTGTGCAAGCAGCAGGGCCCTGGTGCTTAGGGCCATGGTTTGGTGGTGAGCCTGCAGTGCTGGGTCAGGGGCTGGACTGGGTGAGCTTGGAGCTCTCTTCCAGCCAGATCTGCTCTGTGGCTCTGTAAACACAGGAGGTCCCCAAAATGCATCCCCCCAGAGCTGGGGGAGCTGCATCTCTTGGGCCCTGCTCCATTCTGCTGTGACTTTGCAACCCTGATCTCTGCAGTGTCTCACTGTGACCCCAGGCACAGAACCACAGAAGGGTTGGGTGCAAGGGGCCCTAAAGCTCAGCCAGGCCATGGGCAGGGACACTGCCCCCAGCCCAGCTTGCTCAGGGCCTCATCCAGCCTGGCCTTGAACACCTCCAGGGAGGAGGCAGCCACAGCCTCCCTGGGCAGCCTGTGCCAGAGTCTCCCCAGCCTCACTGCACAGAATTTCTTCCTCCTCTGCAGTCTCCATCTCCTCTCTCCCAGCTCAAAGCCATTGCCTCTCCTCCTGGCACTGAGTCACCTCCCCTGAGCTGCACAGCTGCAGCTGCAGGGAGCTGAGCTGCTGGTGGAAGCTGAAGCTTGCTAAGCACATCAGGAGCTGCTCCCATGCAGAACCTCACTTTGTTGTGAGAAAGATTCACCAGGAGTTGACTATTAGACTAGACTAGAGTAGAATTAACCAGGTTGGAAAAGACCTCACAGATCATCCAGTCCAACCTATCACCCAGCACCATCTGATCAACTTAACCATGGCACCAAGGGCCTCATCCAGGCTCTTCCTAAACACCTCCAGGGATGGGGACTCCACCACCTCCCTGGGCAGCACATCCCAGTGGGCAATCACTCTCTCTATGAAGGATTTCTTTCTCACCTCCAGCCTAAACCTAAGCAACCCCAGCTCCCTCAGCCTCTCCTCCCAGGGCTGTGCTCCAGACCCCTCCCCAGCTTTCTTGCCCTTCTCTGGACACCTTCCAGCAGCTCAACCTCTTTCCTAACCTCAGGAGCCCAGAACTGGACACAGGACTCAGGGGTGGCCTCAGCAGTGCTGAGCACAGGGCACAAGGACTTCCCTGCTCCTGCTGGCCACACTCTTCCTGCTGCAGGCCAGGATGCCCTTGGCCTTCTTGGCTGCCTGGGCACACTGCTGGCTCATGTGCAGCACAGCCCTGTGGGAGAGGCTGAGGGAGCTGGGGTTGCTTAGCCTGGAGAAGAGGAGGCTCAGGGGAGACCTTCTTGCTCTCTGCAACTCCCTGCAGGGAGGTTGGAGCCAGCTGGGGGTTGGTCTCTTCTGCCAGGCAGTCAGCAGCAGAACAAGAGGACACAGTCTCAAGCTGTGCCAGGGGAGGTTTAGGCTGGAGGTGAGGAAGAACTTCTTCATAGAGAGAGATTGGCCATGGGAATGTGCTGCCCAGGGAGGTGGTGGAGTCCCCAGCCCTGGAGGGGTTTAGGAAGAGCCTGGATGAGGCCCTTGGTGCTATGGTTGAGTTGCTCAGATGGTGCTGGGGAGAGGTTGGACTGGATGAGCTCAAAGGTCTTTTCCAACCTGGTTGATTCTATTCTATTCTATTCTATTCTATTCTATTCTATTCTATTCTATTCTATTCTATTCTATTCTATTCTATTCCATTATTCCATTCCATTCCATTCCATTCCATTCCATTCCATTCATTATTCCATTCCATTCCGTTCCAAAACCCCAGGATGGGATGGAGGGAAGGGAACCTTTGCACCCTCCCCTGGCTCAGCTCCATGGCAAAACTTTTCAGCCTCAGGGCTTGGTTTGCTCACTGTGCATCTGGCCTGGGCTGGGTTGTCTGCCCCCAGAGCCCTCCAGCAGCCTCCTTCCAAGCTGTGCTTGGCTGCAGGCTGCTGGGTTTAGCTGTGGCCTCCTGGGAATCCCAGCTGCACTGTGCCTCACCAGCATGCTGCCAGTGTGCCTCATCCATGCCAGTGGGCCTGCAGAGGTGGCCTTCCAGGAGGGGGTGATGAAAAGGAGCAAGCACATGTGTCTGGAGGGAGGATAGGGTTTGGTCTCCTTCCTTTTGTTCCCAGTCCTGACCTGTTTGGGCTCATCTCTGAGAAGAATTGGTGAGGTGCCAGCCAAGGCTGACCAGGAGCTTGCATTTCCACCATGGCTTCTCACTGGGAGCGGGAAACCTCTCCCCCCTGGCCTCCTAGGGTGCAGTGCACGCTTCAGGGGGCTTGCCTTGGCCCCAGGGAAGCTGACCACAACCTTGGCTTTGGCCCTGGATCTGCTGGAGTCTGTTGTTTGGAAGTGCTGCAGGCTGTGGGCAGGGAGGATGGAGGCCACGATTCCAGACCATGCATGGGGGTAGATCTTCTCCTTCCTGTGCTTCACCCTCCTGAGAGCTCCTGGGATGGGAACAGACCTTCCCTTCCTCTCCTCTCCTCTCCTCTCCTCTCCCTCTCCCTCCTCCTCCTCTCCCTCTCCTCTCCCCTCCTCTCCCTCTCCCTCTCTCCTCTCCTCTCCTCTCCTCTCCTCTCCCTCTCCTCTCTCCTCTCCTCTCTCTCCTCTCCTCTCCTCTCCTCTCCTCTCCTCTCCCTCTCCTCTCCTCTCCTCTCTCTCCTCTCCCTCTCCTCTCCTCTCCCTCTCCCTCTCCCTCCTCTCCTCTCCCTCTCCTCTCCCTCTCCTCTCCCTCCCCTCATTGTCCCTTCTGCTGTAACACACCAGAAAACCGGGGGAAAAGAAGGAAGTGGGGGAATGAGGGCTGGAAATGAGGCCACCAGAGCCTCCCCACGGTGTGCTCCCGGCAGGACACCCGAGCTGGCTCCAAGAGCCCAGTGGGGCTGTACCAGCAGGACCCAGCTTGGCAAAGCCTTCCCCTCCCAGCCCCCAGCGGTGGCCTTTACCTTTGTCCAGGACGGGCCCGAAGATGGCCAGGCTGTCGTCGATGGTGGTGCAGTTCCAGCGGCGGCCGCGGAACTGGTGCTGGCACTCCTGGATGCCCAGCTTCACCCCCTCGGCCACGCTGGGCATGATCTCGATGTAGTTGCGGCAGAAGCGCAGCTGCTTGGGTACGAGGCCGGGGATGGAGCCGCAGAGGATGGGCTGGGACCCCAGGGAGCTGTACTGCTGGCCCAGGGCAAGGGACCTGCGAGGCACAGAGCGCGGCGTGAGGAGCAGCCTGGCGCCGGCGCTCCGGACCCCACCTCCGCCCCCGGGGGGAAGCAGGAATCGCCCAGGAGGCAGCGCCGGGGGGCGAAGGGCTGCGAAGGAGCCCTGGGACCTCTGCGGGCACAGCTCCCTCCGTGCAGCATCTGAGGCATCCCCGTGGGGCTGCTGGGTCTGACCAGGACCTGCAAGGACGGGACCTGCATCCAGGGCTGGAAGGGACCTCCAGAGCTCATCCAGTCCAACCCCCTGCCAGGGCAGGGTCAGCCAGGGCAGGGCACACAGGAACACAGCCAGGAGGGTTTGGATATCTCCAGAGAGGGAGACTCCACAGCCCCCCTGGGCAGCCTGCTCCAGGGCCCTGCACCCTCACAGGGGAAAACCTTTCCTCATCTTTATGTGAAACAACACCTGGAGGCTGGGGATGGGCTGGGGATGGGCTGGGGATGGCCTGGGATGCCCTGGGGATGGGCTGGGGATGGGCTGGGGATGGGCTGGGGATGGGCTGGGGATGGCCTGGGGATGGCCTGGGGATGGGCTGGGGATGGCCTGGGGATGCCCTGGGGATGGGCTGGGGATGCCCTGAGGATGGCCTGGGGATGGCCTGGGGATACCCTGGGGATGGGCTGGGGATGGCCTGGGGATGGCCTGGGGATGGCTGGGGATGGCCTGGGGATGGGCTGGGGATGGGCTGGGGATGGCCTGGGGATGGCTTGGGGATGGCCTGGGGATATTCTGGGGATATTCTGGGGATGCCCTGGGGATGGCCTGGGGATTCCCTGGGGATATTCTGGGGATGCCCTGGGGATATTCTGGGGATGCCCTGGGGATATTCTGGGGATATTCTGGGGATACCCTGGGGATGCCCTGGAGATATTCTGGGGATGGCCTGGGGAGCCTCAGACACTGCTGTGAAAGCTTCCCAACTGGGGCCAAGGTGGGAAGTGTCCTGTCCAGCACTAGGCTCAGTAGCAGAGGGATCAGCATTCCCAGCAGAGTGGCTGGGCAGGGGTCAGGCAGCTCAATGCCACATGCCCCAGGCTATCTTGGCAGCTCTGCAGGTGGCCTCAGCAGAGACTTGACCACCATGGGTCCATCCTGATGGGCACCAACTGTGCTGAGCCTGGGGAAGGTGCTGGAGAGCAGGTTGGGGAGGACCTTTTCCTGCTGGTCCAAGGACCTGCCAGTTCCCCCAGTTCAATATCTGGGTCATCCCTGGAGGTGTTCAAGGCCAGGCTGGATGAGGTCCTGAGCAACCTGCCGTGGTGTGAGGTGTCCCTGCCCATGGCAGGGGGTTGGGACTGGATGAGCTTTAAGGTCCCTAAACCATTCCATGGTTCTATGAAGTGCTTTGGGGTTCTGGCTCCCAGCAGGCATGGTCTGCTGGGGAGTTGCCAGGGCAGTGGTCAGCTCCAGGCAGCAGCTGGGAACAACCTCAGCTTTGTTCTCCACCCAGCGAGGCCAGGAAGGTGGTGAGCAGGAGGAGAGCAGAGAGCTGCCCTCACAGACAGACTCCTCTCAGGGGTGACAGTCTCAAGATGCACCAGGGGAGGTTTAGGCTGGAGGTGAGGAGAAAGTTCTTCCCAGAGAGAGTTGTTAGCCACTGGGATGTGCTGCCCAGGGAGGTGGTGGAGTCCCCAGCCCTGGAGGTGTTCAGGAGGGGATTGGATGTGGCACTTGGTGCCATGGTCTAGCCATGAGGTCTGTGGGGACAGGTTGGACTTGATGATCTCTGAGGTCTCTTCCAGCCTTGGTGGCTGTGTGTGACAGGCTGGGAGGTGCTTGCTCCTGCCTGGCTGTGCACGCTGGGGGAAGTGAAGCTCACAACCAGAGCTGCCAGGGATGTGCCTTGCACTGCAGCTGCAGTTTCGCAGTGGTGGTGAAGGACAAAGATTCACAGACTCACAGAGTGCACTGGGCTGGAAGGGACCCTCCAAGGGCATCTTGTCCACCCCCCCCTCAGGCAGCAGGGACAGCTCCAGCTGGAGCAGGCTGCCCAGGGCCACATCCAGGCTGATCCTGAATGTCTCCAGGGATGGAGCCTCCACCACCTCCCTGGGCAGCCTGTGCCAGTCTCTCCCCAGCCTCCCTGAGCAGAGCTTCCTCCTGATGTCCAACCTAGCCCTGCCCTGCTCCAGTTTCAAACCATTGCCTCTGGTCCTATCCCCACAGCCCCTTCTGAACAGTTCCTCCCTGGCATACTTGGAGCCCTTCAGCTACTGGAAGGCTGCTCTGAGGTCTCCCTGGAGCCTTCTCTCTCCAGGCTGAGCAGCCCCAACTCTCCCAGCCTGTTGCCACAGCAGAGGCTCTGCAGCCTCTGGTCACCCTGGTGGCAGTGAGGGCTGTCCTCATCTGCTGGCTGTGGTCCCCACACCATGCCTCACTCTTGGTTACTGCTGCTGCAGCTCACAGGTGTAAAACCTGGCCCAGGCTTGATCTGGATGAGCAGTTCCAGCTCTCAGGTAGCCTCCAGAAAGCAGCAGTGGCTTTGAGGCAGTAAGAGCTGGGAGTGCCCAGGAAGGTCTGAGGACCCTCTGGCAGAATCCATCCCTCCATTCAGGCACAGACTTGCTCAAATCCCTTCTTTAAGCCCCTGAGCCACCTTGCAGCAGACTTCCCTGCCTGAAAGGTCCACCTAGAGGAGTGCAGCCAGGTTTGGTTCCTGTTTTGAGGCTGGAGAGTGAGCTGCTGTGTGACAGAGGCCCCTGGCAAGGGCAGAGGCTGCCCTGGCTTGCACCTGGCCAGGTACCCAGCTGCTGCTTCCTCACCCACACAGGAATCCAGCTGCCTTTGATGACCCCTGCCAAGCTTTCCCACCTTCCCCTTCCTCTCTTGCATCACTCCTGAGTGCCTGCTCCTCATTTCCCCTGCTGCTGATTGCTGAGAGCCCTTTCTCTGCAGCCACAAAGAATCTGCCAGGGCAGCATCACCCAGAGCAGGGCACCCAGGGCAGGGCACCCAGAACACAGCCAGGGGGGTTGGAAGCTCTCCAGAGCAGCAGACTCCATCCACAGCCTCTCTGGGCAGCCTGCTCCAGGGCTCTGCACCCTCACAGGGACAAAGTTTCCCCTCCTGCTCCCCTGGCAGCTCCTCTGCTCCAGCTTGCCCCCAGTGCCCCCTGTGCTGCCCCTGGCCAGCCCTGAGCAGAGCCTGGCTCCAGCCCTGCACAGCTTTATCCCCAGCCATGAGGGCAGCCCTCAGGCTCCTCTGCTCCCAGCTCCCAGCCCCAGCTCCCTCAGCCTGGCCCCACAGGAGATGTTCCACTGCCTGCAGCAGCTCTGTGCCCCTGGGCTGGACTCTCTCCAGCAGTTCCTGAGGTCTTTCTTGAGCTGAAGGGCCCAGAACTGGACACAAGATTCCAGATGTGGCCTCAGCAGGGCAGAGCAGAAGGGGAGGAGAACCTCTCTGACCTCCTCCTCACCCCACTTCTAATGCCCCTTAGGATGCCCTTGGCCTCCTTGGCCCCCAGGGCACATTGCTGGCTCCTGTTCAGCTGCTGTCCACCACTACCCCCAGGTCCCTCTCTGCCTGGCTGCTCTCTCTGCTGCTCTGTGTTCACTCTCCTGCCCTTGGCCTCTGCCCATCTGCCCAGCCTGTCCAGGTCCCTCTGCAGAGCCTCTCTACCCTCCAGCAGATCAACTCCTGGGGGCAGCTTGCAGGAGGGCTCTGTGTGCCTGCAGCTCAGCACCACGCACAGCAGCACCAGCAGCATGAGAGCCTGAGGCACAGGCACAGGAGGTCCTCTTGCTCCTTCCCTGCTTAATCCCCCAAAGCCTTCCCACTGCCACCAGGCCACTGCCTCCTCTTGTTGCCAGCCAGCAGGGCCAGGCACAGCAGAGCTGGGGGTCCAGCAGCCTCCAGCTGACTTTCCCTGGTTCACACTGCTCTGGGAGGAGCTTTGGAAGCCCTGGGAGTAAATGGCCCTGGCAGAGCCTCCTCCTGCCATTAGCAGTGGGAGCATCCTCAGAGAGGTGACTCAGGTCATGGAGTCACAGACTGGGCTGGCTTGGAAGGGAGCTCAAAGCTCAGCCAGCTCCAGCCCCCTGCCATGGGCAGGGACCCCTCCCCCAGCCCAGGCTGCTCAGGGCCTCATCCAGCCTGGCCTGGCACAGCCCCAGGGAGCCAGGGGCAGCCACAGCCTCCCTGGGCAGCCTGTGCCAGAGCCTTACCAACCTCACTCTGAAGAGTTTCTTCCTCATTTCCACTCTCATCTGCCCTCTCCCAGCCCCAGGCCTTTCCTTCTTGTCCTAGGTCTTGGCACTGCTTCAGCATGGAAGGCTCTGTGCCCATCCCCTTCCCACAGAGATGCTCCAGACCTCAGCTGCTGTCTGGGCACAGGCTGAAGAGCCACAGGGCACCAAGAGGCACTGGGCACCAAGAGGCACCTGGCAGAGCAGCAGGACCTGGCCAGGTTAGAACTGTGCCGAAAGGGATGAGAAGGAGGTTTAGGATGAGCAGCAAGGGAGGTCTCCTGCCAGGCACAGCAGCTGCTGCTGGGACACTGCTGTCCTTTCTGCATTGCAGACCCCAGCAGGGAGGAGCTGGAAGGGACCTCTGGAGCTCCCCCAGTCCAACCCTGCTCCAGCAGGGCACCCACAGCACCTTGCCCAGGGGGGGTTGGAAGCTCTCCACACAAAGAGACTCCACAACCTCTCTGGGCAGCCTGCTCCAGGCCTCCAGCAGCCTCACACCACAGAAGTTTCTCCTCCTGCTCAGATGGAACCTCCTGGGTTCCAGTCTGTGCCCCCTGCCCCTTGTGCTGTCCCTGGGCACCACTGAGCAGAGCCTGGCCCCAGCCTCTTGCCCCCAGCCTTTAGCTCTTGCTGAGCATTGCTCAGCTGCCCTCTGGGGCTGCTCTTCTCCAGGCTCTCAGCCCCAGGGCTCTCAGCCTTTGCTCCTCACAGAGCTGCTCCAGGCCCCTCAGCATCTTCAGAGCCTCCCCTGGACTCTCTCCAGCAGTTTTCTGTCCCTCTTGAGCTGGGGAGCCCAGAGCTGGGCCCAGGACTCCAGATGTGGCCTCACCAGGGCAGAGCAGAGGGGGAGGAGAACCTCCCTTGCCCTGCTGGCCACACTCTGCTTGATGCCCCCCAGGAGCCCATTGCCCTTCTTGGCCAGGAGGACACTGCTGGCCCCTGGGGACCTTGTGCCTTGCCCAGAGCACTCAGGACTGGGCTGCCAGCTGCACTCAGGCTGCAGCCAGCTGGGCTTTGCCAGCCAGAGCCAGGCAGGGCTGAGCAGCTCGTGCCCTTCCCTGGGTGCTGCTCTGCTTGGCTGCTGGCTGGCACAGAGCAGCTCCTGGGAAGGAGGTTTGCTCACCTCTGCTGTGTGTGCAGGGCTGGGGAGGGCTGGCCTGAGGCCTTTGCTCACTTGTCTCTCAGGTTCCAGTTTCAGGATGAAAACCTCCCAAAAGTCCAGGAGGGGATCAGCTCCCTTGGGAACCAGCTGGGCTCTTCAGCCCTGCCTTCTGCAGCCCATCAGGCTGTGGCCATCCCTGCTGAGTGCTGGGCCCAGCTGCTGGGCAGGATCCTGCTTCCCCCTGCCTCTGCCGTGGCCAGTGCTGCTGTGGGAGCTCCAAAGTGGGGCAGCACCTCCTGAGCTCACTGCTGCAGCCTTCAGCCTGAGAGGCCAGGGGCACCCTCCTGGGCTGTGCTGCTGGGAGGATGTTCTCCAGCTCTGAACTCAGCAGCTGAAGGCAGCTGAATCTGGAGAGCAGTTTGTCTTTCTTCCCACTCTCCTGAGGACCCCTCCAGCCCCTGGGCAGCTGGGCAGGAAGGCTCTGGCTCTCCATCCTGTGCCATTCAGCTGGACACTGCCTGCTTTGCAACACTTCCCTGTCTCTGCTGAGGGGGCTCAGCACATGCCTTAGGCAGCCTGTACCCCAGAGGGGTAGGGAAGGTGCCCCCTGGAGCCCCCAGCAGAGCTGGAGGTCAGCTGGCTGTGAGCATCAGCGAGGTGCTGCTGGCTGTGCCGGCTCCAGCGATGCAGGGAGGGGACAGCAACCACCCTGGGCCGTGCAGGCTGGTTGGCACCATGTGCCCACACACTCAGACCTCCCTGGGCCACCCCCAGCCCTGGAGCCAGAGCAGAGCTCTGCAAAGAGCCTGTGAGTGCTGGGGGTGGGCACCACACCACCGCCTTCTGCCTTCCTTTGCTCATCCACAGCTGCTCCTGCCAAATCCCTTGGGGCTCACAACCAGCAGCAGCCCTGCAGGGCTCCGGGGCCCTGGGGGCAGTGAGGCTGCTTTAAGCCAGGGGATTTCCTGCCCAGCAGCTCAGGCTCCTGCAGCTGGATGGGGCCTGGCAGATGCCCACCCTGCCTGTGCCACCCAGTGCCCCTGCAGTGCTCACAGCACACTGGGAGAGCTCTCCCAGAACCACAGCCTGGGTTGGGCTGGAAGGGACCTTCAAGATCACTCAGTTCCAACCCTCTGCCATGGGCAGGGACACCTCCCTCCAGCCTGCTCTTGACTCTTCCTGGAGAGAGGCAGCCACAGCCTCCCTGGGCACCTGTGCCAGTGTCTCACCACCCTCCCAGGGAAGGATTTCTTCCCAATCTCCAGTCTAAATGGACCTGCTGCCAGCTTCACCCTCACCCTGTCACCACACTGCCTGATGAAGGGCCCTGCCCAGCTCTCCTGCAGCTCCCTGCTCAGTGCTGAAAGGCCACCAGAAGGTCCCCTGGAGCCTTCTCTTCTCCAGGCTGAGCAGCCCCAGCTCCCTCAGCCTGGCCTGCTCACAGCAGAGCTGCTCCAGCCCTCCCCTCCCCTGAATCAGCAGGAGAAAACCAGGTCCCAGTTCAGCTCTCCTGCAGAAGCCTTTTCTCTGCTGGGCAGTTCTGCTGTACCTGGCTCATTCCAGACACATTTGGTGCTGCCCAGTCCTGGGCCAGGTTCTGCTGCACAAGCTGGGGACTCAGCAGCTCTCCTGCTGAGGCTTCCTCCTCATTTAGTGCTGTCCAAGCCCAACCTGGCTCCCCCTGCCCCCTGCCTGGCAGGGGCATCTCCACAGCCTCACATCTCAGGTGGGTCAAGGTGCAGAAGCTCTGGGAGCAGAGGAGCAGGATGACTCCCAGGCACACAGGGTGACTCCCAGGATGTTAGGGCTTGGAAGGGACCCCTGGAGAGCTTCCAGCCCAACCCCCTGCCAGAGCAGGAGCAGAGAATCCAGCACAGGTCCCACAGGAACACATCCAGGCAGGGCTGGGAAGGCTCCAGAGCAGGAGACTCCACAACCTCTCTGGGCAGCCTGCTCCAGGCCTCTGGGAGCCTCCCAGTGCAGAAGTTCCTCCTCATGCTGAGCTGCAACCTCCTGGGCTGCAGTTTCCATCCATTGCCCCTTGGCCTATCCCAGGGCACAGTGAGCAGAGCCTGGCCCTGGCCCCTCCCTCCTGCCCCCCAGCCCTCAGCTATTGATAGCCATTGATCAGATCCCTCTCAGCCTTCTCTGCAGCCTGACCAGCCCCAGGGCTCTCAGCCTCTCCTCCCAGGCAGTGCTGCAGTCCCTGCAGCATCCTTGGAGCCTTCCTTGGACTCTCTCCAGCAGATCCCTGTCCCTCCTGAGCTGGGGAGCCCAGAGCTGGATGCAATATTGCAGGGGAGGTCTCAGCAGGGCAGAGCAGAGGGGAGGAGACCCTCCAAGGCTTCCAGGAGCGCTATCCCCTACCTGCTCTGCTGCTCCTGACCTGTGCAGCTCAGCCTGATGCAAGGCTCAAAGTGCTGTTCCCAAGGAGCTGATCATAGAATCATAGAATCACCAAGGTTGGAAAAGACCTCAGAGCTTATCAAGTCCAAGCTGTCACCCAACACCTCCTGACAACTAAACCATGGCATCAAGCACCCTATCAAGTCTCCTCCTGAACACCTCCAGGATGGGGACTCCACCACCTCCCTGGGCAGCACATCCCAGTGGCCAATCTCTCTTGCTGGGAAGAACTTTCTCCTCACCTCCAGCCTGAACTTCCCCTGGCACAACTTCAGACTATGTCCTCTTGTTGTGGTGCTGGGTGCCTGGAAGAAGAGACCAACCCCCACCTGGCTACAACCTCCCTTCAGAGAGTTGGAGAGGACAAGGGCCATTGGCCCTCCTGGCTGCCTGGGCACACTGCAGGCTCATGTTCAGCCTACCATCGACCAGCACCCCCAGGTCCCTCTCTGCCTGGCTGCTCTCAGCCACTCTGCCCCCAGCCTGCAGCACTGCCTGGGGTTGCTGTGGCCAAAGTGCAGCCCTGGCACTTGGATGTGTTCAGTCTCCTGCCCTTGGCCTCTGCCCATCTGCCCAGCCTGTCCAGGTCCCTCTGCAGAGCCTCTCTACCCTCCAGCAGCTCAACTCCTGCCCCCAGCTTGGTGTCATCTGCACATTTACTGATGATAGACTCAATGCCCTCACCTCCTCACCTCCAGGCTAAACCTCCCCTGGCACAGCTTGAGACTGTGTCCTCTTGTTCTGGTGCTGGGTGCCTGGGAGAAGAGCCCAACCCCCACCTGGCTCCAACCTCCCTGCAGGGAGTTGGAGAGGGCAATGAGGTCTCCCCTGAGCCTCCTCCTCTCCAGGCTGAACACCCCCAGGTCCCTCAGGCTCTCCAGTGATGCTCATCTGAAGCTCAGAGCTCAGGCCTCAGCCCAGCTGGGGCAGAGCTGTCCTGGCAGCCAGCAAGCAGTGCCTCCAGCTGCTGCCTGCTCTGCTGGCTGACCCCAGGTGGGGCTGCAGCTGCTCTGGCATTCTGCTCCTGGGGATGTGCTGACTGCAGCCCTTTGTCAGCAGGGCAAGACACAAATTCTTGGGTTTGTCTGAAGATCAAGAGCAGCAAGAGGGAAATGTCTGCAGGTCAGAGCATGCAGGCTGTGTGCAGAGGAGCCTGGGGGCTGCCAGGTCTTGCCTGGCTGCGCAGATCAGACAGCGAGACGACAGCTCCGGCAGGGAAGGTCCCAGGGAGGCTCGGAGCTGGGGAGCTGGGCTGGATCCTCTGCTCATAAATCAGCCCCAGCTGCAGCTCTGCTGGATGTGTCTTGGCCTGGCAGCTTCTCTGCTGGGCCCTTGTGGCCCTGGGAGGAGACCTTGCTGCTGCCACAGACTCTCCACCAGACTCTGCAGCTGTTGCTGGCTCTGCACACAGGCAGCAGTCACAGAGCTGGCAGGGCTGGAAGGGAGCTCAAGGCTCAGCCAGCTCCAACCCCCTGCCATGCCCAGGGACACCTCACACCACAGCAGGTTGCTCACAGCCACCTCCAGCCTGGCTGCAAACACCTCCAGCCAGGAGGCTTCCACCACCTCCCTGGGCAGCCTGTGCCAGGCTCTCACCACCCTCCTGGGGAACAACTTCTTCCTCACAGCCAAGCTCAATCTCTCCACTGCTAGTTCTGCTCCATCCCCCCCAGTCCTATCCCTCCCTGACACCCTCAAAAGTCCCTCCTCAGCTTTCTTGCAGCCCCCTGCAGATCCTGGAAGGCCACAAGAAGGTCTCCTGGGAGCCTTCTCCTCTCCAGACTGATCAGCCCCAACTCTCTCAGCAGCCTGAGCACCAGGGGCTGGGTACCCAGGCAGGGCAGTCCCATGGGCATGGGCATGGAGCTGAGGCTCTTCTGTGTCACTGCCCTGCAGAAGCCTCTGCAGATGTTGCACAGCAGTGTGGTTGTGACCTCTGGACCGGGAGAGCCTCCCTCCCAGCTGCTGTGCTGGAAGCTTGCCTGATTCTGTGGTGCTTCTGAGCTGCAGGAGCTGCAGAGGCAGCAGAGGCAGCAGCACACAAGAGCAGCTCCAGGCCAGCTGAGACTCTGCCTTATTTCACTCACACCTCAGGGCTAGCAGCCTGTCTAAAGCCTCCACATAGCAAAAGCTCACCCAGGGATCACTCCCAAACCTCTTCCTGCTTAGAAGCAGCTTAAGCATCCCCCTGAGGGCTCTCCCAGAGGGACAGCTCAGGGTGTTTCAGCTCCTCTAGGGCCATGCACACCAGAGCTGCCTCCTTCCATGAGCTGTGTCCTCCTTACAGCTGCAGAGCCTCTTCCAGCAGCCTCTTCAAGGGGACCTTAATCCTCCTCCAACCACCACAGCACAGAGAGATAGAATAGAATAGAATAGAATAGAATAGAATAGAATAGAATAGAATAGAATAGAATAGAATGGAATAGAATGGAATAGAATAGAATAGAATGGAATAGAATAGAATGAACCAGGTTGAAAGAGCCCTTCAAGATCATTGTGTCCAATCTATCACCCAACACCATCTAATCAACTAAACCATGGCACCAAGCACCCTGTCAAGTCTCCTCCTGAACCCCTCCAGGGATGGGGACTCCACCACCTCCCTGGGCAGCACATCCCCAGGGTCAATCTCTCTTGTTGGGAAGAATTTCTTCCTCAGCTCCAGCCTAAACCTCCCCTGGCACAGCTTGAGACTGTGTCCTCTTGTTCTGCTGCTGGGTGCCTGGGAGAAGAGACCAACCCCCAGCTGGCTCCAACCTCCCTGCAGGGAGTTGGAGAGAGCAAGAAGGTCTCCCCTGAGTAGATTCTGCACTGCCCAAGCCAGGCAGGCCCCAGGGGGTCACAGGGCCAAGCAGAGCAGCAGGGCAGGGCAGAGGGTTGGGAGAGGACCCACAAGTGTCACTCACCCTCCAGGGCACTGAGATGCTGCCCAGCAGAGCCCAGCAGCTCTGGGAGGTGTTTCAGCTCAGTGCCTGCCCAGGAGCTGGGCAGCTCTGGGTGGACCTTTAGGGCTGGGCAAGGCTGAGCTCCCTCCTGGGAGCCCAGAAGGGAAACTCGGAATGGAATGGAATGGAATGGAATGGAATGGAATGGAATAGAATAGAATAGAATAGAATAGAATAGAATAGAATAGAATAGAATAGAATAGAATAGAATAGAATAGACCAGGTTGGAAGAGAACTTTGAGCTCATCCAGTCCAACTTCTCCCCCAGCACCATCTGAGCAACTCAACCATGACACCAAGGGCCTCATCCAGGCTATTCCTAAACCCCTCCAGGGATGGGGACTCCACCACCTCCCTGGGCAGCACATCCCAGTGGCCAATCTCTCTTGCTGGGAAGAACTTCCTCCTAACCTCCAGCCTGAACCTCCCCTGTCACAGCTTGAGACTGTGTCCTCTTGTTCTGCTGCTGACTGCCTGGGGGAAGAGCCCAACCCCCACCTGGCTCCAACCTCCCTGCAGGGAGTTGCAGAGAGCAAGAAGGTCTCCCCTCAGCCTCCTCTTCTGCAGGCTAAGCAACCCCAGCTCCCTCAGCCTCTCCTCCCAGGGCTGTGCTCCAGACCCCTCCCCAGCTTTCTTGCCCTTCTCTGGACACCTTCCAGCAGCTTTCCTAAGCTGAGCAGCCCAGAACTGGACACAGGACTCCAGCTGTGGCCTCAGCAGTGCAGTGTGCAGGGGCAGGATGACCTCCCTGCTCCTGCTGGCCACACTCTTCCTGATGCAGGCCAGGATGCCATTAGCCCTCAGTGGTGGGGCAGTGCCCCACAGGAGGCTCTTGCAGAGCCCAGAGAGGGTCAGGCTGTGACCTGCACACTGCAGCAGCTGGTTAGAAATGTGAGAACTGCTGGACTTTGTCTGCCCTGTGTTGGAGCAGCAATGCTGTGGGCAGCAGGAGCAGGGCAGGGATGGTGCCCCTGGGCTGGGCACTGGGGAGGCCACAGCTGGATTCCTGGGGTCAGGTTTGGGCTTCTCACTGCAAGAAGGACTTTGAGAGGCTGAGCAGGGCCAGAGAAGGGCAACAGAGCTGAGGAGGGGTCTGGAGAGCAGGGCTGGGGAGGAGCAGCTGAGGGAGCTGGGTTGATGTGGAGTGAAGGAGGCTGAGGGAGACCTCATTGCTCTCTTCAGCTCCTGAGAGGAGGCTGCAGCCAGGGGGGAGGTTGGGCTCTTCTTACTGCTAACAAATGTCAGGATGGGAGGAAATGGCCTCAGGTTGCCCCAGGGGAGGTTTATGTTGGACATTAGGATAGGATAGGATAGGATAGGATAGGATAGGATAGGATAGGATAGGATAGGATAGGATAGGATAGGATGGAATACAATGGAATGGAACAGAATAGAATTAAGCAGGCTGGAAGAGACCTTTGAGCTCATCCAGTTCAACCTCTCCCCCAGCACCATCTGAGCAACTCAACCATGGCCCCAAGGGCCTCATCCAGGCTCTTCCTAAACACCTCCAGGGATGGGGACTCCACCACCTCCCTGGGCAGCACATTCCCATGGCCAATCTCTCTTGCTGGGAAGAATTTCTTCCTAACATCCAGCCTGGACCTCAGGGTGGTTTAAGGTGGTTTGAAGAGGCTTGGAGCTGTTTAAGGAGGTCTGAGGAACAACTTCTTCCCCTTGAGGGTTGCCATGGCCTGGCCCAGGCTGCCCAGGGCAGTGGTGGAGTCTCCATGCCTGGAAGGGTTTCAGAGCCCTGGAGCTGTGGTGCTGAGGGCCAGAGGTTGGTGGTGCCCTGGCAGTGCTGGGGTAAGGCTTGGAGTGGATGATCTTGAAGGTCTCTTCCAACCAAACCACTCCATGAGGATTTCTCAGCTGTTGGGAAGATGAAAGCTGCAGGGAGGTTGCTGAGGTCTGAGGCACTGGAGGGAAGGGCTGGTGGCTTCTTTCAGCCTCCAAGCAGCAGTGGTGGGGAGGAAGCTGCAGAAACACCTCCCAGGTGGCAGTGACTCAGGGGAAAGCCCCAAACACAATCATTGACTCACAGCTTGCAGTGGGTTGGGAGGGATCCTCAAAGCTCAACTTGTCCAACCCCCTGCAGGCTGCAGGAACATCTTTAATGTCAGGCTGCTGAGGGCCCCACCAAGCCTGAGCCTGAGTGCTTTCAGGGATGGAGCCTCCACCACCTCTCTGAGCAACCTGTTCCAGTGTCTCACCACCCTCATGGTGCAGAACTTCCTCCTGGTGTCCAACCTACACCTCCTGTCTCCCAGTTCAAAGCCATTGTCCCTTGTCCTGGCACTCCCAGCCCTTGTCCCAAGTCCCTCCCCAGCTCTCCTGGAGCCCTTCAGGCACTGCAAGGCTGCTCTGAGGTCTCCCTGGAGCCTTCTCTTCTCCAGGCTGCACAGCCCCAGCTCTCCCAGCCTGGCCCCACAGGGGAGGTTCTGCAGCCTCTGATCATCCCCATGGCCTCCACTGGACCCTCTCCAGCAGCTCCATGGCTCTCTGATGCTGAGCAGTCCAAAGCTGGACACAGCACTCTGCACACAGGGCAAACCCTTCTCTGGACACAGGAGTTTGCCATGCTGGCTGGGTACCAAGGGTGCTGGTTGGACACCAAAGGTACTGATTTGACCACAGCAACCCCAGGCAGTGCTACAGGCTGGGGGCAGAGTGGCTGAGAGCAGCCAGGCAGAGAGGGACCTGGGGGGAGTGGTGGACAGCAGCTGAACAGGAGCCAGCAGTGTGCCCAGGGGGCCAAGAAGGCCAAGGGCATCCTGGCCTGCAGCAGGAAGAGTGTGGCCAGCAGGAGCAGGGAAGTCCTTGTGCCCTGTGCTCAGCACTGCTGAGGCCACACCTGGAGTCCTGTGTCCAGTTCTGGGCTGCTCAGCTTAGGAAAGAGGTTGAGCTGCTGGAAGGTGTCCAGAGAAGGGCAAGAAAGCTGGGGAGGGGTCTGGAGCACAGCCCTGGGAGGAGAGGCTGAGGGAGCTGGGGTTGCTTAGCCTGCAGAAGAGGAGGCTCAGGGGAGACCTTCTTGCTCTCTGCAACTCCCTGCAGGGAGGTTGGAGCCAGGTGGGGGTTGGGCTCTTCTCCCAGGCAAGCAGCAGCAGAACAAGAGGACACAGTCTCAAACTGTGCCAGGGGAGGTTCAGGGTGGAGGTGAGGAAGAAATTCTTCCTAGCAAGAGAGATTTGCCATGGGAATGTGCTGCCCAGGGAGGTGGTGGAGTCCCCATCCCTGGAGGTGTTCAAGAGGAGATTGGATGTGGCACTTGGAGCCATGGGTTAGTTGTCAGGAGGTGTTGGGTGACAGCTTGGACTTGATGAGCTCTGAGGTCTTTTCCAACCTTATTGATTCTATGATTCTGTGATTGGACAGCAGGGTGCTGGTTGGACACCAAGGGTGCTGGTTGGACAGGAGGGAGCTGGCTGGACAGGAGGGTGCTGGCCATTCCCAGGGGCCAATCCCACTGCCCTGTGGCAGCATAGCCCAGGTGATGGTGCCCACCCCAGCAGCACCAGGCAGTGGGCACTGGCTCAGGGGCTCTCCAAGGGGGACACAGTGTGACTGAGCTGCAAGCCCCCTGGCAGCTCCCTGTGGAGCCCTCTGCCTGCAGCACTGAGCAGCTTGGTGCTGAGTGAGGCTGCACGAACCCCTGGCCCAGCTGTGGGCAGGTTCCCTCCTGCCCTGATCTGGGGTGTGTTGCAAAGAATAGAATAGAATAGAATAGAATAGAACAGAACAGAACAGAACAGAACAGAACAGAACAGAACAGAACAAACCAGGTTGGAAGAGACCTTCGAGATAATTGAGTCCAACTTCTTCCCCAGCACCATCTGAGCAACTCAACCATGGCACCAAGGGCCTCATCCAGGCTCTTCCTAAACCCCTCCAGGGATGGGGACTCCACCACCTCCCTGGGCAGCACATCCCAGTGGCCAGTCTCTCTTGCTGGGAAGAACTTCCTCCTAACCTCCAGCCTGAACCTCCCCTGGCACAGCTTGAGACTGTGTCCTCTTGTTCTGCTGCTGACTGCCTGGGGGAAGAGCCCAACCCCCACCTGGCTCCAACCTCCCTGCAGGGAGTTGCAGAGAGCAAGAAGGTCTCCCCTGAGCCTCCTCTTCTGCAGGCTAAGCAACCCCAGCTCCCTCAGCCTCTCCTCCCAGGGCTGTGCTCCAGACCCCTCCCCAGCTTTCTTGCCCTTCTCTGGACACCTTCCAGCAGCTCAACCTCTTTCCTAAGCTGAGGAGCCCAGAACTGGACACAGGACTCCAGGTGTGGCCTCAGCAGTGCTGAGCACAGGGCACAAGGACTTCCCTGCTCCTGCTGGCCACACTCTTCCTGCTGCAGGCCAGGATGCCCTTGGCCTTCTTGGCCCCCTGGGCACACTGCTGGCTCCTGTTCAGCTGCTGTCCACCACTCCCCCCAGGTCCCTCTCTGCCTGGCTGCTCTCAGCCACTCTGCCCCCAGCCTGTAGCACTGCCTGGGGTTGCTGTGGCCAATGTGCAGAACCTGGCACTTGGATGTGTTCAATCTCCTGCCCTTGCCCTCTGCCCCTCTGCCCAGCCTGTCCAGGTCCCTCTGCAGAGCTCTCCTACACTCTAACAGATCAACTCCTGCCCCCAGCTTGCTGTCATCTGCATATTTCCTGCTGATGGACTCAATGCCCTCCTCCAGATCATCAATAGAGATATTGAACAGGCTGGGGCCCAGCACTGCTCCCTGGGGCACAGCACTGGTGCCTGGCTGCCAGCTGGATGTGGCTCCAGCTGGGTCACAATAAGGAAATGCCTTCTGCAAGAGGTGCTGGGCTCAGGTCCTGCTCAGGATGAAGAACCCTGAGGTCACAGAGAAGCAGTGGTCACTCTCTGCTGCTGGTCAGATACCCAGTTGGAAGCTGGAGCTGGGCTGCAGCTCTGGGCTACAGGACAGCATCTCAAGCCCCTGGGACCTGCTGGCAGAGCACAGGGAAGGACAAACTAACTCCTGAGGCTGGTCTGGGTCCTAGGAGACCAACCTTGCCTTGGGAAGTGAGGCAGTGGATGGGGAAGAGTGGTGGTGAGGAAAGGTGGAGGTGAGGAAGGGTGGTGGTGAGGAAGGGTGGTCAGGAAGGGTGGTGATGAGGAAGGGTGGTGGTGAGGAAGAGTAGGGGTGAGGAAGAGTGGTGGTGAGGAAGGGTGGTGAGGAAGGGTGGTGGTGAGGAAGGGTGGTGATGAGGAAGGGTGGTGATGAGGAAGGGTGGTGAGGAAGGGTGGTGAGGAAGGGTGGTGAGGAAGGTTGGTGGTTCACAACTGCCTGCAGGTCACCTGGGACTGGAGTAGGCAGGGCAGAAGGGGCCAGGCCTGGGCCGGTAGCAGGCTCTGGGTGCAGCCTGCAGTGTGCAGCCTGCAGTGTGCAGTGTGCAGTGCAGTGTGCAGCCTGCAGCGTGCAGTGTGCAGCCTGCAGTGTGCAGTGTGCAGCGTGTGGTGTGCAGCGTGCAGTGTGCAGCCTGCAGTGTGCAGCGTGCAGTGTGCAGCCTGCAGTGTGCAGCCTGCAGCGTGCAGCGTGCAGCCTGCAGTGTGCAGCCTGCAGTGTGCAGCCTGCAGCGTGCGGTGTGCAGCCTGCATCCTGCAGTGTGCAGCATGTGGTGTGCAGCCTGCAGTGTGCAGCATGTGGTGTGCAGCCTGCATCCTGCAGTGTGCAGCATGCGGTGTGCAGCCTGCAGTGTGCAGCATGTGGTGTGCAGCCTGCAGTGTGCAGCGTGCGGTGTGCAGCATGCGGTGTGCAGCATGTGGTGTGCAGCCTGCAGTGTGCAGCATGTGGTGTGTGCAGCCTGCAGTGTGTGCAGCATGTGGTGTGCAGCCTGCAGCGTGCACAGCCTGCATCCTGCAGTGTGCAGCCTGCAGTGTGCAGCATGCGGTGTGCAGCGTGCAGTGTGCAGCATGTGGTGTGCAGCCTGCAGTGTGCAGCCTGCAGCGTGCAGCGTGCAGTGTGCAGCCTGCAGTGTGCATCCAGCAGTGTGCAGCCTGCATCCTGCAGTGTGCAGCATGTGGTGTGCAGCCTGCAGTGTGCAGCGTGCGGTGTGCAGCATGCGGTGTGCAGCATGTGGTGTGCAGCCTGCAGTGTGCAGCATGTGGTGTGCAGCGTGCAGCGTACAGCGTGCAGTGTGCAGCGTGCAGCATGCGGTGTGCAGCCTGCAGCGTGCAGCGTGCGTTGTGCAGCCTGCATCCTGCAGTGTGCAGCCTGCAGTGTGCAGCATGCGGTGTGCAGCGTGCAGTGTGCAGCATGTGGTGTGCAGCCTGCAGTGTGCAGCCTGCAGCGTGCAGCGTGCAGTGTGCAGCCTGCAGTGTGCAGCCTGCAGTGTGCAGCCTGCAGTGTGCAGCCTGCAGTGTGCAGCCTGCAGCGTGCGGTGTGCAGTGTGCAGCCTGCAGTGTGCAGCCTGCAGCGTGCAGCCTGCAGTGTGCAGCCTGCAGTGTGCAGCCTGCAGTGTGCAGCCTGCAGTGTGCAGCCTGCAGTGTGCAGCCTGCAGCGTGCGGTGTGCAGCCTGCATCCTGCAGTGTGCAGCATGTGGTGTGCAGCCTGCATCCTGCAGTGTGCAGCCTGCAGTGTGCAGCGTGCAGTGTGCAGCATGCGGTGTGCAGCTCCTCTGGCCAGAGCTGGGCTGCACCCCAGGCTGGGCTGCAGGCACGCAGGGTCGGGGGGCAGAGGGGGCCCTGCCCTCCCCAGCTGGGGGCGCTGCAGCTGCTGGTGGCAGTCCTGTGGCCGCCTGGGGAGTCCTCTCCACACTGCCTGCTCCTCAGCTCCCCTGGGCAGAGGCAGGAGGGAGGTCCTCCCCTGGGAGCTGGGTGGGTGAGCTCAGCCCACTGCCTCGGCTGCTGCTGCCAGCCCCCGGGGGCAGCCTGCTGGGGGGAGGAGGGGCTCCTGAGGTGAGGCTCCCCAGCCCCTTCCCCAGGGGCTCCGGGAGCCCTGTCCCGGGTGGCTGCCCCCCAGGCACCACACAGGGCGCTGGGGCTGGCAGCAGGAGCAGCAGGAGCAGCAGGCAGGAGCAGCAGGAGCCGGTGGGTGGATGGATGTCAAGAGGCAGCAAGAAGAAGCTTGCCCTGTAGACAGGCTGGCAGGGGCTGGATTACCTGCAGCTCTGAGCCCTTAATCCCGGGGAGACAGGGATGGGAAGGAGCTCAGTGGGCAGAGGGATGTGGCCAGAAGGGAAAGGCAGAGGAGGAGAAAGCCAGGATGAGGCTCAAGGGAGCACCGAGGTGATGCTGGGAGGGGCTGGGTGGGCCCCGTGGGTGTCTGCACTCAGGGCAATATTAGTCACCGGCTCAGCTCTCCCTCTGTGCTTCAGCCATCAAAACAGCTGCCAGGGGAGGCCCAGGAGCACAGAGCATCCCTCCTGAGGAGGAGGTGTTTTATCTTCCTCCCCCACTCACTCAGGACTGGGAGCTGCTAGGGAGAGCCCAGTGCAGAGCCACAGAGATGCTGCAGGCAGTGCAACAGCTTCCTCAGGAGGGGAGGCTGAGGCAGCTGAGGGCTCTTGGAGCAGAGGAGCCTGAGGGTGAGCTCCTTGCTGGGGCTAAAGCTGTGCAGGGGCAGTGCCCAGAGGCTGGAGCCAGGCTCTGCTGGGGGATGCCCAATGCCAGCCCAAGGGGCAGTGGTGGAAGCTGAGGCAGAGGAAGTGCCATGGGAACAGGAGGGAAAGGTTTTTCCCTGTGGGGGTGAGGGAGCCCTGGAGCAGGCTGCCCAGGGGGGCTGTGGAGTCTCCCTCTCCGGAGATATCCAAACCCTCCTGGATGTGTTCTGTGTGCCCTGCTCTGGGTGACCCTGCCCTGGCAGGGCCTGGACTGGATGAGCTCTGGAGGTCCCTTTCAGCCCCTAACACAGCAGCTGCCCATGGGATGTGGTTCCCCTCATTCCCTTCCCACATTGCACCCTGATTCTGCAGGGAGGGAAGCTGAGGCACAGAGGGGTGCAGGGGGGGAGGTGGAACTCATCCCCCACCCTGCATCATGAGAGGGGCTGCCAGGAGCTGCACATGGAGAGGGGTGGGGAGGTCACTTCTTTCAGCAGCTAAACCTCAGCAGTGTTCTCCTCAGTCCCCCTCTGCCCCACCAAATAACTTGCAGCTCAGTTCCCACCCCCGGGGGCAATGCCAGCTGCTGCTCCCATGGCAGGAGGCTGCTAGAGCCCAGAGCCTGCCTGCTGCACTCAGTGCTGGGAGCCACAGGGAGGAAGCAGCTGCAGCAGTGCCAGGCTGAGCCCAGCAGTGTTGACCTGCCACAGCATCCTCTCCCACTGAGCTCAGCTGGGCTGAGCACCCAGGAGAGCTGCCTGGCTGGATCCCAGGAGAGCTGCCTGGCTGGATCCCAGGAGAGAGCTGCCTGGCTGGATCCCAGGAGAGAGTTGCCTGGCTGGATCCCAGGAGAGCTGCCTGGCTGGATCCCAGGAGAGAGCTGCCTAGGTGGATTCCCCTGCCAAGGGATGCAGGCTTGGTGTCTGGGGTGATGGCTCAGGGCTGAGAGTGCTCCTGGCTCAGCACCATCTGATCTAAGTGGCTGCCAGGCCTGCAGGCTCTCAGCTTCAGGAGTCCTCCCCACTGGAAACTGCTCTGCTCTGCCCAGGAGGTTAAGCAGCTGCTGCAGGGCTCAGAGGAGGTTCCCTGCTCTGCTCTGCTCTGCCCAGGAGGTTAAGCAGCTGCTGCAGGGCTCAGAGGAGGTTCCCTGCTCTGCTCTGCTCTGCTCTGCTCTGCCCAGGAGGTTAAGCAGCTGCTGCAGGGCTCAGAGGAGGTTCCCTGCTCTGCTCTGCTCTGCCCAGGAGGTTAAGCAGCTGCTGCAGGGCCCAGAGGAGGTTCCCTGCTCTGCTCTGCTCTGCTCTGCCCAGGAGGTTAAGCAGCTACTGCAGGGCCCAGAGGAGGTTCCCTGCTCTGCTCTGCTCTGCTCTGCCCAGGAGGTTAAGCAGCTGCTGCAATGGGCTCAGAGGAGGTTCCCTGCTCTGCTCTGCCCAGGAGGTTAAGCAGCTGCTGCAATGGGCTCAGAGGAGGTTCCCTGCTCTGCTCTGCTCTGCTCTGCCCAGGAGGTTAAGCAGCTGCTGCAGGGCTCAGAGGAGGTTCCCTGCTCTGCTCTGCTCTGCCCAGGAGGTTAAGCAGCTGCTGCAGGGCTTAGAGGAGGTTCCCTGCTCTGCTCTGCTCTGCTCTGCCCAGGAGGTTAAGCAGCTGCTGCAGGGCCCAGAGGAGGTTCCCTGCTCTGCTCTGCTCTGCTCTGCTCTGCCCAGGAGGTTAAGCAGCTGCTGCAGGGCCCAGAGGAGGTTCCCTGCTCTGCTCTGCTCTGCCCAGGAGGTTAAGCAGCTGCTGCAGGGCCCAGAGGAGGTTCCCTGCTCTGCTCTGCTCTGCTCTGCTCTGCTCTGCCCAGGAGGTTAAGCAGCTGCTGCAGGGCCCAGAGGAGGTTCCCTGCTCTGCTCTGCTCTGCTCTGCCCAGGAGGTTAAGCAGCTGCTGCAGGGCCCAGAGGAGGTTCCCTGCTCTGCTCTGCTCTGCTCTGCCCAGGAGGTTAAGCAGCTGCTGCAGGGCTCAGAGGAGGTTCCCTGCTCTGCTCTGCTCTGCTCTGCCCAGGAGGTTAAGCAGCTGCTGCAGGGCTCAGAGGAGGTTCCCTGCCCAACCTGAGCAGGACCACAGAATCCAGCACAGGTCCCACAGGAACACATCCAGGCAGGGCTGGGAAGGCTCCAGAGCAGGAGACTCCACAACCTCTCTGGGCAGCCTGCTCCAGGCCTCTGGGAGCCTCACAGTGCAGAAGTTCCTTCTCATGCTGAGCTGCAACCTCCTGGGCTGCAGTTTCCATCCATTGCCCCTTGGCCTATCCCAGGGCACAGTGAGCAGAGCCTGGCCCTGTCCCCTCTCTCCTGCCCCCCAGCCCTCAGCTATTGATAGGCATTGATCAGATCCCTCTCAGCCTTCTCCTCTGCAGACTGACCAGCCCCAGGGCTCTCAGCCTCTCCTCCCCAGGCAGTGCTGCAGTCCCTTGTAGCCTCCCTTGGACTCTCTCCAGCAGATCCCTGTCCCTGAGCTGGGGAGCCCAGAGCTGGATGCAATATTGCAGGGGAGGTCTCAGCAGGACAGAGCAGAGGGGGAGGAGAAGCTCCCTGGCTCTGCTGGCCACACTCCTCTGAATGCCCCCCAGGACCCCCAGGTCTTCCCCTGGTGTCCCAGGGGTTGCCCTGCCCCTAACCCCAGCTGGGTTTGGCTGGGCTGGTGCTGATCACTCGGCAGCTCAGCCTGGTTTGGGCTCTGATCAGCAGTGATGCCAGGGCGGAGTGGAGGGCAGGGCTGGCAGTACTGGGCAGGGGGAGCAGGGTCTGGCAAGGGGAAGAGAGGTGGAGAGCTGAGTCTGCACCTGCTGAGAGGGGAAGCTTGTTAGACTGCCTGGGAGCAGAGGTGGCTCTGGGGAGATCTTATTGCAGCCTCTCAGTGCTTAAAGGCTCCTGGAAGGAAGCTGGAGGGGAAGTGTGCCAGGAGTGTGTGACAGGACCAGGGGAGAGGGTCTCTGACTGAGGGAGGGGAGAGGGAGACTGCAGCTGGGGAAGGAATTCTTGCCAGTGAGGGTGGTGAGAGCCTGCTGCCCAGGGAGGCTGTGGCTGCCCTCTGGAGGGGTTCAGGGCCAGGCTGGATGAGGCCTGGAGCAGCCTGGGCTGGGGGAGGGGTCCCTGCCCATGGCTGGGGGACTGGAGGAGCTGTGAGGTGTCCTCCAGCCCAACCATCCTGTGGCTGCAGGGCTTTGCTCTGCCAGGTGGGACTCAGCTGGGTTTGGCTGAAGAGAGGTAACAGCCCTGGAGGACCCCTGAGGGGACCCTCAGCCTTCATCCCTTGGTTCCTGAGCTGGCTGTGGGAGGTGGAGTGCTCAGGAAAGGGAGAGGGCAGTGGAGGATGCCAGGGGATGTTCTCCAAGACTGAGCTTCCTGCTGCTCACCCCCTGGCTGGGACTGGCCAGCTGCCTCCAGTGCCACTCCACTGCCTCCTGTGCCACTCCACTGCCTCCTGTGCCACTCCACTTCCCCCTGGCCACTCCATGCCTCCTGTGCCACTCCACTGCCTCCTGTGCCACTCCACTGCCTCCTGTGCCACTCCACTTCCCCCTGGCCACTCCATGCCTCCTGTGCCACTCCACTGCCTCCTGTGCCACTCCACTTCCCCCTGGCCACTCCATGCCTCCTGTGCCACTCCACTGCCTCCTGTGCCACTCCACTTCCCCCTGGCCACTCCATGCCTCCAGTGCCACTCCACTTCCCCCTGGCCACTCCACTGCCTCCTGTGCCACTCCACTTCCCCCTGGCCACTCCATGCCTCCAGTGCCACTCCACTTCCCCCTGGCCACTCCATGCCTCCTGTGCCACTCCACTTCCCCCTGGCCACTCCATGCCTCCTGTGCCACTCCACTTCCTCCTGGCCACTCCATGCCCCCCTGGCCACTCCACTTCCCCTTTGCCACTCCACTGCCTCCTGTGCCACTCCACTGCCTCCAGTGCCACTCCACTTCCCCCTGGCCACTCCATGCCTCCTGTGCCACTCCACTGCCCCCTTGCCACTCCACTTCCCCCTTGCCACTCCACTTCCCCCTGGCCACTCCACTTCCCCCTTGCCAATCCACTTCCCCCTGGCCACTCCACTTCCTCTTTGACACTCCACTGCCCCCTGGCCACTCCACTTCCCCCTTGCCAATCCACTTCCCCCTGGCCACTCCACTTCCCCTTTGACACTTCACTTCCTCCTGGCCACTCCACTTCCTCCTGGCCACTCCACTTCCCCCTTGCCACTCCACTGCCCCCTTGCCACTCCACTTCCCCCTGACCACTTTACTTCCCCCTGGCCACTCCATTTCCTCCTTATCACTCCACTGCCCCCTTGCCACTCCAATTCCCCCTTGTCACTCCACTTCCCCTTGCCCACTCCACTTCCCCCTTGCCAAACCCTCTCTTTTCCCACAGTACCAGGGCAGGAGGGAGGATCAACAGAGATAGGAAGTGGGAGCTGCCCCATGCCTGGCACCACTGCAGGGGAGGTTGGTTGGGGCTGTGAGCAGCCTGCTCTGCCTGGGGCTGTCCCTGCTGGCTGCAGGGCTTGGGCTGGATGAGCTCTGCAGGTCCTGTTCACCCCAACCCACTCCCTGGTTCCATGACTCTAAGATGAGTTGTGAGCCAGAGTCAAGCTCTGGGGTACTGTGAGCCCCTGGCAGTGCCCAGAGCTGTGGGCAGCAGGGCAGGGATAGGATAGGATGGGATAGGATAGGATGGAATGGAATGGAATGGAATGGAATAGAATAGAATAGAATAGAATAGAATAGAATAGAATAGAATAGAATAGAATAGAATAGAATAGAATAGAATAGAATAGAATAGAATTAACCAGGTTGGAAGAGACCTTCAAGATAATTGAGTCCAACCTATCATCTAACACCATCTGATCAACTCAACCATGGCACCAAGCAGCCTATCAACCTCCAGGGATGGGGACTCCACCACCTCCCTGGGCAGCACATCCCAGTGGCCAATCTCTCTCTGTGTAAAACTTCCCCCTAACCTCCAGCCTGAACCTCCCCTGGCACAGCTTGAGACTGTGTCCTCTTGTTCTGCTGCTGTTTGCCTGGCAGAAGAGCCCAACCCCCACCTGGCTCCAACCTCCCTGCAGGGAGTTGCAGAGAGCAAGAAGGTCTCCCCTGAGCCTCCTCTTCTCCAGGCTAAGCAACCCCAGCTCCCTCAGCCTCTCCTCCCAGGGCTGTGCTCCAGACCCCTCCCCAGCTTTCTTGCCCTTCTCTGGACACCTTCCAGCAGCTCAACCTCTTTCCTGACCTCAGGAGCCCAGACCTGGACACAGGACTCCAGGTGTGGCCTCAGCAGTGCTGAGCACAGGGCACAAGGACTTCCCTGCTCCTGCTGGCCACACTCTTTCTGCTGCAGGCCAGGATGCCCTTGGCCTTCTTGCCCCCCTGAGCACACTGCTGGCTCCTGTTCAGCTGCTGTCCACCACTCCCCCCAGGTCCCTCTCTGCCTGGCTGCTCTCAGCCACTCTGCCCCCAGCCTGTAGCACTGCCTGGGGTTGCTGTGGCCAATGTGCAGCCCCTGGCACTTGGATGTGTTCAATCTCCTGCCCTTGGCCTCTGCCCCTCTGCCCAGCCTGTCCAGGTCCCTCTGCAGAGCTCTTCCACCCTCTAACAGATCAACTCCTGCCCCCAGCTTGGTGTCAGCTGCACATTTCCTGCTGATGGACTCAATGCCCTCCTCCAGATCATCAATAGAGATATTGATCAGGCTGGGGCCCAGCACTGCTCCCTGGGGCACAGCACTGGTGCCTGGCTGCCAGCTGGCTGTGGCACCATTCACCACCACTCTCTGGGCTCAGCCTCCAGCCAGTTCCTAACCCAGCTCAGAGAGCTGCTGTCCCAGCCAGGGGCTGACAGCTTGGCCAGGGGTTGGCTGGGGGGGATGGTGGCAAAGGCCTTGCTGAGGTCCAGGGTTTGTACTTCTGTTGCCCTGCTGGAGCCCTGGCCCAGGCTGAGCTGCCTTCCCCGGCCGGGAGCTGAGGATGCTGCGGCCGTGGCTGCAGGACGTGAGCTGCTGAGAGCCTCCTCCCCGTTGTAAGGAGGATGTTAAACACGGGAGGCAGACAAAAGAGCACTAGCAGCGAGCCGAGGCAGTGGCTTGTGCTGCCAGTTTGATCAGTCTATTGGAGAGGCTTCTGAGAGACTATTCAGTTACAGTGAGCAGAAGGGGAAGATTAAGACTTTGTGTCCAGCAGAAGAGGGGCAGACAAAGGCTGGGCAGTGGGGATCGAGAGCAGCCAAACGCAAAGGAGCAGGGTTCAAAGGCACAGGCAAATGAGCAGCCCCTGCTGCAGCCCCTCCGACACCCCCAGCCCCACTGCCGACACCCCCAGCCCCACTGCCGACGCCCCCAGCCCCACTGCCGACACCCCCAGCCCCACTGACCACACCCCCAGCCCCACTGCCGACGCCCCCAGCCCCACTGCCGACACCCCCAGCCCCACTGACCACACCCCCAGCCCCACTGCCGACACCCCCAGCCCCACTGACCACACCCCCAGCCCCACTGCCGACACCCCCAGCCCCACTGACCACACCCCAGCCCCACTGCCGACACCCCCAGCCCCACTGCCGACACCCCCAGCCCCACTGCCGACACCCCCAGCCCCACTGCTGACACCCCCAGCCCCACTGCTGACACCCCCAGCCCCACTGACAACACCCCCAGCCCCACTGCCGACACCCCCAGCCCCACTGCCGACGCCCCCAGCCCCATTGACAACACCCCCAGCCCCACTGCTGACACCCCCAGCCCCACTGACAACACCCCCAGCCCCACTGCTGACACCCCCAGCCCCATTGACAACACCCCCAGCCCCACTGCCGACGCCCCCAGCCCCATTGACAACACCCCCAGCCCCACTGACAACACCCCCAGCCCCACTGCCGACACCCCCAGCCCCATTGACAACACCCCCAGCCCCACTGACAACACCCCCAGCCCCACTGACAACACCCCCAGCCCCACTGCCGACACCCCCAGCCCCATTGACAACACCCCCAGCCCCATTGACAACACCCCCAGCCCCACTGCCGACACCCCCAGCCCCACTGCCGACGCCCCCAGCCCCACTGACCACACCCCCAGCCCCACTGCTGACACCCCCAGCCCCACTGCCGACGCCCCCAGCCCCACTGACCACACCCCCAGCCCCACTGACAACACCCCCAGCCCCACTGCCGACACCCCCAGCCCCACTGCTGACACCCCCAGCCCCACTGACAACACCCCCAGCCCCACTGCCGACACCCCCAGCCCCACTGCTGCTCCCCTGAGAGGAGCTGGCCGCAGCCAGAGGGGAGCAGCTCCTCGTCCTGAGCTGGAGGCAGCACACTCGGGGGTGGCCTTGGCAGGAGAGGCTTCTCCTCTGGGCTCACAAAGGCTGAGAGCCCCCAGGGGCTGTGCCTTGCTAGATTCCTGCCCCAGTGACCCTCTGCACCTGTCACAGAATCCCAGCTTGGAAGGGACCCCAGGGATCACCTGCTGCAACCTTGCTGGGTGCTGGTGGAGCTGGGCTGAGCTGGCTCTGCACCCTGCCAGGCTGGGGCTGAGCACTGCCCAGAGCCCACCACTGCCCCTGGCAGCTGATCCCAGGGTCTGACCATTGCCGTCTGCAGTCCAGGGGGGTGGCCCCAACAGGGACCTGTCCCCACCTGGTGCTCTCCATGGGACTGCCTGGGAACATGCAGAGGCAGCCAGGGGGGAGGATGGGACTGGGCATGTGGGAGGTGGCTGTGAGCAACCTGCTGTGGCGTGAGGAGTCCCTGCCCATGGCAGGGGGTTGGAGCTGGCTGAGCCTTGAGCTCCCTTCCAGCCCTGCCAGCTCTGTGGTGCTGTGATTCAGCTGTGGACTAAAAGAGGAGCTTCTGGGAAGTCCATGTCCTGATTTCTTCTCTAAACCAGGGGTGACTCCTGCTCAGCACTGCTGAGGCCACACCTGGAGTCCTGTGTCCAGTTCTGGGCTCCTCAGCTTAGGAAAGAGGTTGAGCTGCTGGAAGGTGTCCAGAGAAGGGCAAGAAAGCTGGGGAGGGGTCTGGAGCACAGCCCTGGGAGGAGAGGCTGAGGGAGCTGGGGTTGCTTAGCCTGCAGAAGAGGAGGCTCAGGGGAGACCTTCTTGCTCTCTGCAACTCCCTGCAGGGAGGTTGGAGCCAGGTGGGGGTTGGGCTCTTCTGCCAGGCAAGCAGCAGCAGAACAAGAGGACACAGTCTCAAGCTGTGCCAGGGGAGGTTTAGGCTGGAGGTGAGGAGAAAGTTCTTCCCAGCAAGAGAGATTGGCCACTGGGATGTGCTGCCCAGGGAGGTGATGGAGTCCCCATCCCTGGAGGTGTTTAGGAAGAGCCTGGATGAGGCCCTTGGTGTCATGGTTGAGTTGCTCAGATGGTGCTGGGTGAGAGGTTGGACTGGATGAGCTCTGAGGTCTTTTCCAACCTGGTTAATGCCTATTCTATTCTATTCTATTCTATTCTATTCTATTCTATTCTATTCTATTCTATTCCATTCCATTCCATTCCATTCCATTCCATTCCATTCCATTCCATTCCATCTCCAGGGTGTCCCATGCATCACCCCCAGGATGTCCTATGGATCACCCCCAGGGTGTCCCAGGGATCACCCCCAGGCTATGAGCACTGAGGTCTGAGAGGAGGAGCTGCTGCCATACTCCAGCCCCTGGGGGATGCTGATTGTGACTGTTTGTGGGAAGCTTGGACAGGGCAGGGGCAGGCACCAGGACAGCAACCTCTGGAGAATCTGATTCCATTTTTAGAGCACTCTCAGCAGCTCCCAGCAAGCACAGCCTGAGACCACCCACACAGCACAGACACCAAACCCAACTCATCTGCTACCCCCAGCAAAGCAAAAGCTTCATGGGGGAAAAGGAAACCCAAAACACTTCCTAAAACTGGATCCAGCCCCACTTTGAGCTCTGACACCCTCCCTGCCTGCTGCTCCCTGGCAAACTGAATACTGCTTGGGTTGATGGAGTTGTGAAGGTGCAGCAGCCCTTGGGGTGCCTCTAGAGCTGGAGGCCTTGAGGAGCAGGCACAATCAGCAGCAGCTTGGCTGGTCCAAGGCAGGTGGCTGAAGCTCCCTGCAATAAATAAATGCTCCTGTGAGAGCCTCCCCCAGGGGCACTGCCCCCTGCTCAGCCAGGCCAGGTGAGGGGCAGCATGGAAAGCCAACAGCACTGTGCTTGGAGGGGATGAGACTGAGAGCCCTGGGGCTGCTTAGGCTGGAGAGGAGGCAATGGTTCCAGGCTGCCCCAGGGGAGGCTCAGGCTGGAGCTCAGGAAATCTTTGTGCCCTGGAAGGGATCTCAGGCATTGGCAGAGGCTGCCCAGGGCAGTGCTGGAGTCAGCATGCCTGGGGGTGTGCAAGCAGCAGGGCCCTGGTGCTTAGAGCCATGGTTTGGTGCTGAGCCTGCAGTGCTGGGTCAGGGGCTGGACTGGGTGAGCTTGGAGCTCTCTTCCAGCCAGATCTGCTCTGCCCCAGGGCTGTGCCACCTCCTAGAGAAGAGTTTTCTAAGCAGCCTGGATCCCCTGCTCCAATGTCAACCTGCTGCCTTCCCTTGTCTCCTACTCACTGTCCAGGACCAGCACACCTCAGCCTTCCTCCCAGGGATGCTTCCAGTGCTCCAAAGGCTTTTGCAGCTCAGCAGAGCTTTGGAAGCCTTCTCTGCTCAGCCACAGAAGCTGGCAGGGCTGCTGGGAGGCAGCAGCTGCCATGCCCACACTGCTGAGGGCAGTTCAGGTGTCTCAGGTTCTGCTGGTCATGGTCAGCTCCCTCCAAGGTGCAGCTGGCTCTGTGGTCTCCAAACTATGCACCTTGCAAAGGTGGGGGGCAGCCTGGCTCCCCAGAAGCCCTAGCTGCAGCAGCTGGGCATGGGAAACAGCTTCAGCTGGAGAAGGCTGTGGGGAAAAGTCCTCCTGGGAGCCCTGCCCAGGCCCATGGGGGACAGGAGGCTGCCTGGGAGCAAGCAGCATGGCTCTAGCAAAGCAAACTGCGCCTGGCCAGTGTGAGAGCTGCCTGGGATGGTGTGAGCAGCTCTGCTCTGTGCTGGGAGGAGAGCAGCAGGGGCTCCTGGGCTCAGCTTTAGCAGCAGCTCCATGGAATCTCCATGGAAAAGAAGATGAAATCAGTGCTGGCCAGAGGGGCTGGGGGGAGGGCACCACTGGGCTGAAAACCTCCTCCTGGCCAGTGGCTCAGAGTCTCACTGGCATCTGACCCTGTGGGCAGGCTGGAGAGGGTGCAGAGAAGGACCACCAAGATGATCCAAGGACTGGGAAGCTACCATGTGAGGGAAGGCTGAGAGCTGAGTTGCTTCAGCCTGGAGCAAAGAAAGCTCAGGGGAGACCTCCTCACCACAGCCCCACAGAACCACCAAGGTTGGAAGAGACCTCGAGGATCATCGAGTCCAACCTGGCACCACAGACCTCCTGACTAACCCATGGCACCAAGTGCCACATCCAATCCCCTCTGGAACACCTCCAGGGATGGGGACTCCACCACCTCCCTGGGCAGCACATCCCCAGGGCCAATCTCTCTTGCTGGGAAGAATTTCTTCCTCACCTCCAGCCTGAACCTCCCCTGGCACAGTTTGAGACTGTGTCCTCTTGTTCCGGTGCTGTTTGCCTGGCAGAAGAGCCCAACCCCCACCTGGCTCCAACCTCCCTGCAGGGAGTTGCAGAGAGCAAGAAGGTCTCCCCTCAGCCTCCTCTTCTCCAGGCTAAGCAACCCCAGCTCCCTCAGCCTCTCCTCCCAGGGCTGTGCTCCAGACCCCTCCCCAGCTTTCTTGCCCTTCTCTGGACACCTTCCAGCAGCTCAACCTCTTTCCTAACCTGAGGAGCCCAGAACTGGACACAGGACTCCAGGTGTGGCCTCAGCAGTGCTGAGCACAGGGCACAATGACCTCCCTGCTCCTGCTGGCCACACTCTTCCTGCTGCAGGCCAGGATGCCCTTGGCCTTCTTGGCTGCCTGGCACACTGCTGGCTCCTGTTCAGCTGCTCTCCACCACTCCCCTCAGATCCCTCTCTGCCTGGCTGCTCTCAGCCACTCTGCCCCCAGCCTGTAGCACTGCCTGGGGTTTCTGTGGCCAAAGTGCAGCCCCTGGCACTTGGATGTGTTCAATCTCCTGCCCTTGGCCTCTGCCCCTCTGCCCAGCCTGGCAAGGTCCTTCTGCAGAGCTCTCCTACACTCTAACAGATCAACTCCTGCCCCCAGCTTGGTGTCAGCTGCACATTTCCTGCTGATGGACTCAATGCCCTCCTCCAGATCATCAATAGAGATATTGAACAGGCTGGGGCCCAGCACTGCTCCCTGGGGCACAGCACTGGTGCCTGGCTGCCAGCTGGCTGTGGCACCATTCACCACCCCTCTCTGGGCTCAGCCTCCAGCCAGTTCCTCACCCAGCTCAGACCATGATCCACTGGCCTGTTTTATCTGTTCACCTCTGGATGAGTTCCTCTGGGCTGCAGTGCAGATGTGTGGCTTTAGACTGTGCCTCCTTGTCTGTCACAGGTGGCACTCACTGCCTGCATCCCCCCCAGGGCTGGGAGAAGCTGCAAGCACAGCCCATGAAGGAGTCATCTTCTTTCTAGGAGCTCAGCAGGCTGCTGCTGGGGAACCAGAGCCATGCTGCTCACACAGGCTGGCCCAGGAGCTGTCCCTCACCCACAGCAGTGCCCTGTGAAAGCCAGGAGCCTGCCCCCTGCTCTGCACAAGAGCTGCTCTGGAAGCCTCAAGTCACAGAACTGGCAGGGCTGGAAGGGAGCTCAAGGCTCAGCCAGCTCCAACCCCCTGCCATGCCCAGGGACACCTCACACCACAGCAGGTTGCTCACAGCCACCTCCAGCCTGGCTGCAAACACCTCCAGCCAGGAGGCTTCCACCACCTCCCTGGGCAACCTGTGCCAGGCTCTCACCACCCTCCTGGCCAACAACTTCTTCCTCACAGCCAATCTCAATCTCCCCACTTCTAGTTCTGCTCCATCCCCCCCAGTCCTATCCCTCCCTGACACCCTCAAAAGTCCCTCCCCAGCTTTCTTGCAGCCCCCTGCAGATCCTGGAAGGCCACAAGGAGGTCTCCTGGGAGCCTTCTCCTCTCCAGCCTGCACAACCCCAACTCTTCATGAGGAAGAACTTCACTGTGAGGGTCCCTGGAGCAGGCTGCCCAGGGAGGTTGTGGAGTCTCCTGCTCTGGAGCCTTCCCAGCCCTGCCTGGATGTGTTCCTGTGGGACCTGTGCTGGATTCTCTGCTCCTGCTCTGGCAGGGGTTGGACTGGAAGCTCTCCAGAGGTCCCTTCCAACCCCTGGCACCCTCTGATCTGTGATCTCTCAGCCTGTCTTCATGACAGAGCAGCTCCAGCCCTCTGCTCCTCCTTGTGGTCCTTCTCTGGACACCTTCCAGCCCCTCCAGATCCTTCCTGCAATAGGAGCTCCAGGGCTGGAGATGGCCTGGACTGTGCTACTGAGCTCTTGCTCAGGGAGGGTTTGCAATGATCCTGCAGTGCTGCAGGGGCAGCCTGGGCCCTGTCCTTTGCTGCTGCCAAGCCTCTTTGCAGTCTCCACACTGCCCTTAGCCAGGCTCCCTCTGCATGGCCCTGACCTGCACAGCCACCAAGCTCTGAGCTCCCACACTGACACATCTGCAGCCTCCTCTTCTTGTTGGCCTTTCTCCTGCTGCTTCCCCCCCCAGACCTTCTCTGTGAGCAGGGCAAGTCCAAGCCCTGGGAAAGCCCAGTTCCAACCCCACTGAGCTGGAACTTAATTGTCCTCTTTTGGGACAATTGGCTTCCACCTCTTGCTTGACCACAGGCTCAGTGGGGCAGCAAGAGGCAGAATTAGCTCCCTCCAAAGGTTGTGTAACTCCCTGGGGTAATTCCTCAATGGATTCCAGCAGCCAGTGGCCACCTTTGCACCTTCCCAGCCCTTGGTGGTGCTGACCACACTGCCCTGCCTCCAGATGCACCTCTCCTACAGCAGTGTGGGAGCCAAGGAGGACTGGGTGGGGGGTGTGCAGGGAGAGGCTGCAGCACTGATGGCCTTGGAGCCTGCTGGTGGTGTGAGGGATTGCCAGGGAGGAGCTGAGGATAGGACCTGAATGCTCCTCACCCAGCAGGATCATGGAATGGCCTCTAAGCCATGGCCCCAAGTGCCATGGCCACACCTGGAACACCTCCCTGGGGACTCCACCACCTCCCTGGGCAGCCTCTGCCAGGCCCTGACCACTCCTGCACCAAAGACATTTTGCCTCCTCTCCAACCTCAGCCTCCCCTGGCACAATTTCAGCCATTTCCTCTCCTTCCATCCCCTGAGCCTGGGGAGCAGAGCCCAACCCCCCCTGGCTGCAGCCTCCTCTCAGAGCTGCAGAGAGCAAGGAGGTCTCCCTCAGCCTCCTTCTTTCCAGGCTCAACACTCCCAGCTCCCTCAGCTGCTCCTCCCCAGCCCTGTTCTCCAGATCCTTCCCCAGCTCTGTTGCCCTTCCCTGGCCCTGCTCCAGCCTCTCAAAGTCCTTCTTGCAGTGAGGGACCCAGAACTGAAACCAGGATTTGAGGTGCAGCCTCCCCAGTGCCAGGTTCAGAGGGACAATCCATGGTCCAGATGAGACCCTCAGGGCCTCCAGTGGCCTTGTGGCTCATCTCCAGACCCAGCCCAGGCTCTGAGGAAGCTTTGCCAATTCTCCCTCTCTGAGTTTGTGCAGAGCAGGGCACTGGGACAGAGCAGGGAGCTGGGACAGAGCAGGGAGCTGGGACAGAGCAGATAGATGGGGCAGGGCAGGGAGCTGGGGCAGGGCAGGGAGCTGGGACAGAGAAAGGAGCTGGGGCAGAGCAGGGAGCTGGGGCAGAGCAGGGAGCTGGGACAGAGAAAGGAGCTGGAGCAGAGCAGGGAGCTGAGGCAGGGAGCTGGGACAGAGCAGAGAGATGGGGCAAGGAGCTGGGACAGAGCAGGGAGCTGGAGCAGAGCAGGGAGCTGAGGCAGGGAGCTGGGACAGAGAAAGGAGCTGGAGCAGAGCAGGGAGCTGGGACAGAGAAAGGAGCCGGGGCAGAGCAGGGAGCTGGGGCAGAGAAAGGAGCTGGGGCAGAGCAGGGAGCTGGGACTGAGAAAGGAGCTGGAGCAGAGCAGGGAGCTGGGGCAGGGAGCTGGGACAGAGCAGAGAGATGGGGCAGGGAGCTGGGACAGAGCAGAGAGATGGGGCAGGGTAAGGAGCTGGGACAGGGCAGGAAGCTGGGACAGAGCAGGGAGCTGGGGCAGAGCAGGGAGCTGGGGCAGAGAAAGGAGCTGGGGCAGAGCAGGGAGCTGGGACTGAGAAAGGAGCTGGAGCAGAGCAGGGAGCTGGGGCAGGGAGCTGGGACAGAGCAGAGAGATGGGGCAGGGAGCTGGGACAGAGCAGAGAGATGGGGCAGGGTAAGGAGCTGGGACAGGGCAGGAAGCTGGGACAGAGCAGGGAGCTGGGGCAGAGCAGGGAGCTGGGGCAGGGAGCTGGGACAGAGCAGAGATATGGGGCAGGGCAGGGAGCTGAGGCAAGGAGCTGGGACAGAGAAAGGAGCTGGGACAGAGCAGGGAGCTGGGGCAGGGCAGGGAGCTGAGGCAGGGAGCTGGGACAGAGAAAGGAGCTGGGACAGAGCAGAGAGATGGGGCAAGGAGCTGGGACAGAGCAGGGAGCTGGAGCAGAGCAGGGAGCTGAGGCAGGGAGCTGGGACAGAGAAAGGAGCTGGGGCAGAGCAGGGAGCTGGGGCAGAGCAGGGAGCTGGGACAGAGAAAGGAGCTGGAGCAGAGCAGGGAGCTGGGGCAGAGAAAGGAGCTGGAGCAGAGCAGGGAGCTGAGGCAGGGAGCTGGGACAGAGCAGGGAGCTGGAGCAGAGCAGGGAGCTGAGGCAGGGAGCTGGGACAGAGAAAGGAGCTGGGATAGAGCAGGGAGCTGGGGCAGAGCCTTTCACCTGCACCCAGAGCGGCTCCCTGCGGTGCCAGAAGCCCTTTTGCCGAGGCGTGCCCACAACAAAGAGCTTCCCGAGCTCTTCCCGAGCATCGCCGGGGATGAGGGTGCTGTGCCGTGCCCCGCTCCGGGCTGAGCACGCCCAAGGGCTGCCTGCTGCCCCTGGATTAGTGTTGCTGCAGCAACAGCACTTTTGTCAGGCGAGCCCGTTCCGGGGGAGCCGCTCCAGTTCGGGTGACTCAGGGCTCTGTCATGGGCTTGGAAGTGATTTGGCATCGGCCTCCAGCCCTTTGTCTTGGCACGGCGCGGGGCTGGGCTCGGACTTGCCGGCGAGCGCCGGGAGCACGGCGCTGGCGGGGGCTGGGCTCGGGAGCTGATTCTCCTTCTCCTGCCGGCCGAGGCAGCCCTGGGGTGAAGCTGGTGGTCGGGCCGTGGGGCAGGAGCTGCCCCGTGGGGCAGGAGCCGCCTGCGCCCCGCACTGTTCCCTGCGGCGCACGGAGGCGGCCGCGGCCGCGCTCGGGCAGGGCACAGCCCCTCCGCTCGGCGCGACGAGAGATTCGCCACGGGAGAGCAGCTCTGCCGCAGAGAAGAGCCTTCACCCGGCAATTTGCATGCGTGCATATGATTTGCATATGCAAAGGAGGCTGTGGCTGCCAGAAACACAGCAAGATCCTCAGCCCTGCAGAGCCTGTCCTCCTCAGGGAGAGGCTGAGGTTTGTGTGGAGCCCTGCTGGCTGCAGAGCAGTGAGACCTGGCAGCACCCTGTGCCACCAGGGCCACCAGTCAGTGCTGCTGGCCCCTCACCACCCCTCCCACTGCCAGGCCCGCCAGGGGGCATTCCCAGCAAACAGATAGCCCACACTCAGAAACCACCTCCTTGGTAACCACCAACTGATAACCACCACCCAGAAACCACCACCTGGTAACCATCACTTGATAACCGTCACCTGATAACCACCACCTGATAACCACCAACTGATAACCACCACCCAGAAACCACCACCTGGTAACCATCACTTGATAACCATCACCTGATAACCACCACCCAGAAACCACCACCTGGTAACCATCACTTGATAACCGTCACCTGATAACCACCACCTGATAACCACCAACTGATAACCACCACCCAGAAACCACCACCTGATAACCATCACTTGATAACCATCACCTGATAACCACCACCTGATAACCACCAACTGATAACCACCACCCAGAAGCCATCACCTGGTAACCATCACTTGATAACCATCACCTGATAACCACCACCCAGAAACCATCACCTGATAACCATCACCTGATAACCATCACTTGATAACCACCACCTGATAACCACCACCTGATAACCACCACTTGATAACCATCACCTGATAACCATCACCTGATAACCATCACCTGATAACCATCACCCAGAAACCACCACCTGGTAACCACCACTTGATAACCATCACCTGATAACCACCACCTGATAACCACCAACTGATAACCACCACCCAGAAACCACCACCTGATAACCACCACTTGATAACCACCACCTGATAACCACCACCTGATAACCATCACCTGATAACCACCACCCAGAAACCACCACCTGATAACCACCACTTGATAACCACCACCTGATAACCACCACCTGATAACCATCACTTGATAACCATCACCTGATAACCATCACCTGATAACCACCACTTGATAACCATCACCTGATAACCACCACCTGATAACCACCACCTGATAACCACCACTTGATGACTGTCACTGGACAGCCAGCACTGGGGTTCACCTTCCTTTGCTGCCTCCTTCCCCAGGCTGGCAGAGGTGGAGGGAAGCCTCTGCTGCCAGGGAGGAGGAGGTGAAGGACACTCAGCCCAGAATGGAGCAGGGCAGCCACAGAGCAAAGGCAGCCAGCCCTCTCCACCCAGCCCAGCAGGACCTTGGCCACCTCCAGCTGGTCAGCCAAGCTCTCTCCACATGCCTAGAGCTTGGGGGGCGCTCTGGAGAGGCCTTGGTGGTGGTCAGTGCTGGGAATCCCTCGCTGTAAGCCACCAGCTCTGGCACTGCCCATGGCCCAGGTGCTGGGTGGGACACCCACCTGGCTCTCCTGGGGCTTGGGGGTGACCTAAGGTGGATGCTCAGGCTGCCTCCCTTTGGAGAGTCCTTCACTGCACCCTGAGGCCAGCACTGGGAACAGCAGGGATGGTTCTGCTCCCATCAGCAGCCTGAGCTTGCCCCAGGAAGGACATGGCTTGGCCTAGGAGGACACAGAGCACCCAAGGAGCTTGGTTCTACCCATCCTGGGCTGCCCAGCTGAGCCTCAGCCACTCAGTCCTGTCTCAGCTGGATGAAGTGGGTCTGGAATGGTTTATGTCACACACAAAATGGGAAGGACAGAGAGAATCTCCTGGAAACCAGGTCTAGAAATGATGCTGCTGGGTTGTGGTGGTGGAGTGACACCTCCAGACCCCACTCCCACAGAGAGCAGAGCAGCACAGGGGGTGCTGGGCTCTAGGGGATGTGAGACACAAACTGCCATGGGACACTGAACCAGCAGCCACACTGGGGCTGCCTCCTTCATGAGAGAACCCAGCTGTGTCCAGCTGGGGAGCCCTCAGCAGAGGAAGGGCTTGGACCTGCTGGAAAGGGTCCAGAGGAGGCCATGAAGATGACCAGAGGGCTGGAGCAGCTCTGCTGTGGGGACAGGCTGGAGCAGGAGGCCTTTGTGCCCATGCAGGAAAAGAGGTCACAGCCTGGGCTGCATCTGAAGCAGCATGGCCAGAGCTGGAGAGAGAGGATCCTGCCCCTCTGCTCTGCTCTGCTCTGCTCTGCTCTGCTCTGCTCTGCTCTGGGGAGGCCTCACCTGCAGGGCTGGGGCCAGCTGTGGGACCCCCAACACAAGAGAGACCTGGAGCTGATGGAGAGGGCCCAGAGGAGGCCATGAAGATGATCAGGGGGTTGGAGCAGCTCTGCTATGGGGACAGGCTGAGGGAGCTGGGGGTGTTCAGCCTGCAGGAGAGAAGGCTCCAGGGAGACCTTGGAGCAGCCTTCCAGTCCCTGAAGAGGGCTACAAGGAGGCTGCAGAGTGACTGCTCCCAAAGTTCTGCAGGGACAGGAGCAGGGGCAATGGCTTCAAACTAGAGCAGAGCAGACTGAGATGGGATGTGAGGAACAGGTTCTGCAGCAGGAGGCTGCTGGAACACTGCAGCAGGCTGCCCAGGGAGAGGGCTGAGGTTCCAGCCCTGGAGATATTCCAGGTGAGGCTGCCCAGGGCTCTGAGCAAGCTGCTCCAGGGGAGGATGTCCCTGCTGAATGCAGGGGGCAGGACTGGAGGAGCTGTGGAGCTCCCTTCCAGCCCAGAGCATTTTGTGATGCTCTGATTCCATGAAAGAAGGCAAGGGTGGAGATGGCTTTGCCCAGGCTGTGCAGGTCCCAGCGGTGCTGGGCTGTAGGATGAGGATTTCTCAGCTGCAGAGAAGCTGCTGAGGGTCTGAGGAGTTAGAGGGAAGGGCTGAGGGCTTGTTTTAGCCTCCAAGCAGCAACGGTGGTGAGGAAGCTGCAGGAACACCTCCCAGGTGACAGCTGTAGTGACTCAGGGGAAAAGCCCCAAGCAGAATCATTCAACAGGCTCCCAGAGGCCTGGAGCAGGCTGCCCAGAGAGGTTGTGGAGTCTCCTGCTCTGGAGCCTTCCCAGCCCTGTCTGGATGTGTTCCTGTGGGACCTGGGCTAGATTCTCTGCTCCTGCTCTGGCAGGGGGTTGGACTGGAAGCTCTCCAGAGGTCCCTTCCAAGCCCTAGCATCCTGTGAGCTGTGATCCTGTGAGCTGTGATCTGTGATCCTGTGACCCTGTGAAGGCCTGGAGGGTTTGAAAGCCCTGCAGCCCCTGCAGGCCTTGGGTATTGTGTGGATCATTCTGATATGAGCAGAGCAGCAGAGCTGGGAGCTGAGACTTCTGCCCTGGGCTGTCAGAGCAGAGCTGCAGTGCAGGCCAGAGGAGCAGCCCTGCTGCTGGGGGGGTGGTGGCAGCCTCCACCATGCCTGGCTGTTGCAGCCACTGCTCTGAGGGCAGCTGCTGGCCCTGTGCAGGATTCCTCAGCTGACCAATTCCTTAGCAGGCTGCAAAGGGCAACAGCCTCACACTGGCACCCTGGCACTGCTGCAGGAGCCTCCTCCTTGGCATGCTGGCACCTCTCCTGGGGAACAGATTTGAGCCTACAGAGCCACAGAACCAAGCAGGTTGGAAGAGACCTCCAAGAGCATCAAGCCTGTACCTGTGGTTGAACATTACTGGTCAAGGGACTGAGAACAAAGAGAATAGGAAGAGTCACTCTGAGCTGCAGAGCAGCCTGGGGGGCTCAGGGCTGCTGAGGACTTCTGCTTCTGTTAGCTGCTTCAGGCCAGGGCTTTGGTGCAGGGATGCTGCCAGGGGTCTGCTCAGGGCTTCTACTTCTGTTAACCACTTTGTCTGCTAAGGGCTTCCAGGACTTCTGCTGCTAAGCACACTCTGAGATTCTGTCATCCTGGGGATGCTCCAAGGCAGCCACAGAGGACTTGTGGGAGGGCTTCTGAGCTGCTCTGCTCTCTGCCTGTCTGCAGTCTCCTTGCTATACAGCAGCAGGGTCCCTGCCTTCATTCCTCACCCAGAGGCCCCTGAAGAGGGAGAACTACACCCAAAGGAGGAAGATCACACCTGAGCATTTGGGAAGGCTGCTCTCTGGCCTCTGGGCACTCAGGTCTCCAGGAACCAGCCCATTTGGTGTGCAGGTGGCAGCCCTGGCACCACTCTGTCTGACCATTGCTCATTCCCCTCCTGCTGCCTTGGGGCAAGCTCTCATCTACCACAAGGAACCACAGAAGGCTTTGGGTTGGAAGGGACCTCAAAACTCATCCAGTTCTGACCCCCTGCCATGGGCAGGAACACCTCCCACCAGCCCAGGTTGCTCAAGGCCTCATCCAGCCTGGCCTGGAACACCTCCAGGGAGGGAGCAGTTATCAGATCAAAGGCTCAATAAGGGCTGCCCCCAAGGTCTGAGCCCATTGGTATGAGAGCAGAGTGCAGACCTGGCCCCAGCAGAGCTGGGGTGAGAGTTCTTCAGGGGGTTTGGCAGAACCTGAGTCTTCAAATCTCTGATCCTGGACTCTGCACCACTGTTGCCTCAGGTCAAGGCAAAGGCTCTCCTTTTGTGGGGGCTTTGATCAGCTCCCAGACTCCTTCAGCATTCTCCACCAAAGAAGAAGCAACAGGCCCTGCCCCCCCAAAGGAGATCTGAGCTTCTGGAGGGCTTATTTCTGGGAGACTTACAGGAAAACCTGAGCAGACTGCAATGAAACAGCACAGAGGAGGATGAGGCAGAGTGCTGCAGGAGCTGCTGGGCAGGCAGGAGCCAGATGGAGTCTGTAGATTCATACAGCCACAGAATGGGTTGGCTTGGAAGGGACCCTAAAGCTCAGCCAGTGCCAGCCCCCAGCCATGGGCAGGGAGCCCTCCCCCAGCCCAGGCTGCTCAGGGCCTCATCCAGCCTGGCCCTGAAAATCTCCAGGCAGGAGGCAGCCACAGCCTCCCTGGGCAGCCTGTGCCAGAGTCTCCCCAGCCTCACTCCAAAGAATTTCTTCCTCATCTCCAGTCTCCATCTCCTCTCTTCCAGCCTCAATCCATTCTCACACCCTATCACTACAAGCCCTGCATTAATCACTTCCCAGAGGTGCTGGACTGGCAAAGACAGCCAGGCCAGAGAACAAAACCTGCAATGGTCAGGAATTCAAAAGGCAACTGGAGATCTCATGCAACAGTGAGAAGAAAACCCTGCAAGTATTGAGATCAGCAGGAGCCACAGAAACACAGAACCACAGAGCTGCCAGGGCTGGCAGTGAGCTCAAGGCTCAGCCAGCTCCAACCCCCTGCCATGCCCAGGGACACCTCACACCACAGCAGGTTGCTCACAGCCACCTCCAGCCTGGCTCCAAACACCTCCAGGCAGGAGGCTTCCACCACCTCCCTGGGCAGCCTGTGCCAGGCTCTCACCACCCTCCTGGCCAACAACTTCTTCCTCACAGCCAATCTCAATCTCCCCACTTCTAGTTCTGCTCCATCCCCCCCAGTCCTATCCCTCCCTGACACCCTCAAAAGTCCCTCCCCAGCTTTCTTGGATCCCCCTTCAGATCCTGGAAGGCCACAATGAGGTCTCCTGGGAGTCTTCTCCTCTCCAGCCTGCACAACCCCAACTCTTCATGAGGAAGAACTTCACTGTGAGGGTCCCTGGAGCAGGCTGCCCAGAGAGGTTGTGGAGTCTCCTGCTCTGGAGCCTTCCCAGCCCTGCCTGGATGTGTTCCTGTGGGACCTGTGCTGGATTCTCTGCTCCTGCTCTGGCAGGGGTTGGACTGGAAGCTCTCCAGAAGTCCCTTCCAACCCCTGGCACCCTCTGATCTGTGATCTCTCAGCCTGTCTTCATGACAGAGCAGCTCCAGCCCTCTGCTCCTCCTCCTGGCCCTTCTCTGGACACCTTCCAGCCCCTCCAGATCCTTCCTGGCACAGAGGCTCCAGAGCTGGCCCCAGAGCTCCAGCTGTGGTCTCAGCAGAGTGGAGCAGAAGGGCAGAATCCCCTCCCTGGCCCTGCTGGCCGTGTTCTAGGAAATCAGGCTTGGAACAGATCAGTGGCGAGAGGGAACTGCATGGCTGCAGCATGAGACACCCCTGCTGCTGGCTGCAGTCTGGGCTGGAGCCTGCAGTGGGGACATCTGCAGCTGAGCCTGGCCCCAGCTGCACTGTGCCTGCAGATGAACAAATGGAGCCAAGCCAGAAGTGGGGAGATGGAGATTGGCTGTGAGGAAGAAGTTGTTCCCCAGGAGGGTGGTGAGAGCCTGGCACAGGCTGCCCAGGGAGGGGGTGGAAGCCTCCTGCCTGGAGGTGTTTGAGCCACGCTGGAGGTGGCTGTGAGCAACCTGCTGTGGTGTGAGGTGTCCCTGGGCATGGCAAGGGGTTGGAGCTGGCTGAGCCTTGAGGTCCTTTCTAACCCTGGCAGCTCTGTGATGAGCTGATGAGCTGCAGGCTCTCTGCTGAGACCATTGGCCTGTTCTGACCACCATGGTCCAAGGAGCAAACCAGAAACTCATCTGGGTTTAGAGCTCTGCAAGGGAACTCCACACTGCAAGGATGGCAGGGTCCCTAAGGCCACCTGCCACCAGTGGCAGGAGAGGAGGAAGAACTGAGGAGGAGGGGCTAAGGAGCTGAGTGGCACTTGTTGGGAGCCCACTGGAGCTGTGAGGTCCCTGTGACCTTTCTAAAGGATCACTGTGATTGTGTCTGTCCAGCAGGACTGGGGCAGGGATTGTCCCCCACTGCTCCCCACTGCTGAGGCCACACCTTGAATCCTGGGGCCCTCACTCCAAGAAGGACATTGAGAGGCTGGAGCAGGTCCAGAGCAGAGCAGTAGAGCTGGGAAAGGTCTGGAGAGCAGGGCTGGGGAGGAGCAGCTGAGGGACCTTGGGGTTCAGGCTGGAGAAGAGGAGGCTGAGGGAGACCTCCTTGCCCTCTGCAGCTACCTCAAAGGAGTTGTAATGAGTGGGAGCAAGAGCCAGGACAAGAGGACACAGCCTCAAGTAGTGCCAGGGGAGGTTCAGGTTGGACATTAGGAAGAGTTTCTTCCCAGCAAGGGTTCTGAGGCACTGGCCCAGGCTGCCTGGGGGTGTGGGGTGTGGGGTGTGGTGGTGTCCCCATCCCTGGGGAGGTTTAAAAGCCACTCAGATGTGGTGCTGAGGGCTGTGGTGCTGAGGGCTGGGGTTCAGTGGCAGTGGCTCAGCAGCAGTGGTGGATTGTGAGCTCTGGGTGAGCAGTTGGACTTGCTGACCTCAGAGGCCTCTTCCAGCCTCCACAGTTCCATGGTTCTATGATTCTTCACTACAGCTCTTCCCAACCCCTAGCCAGTGACTGCAGGGCAAGCAGATGGCTGTGAGGCGCTGAAGGGTTGAACTTGGAGAGCAAGGCACAGAAATGAGGTCAGAATGAGTCAAGATTTGATCTCCCAGCACCAACCCCTCCTGGCCTGGCCTTGGAGGTCCATCTGCTGCAAAGGTTGGGGCAGGTCTCTGGTCCTGAGCCCAGGGGAAGTGTTTCTCCTGCAGCAATGCAAGGTGCAGGCAGTGGGAAGGCTGCCAGGGAGGCTTGAGGAGATTGGTAAGGTTAATTAAAAGCAGGCAGGCTCAGAGCACTGTGAAAAGGACAAATTGGCAAATTAGCAGGTCAGGAAAGCTGTCTGCAGGAGAGGAATTAGGAAGAGTTTGGCTCCTTTGTCACAGCAAATGTTCTCATCAAAGCTGCTTCTGCCCTGCTCTCAGCAAGGCAGCTGCAGGAGCGCTCCTCAGGGACCAGCAGGTTTGCTGTTCCAGGGGAAGCTCCTCATGGATCTGCAGGAGGGCAGGGAGGCTCTGCAGAGGGGCTTGGAGAGGTTCGATCCACGGCCAACACTCCCAGGAGGAGCTCCAAGCAGGTCCTGCCCTAGGGACACAAGAAGCCCCAGCAATGCTCCAGGCCTGGGGCAGTGTGGCTGGAAAGCTGCTGGCAGAAAGGGGCCTGGGGGTGCTGATGGAGAAGCAGCTGAAGAGGAGCCAGCAGTGTGCCCAGGGGGGCAAGAAAGCCAAAGGCCTCCTGGCTGGGCTCAGCAATGCTGCGTCCAGAGGAGCAGGGAGGGAACTCTGTCCAGCCTGATTGGCTCTGTCCAGCCTGATCTAGTGTGGGGTTTCCCTGCCCATGGCATGGGGGTTGGAACTGGATGATCCTTGTGGTCCCTTCCAACCCTGAATGAAACTATGAAACTGTCCCCTGGGACTCAGCTCTGGGGAGGCCACACCTGGAGGGCTGTGTCCAGTTTGGGCACTCAGTGCCAGAGAGCTGTGGAGGTGCTGGAGCCAGGACAGAGCAGGGCAGGGAGCTGGGGAAGGGCCTGGAGAAGAAATGTGATGGAGAGGGACTGAGGGAGCTGGGGATGGTTGGTGTGGGACAGAGGAGGCTGAGGGCAGACCTCAGGGCTGTCTACAGCTGCTTGAAAGGAGGCTGTGAGAGGCTGCTGCTGGGCTCTGCTCACAGGCAATTAGTGACAGAAGAGGAGGGAATGGCCCCAGGCTGCCCTGGGGAGGCTTAGGCTGGAGAGTAGGAAGAATTCTTCCCCAGCAGGAGTGGTCAGGGACTGGCAGAGGCTGCCCAGGGAGGGGGTGGAGTGCCCAAGCCTGGAGGTGTTTGAAGGTGGTTTGGATGTGGTGCTTGGGGCTGTGGTTTTGGGGAGACAATGGCTTTGAGCTGCTAGAGAGGAGATTGAGACTGCAGATGAGGAAGAAATTCTTTAGAGAGAAATCCCAAAGCAATTCAGAGAGGCACAGAATGGTTGGGTTGGAAGGGACCTCAAAGCTCATCCAGCTCCAACCCCCTGCCATGGGCAGGGACACCTCCCCCAGCCCAGGCTGCTCAGGGCCTCATCCAGCCTGGTCCTGAACCCCTCCAGGCAGGAGGCAGCCACAGGATCCCTGGGCAGCCTGTGGCAGAGTCCTGGTTGGGCTACCTGCTGCTGAGCTGCAGAGCCTGAGCTGCCAGCTGAAGGCATTGCTCAGCTGAGTCCATGAGAGACAGCTGGAAGAGCTCTGCAGAGCATCTGCACTTCCCCAGCTGCAGCACACTGCTCTGTGCTGGGCTGTAGCTCACTTCTGTTCTGCAGCTCTTCAGAGCTGGCTGCCTGGGCATTCCCCCTGCCTTCCCAGCCCCACTCCAGCACTTTAGGTGGAACTTTGACTTGGCAGGAGAAGCCAAGCACCACTGATGAGCACCACTGGGGTCAGGTGGAAGAGAACCTCCTGCCCCCTGCTTACCAGCCCTGGAGAGCTCAGGCAGTGCTCAGGTGGCCTCCAGGACAGCTGTGCAAGCCAAGTGCCCTCAGAGTGCCAGGGAAGGTGGCATTGAAAAGGGATGGAGACACAGAGCCAGGTCCTGTGAGGGCTCAGGGCTGCCCTGTGCCTGCAGGGAGGGCTGGAGGCACTCTGGCATCTCTCCTGGGCTCCCACAGCCAGCAGAGCAGTGACTGCATGGCAGGGGCTGGAGAGCAGCAGAGCCAAGAGAGAGGCCTGAGCTAAAGCCTCAGCTGAAGGCACAGAGGATGTGCAGCACATGGCAGGGGTGGCAGCAGTGACCAGCAGCTTGGCACCTCTGTGTGTTGTGCCATCTGCTGCCACTGTAAGCCAGGGGCTGGCACAGGGATGGGAGCTGCTTAGATGTGCTCAGGGTCCCAAACCTCCTCCTTAGACTCTGGGGATGGGCTGGAGCAGCTCTGCTGGGAGCACAGGCTGAGGGAGCTGGGGCTGTGCAGCCTGCAGAGGAGAAGGCTCCAGGGGCACCTCAGAGCTGCCTGCCAGGACCTGAAGGGATCCTGCAGGGAGGCTGCAGAGAGACTTCTCATAGAATCATTGAATCAATAAGGTTGGAAGAGACCTCAGAGGTCATCAAGTCCAACCTGGCACCCAAGACCCCATGGCTACTAACCCATGGCTCCAAGTGCCACATCCAATCCCCTCTGGAACACCTCCAGGGATGGGGACTCCACCACCTCCCTGGGCAGCACATCCCAGTGGCCAACAACTCTCTCTGGGAAGAACTTTCTGCTCACCTCCAGCCTAAATTTCCCCTGGCACAGCTTGAGACTGTGTCCTCTTGTTCTGGTGCTGGGTGCCTGGGAGAATAGACCAACCCCCACCTGGCTACAACCTCCCTGCAGGGAGTTGGAGGGAGCAAGAAGGTCTCCCCTGAGCCTCCTCTTCTGCAGGCTAAGCAACCCCAGCTCCCTCAGCCTCTCCTCCCAGGGCTCTGCTCCAGACCCCTCCCCAGCCTTGTTGCCCTTCTCTGTACACCTTCAAGTCTCTCAATGTGCTTCTTAACCTGAGGGGCCCAGAACTGGACACAGGACTCAAGGAGTGGCCTCAGCAGTGCTGATCACAGCACTGAGGGTGCCTGGAGACAGGCCCAGGGGGAAGGGTTTGCAGCTGAGGCAGAGCAGGGTTAGGCTGGAGCTGAAGGATAAGTTCTGCAGTGTGAGGCTGCTGAGCCTCTGGCACAGGCTGCCCAGGGAGGCTGTGGCTGCCTCCTGCCTGGGGGTGTTCAAGGCCTGGTTGGATGAGGTTTTGAGCATCCTGGGCTGGTTGGAGGTGTCTCTGGGCTTGGAGTAGATGATCTGTAAGATCCTTTCCAAACAAAGCTGTTCTATGGCTCTGTGATGGTCTCCTGCAGCACAGCTCTTGGCCTCAGCAGAGGATGCACCACTGCCACAGTGATGGCTGAGAGGATCCCTGAGGTCTCTCTTCCAAGCACCTGCTGGGAGCAGGACAGTGCCCAGCACTAGCCCAGGGTGGCCTGGGCTCTGTGCAGCAGAGTCCTGTGAATGGCCAAGACCAGCACCTCCTCTGCTCCATGAGCCCCTGGGTCATCACCACCTGGCTTCAGGAACCTTCCAGCATGTGGCAGCTGCCCTCTGCTCTGTGGTCTGGCACTGCAGACTGAAGATGGAATCCACATTGGCAGAGCCCTTCCAGAAGCCTTAAGCTGCTGCTGTCTCCTCAGTCTGCTCTTGGCCAGCCCAAAGGAGCTCAGGTCCCAGCACCCTTCCTGCTTAGCCACATGTCCCAGAGCTTTGCCATCCTGGAAGCTCTCCCTGGTCACTCTCTGCTTTCTTCACATCTCTCACTTCTCCACACAGCTGCCCCAAGGCCAAAGAGAATGTGACAGCTGCCCACACCTCTGCTCCCAGCCTGGCCCAGTCCAGCCCAACCCAGCCCAGCCCAGCCCTGTCTGGCACAGCCCAGCAACCCAGCACAGCTCAGCCCAGCCCAGCCCTGTCCAGCACAGCCCTGCCTGGCACAGCCCTGCCTGGCACAGCCCTGCCCAACCCAGCACAGCTCAGCCCAGTACAGCTCAGCCCTGTCCAGCACAGCCCTGCCTGGCACAGCCCTGCCCAACCCAGCACAGCTCAGCCCAGCACAGCCCAGCCCTGTCCAGCACAGCCCTACCTGGCACAGCCCTGCCCAACCCAGCACAGCTCAGCCCAGTACAGCCCAGCCCTGTCCAGCACAGCCCTGCCTGGCACAGCCCTGCCCAACCCAGCACAGCTCAGCCCAGCACAGCCCAGCCCTGTCCAGCACAGCCCTACCTGGCACAGCCCTGCCCAACCCAGCACAGCTCAGCCCAGTACAGCCCAGCCCTGTCCAGCACAGCCCTGCCTGGCACAGCCCTGCCCAGCCCAGTACAGCTCATCCCAGCACAGTCCAGCCCAGCCCAACCCAGCACAGCACAGCCCAGCACAGCCATATCCAGCACAGCCCTGCCCAGCCCAGCCCAGCCCTGCCTGGTACAGTCCAGCCCTGCCCAGCCCAGCCCAACCCAGCCCAGCACAGCCCTGCCCAGCACAGCACAGCCCTGCCCAGCGCAGCCATATCCAGCACAGCACAGCCCAGCCCAGCCCAGCACAGCCCTGCCCAGCCCTGCCCTGCCCAGCACAGCCCTGCCCAGCACAGCCCTGCCCAGCCCAGCACAGCCCTGCCCAGCACAGCCCAGCACAGCCCTATCCAGCCCTGCACAGCCCTGCCCAGCACAGCCATATCCAGCACAGCCCAGCCCTGCACAGCCCTGCCCAGCACAGCCATATCCAGCACAGCCCAGCCCTGCCCAGCCCAGCACAGCCCAGCCCAGCACAGCACAGCCCTGCACAGCACAGCCCAGCCCAGCCCTATCCAGCCCTGCCCAGCCCTGCCCAGCACAGCCCAGCCCAGCACAGCCCAGAACAGCCCAGCACAGCCCAGCCCAGCCCTGCCCAGCCCTGCCCAGCACAGCCCTGCCCAGCACAGCCCAGCCCAGCACAGCCCAGCCCTGCCCAGCCCAGCACAGCCCTGCCCAGCCCAGCCCAGCCCAGCACAGCCCTGCCCAGCACAGCCCAGCACAGCCCAGCCCAGCCCTGCCCAGCACAGCACAGCCCTGCCCAGCACAGCCCAGCACAGCCCAGCCCAGCCCAGCCCTGCCCAGCACAGCCCAGCCCAGCCCAGCCCTGCCCAGCCCTGCCCAGCCCTGCCCAGCACAGCCCAGCACAGCCCAGCCCAGCCCTGCCCAGCCCTGCCCAGCACAGCCCTGCCCAGCACAGCACAGCACAGCCCAGCCCTGCCCAGCCCTGCCCAGCCCTGCCCAGCCCTGCCCAGCACAGCACAGCACAGCCCAGCCCTGCCCAGCCCTGCCCAGCACAGCCCTGCCCAGCCCAGCACAGCCCAGCCCTGCCCGGCACAGCACAGCCCAGCACAGCCCAGCACAGCCCTATCCAGCCCTGCACAGCCCTGCCCAGCACAGCACAGCCCAGCCCAGCACAGCCCTGCCCAGCCCAGTACAGCCCTGCCCAGCCCAGCACAGCCCAGCCCAGCACAGCCCTGCCCAGCACAGCCCTGCCCAGCACAGCCCAGCCCAGCCCTGCCCAGCACAGCACAGCCCAGCACAGCCCTGCCCAGCACAGCCCAGCACAGCTCAGCCCAGCCCTGCCCAGCCCTGCCCAGACCTGCCCAGCACAGCACAGCACAGCCCAGCCCAGCCCTGCCCAGCCCTGCCCAGCACAGCCCAGCCCTGCCCAGCACAGCCCTGCCCAGCACAGCACAGCCCAGCACAGACCTGCCCAGCCCAGCCCTGCCCAGCACAGCACAGCACAGCCCAGCCCAGCCCTGCCCAGCCCTGCCCAGCACAGCCCAGCCCTGCCCAGCACAGCCCTGCCCAGCACAGCACAGCCCAGCCCAGCCCTGCCCAGCCCTGCCCAGCACAGCCCTGCCCAGCACAGCACAGCCCAGCCCAGCCCTGCCCAGCCCTGCCCAGCACAGCCCTGCCCTGCCCAGCACAGCCCTGCCCAGCACAGCCCTGCCCAGCCCAGCACAGCCCTGCCCAGCACAGCCCAGCACAGCCCTATCCAGCCCTGCACAGCCCTGCCCAGCACAGCCATATCCAGCACAGCCCAGCCCTGCACAGCCCTGCCCAGCACAGCCATATCCAGCACAGCCCAGCCCTGCCCAGCCCAGCACAGCCCAGCCCAGCACAGCCCTGCCCAGCACAGCCCAGCACAGCCCAGCCCAGCCCTGCCCAGCCCTGCCCAGCACAGCCCAGCACAGCCCAGCCCAGCCCAGCACAGCCCAGCACAGCCCTGCCCAGCACAGCCCAGCACAGCCCTGCCCAGCCCTGCCCAGCACAGCACAGCCCTGCCCAGCACAGCCCAGCCCAGCCCAGCCCTGCCCAGCACAGCCCAGCACAGCCCAGCCCTGCCCAGCACAGCCCAGCACAGCCCAGCCCAGCCCTGCCCAGCACAGCACAGCCCTGCCCAGCACAGCCCAGCACAGCCCAGCCCAGCCCAGCCCTGCCCAGCACAGCCCAGCACAGCCCTGCCCAGCACAGCCCAGCCCAGCCCAGCCCAGCCCAGCCCTGCCCAGCCCAGCCCAGCCCAGCCCTGCCCAGCACAGCCCAGCCCAGCCCTGCCCAGCCCTGCCCAGCACAGCCCTGCCCAGCACAGCACAGCACAGCCCAGCCCTGCACAGCCCTGCCCAGCACAGCCCTGCCCAGCACAGCCCAGCACAGCCCAGCCCAGCCCTGCCCAGCCCTGCCCAGCACAGCCCTGCCCAGCACAGCCCAGCACAGCCCAGCCCAGCCCTGCCCAGCCCTGCCCAGCACAGCCCTGCCCAGCACAGCCCAGCACAGCCCAGCCCTGCCCAGCCCTGCCCAGCACAGCCCTGCCCAGCACAGCCCAGCCCTGCCCGGCACAGCCCAGCCCAGCACAGCCCTGCCCAGCCCTGCCCTGCCCAGCACAGCCCTGCCCAGCACAGCCCTGCCCAGCACAGCCCAGCCCAGCCCAGCACAGCCCTGCCCAGCCCTGCCCTGCCCAGCACAGCCCTGCCCAGCACAGCCCTGCCCAGCACAGCACAGCCCTGCCCTGCCCAGCACAGCCCAGCCCAGCACAGCCCTGCCCAGCCCAGCCCAGCACAGCCCTGCCCAGCCCAGCCCAGCCCAGCACAGCCCTGCCCAGCCCAGCCCTGCCCTGCCCAGCACAGCCCTGCCCAGCACAGCCCTGCCCAGCACAGCACAGCCCTGCCCTGCCCAGCACAGCCCAGCCCAGCACAGCCCTGCCCAGCCCTGCCCGGCACAGCCCAGCCCAGCCCAGCCCAGCACAGCACAGCACAGCACAGCCCTGCCCGGCACAGCCCAGCCCAGCACAGCCCTGCCCGGCACAGCCCTGCCCAGCCCAGCACAGCACAGCCCAGCACAGCACAGCCCTGCCTGGCACAGCCCAGCCCGGCACAGCCCTGCCCAGCACGGCACATCCCTGCCCGGCACAGCCCAGCCCTGCACAGCCCAGCCCTGCACAGCCCTGCCCAGCACAGCCCAGCCCTGCACAGCCCAGCCCTGCACAGCCCTGCCCAGCACAGCCCAGCCCTGCCCAGCCCTGCCCTGCACAGCCCTGCCCAGCCCAGCACAGCCCTGCCCAGCACAGCCCTATCCAGCCCTGCCCAGCCCTGCCCAGCACAGCCATATCCAGCACAGCCCAGCCCTGCCCAGCCCAGCACAGCCCAGCCCAGCACAGCCCTGCCCAGCACAGCCCAGCACAGCCCTGCCCAGCCCTGCCCAGCACAGCCCAGCCCTGCCCAGCCCTGCCCAGCACAGCCCAGCCCAGCACAGCCCTGCCCAGCACAGCCCTGCCCAGCCCAGCCCAGCACAGCCCTGCCCAGCCCAGCACAGCCCAGCCCAGCACAGCCCTGCCCAGCACAGCCCAGCACAGCCCTGCCCAGCACAGCACAGCCCTGCCCAGCCCAGCACAGCCCAGCCCAGCCCAGCCCAGCCCAGCCCTGCCCAGCCCTGCCCAGCACAGCCCAGCCCAGCACAGCACAGCCCTGCCCGGCACAGCCCAGCCCAGCACAGCCCAGCACAGCCCTGCCCAGCCCAGCCCTGCCCAGCCCTGCCCAGCACAGCACAGCCCAGCCCTGCCCAGCACAGCACAGCCCTGCCCGGCACAGCCCAGCCCAGCCCAGCCCAGCCCAGCACAGCCCTATCCAGCCCTGCACAGCCCTGCCCAGCACAGCACAGCCCAGCCCAGCACAGCCCAGCCCTGCCCAGCCCAGCACAGCCCAGCCCAGCACAGCCAAGCCCTGCCCAGCCCAGCACAGCCCTGCACAGCCCTGCCCAGGCCAGTCCAGCACAGCTCAGCCCTGCCCAGCACACAGCTCCTCGTGTGCGAGCTGAGCCCAGCTGGCAGCTCTCTTTCTGTGCTCAGCACCAAGCGCAGAGCTGCTGCCGGGCTGCGGGGCTGCATCCTGCGCACAGCCAGGTGAGTCCTGCTGTGCAGCTGGGCTGCGAGGCAGCATCCCCAGCACCCCGCAGCCGGCACCGGGCTGAGGCTCCTGGGGGGCCAGGAGCAGCCTCTGTGTTGTCGGTGCCCTGCCGTGGGGTCCCTCGGGCTGGGGCTGCCCTGGCTCTGAGCGAAGGCTTCACACGAGGAGCAGTTTGCAGCTGAGCCGCCTGGTCAGGAGGGGTCTGAGCGGTCACAAAGAGCTGGGGAGATGCAGGCTAGCTGCAAAGCCATCGAGGTCAGCTCCAGGAAGGGTCTCAGATCTCTGCCTGAAGGACCACAGACACACCGGGGCAGAAGGGACCCTCCGGGGTCCCCTGGTCCAGGCAGCAGGGACAGCTCTAGCTGGAGCAGGCAGCTCAGGGCCACAGCAGGGCTGAGCTTGAAATTCTGCAGAGCAGAGGCTTCCACCACCTCCCTGGGCAGCCTGTGCCAGTGTCTCATCAACCTCATGGGGAAGAGCTTCCTCTGATGCCAAACCTAAATCTGTCCTGCACCCAGCAGCCCCAGCAGCACCCAGCAGCCTGTGGCAACACCCAGCAGCACCCAGCAGCACCCAGCAGCCTGTGGCAGTGCCCAACAGCACCCAGCAGCACCCAGCAGCCTGTGACAGTGCCCAGCAGCACCCAGCAGCCTGTGGCAGTGCCCAACAGCACCCAGCAGCACCCAGCAGCCTGTGACAGTGCCCAGCAGCACCCAGCAGCCTGTGGCAGTGCCCAACAGCACCCAGCAGCACCCAGCATCCTGTGGCAACACCCAGTAGCACCCAGCAGCCTGTGACAGTGCCCAGCAACACCAGCAGCACCCAGCAGCCTGTGACAGTGCCCAGCAGCACCCAGCAGCCTGTGGCAACACCCAGCAGCACCAGCAGCACCCAGCAGCCTGTGACAGTGCCCAGCAGCACCCAGCAGCCTGTGGCAACACCCAGCAGCACCCAGCAGCACCCAGCAGCCTGTGGCAACACCCAGCAGCATCCAGCAGCACCCAGCAGCCTGTGCCAGTGCCCAACAGCACCCAGCAGCACCCAGCAGCCTGTGCCAGTGCCCAGCAGCCCCCAGCAGCACCCAGCAGCCTGTGCCAGTGCCCAGCAGCACCAGCAGCACCCAGCAGCCTGTGGCAACACCCAACAGCACCCAGCGGCACCCAGCAGCACCCAGCGGCACCCAGCAGGCTGTGGCAGTGCCCAGCAGGCTGTGGCAGTGCCCAGCAGCACCCAGCAGCCTGTGGCAGTGCCCAGCAGTCCCCAGCAACCTGTGGCAGTGCCCAGCAGCCTGTGGCAGTGCCCAGCAGTCCCCAGCAGCCTGTGGCAGTGCCCAGCAGGCTGTGGCAGTGCCCAGCAGGCTGTGGCAGTGCCCAGCAGCCCCAGCAGCAGGCAAGCTGTGCTTTCCTCCTCAGCCCTTCCAGTTCAGAGGCTCCTGTGCCAGTGCAGGCTGTGGTGGAGGTGGTTTGGCTCCATGTACCAGAGCAGGAGCCAGGGCAGCAGCTCTGGGTTCGCTTGGCAAGGGCCAACAGCTGCCACTGGCAAACCCCAGCCTCACCTCAGGCATTTTGCCCCAGGCCTGGCTGCATTTTGAGCCTCCTGGGGGCTTTTGCCTTCTGTGTAGTGCCACAGGTGCTGGGTGAGCAGCAGGGAATCACTCTGGGGGGCTGATGCTGCTCTGATTCCTTTGGAAGGAGGCTTTGAGGGCCACCAGCCCCTAGCAGAGCACAGAGACTGTGGGACAGCAAGGTTTGGAGCTGCCAGGGGATGGAAAGCCAAGAGAAGGAAGCCTCCTGCTCACCCCAGCAGGGGCAGCCCCTGGCAGGCAGGGGGCAGGAGGTTAGCTGTCACCTCAGCCTGTGCCTGCACGCAGAAGGACTCATGGCAGGTTTGCCCTCACGAGGAAGCTAAGGTGGCACCAGTGGGAACAGGGTTTTAAGCCTCTCTTTGCCTCTTCCTAGGGGCCCAAAGCCACTGGGATCCTCTGCCAGCTGCCAGAGCCCCCAGCTCCCCCTGGAAAGGTTTCTGAGGGACAGAAATAGAAGCTAATAACCTGATGGATGTTCAGAGGCTGCAGAACCTTCCCTGTGGGGACAGGCTGGGAGAGCTGGGGCTGTGCAGCCTGCAGAGGAGAAGGCTCCAGGGAGACCTCGGAGTTGCATTTCAGTACCTGAAGGGCTCCAGGGGAGCTGGGGAGGGACTCTGGCCAAGGGCTGGGAGTGCCAGGATGAGGAACAATGGCTTTGAGCTGGGAGAGGAGAGACTGAGAGTGGAGAGGAGGAAGAAATCCTTTGCAGTGGGGCTGGGGAGACTCTGGCACAGGTTGCCCAGGGAGGCTGTGGTTGCCCCCTCCCTGGAGCTGTTCCAGGCCAGGCTGGATGAGGCCTTGAGCAGCCTGGGCTGGGGGAGGTGTCCCTGCCCATGGCAGGGGGCTGGCACTGGAAGAGCTTTCAGGTCCCTTCCAACCCTTCTGTGACTCTCTGATGCAGGAAGCCATCCTCAGTATGCCAGGGGAATGGAAGGGACATCTGGAGGTCATTGAGTCCAACTCCCCTGCCAGAGCAGGACCACCCAGGAGAGGTGACAGAGGGACAGTGAAGCTCTCTAGAGAAGGAGGCTCCACAACCTCTCTTCCAGTTGCTAGGAGGCCCAAGACTGCTGGGTGGGCAATGCCCAGGGTGAGAGCCAGGCGTGGGCAGTGACCTCCCAGAGCTGTCCTGGGGCTGAAGGTTTTGCTCCCTGTTTGCACCAATGGTTCCAGAGCTGCCTCTGATCTCCAGGCTGCTCAGAGCTTCTTGCCAAATGCTGCTGGTGCAAGGGGAGAGTCTTTGGAGTTTATTCTCAGCTGCTGGGTGGAGTTCTCTCCCTGACTGTCTTCTTCAGCCCCTGCAGAGGTATTCACATCCTGGGAGCAATCTCTGGTTGTTTCCTTGCCCAGCACTGACACAGCCCTGCCTGTGGGCTAGATTTTCACCTGAATGAGTCTCAGGACACTCCCAGAGAGCTGAGGGCACATCCATCAGACTGTCTGTTCACTGCTTGCACTCATCCTTCATGCCTTGATCCCCAGTGACTCAGACTCACTCTGTTCCCCAGGCTGCCCTTGGGACATTTGCAATGAAGGACACGGCTGCAGGTGAGATTGGTGCCCCCACCAGCCCTGCTGCCCCCACCAGCCCTGCTGCCCCCACCAGCCCTGCTGCCACCTCCCCTGCTGCCCCCACCAGCCCTGCTGCTGCCACCTCAAGAGCCTCTTGGCATGCCCCAGAACTGTGGTCTGTGGGGCTGGGCTGCCAGGCGTGGCCCTGCTGCCCACTTTGCTTCCATCCATGCCACCCCTGGCAGGTCAGGAGGAGCAGCAGCCCTGCTCTCTGTGGCATCACCACGGAGCTCTCCAGCTCTCCCTTCTCTGGCCCTCTTTCAGCAGCAGCAGAAGTGCTGGACAGGTATCTGAGGGAGCTTTTGTTGGCTCCAGCTGCCCTTGTCAGCGCTCTGGCAGGCAGGGCTTAGATGACCTTTCCCCAGCTGTGCTCCATTTGTTCCTTTGCGCTGCTGTCATAGGATGGAAGCCTGTGAAGAAGGCCTATGGAAAAATACCACCCCTGAAAGTTGCATCTCAGTCTGGGCTACTCCTGGGCCTTGCTCAGGCATTGCCTGGGCTGGTGCTAGCTGCCTGGGGACAGGACAGTGTCCCAGGGGGCTGCTACAATCCAACAGGCTGGACTGCAAACCCCTCTCCTGTCTCTGCAGCAGAGTGACTCCAGCAGCCAGCCTGGACACTGCAGATCTGTATTGGCACCATGAAGTCCTTCCCTTCTGCTGCCCTCTGCCCAGCCTGTCCCCTGCCCAGCCTGCCCCTCACACCAGGAGCTGCTGGCTCCAGCCTCCCTGCCTTCCACACAAGATGACCCCACCGAGGCCAAGGGCAGCATCCACCCTCCAAGATGATGGTGAGCAGGCTGCAGGGCAGCTACTGGGCTGTGCTCTCTCTAGGTGAGGTGACCAGATGGCAGAATCCTGCCCTGGCCCTGCACTCCAAGCACCCCTCAGGGGCAGCCCTCAGCAGCTCCATCTCTTTGCTCTCATCCCTTCCACCAGGCTGTCACCGGTGCCATGCTCGGGCATTGTCTGCCTGCTCCTCGGAGCCGCCTGGCTGCTCCAGCTCCCCCCAGCACCCAGGCCCCAGCACCCAGCCCTGCACCTTCAGGTGCTTCCTCCCTGCTACAGCAAAGAATATTCCCCCATTCACACCCCTCTCAGGAGCGAGCCCTTGGGATTTGGCTGCCGAAATATTCCCTCCATAGGAGAAAGACCCCGAGGGAGGTCTCAGCAGCAGGACCAGGGACTGCCTGTCAGCAGGCTGGGGGGGGGGCTGCAGGAGCAATGAGGGGGGCTGCAGGATCAATGAAGGGGGCTGCAGGATCAATGGGGAGCATGCAGGTCTCCTATTTATCAGAGAGAGATTTAGCTGAGGGTCAGGAAGCCTGGATAGCCTCTGGTCCAGAGGGGTCTGGAGCTGGATAGCCTCTGGTCCAGAGGGGTCTGGAGCTGGATAGCCTCTGGTCCAGAGGGGTCTGGAGGGGTACAGGAGCTCAGCACAGGAGCTGGGCCGGTACTGTGCCTCATCCTTGCTTCCCTCCCTCTGTTCTGGGACGTGTTGAGCCCTGCAGGTGAGACCCATCCCCCCAGGTCTGCTCTGTACCTGCCGGAGGATCAGAGGATCAGGGAGAGGGCTGGGAAAAGGCTGCTCTTTGCAGAGCATTTCTCCCAGCACCCACTGTGCTGAGAGCCCAGCTCCAGGCAGCAGACACCCCAAGGCTGCCGTGGGGCTGCAGGAGGTGCTGAGCTCGCTGTGCTGCGGGCAGCATTGTGTCTGTGGAGCACTCGGGCAGCCCTGGCCCAGATATTTCTGCCCTCTGCTCCCTCAGCTTCAGGAAAGCTCGAAAGCCCGGTGCCGGTTTTGATGGCTCCTCAGCCCTCCGAGGGGCACCTCCTGCCCTCCCCTCAGAGCAGTGCAGCCTCTGGCACTCTGCTTTTGCCAGAACCTCCGCAAAATCGGCAAGCCGAGGCTCCATGGAAGGAAATCCTGCGGAGAGCCTGCTCGGCTCCCTGCTTTCCCTGGATGCTGCTCGCCGTGCCCCTGGTGTTTGTGTCTCACACGGCCTCGGTATTGTTCCTCGCAGGTGAGCTGCTGGGGCTGTGGGGGCAGGCAGGGAGTGGGGCAGACACCTGTCTGCTGTCTTCTCCGGAGGGCAGGGAGAGGCATTTTGCTCCCGGGGACAGATTTTGTTTCCCGGGGAAAATCCAGACCTTCTGCTCGGGAAGATTTCGTTCCCTCGCCCTGGGAGCCCGAAGCCTCCTTGATCAGGGCGTTAAATCCGGATGGATATCAAAGCCCGAGGCAGGGCAGGAGCTGGCGAGCCCCTGGGAGAGCTGATGTCACGCCAAGGTATCGGTGCCCCACACAGAGCTGAGCCTTTAGAGCCAAGCCAGGCAGTTCCGAGCTGTCCTACCCACCGCACCGCCCCCGTTCAGCCGCGCCGGTGCCCGGAGAAGGAGACAAGGGCTGGGAGGACGCACAGCGATGCTGCCCTTGGGCTCCCCTGCCCCTGGGCTCCCCTGCCCCTGGGCTCCGCTCCCGAAGTTGGGGCAGCCATGCTCAGGGCGAGGAGATCATCTAATTCTTCGGGAAAACCTGCTGTGATTTAGCCATTTCATGAACCTGGTGGCTTTTAAATGCTTCCTGAGCGTGGACTTCTCATTGTGCTCCCCCGGCACTGCTCATTTTCGTTCCCAACCTCCACGGCAAGAAGCGAGACGATTTAAAATGAAATCGAGCTTTGCCCTTCTGGCTTCTAAATATCCCCAGACATGGCAGCCCCTTCCCAAGTTCACTCCCACCTACTTCTTGCCATCTCCATGTTGGCGCTGAAAGGATCTAATTCACTCATGATTGAAAACAAGAAGAAGAAGAAGAAGGAGAAGAAGAAGGAGAAGAAGGAAAGGACTTTTCTGGAAAGGCGAAAACCATCCGAGCCCCCCAGCAGCACCGAGCCCCAACACCTCCCTGCCTCGCCCTGCAGACCCCCAGGGCTGCAGCCCCTACCTGGCACCCAGCTCGGCTCAGCCAGGGATATTCCAGGCAGAAATCCCAGCCCCTGGGCAGAGCGAGGAGCTGAAATTCTGGGTTATGCAACTCGCTGGCTGCTGTAGTCCAGAGGACCTGAAACGCTTTATTGTGCCTCTGCCCTTCCCCAGGGCTCCCCGTGCCGGTTTTATTTCTTGCTTGTTGTTCAGATATGGCTTTGAAATTCCTTTAAATTCCTTTCAGGCAGCTCAGCTCAGGTCGCTTCTCAGCCACCTCCGAGGTCGGAACCGATTCCTCGGGCTTAAAAATGCTCGCCCTATTGTTGGGGCGAGGCGAGAAGTGACATCTCCGCCGCTAATATAGCACAGAACGAAATCCACCCGGGGAGGAATTTTCCTGAGCGGTATTTGCTTGGGTTGGGTTTTTTTTGTTTGGTTTTGTTGTTTTGCTGTTGTTGTTTCCCCCTCCCCCAGGTGCCATTGGGGCTTTCCCAGCTCCTTTGCAGGGCTTCAAATTCGCCTATGACAGAAAGGCAACAAAAGAAGAGGGGGAAAGAAGCCCCCCAAAAAACTGCAGCAGCCGAGAGAGGGAAATGGAATTGATCTTGTTGTCGTCGTTAAAGGCTTGGTCACGATTTGATGGAAAGGCAGCAAATGCCTGCTCCAGACTCCTCAGCCCACAGCCCAAATCCCCACCGCGCGAGAGGAGAACCCCTGCAGCCTTTTTCCATCTGGAACAAAAAATGCCTCTTGCTACAGTGCCGAAAAAATGGAGAAATTAAGAGTGGTTGGGAAGCCTCCATTAGCGCGAAGGGAAGCCCAGACCTGGCCCTTTTCGACCACCCCTCTCGCAACCCTCCCCCCAAACTTTTCCCTCATTGCCTGCCCGGATCCAAAAGGAATCACGCCTGGACTCAGCCGCGCAGCAGGGCGAAGGGTGAAGGGGAAGGGACGGGAGCCCCGGCAGAGCCTGTGCCCGGTAATTAATTAATTCATTAATCGATCGCAGAAAGAAGGGGAAGGTGGGGAGGAGGAGGAGGAGGAGGAGGATGGGGGAGGGAAAAATAAAACCAACATCTTACCACCAGATTGGGTACCCGGCTAAGACCTTTGTGCCATCGAAGAGAAAAGCTAGAATTAGTCCGAGCAGGTGGCAATCCATCAGTCCGGGCTGCTGCGCGGGGGGGGAGCTCAGCGAAGTTTGCAGCACAACATCAAGTGCCAAGATGCGGCAAGTCCGCCTCCTCCCGCGGAAAAAAACCAAGCCCCAACGAAAAACCCCAACACCCCCCCAAAAAAATCCCCTCCCCCCCCCGGAAAAATCAAACCCGAACCGACCCCGACCCCAAGAATCCAGCGCAAGAGCGCGGCCGAGCCCCCGGCGCTGCGGGTGCCGTCCCCGGCTGGTCGGACGCGCACCTCGCCGAGCCCTGGCCCCGCGGCGCATCCCAAAGCGGCTGTTAAAAAGTGCAGGGCGCGGGGATGTCAGCGCGCAGCCAATCAGCGCGCACGGCGCAAGGTGAGGGATGAGGCTCTGCGCGGCGCTGCCCAGCGCGGCCCTGCCCCCTCCGCACCGCAACTTTGTTCCCCCGGCTCCCAGCCGCGGACCCCCGGCCCGCAGCCCGCACCGCACCGCGCAGGGCAGGGCAGGGCGGCGGCGGGCGCGGGTGGGGAAATGGGGGCAAGAAATTGGGGGAAATCGAGGGGAATTTAAGAAAGAAGAATTGGGGCTTGGGTTTTTTGCTTTAGTTGGGAAATTTTGGGGTTAAATTTTGTACTTAATTTTCTTTTAAGTTTTGATTTCTTTCTTTCTTTCTCTCTTTCTTTTTCTTTCTTTCTTTCTTTCTTTCTTTCTTTCTTTCTTTCTTTTCTTTCTCTCTCTTTCTTTCTTTCTTTTCTTTCTTTCTTTCTTTCTTTCTTTCTTTCTTTCTTTCTTTCTTTCTTTCTTTCTTTCTTTCTTTCTTTCTTTTTCTTTCTTTCTTTCTTTCTTTCTTTCTTTCTTTCTTTCTTTCTTTTTCTTTCTCTCTCTTTCTTTCTTTCTTCTTTCTTTCTTTCTTTCTCTTTCTCTCTTTTTTTCTTTCTTTCTTTCTTTCTTTCTTTTCTTTCTTTCTTTCTTTCTTTCTTTCTTTCTTTCTTTCTTTCTTTCTTTCTTTCTTTCTTTCTTTCTTTCTTTCTTTCTTTCTTTCTTTCTTTCTTTCTTTCTTTCTTTCTTTCTTTCTTTCTTTCTTTTTCTTTCTTTCTTTCTTTCTCTCTTTCTCTCTTTCTCTCTTTCTCTCTTTCTCTCTTTCTCTCTTTCTTTTCTCTTTCTCTCTCTCTTTTTCTTTCTCTCTTTCTTTTCTTTCTTTCTTTCTTTCTTTCTTTCTTTCTTTCTTTCTTTCTTTCTTTCTTTCTTTCTTTCTTTCTTTCTTTCTTTCTTTCTTTCTTTCTTTCTTTCTTTCTCTCTCTCTCTCTCTCTCTCTCTCTCTCTCTCTCTCTTTTTACTGAATTTTGGCGTTCATTTCACCTTTCCCTTTTGTTTCAACGTTTGCTTTTCATTTCTCCATTATTTGGGATTTTAATTTTCATCTCCTTTGATACGCCTCAATATTTTTCTTCGCTTTCATTCCGGCATTCCTTTGGCCTTTCCTTTTCCTTCCCATTTGCTTCAATTGGTCACAACGCCTGGTTTACTTTTTACATTATGCCTGATTTCGCTTTGCTTTCCCTTTGCTTTAATCTGCTGGGATTTCTGCTTTCATTGTGGCCCTCGTTTCCCTTTTAATCTTTGCACCACTTCATCTTTTAATCCACTCTTTGAATTCAATCTTTGCATCAATTCCCTTCCATTCGTTTCAGATTTGGCTCCAATTTGGGGCATTCAGTTTTCCTCTAATTTTTTCCTTTTTTTTTGCTTCACTTTGCTTTAATTTGTTTTGATTTTGAGCATTCCTTTTTCTGTGCCTTTTGGGCGAATTGGTTTCAACTTTGGAGGAGATTTTGGCACCCATTATTTATTTTTGCTTTAATTCACGTTTCAATGGATTAAAAAAAAAAAACCCTGGGCAGAATTTTTCCACTCATTTTGATTTTCATTTCCATTTGTTTCATTTTTGTTCCTTTTTTTCCCCCTTTTTGCATTCTTTTTGCACTTATTTTTTTTTCTTTTAATTTATTTTCCTCTGATTTCAGGTTTTTTTTTGTTTCATTTTTATTTTCATTTCCATTTGTTTCATTTTTGTTCCTTTTTTTCCCCCTTTTTGCATTCTTTTTGCACTTATTTTTTTTTCTTTTAATTTATTTTCCTCTGATTTCAGGTTTTTTTTTGTTTCATTTTCATTTTGATTTTAATTTTCATTTGTTTCATTTTTGTTCCTTTTCTCCCCCTTCCTTTTTGCATTCTTTTTGTACTCTTATTTTTTTTTCTTTTAATTTATTTTCCTCTGATTTCAGGTTTTTTTGTTTCATTTTCATTTTCATTTTCATTTTCATTTTCATTTTCATTTTCATTTTCATTTTCATTTCCATTTGTTTCATTTTTGTTCCTTTTTTCCCCCCCTTCCTTTTTGCATTCTTTTTGCACTCTTATTTTTTTTTCTCTTAATTTATTTTCCTCTGATTTCAGTTTATTTTTGTTTCATTTGAACATTCATTTTTCTTTGAATTTTTTTTTTTGGGGGGTCAATTTAAGTTTTCATTCTTTTCATCTTTGGTTTCACGTTGGCCTTCACTTTTCTTTCTAAAACCCTTTTTATTCATTTATTTATCTATCTATCTATCCATCTAATTTATTTATCTATTTATTTATTCATTCATTCATTCATTTTAAATCCTGCAATTTTATTTTGCTCCCAATTAAGTTTCATTTCCGTTTCGAAACTTTGCTTTCCCCTTTCCAGCGTTTGCAATATTTGTTGGGATTTTTGGCTCATTTTTTGGCCTAATTTTTGCTTGGCTGTTTTATTATTTTTTTTTATTATTATTATTATGATGTGAATTTTTGTTTGAATTAATTCTTTCTTTAATTTTTTTTTTTTAATCCCATTTTTGGGTTTATTTTTATTGAACTCGGGTTTTAACTTTTAAAATCTTTATTTCCATTTTTGGTTTTTGCAAGTCAACTTTAATTTTCATTTGATTTTATTCACATCTTCATTTACTCTTTAAAATGTTTTCTTTGCGTTTTCATTTTTGGTTTCCATTTTTTTTTTTTGTGCTTAATTTTTGCTTTCTTTTAGGTATTTTTAATTAATCCTTTTATTTTTACTTTTTGCTTTAATGTCCATTTCGTTTTGGCAATTTGAATTCGAGTCGTTGAATTTCAGCCATTAAATTTCGCTTTCCTTTTTTTTTTTTTTTGGCTTAATTTTTGCTTTCTTTTAGATACTTTTAATTAATCCTTTTATTTTTACTTTTTGCTTTAATGTCTGTTTCATTTTTTTACAATTTGAATTCGAGCCGTTGAATTTCAGCCATTAAATTTCGCTTTCATTTTTTTTTTTTTGGTCGAATTTTTGCTTTCTTTTAAGTTTTTAAATTGCCCCTTGAATTTTTATTTTAATTTTAATGTTTGTTTCATTTTTTTTTCCAGTTTGGAGTTTTAGTCTTTACTTTTTTGTTTTCATTTTTTGGGCTTATTTTTTGCTTTATTTTTAATGTCTTTTTTAATTAATACTTTTATTTTTGTTTTAATGTCTGTTTCATTTTGACAACTTGAAGTTTAGTCACTCAATTTTGTGTTCAGTTTTTGGCTTAATTTTTGCTTTCTATTAAATTTTTTATTTGACACTTTTATTTTTATTTTTATTTTAATGTCTCTTTTTATTTTTAGAATTTGAATTTTAGTCTTTAATTTTTATTTTCATTTTTTGACTTATTTTTTTTTGCTTTATTTTAATTTTTTTTTTAATTAATACCTTTTTAATTTTTGTTCTAATATCTGTTTCATTTTTGCAGCTTGAATTTTTAGTCTTTAATGTTTGTTTTCATTTTTTTTGGCTTAATGTTTGCTTTCTTTTGCATTTTTTAATTAACACTTTCATTTTTATCGTTGTTTTAATGTCTGTCTCATTTTGACCATTGGAATTTTAGTCTTTAATTTTTGTGTTCAGTTTTTGGCTTAATTACAGTCTCACAGTAGCACCAAGGTTGGAAGAGACCTCGAGGGTCATCGTGTCCAACCTGGCACCACAGACCTCATGACTAAGCCATGGCTCCAAGCGCCACATCCAATCCCCTCTTGAACGCCTCCAGGGATGGGGACTCCACCACCTCCCTGGGCAGCACATCCCAATGGCCAATCTCTCTTGCTGGGAAGAACTTTCTCCTCACCTCCAGCCTGAACTTCCCCTGGCACAGCTTGAGACTGTGTCCTCTTGTTCTGGTGCTGCTTGCCTGGCAGAGGAGCCCAACCCCCATCTGGCTACAACCTCCCTTCAGGTAGCTGTAGAGGGCAATGAGGTCACCCCTGAGCCTCCTCTTCTCCAGGCTAAGCAACCCCAGCTCCCTCAGCCTCTCCTCCCAGGGCTGTGCTCATGCCTGTTTCATTTTGACAATTTGAATTTTAGCCTTTAATTTTTGTGTTCATTTTTTCCTTCATTCTCTTAATTCAGTATCACTAAGGTTGGAAGAGGCCTCAAAGATCATCGAGTCCAGCCTGTCACCATAGACCTCATGACTAGCGTAGGGAGGACACTCCTGTAGGCTTGAACTCATGGCCTTCCCATTAAGGGTCATGTGCACTACCAACTGAGCCACTACAGTCACAGTAATTTTCTTCATTCTCTTAATTATTTTCTTCTTTCTCTTAATTATTTTCTTCATTCTCTTAATTATTTTCTTATTTCTCTTAATTATTTTCTTCTTTCTCTTCATTTTCTTCATTCTCTTAATTATTTTCTTCATTCTCTTCATTCTCTTCATTCTCTTCATTTTCTTCTTTCTCTTAATTATTTTCTTCTTCCTCTTAATTATTTTCTTCTTTCTCTTAATTTTCTTAATTCTCTTAATTTTCTTAATTCTCTTCATTTTCTTCTTTCTCTTAATTTTTTTCTTCATCCTCTTAATTTTCTTCTTTCTCTTAATGATCTTCTTTATCTTAATTCTCTTCTTTCTCTTAATTTTCTTCATTCTCTTAATTATTTTCTTAATTATCTTCATTTTCTTCATTGTCTTAATTTTCTTCTTTCTCTTAATTACTTTCTTTCTATTAATTTTCTTCATTCTCTTCATTTTCTTCTTTCTCTTAATTTTCTTCTTTATCTTCATTTTCTTCTTTCTCTTAATTATCTTCTTCTTTCTCTTAATTATCTTCTTCTTTCTCTTAATTATCTTCTTTCTCTTAATTGTTTTCTTCTTTCTCTTCATTTTCTTCATTCTCTTCATTTTCTTCTTTCTCTTAATTATCTTCTTTCTTTTAATTTCCTTCATTATCTTTATTATTTTCTTCTTTCTCTTCATTTCCTTCATTCTCTTCATTATTTTCTTCATTCTCTTAATTTTCTTCATTTAAATTTGGGGGTGGGGTGGTTTATTTGTGTTATTGGTTTCATTTTTAGAAACTTTTGGTCCAGTTTTCCCATGTTTAACATTTTTCTTTGAAGTTCCTTTTTAGTTTGAAGTTTCCTTTTTCGTTTCGATCATCCTTCCCAAAAGGATATTGTTGAAGCTTTTCCAGCTGTGTTTTAAATGGTTTGCATTTTGTTGTTGTTGTTGTTGTTTTCATTTCTGTGGCCAACCAGAGCCTGGGCTGCAGCAGAAGTTTGGCCAGTGGCAGAAGTGTGGCACTGAGTGCAGCCTCAGCAGGGTTGCTGATGACACCAAGCTGTGTGGGGCAGCAGACAGCTGGAGGGAAGGGATCCATCCAGAGGGAGCTGGGCAGGCTGGAGAGGTGGGCACAAGCCAACCTCAGGAGGTTCAACAAGAGCAAGGGCAGGGTCCTGCAGCTGGCTGGAGGCAATCCTAGGCACAAATGCAGGCTGGGCAGGGACTGGCTGGAAAGTAGCCCTGAGGAGAGAGCCTTGGGGGTGCTGGGGGAGGAGAAGCTCAGCAGGAGCTCTCAGTCTGCACTTGCAGCCCAGAAAGCCAAGCAGAGCCTGGGCTGCAGCAGGAGAAGTGTGGCCAGCAGGGCAAGGGAGGTGATTGGAACACAAGCCCTATGAGGAGAGACTGAGGGAGCTGGGGTTGCTTCGCCTGGAGGGGAGGAGACTCAGGGGTGACCTTATTGCTGTCTACAACTACCTGAAGGGGGGTTATCAACAGGCAGAGGTTGGTCTCTTCTCCCAGGCAGCCAGCACCAGAGCAAGAGGACACAGTCTCAGGCTGCGCCAGGGGAAGTTCAGGCTGGAGGTCAGGAGGAAGTTTTACACAGAGAGAGTGATTGCCCATTGGAATGGGCTGCCTGGGGAGGTGGTGGAGTCGCCGTCACTGGAGGTGTTCAGGAGGAGACTTGACAGGGTGCTTGGTTACATGGGTTAGTTGATTGGGTGGTGTTGGGTGATAGGTTGGACGTGATGATCTTGAAGGTCTCTTCCAACCTGGTTTGTTCTATTCTATTCTCCCCCTCTGCTCAGCTCTGGGGAGACCCCACCTGGAGTCCTGCCTCCAGTTCTGGAGCCCCTAGGACAAGAGGGATGTGGAGGGGCTGGAAGGTGTCCAGAGCAGGGCCAGGAGGAGGAGCAGAGGGCTGGAGCTGCTCTGCTGTGAGGACAGACTGAAGGAGTTGGGGCTGTTCAGTGTGGAGAAGAGAAGGCTCTGAGGTGACCTCATTGTGGCCTTCCAGGATCTGCAAGGGGCTCCAAGGAGGCTGGGGAGGGACTGCTCAGGCTCTCAGGCAGTGCTAGGACTAGGGGGAATGGAATGAAGCTGGAGGTGGGGAGATTGAGGCTGGAGGGGAGGAGGAAGTTCTTCCCCAGGAGAGTGGTGAAGCCCTGGAATGGGTTGTGCAGGGAGGTGGTTGAGGCCCCAGCCCTGGAGGTGTTTGCAGCCAGGCTGGCTGAGGCTGTGGCCAGCCTGATCTAGTGTGGGGTGTCCCTGCCCATGGCAGGGGGGTTGGAACTGGCTGAGCCTTGTGGTCCCTTCCAACCCTGAATGATACTAGGATAATATTTTCATTTTTTGCCTCTTTGATTTTTGTTTCTTTTTTTACTTTTTCCTTTTATTTTTTCCACTTTCTCAGCAATATTTTAATTTTTTGGTCTGTTTTTCTTTATTTTTTTTCCTTTTTCCTTTTATTTTTCCTCTGTGTCAGCATTTTTTTCATTTTTTTTCTCCCTTTGATTTTTTGTTTCTTTTTTTTTTTTTTTACTTTTGCATTTTCTTTTTTTACCTTTTCAAAACTATTTTTAATTTTTTGTTTTATTTCCCCTTTTTGTTATTTTTCCTTTTTGTTATTTCCCCTTTTTGTTATTTTCCCTTTTTGTCATTTTCCCTTTTTTTTTAATTATTTATTTTAATACAATTTTTAATTTATTTTTTTTTCCTCCCAGTTTTAAGTTTTTTAACTTTTTGTTTGAATCACTTTGTTTGGTTTTTTTTGTTGTGTCAGCGATTTTCAGCTCCCTTCCCCAGCTGGGGCCTGGTCATGCCAAGGCTCTGCAGGCTGAGGATGAAGAGGGCTCAGGGTGGGGGTGAGGCAGAGAACTGAGTCTTCAGATGGGGAGGGAGGTGACCACCAACCCTCTGAGGTGCTGGGGTGAGCCCCACGGGCAAGGCTGGCTCCAACCAGCCCAAACATGGGTTTGATGGGTGGACCACTGGATGGATACAGAACTGGCTTGATGGCAGCACCCAAAGAGTGGCTGTCCATGGCTCCATGGCCCAGGGGAGGCCAGGGACAAGCAGAGTCCCTCAGGGATCAGTCCTGGGACCAGGCTTGTTCCACATCTTTGTGGGTGCCATGGCCAGTGGCACTGAGTGCAGCCTCAGCAGGGTTGCTGATGACACCAAGCTGTGTGGGGCAGCAGACAGCTGGAGGGAAGGGATCCATCCAGAGGGACCTTGACAGGCTGGAGAGGTGGGCACAAGCCAACCTCAGGAGGTTCAACAAGAGCAAGTGCAGGGTCCTGCATCTGGGTTGAGGCAATCCCAGGCACAAATGCAGGCTGGGCAGGGACTGGCTGGAAAGCAGCCCTGAGGAGAGAGACTTGGGGGTGCTGGTGGACAAAAAGCTCAACAGGAGCTCTCAGTGTGCACTTGCAGCCTGCAAAGCCAATCAGATCCTGGGCTGCAGCAGGAGAAGTGTGGCCAGCAGGTCAAGGGAGGTGATCCTCCCCCTCTACTCAGCCCTGGTGAGACCCCACCTGGAGTCCTGTGTCCAGTTCTGGAGCCCCTAGGACAAGAGGGATGTGGAGGGGCTGGAAGGTGTCCAGAGCAGGGCCAGGAGGAGGAGCAGAGGGCTGGAGCTGCTCTGCTGTGAACACAGACTGAAGGAGTTGGGGCTGTTCAGTGTGGAGAAGAGAAGGCTCTGAGGTGACCTCATTGTGGCCTTCCAGGATCTGCAGGGGGCTCCAGGAAGGCTGGGGAGGGACTGCTCAGGCTCTCAGGCAGTGATAGGACTAGGGGGAATGGAATGAAGCTGGAGGTGGGGAGATTGAGGCTGGAGGGGAGGAGGAAGTTCTTCCCCAGGAGAGTGGTGAAGCCCTGCAATGGGTTGTGCAGGGAGGTGGTTGAGGCCCCAGCCCTGGAGGTGTTTGCAGCCAGGCTGGCTGAGGCTGTGGCCAGGCTGATCTAGTGTGGGGTGTCCCTGCCCATGGCAGGGGGGTTGGAACTGGCTGATCCTTGTGGTCCCTTCCAACCCTGAATGAAGCTATGAAACTATGAAACCTTCCAGTGAGCCCTGCAGTGCCCAGGGGGAGGCATCCAAGGGGGTGGGGGGTATGGGGGGAGGGGCACAGTCTGGTTATCTCTGTCCTGGTGAGGGGGGAGCAGGCAGGCAGGAAGGTGTCCCGGCCATGGAGTCCATGTGAAGGGCAGAAATGATGCCAAGAGCCACACAGGGCAGGACAGGAATAAATCCCAGACAGCCTCAGCTGAGTTAGGCTGGAGGGACAGTGGCAGAGGTTGCCCAGGGAGGCAGTGGATGCCCCCTCAAGGCCAAGCTGGATGAGGCCTTGAGCAGCTTGGGCTGGTGGGAGGTGTGCAGGTTTGCCCTCACGAGGAAGCTAAGGTGGCACCACTGGGAACAGGGTTTTAAGCTTCTCTTTGCCTCTTCCTAGGGGCCCAAAGCCACTGGGATCCTCTGCCAGCTGCCAGAGCCCCCAGCTCCCCCTGGAAAGGTTTCTGAGGGACAGAAATAGAAGTTAATAACCTGATGGATGTTCAGAGGCTGCAGAACCTCCCCTGTGGGGACAGGCTGGGAGAGCTGGGGCTGTGCAGCCTGCAGAGGAGAAGGCTCCAGGGAGACCTCAGAGCTGCATTTCAGCACCTGAAGGGCTCCAGGAGAGCTGGGGAGGGACTCTGGCCAAGGGCTGGGAGTGCCAGGATGAGGAACAATGGCTTTGAGCTGGGACAGGAGAGACTGAGAGTGGAGAGGAGGAAGAAATTGTTGGGAGTGAGGCTGGGGAGACTCTGGCACAGGCTGCCCAGGGAGGCTGTGGCTGTCCCCTCCCTGGAGGTGTTCAGGGCCAGGCTGGATGAGGCCTGAGCAGCCTGGGCTGGGGGAGGTGTCCCTGCCCATGGCAGGGGGCTGGCACTGGAAGAGCTTTCAGGTCCCTTTGAACTCAAACCATTGCACAAACCACTCTTCTCAAGAGTGCTGCAAAGAGCCAACAGAGACCTTCTAAAACCCTGCCCAGGGACACTGGTCCTGCAGGAGCAGCTCTAGGGCAAGACTCTGTAACAGAGTAGGACAGAAAATCAGGAGCAGTCAGAAAAGTCCTTTTGCTCCTCCAGCATCCTCAGCAATCCCAGCTCCAGCACTTGGAGTGCAGCTACCCAGGCTGTGACCACCTGGAGATGAGGACCTTGAGGAGGAGTCACCAAATCCATCTGTTGCAGAGCAGTGGCTGTAACAGAGGTCCAAGGTCCTATCCCCTGGAGCTCTGTGTCCAGTTCTGGAGCCTCTGTGCCAGGAAGGATCTGGAGGGGCTGGAAGGTGTCCAGAGAAGGGCCAGGAGGAGGAGCAGAGGGCTGGAGCTGCTCTGCTGTGAGCACAGCCTGAGGGAGTTGGGGCTGTGCAGGCTGGAGAGGAGAAGACTCCCAGGAGACCTCCTTGTGGCCTTCCAGGATCTGCAGGGGGCTGCAAGAAAGCTGGGGAGGGACTTTGGAGGGTGTCAGGGAGGGATAGGACTGGGGGGGATGGAGCAGAACTAGAAGTGGGGAGATTGAGATTGGCTGTGAGGAAGTTGTTGCCCAGGAGGGTGGTGAGAGCCTGGCCCAGGCTGCCCAGGGAGGTGGTGGAAGCCTCCTGGCTGGAGGTGTTTGCAGGCAGGCTGGAGGTGGCTGTGAGCAACCTGCTGTGGTGTGAGGTGTCCCTGGGCATGGCAGGGGGTTGGAGCTGGCTGAGCCTTGAGCTCCCTTCCAGCCCTGGCAGCTCCGTGATTCTACCTCAGGCAGCCCAATGCATCTCATGATTCTGGGAGCTGCAGACCTTCTCCTGACATTAAGGCTCTGGGTCCAAACTCATCCCTTGGTGCTGTGGAGTCACTGGGATGCCTCTGCCTCAGGCCTCTGCCTTTCCTGATTCCCAGTTCTTGTTCATTTTAGTGGCTCTGGATACTGAGTTGATGCAGAGCTGCTCTCATAAGTGGTGGTTGGTTTCCAGGTCATAGAATCAATAAGGTTGGAAGAGACCTCAGAGATCACCAAGTCCAAGCTAGTACCTAATACCCAACACCTCCTGACAGCTAAACCATGGCTCCAAGTGCCACATCCAAGCCTTTCCTGAACACCTCCAGGGATGCTGATTGCACCAACCTCCCTGGGCAGCTCATTGGAGACTTGATAGGGTGCTTGGTTGCATGGGTTAGTTGATTGTAGTTGATTAGGTGGTGTTGGGTGATGGGTTGTATGTGATGACCTTGAAGCTCTCTTCCAACCCAGTTCATTCTCTCCTCTCCTCTCCTCTCCTCTCCTCTCCTCTCCCTCCCTCCTCCTCCCTCCTCCTCTCCTCTCTCCCCTCTCCTCTCCTCTCCTCTCCTCTCCCTCTCCTCTCCTCTCCCTCCTCTCCTCCTCCTCTCCCTCCCTCCCTCCTCCTCCCTCTCCCCTCCCTCTCCTCTCTCCTCTCCCTCTCCCTCTCCTCTCCCTCCCTCTCCTCTCCCTCTCCTCTCCCTCTCTCTCTCCCTCTCCCCTCCTCCTCCCTCCTCTCTCCCCTCCCTCTCCTCTCCTCTCCTCTCTCTCCTCCTCTCCTCTCTCTCCTCCTCTCCTCTCCTCTCCTCTCCCTCTCTCCCTCCTCCTCTCCTCTCTCCTCTCCTCCTCCCTCTCCCTCTCCTCTCCCTCCTCCTCTCCTCTCCTCTCCTCTCCCTCCTCTCCCTCTCTCTTGCTGGGAAGAACTTTCTCCTCACCTCCAGCCTAAACCTCCCCTGGCACAGCTTCAGACTGTGTCCTCTTGTTCTGCTGCTGACTGCCTGGCAGAAGAGACCAACCCCCACCTGGCTACAACCTCCCTGCAGGGAGTTGCAGAGAGCAAGAAGGTCTCCCCTCAGCCTCCTCTTCTCCAGGCTGAACACCCCCAGCTCCCTCAGCCTCTCCTCTTCACCCTGCACCTTACCTCTTCCTCAGCCACTGCACCTGCTGCAAGCACTCTGAGCTCAGCTCAGCTTCTCCAGGCTCAGCACAATGAGTTTCCAGCTGTGGCCCATCACAGATGTTGGGCCTGGTTTGGCACCCTGTGCTGTGTCCTGGCAAGACTCCTTGCTGGCATCCATCTGTGTTCTACTGCACACCTTGGATGTTGGGCAGCAATGGTCTTCAGCTCAGCTTTTGGAGACACCTGGAGGGAATCTGTTCCACCAAACTAAACACTGCCAGGGAAGCTTCCCCAGATCTTCAACTCAATCATCCACATGTTCAGCTGTGAAGCATGGCTCCTGGCATGGGCCTGCAGCTGACTTGCCCAGCCCTGGTGAAATTGGAGGCATGATTTGGGTTTAGTGAGGAACAGGAACTGCTTCAAATTGTAGAGTCAGAGAATGGAAGGGAGCTCCAAAGCTCCTCCAGTCCTGCCCCTTGCACTCAGCAGGGACATCCTCCCCTGGAGCAGCTTGCTCAGAGCCCTGGGCAGCCTCACCTGGAATATCTCCAGGGCTGGAACCTCAGCCCCCTCCCTGGGCAGCCTGCTGCAGTGTTCCAGCAGCCTCCTGCTGCAGAACCTGTTCCTCACATCCCATCTCAGTCTGCTCTGCTCTAGTTTGAAGCCATTGCCCCTGCTCCTGTCCCTGCAGGCCTTTGGGAACAGCCTCTCTTCATCCTTCTTGTAGCCCCTTCAGGTACTGGAAGGTTGCTCTGAGGTCTCCCTGGAGCCTTCTCCAGGCTGAACACCCCCAGTCCCTCAGCCTGTCCCCATAGCAGAGCTGCTCCAACTCCCTGAGCATTCTCATGGCCTCCTCTGGACCCTCTCCACCAGCTCCAGGTCCTTCCTATACTGAGGTTCCAGACCTGCACACGGTACTGGATGCTGTCACCAGAGGCCTCACCAGAGCAGAGCAAAGCAGCAGAGTCACCTCTCTGGATCTGCTGGCAGCACACAGAGCCTTCAGATGGGACTCACCTCCTCTGGAGGCTGAATGGGTTGAGCCGGAGGGGTGAAGGTGGTTCTGTGCCTCTGGTTCCAGTGCCAGGAGATGCTCTTTGGACTTACTGACTAAAGCAAGCCCTGGAGTATGTGAATTGCACTGGCACAGGCTGCCCAGGGAGGCTGTGGATGCCCTTCCCTGGAGGTGTCCAAGGCCAGGCTGGATGAAGCCTTGAGCACCCTGGGCTGGGGGGAGGTGTCCCTGCCCCATGGCAGGGGGGGTTGGAACTTCAAGGTCTCTTCCAACCCAACCTATTCTATGAATCTGTGAAAGAGTCTCCAAGTGGATGCAGCAGGAGCAGAGCTTCAGGTGCTGGACAGGTTTGTACCTCCCTGCTTGGGTGGTTGGGAACCCTGCAGAGAGAGGAACTGAGGGAGGGAATGTCTGTCATGGCAATGGCAAAGTGCTAAAGAGGCAGCAAAAGGGGGGACAACACAGGAAACCTCCCCTGGCCCAGACATGGGCAGGATGGACAGACTGGGAGCTCCTTCTCCATCCCGTGGGGGGTGGTGCGCGGCCGCTCTCGGCTGGCGGAGAGGTTTGTCCGGTTGATTCCGGTAACGAGCGAGACTCTGTGTGGTGGTTTAGGCTGGGTGCTGGCCTGGATGTCACTGGACAGAACACCCTGGGAGGTCCCAGGGGGTTTGCCCCAACCCATTACATTTTTGGCTCAGTCGGTAGAGCATGAGACTCTTAATCTCAGGGTCATGGGTTCGAGCCCCACGTTGGGCGCCAAAAATGTAATGGGTGTTCTGTGCAGTGGCATCCAGGCCAGCACCCAGCCTAAACCACCACACTCTGGCATGCTAACTACTTACACCACCCCTGAGAAAAGTTGTTGTTTTGCAGTCAGCAGGGCTTCCCCAAGGGCAAACCCTGCCTGAGCAACCTGGTGGCCTTCTCTGAGCAGGGGACAACAATCAATAGATGAGGGGAGAGCAACTGATGTCATTTCCCTGGGCCTGAGCAAAGCCTTTGACACTGTCCCCACCACATCCTGGGCCCCAGGCTGGTGACACATGGGTGTGATGGGTGACCACTGGATGGATACAGAACTGGCTTGATGGCAGCACCCAAAGAGTGGCTGTCCATGGCTCCATGGCCCAGGGGAGGCCAGGGACAAGCAGAGTCCCTCAGGGATCAGCCCTGGGCCCAGCCTTGTTCAACATCCCTGTGGGTGCCATGGCCAGTGGCACTGAGTGCAGCCTCAGCAGGGTTGCTGATGACACCAAGCTGTGTGGGGCAGCAGACAGCTGGAGGGAAGGGATCCATCCAGAGGGAGCTGGGCAGGCTGCAGAGGTGGGCACAAGCCAACCTCAGGAGGTGCAACAAGAGCAAGGGCAGGGTCCTGCAGCTGGCTGGAGGCAATCCCAGGCACAAATGCAGGCTGGGCAGGGACTGGCTGGAAAGCAGCCCTGAGGAGAGAGCCTTGGGGGTGCTGGGGGGAGGAGAAGCTCAGCAGGAGCTCTCAGTGTGCACTTGCAGCCCAGAAAGCCAAGCAGAGCCTGGGCTGCAGCAGGAGAAGTGTGGCCAGCAGGGCAAGGGAGGTGATTCTCCCCCTCTGCTCAGCTCTGGGGAGACCCCACCTGGAGTCCTGCCTCCAGTTCTGGAGCCCCTATGGCAAGAGGGATGTGGAGGTGCTGGAAGGTGTCCAGAGCAGGGCCAGGAGGAGGAGCAGAGGGCTGGAGCTGCTCTGCTGTGAGCACAGACTGAAGGAGTTGGGGCTGTTCAGTGTGGAGAAGAGAAGGCTCTGAGGTGACCTCCTTGTGGCCTTCCAGGATCTGCAGGGGGCTCCAGGAAGGCTGGGGAGGGACTGCTCAGGCTCTCAGGCAGTGCTAGGACTAGGGGGAATGGAATGAAGCTGGAGGTGGGGAGATTGAGGCTGGAGGGGAGGAGGAAGTTCTTCCCCAGGAGAGTGGTGAAGCCCTGGACTGGGTTGTGCAGGGAGGTGGTTGAGGCCCCAGCCCTGGAGGTGTTTGCAGCCAGGCTGGCTGAGGCTGTGGCCAGGCTGATCTAGTGTGGGGTGTCCCTGCCCTTGGCAGGGGGGTTGGAACTGGCTGATCCTTGTGGTCCCTTCCAACCCTGACTGATACTAGGATACTGTGATACTATGACTGAAGGGAGACAGCTCAGGTGAGGCTCCAGGTGACTGACAGCCCATGGAGGAGGACAAACCAATCCCCAGCACTGCAGGAATCCAGCTGGGAAAAGCTTTGGAAGCCTGAACTGGTGGTTGGAGAACAGCATCCAGGTCCTGGTGCTGGGACAGACATTGGGGAGCAACACCAACAGGGAACACCTCAACAGGAGGAGGAACTTCTTCCCTGTGGGGGTCACAGAGCCTGCAGCAGGCTGCCCTGAGAGATTGTGGAGTCTCCTCTGGAGACTTTCCAGACCCTCCTGGATGTGTTCCTCTGTGACTTGCCCTGGATTCTATCACAGCATCACAGAAGTTAGGGGCTGGAAGTGACCTCCAGAGCTCACCCAGTCCAGCCCCTGCCAGGGCAGGGGCACCCAGGGCAGGGTCACCCAGGGACACATCCAGGAGGGTTTTGAATGTCTCCAGGGAGGGAGACTCCACAATCCCCCTGGGCAGCCTGCTCCAGGCTCTGTCACCTTCACATTTCCCTCCTGTTTCCATGGCACTTCCTCTGCCCCTGGGCTGGACTCTCTCAAGCAGTTCCCTGAGGTCCTTCTTGAACTAAGGGGCCCAGAACTGGACACAATATTCCAGCTGCAGCCTCAGCAGGGCAGAGCAGAGGGGGAGGAGAACCTCTCTGGCCTCCTAACCACAGCCCTTCTAATCCACCCCAGGATGGCATTGGCCTTCTTGGCCACCAGAGCACATTGCTGGCTCCTGGTCAACCTCCCACCCACCAGGACCCCCAGGGCCTTTCCCCTTCACTGCTCTCCAGCAGCTCAGCCCCCAACCTATGCTGCTCCATGGGGTTGTTCTTTCCCAGGTTCCCCTTGCCCTTGATGAATTCCATTCAGTTTCTCCCTGCCCAGCTCTCAGCCTGCCCAGGTCTGGCTGGATGGCAGTACAACCCTCCTGGGGCAGCCACTCCTCCCAGCTTGGTGTCCTCAGCAAACTTGCTGGCAGTGCCCTCTGTGCCCTATGGTCCTGCTCTGGCAGGGGGTTGGACTCGCAGACCTCCAGAGGTCCCTTCCAACCCCTAACATCCTCTGACCCTCTGATTTCTTGGTGCCAAGGCCATAATGAACTGCAAAGAGCTGCTGCTGCAGACAGTCACTCTGGGGAAGGGACCTGAGGCCCAAAGCCCAGGGACTCCCTGGCTGCTGTGCCCTGGGCAGGGGTCTCAGCAGTCCCTCTTTGGAGGGGCAGCTGTCCAAGAGCAGCAGAGATGCTGTGGTGCCCACCCCCAGCCCAGTAACTCCCACCCTCCCAGGGATGTGGCCAAGCACAGGATTGCAGAGCTGCTGGGGAAGAGTTGGTTCCAAGCACACTGAGGCCAAGGGAAAGCTCTCTAGAGGCTCTGGTGGATGTCTGATGAAGCTTCTCAAGTTCTCCTCCTGCACCTTTTAGCTTCTGCCACCCATTGCTCTGTCTGCTCTGAGCACCAGGAGCTGAGTCCAGGTCCTTCTACCTTTTGAGAAGAGATTCTTCTGTGTCTGCTGCAGCTTTGGCCTGGAGATCCTGTGCCATCCCCTGAGCAGAGGGGTCCTAATTCACAGACCCCAGCATGGAGGGGCTGGAAGGGACCTCTGGGATCACCCAACCCAAGCCCTGCTCCAGCAGGGATCCCCCATGTGGTGGGTTAACAGTTTGCCCCAACCCATTACACCACAGCACAGTGCCCAGGGGGGGTTGGAAGCTCTCCACACCAGGAGACTCCACAACCTCTCTGGGCAGCCTGCTCCAGGCCTCCAGCACCCTCACACCACAGAAGTTTCTCCTCCTGCTCAGGTGGCACCTCCTGGGTTCCAGTTTGTACCTCTTGCCCCTTGTGCTGTCCCTGGGCACCACTGAGCAGAGCCTGGACCCAGTGTCTGCTACCTGCAGATCACAGCTGGATCCTGAGGCCCTGGAGCTGGTCAGAGGGTGCTGGGCTCCCCAGAATGGTTTCTCCTCCTGTTCAGGTGGAACCTCCTGGGGTGCAGTTTGTGTCCCCTGCCCCTTGTGCTGTCCCTGGGCAGTACTGAGCCCCTTGACTTGGACTGCTCCCATGGCTCTCAGTGACTCCTGGCTCCAGGTTTCTCCAGCTGGAAGGACTCTGAGAAGGGGTAGAAAAGCAATGGCAGCTTTCAGTTGTGCCTTCAGCTGCATCGACCTGGATCCCTCCCAAACTGGCAGGCAGCTCTCCTCAGGGAGTATGACCTGGCTGGCAGGATGGGGACCACACTGTCTGTGGAATCACAGCCACAGGGTGGAGGGGTTGCAAAGGACCTCCAGAGCTCATCCAGTCCAACCCCTGCCAGAGCAGGGCACCCAGGGCAGGGCACCCAGGGCAGGGCACCCAGGAGCACATCCGGGGGGGTTGGAAGCTCTCCAGAGCAGCAGACTCCACAGCCTCTCTGGGCAGCCTGCTCCAGGCCTCCAGCAGCCTCACACCAAAGAAGTTTCTCCTCCTGTTGAGGTGGAACCTCCTGGGTTCCAGCTTGTCCCTGCTGCTCCTTCTCCTGTCCCTGGGCACCATTGAGCAGAGCCTGGCACCTGCCCCCTGCCCCCTGCCCCCCCAGCCCTCAGCTATTGATAGGCATTGATCAGATCCCTCTCAGCCTCCTCCTCTCCAGGCTCAACAGCCCCAGGGCTCTCAGCCTCTCCTCACAGCAGAGATGTTCAGCCCCTGAATCATCCTTGGAGCCTCCACTGGGCTCTCTCCAGCAGGTCTCTGTCCCTCTTGAGCTGGGGAGCCCCAGGTTGGACACAGCACTGCAGCTGTGGTCCCAGCAGGGCAGAGCAGAGGGGACAGAACCTCCCCAGCCCTGCTGGCCACACTTCCCTTGCTGCAGCCCAGGATGCCATTGGCCCTTCTTGGCCACAAGGAATGAAGCTGCTGAGGTTGGGTCTCCTCTGCTGGGAGGTGCAAACCCAAGCCCCGCTGCAGGGATCCTGGGGATGGTTTCAGCTCAGCCTGAACAAATATTTACAAGTTCCTCAGCACACAGTAATTTCCACTCCAGGCTCTAAGAGCAGATGACAGTGGTGCAGAGGAGCACAATCTGGAAATCCCCCTCATAGGCAGCTCCTTGTGCTGCTGAGTGGCAGCTTTACTGCCTGGGGCGCTGCCTGCCTGGCTCTCCCCGGGCTGGCAGTGTTGACTCTCTCAGAGCAGCCTCGGGCTGCCCAGAAATGGAAAAACCAGCGGAAGCCTGGGCCCTGGAGCTCAAGGGCAGCGCTGTTGCCCTCACAATGTCAGCACAAAGCTCCCTCTGTCCTGTGCTGGCACTGGGGCACTGCAAACGCCACCCCGGGAGGTGCCCAGGCAGCCCGAGGCACCCCTGGGGTTCTTCTAACAACCCTCAGGCAAAGGCAGGACTGCTGAGAAGGTTTCTCCTTCCCCTCCATGCTCCAAGCCCTCCAAGCACAGCCCTGTGAGGAGAGGCTGAGGGAGCTGGGGGAGGTTAGCCTGGAGAGGAGGAGGCTCAGGGGAGACCTCATTGCTCTCCATAGCTACTTGAAGGGAGGTTGTAGCAAGGTGGGGGGTGTCTGAGAAACTGTGGTAGAGGAACCTCTCTCTGAGCAGCTCTGGTGGTGAAACCTCTTTCTGAGTAGCTGTGTGGAGTAACCTGTGTGTGAGGAACTGTGTGGAGGATCCTGTGTCTGAGTAGTTCTGATGGAGTGATCTGTGTAGGAGAAACCTGTGTCAGAGCAGCTGCCTCGGAGAAACCTCTCTCTGAGGACTTGTGGTGCAGGACCCTGTGTCTAAGAAGTTGTGAGGGAATAACCTGTGGTGGAGCAACCTGTGTCTGAGAAGCTGAAGTGGAGGAACCTCTCTGAGTAGTTATGGTGGAGGAATCTGTGTGTGAGGAGCTGTGTGAGGAGCTGTGTGGAGGATGCTGTGTGGAGGATGCTGTGTGAGGAGCTGTGTGGAGGATGCTGTGTGGAGGATGCTGTGTGAGGAGCTGTGTGGAGGATGCTGTGTGGAGGATGCTGTGTGGAGGATGCTGTGTGGAGGATGCTGTGTGAGGAGCTGTGGAGGATGCTGTGTGAGGAGCTGTGTGGAGGATGCTGTGTGGAGGATGCTGTGTGAGGAGCTGTGTGGAGGATGCTGTGTGGAGGATGCTGTGTGAGGAGCTGTGTGGAGGATGCTGTGAGGAGGATGCTGTGTGAGGAGCTGTGTGGAGGATGCTGTGTGGAGGATGCTGTGTGAGGAGCTGTGTGGAGGATGCTGTGTGAGGAGCTGTGTGAGGAGCTGTGTGGAGGATGCTGTGTGGAGGATGCTGTGTGGAGGATGCTGTGTGGAGGATGCTGTGTGAGGAGCTGTGTGGAGGATGCTGTGTGGAGGATGCTGTGTGGAGGATGCTGTGTGGAGGATGCTGTGTGGAGGATGCTGGAGGATGCTGTGTGGAGGATGCTGTGGAGGATGCTGTGAGGAGGAGGATGCTGTGCTGTGTGGAGGATGCTGTGTGTGGAGGATGCTGTGTGGAGGATGCTGTGTGAGGAGCTGTGTGGAGGATGCTGTGTGGAGGATGTGTGGAGGATGCTGTGAGGAGCTGTGTGAGGAGCTGTGGAGGATGCTGTGTGGAGGATGCTGTGTGCTGTGTGGAGGATGCTGTGTGGAGGATGCTGTGTGAGGATGCTGTGTGGAGGATGCTGTGTGGAGGATGCTGTGTGGAGGATGCTGTGTGGAGGATGCTGTGTGAGGATGCTGTGGAGGATGCTGGAGGATGCTGGAGGATGCTGTGTGGAGGATGCTGTGGAGGAGCTGTGTGGAGGATGCTGTGTGGAGGATGCTGTGTGAGGAGCTGTGTGGAGGATGCTGTGTGGAGGATGCTGTGTGAGGAGGAGGATGCTGTGTGGGAGGATGCTGTGTGAGGATGCTGTGGAGGATGCTGTGTGGAGGATGCTGTGTGAGGATGCTGTGTGAGGAGCTGTGTGGAGGATGCTGTGTGGAGGATGCTGTGTGGAGGATGCTGGAGGATGCTGTGAGGAGGATGCTGTGAGGATGCTGTGTGGAGGATGCTGTGTGAGGAGATGCTGTGGAGGATGCTGTGTGGAGGATGCTGTGTGGAGGAGCTGTGTGGAGGATGAGGAGGATGCTGTGTGGAGGATGAGGAGCTGTGTGAGGATGCTGTGGAGGATGCTGTGTGAGGAGCTGTGTGAGGAGCTGTGAGGATGCTGTGAGGATGCTGTGGAGGATGCTGTGAGGAGCTGTGTGGAGGATGCTGTGTGGAGGATGCTGTGGAGGATGCTGTGTGAGGATGCTGTGTGGAGGATGCTGTGTGAGGATGCTGTGTGGAGGATGCTGTGTGGAGGATGCTGTGGAGGATGCTGTGTGGAGGATGTGTGGAGGATGCTGTGTGAGGATGCTGTGTGGAGGATGCTGTGTGGAGGATGCTGTGTGAGGAGCTGTGTGAGGAGCTGTGTGGAGGATGCTGTGTGAGGAGCTGTGTGGAGGATGCTGTGTGGAGGATGCTGTGTGAGGAGCTGTGTGGAGGATGCTGTGTGGAGGATGCTGTGGAGGATGCTGTGAGGAGGATGCTGTGTGAGGAGCTGTGTGGAGGATGCTGTGAGGAGGATGCTGTGTGAGGAGCTGTGTGGAGGATGCTGTGTGGAGGATGCTGTGTGAGGAGCTGTGTGGAGGATGCTGTGTGTGTGTGGAGGATGCTGTGGAGGATGCTGTGTGAGGAGCTGTGTGGAGGATGCTGTGTGGAGGATGCTGTGTGTGTGTGGAGGATGCTGTGTGGAGGATGCTGTGTGAGGAGCTGTGTGGAGGATGCTGTGTGGAGGATGCTGTGTGGAGGATGCTGTGTGGAGGATGCTGTGTGAGGAGCTGTGTGGAGGATGCTGTGTGGAGGATGCTGTGTGGAGGATGCTGTGTGGAGGATGCTGTGTGGAGGATGCTGTGTGGAGGATGCTGTGTGGAGGATGCTGTGTGGAGGATGCTGTGTGGAGGATGCTGTGTGGAGGATGCTGTGTGGAGGATGCTGTGTGGAGGATGCTGTGTGAGGAGCTGTGTGGAGGATGCTGTGTGGAGGATGCTGTGTGGAGGATGCTGTGTGGAGGATGCTGTGTGGAGGATGCTGTGTGAGGAGCTGTGTGGAGGAGCTGTGTGGAGGATGCTGTGTGGGAGGATGCTGTGTGAGGATGCTGTGTGGAGGATGCTGTGTGGAGGATGCTGTGATGCTGTGAGGAGCTGTGTGGAGGATGCTGTGTGGAGGATGCTGTGTGAGGATGCTGTGTGAGGAGCTGAGTGGAGGATGCTGTGTGAGGAGCTGTGTGGAGGATGCTGTGTGGAGGATGCTGTGTGGAGGATGCTGTGTGGAGGATGCTGTGTGAGGATGCTGTGTGGAGGATGCTGTGTGAGGAGCTGTGTGGAGGATGCTGTGTGGAGGATGCTGTGTGGAGGATGCTGTGTGAGGAGCTGTGTGGAGGATGCTGTGTGGAGGATGCTGTGTGGAGGATGCTGTGTGGAGGATGCTGTGTGGAGGATGCTGTGTGGAGGATGCTGTGTGGAGGATGCTGTGTGGAGGATGCTGTGTGAGGATGCTGTGTGGAGGATGCTGTGTGGAGGATGCTGTGGAGGAGCTGTGTGGAGGATGAGGATGCTGTGTGGAGGATGCTGTGTGGAGGATGCTGTGTGAGGATGCTGTGGAGGATGCTGTGAGGAGCTGTGTGGAGGATGCTGTGGAGGATGCTGTGTGAGGAGCTGTGTGGAGGATGCTGTGTGGAGGATGCTGTGTGAGGAGCTGTGGAGGATGCTGTGTGGAGGATGCTGTGTGGAGGATGCTGTGTGGAGGATGCTGTGGAGGATGCTGTGTGAGGATGCTGTGTGGAGGATGCTGTGTGGAGGATGCTGTGTGAGGATGCTGTGTGGAGGATGCTGTGTGAGGATGCTGTGTGGAGGATGCTGTGTGAGGATGCTGTGTGGAGGATGCTGTGTGGAGGATGCTGTGGAGGATGCTGTGTGGAGGATGCTGTGTGGAGGATGCTGTGTGGAGGATGCTGTGTGGAGGATGTGTGTGAGGATGCTGTGTGGAGGATGCTGTGTGAGGATGCTGTGTGAGGATGCTGTGTGGAGGATGCTGTGTGAGGATGCTGTGGAGGATGCTGTGTGGAGGATGCTGTGTGGAGGATGCTGTGTGGAGGATGCTGTGTGAGGAGCTGTGTGGAGGATGCTGTGTGGAGGATGCTGTGTGGAGGATGCTGTGTGGAGGATGAGGAGCTGTGTGTGGAGGATGCTGTGTGGAGGATGCTGTGTGGAGGATGCTGTGTGCTGTGTGGAGGATGCTGTGTGGAGGATGCTGTGTGGAGGATGCTGTGTGAGGAGCTGTGTGGAGGATGCTGTGTGAGGATGCTGTGTGAGGAGCTGTGTGGAGGATGCTGTGTGGAGGATGCTGTGTGAGGATGCTGTGTGCTGTGGAGGATGCTGTGTGGAGGATGCTGTGTGGAGGATGCTGTGTGAGGAGCTGTGTGGGAGGATGCTGTGTGGAGGATGCTGTGTGGAGGATGCTGTGTGGAGGATGCTGTGGAGGATGCTGTGTGGAGGATGCTGTGTGGAGGATGCTGTGTGAGGATGCTGTGTGGAGGATGCTGTGTGAGGATGCTGTGTGAGGATGCTGCTGTGGAGGATGCTGTGTGGAGGATGCTGTGTGGAGGATGCTGTGTGGAGGATGTGGAGGATGCTGTGGAGGATGCTGTGTGGAGGATGCTGTGTGGAGGATGCTGTGTGGAGGATGCTGTGTGAGGATGCTGTGTGGAGGATGTGGAGGATGCTGTGTGGAGCTGTGTGGATGCTGTGGAGGATGCTGTGTGGAGGAGGATGCTGTGTGAGGATGCTGTGTGGAGGATGTGGAGGATGCTGTGTGGAGGATGCTGTGTGGAGGATGCTGTGTGAGGAGCTGTGTGGAGGATGCTGTGTGGAGGATGCTGTGTGGAGGATGCTGTGTGGAGGATGCTGTGTGGAGGATGCTGTGTGGAGGATGCTGTGTGTGGAGGATGCTGTGTGAGGATGCTGTGTGGAGGATGCTGTGTGGAGGATGCTGTGTGGAGGATGCTGTGTGGAGGATGCTGTGTGGAGGATGCTGTGTGAGGATGCTGTGTGAGGATGCTGTGTGAGGAGCTGTGTGGAGGATGCTGTGTGAGGATGCTGTGGAGGATGCTGTGTGGAGGATGCTGTGTGGAGGATGCTGTGTGGAGGAGCTGTGTGGAGGATGCTGTGGAGGATGCTGTGTGAGGAGCTGTGTGGAGGATGCTGTGGAGGATGCTGTGTGAGGAGCTGTGTGGAGGATGCTGGAGGATGCTGTGTGGAGGATGCTGTGTGGAGGATGCTGTGTGGAGGATGCTGTGTGGAGGATGCTGTGAGGATGCTGTGGAGGATGCTGTGTGAGGATGCTGTGTGGAGGATGCTGTGTGAGGAGCTGAGTGGAGGATGCTGTGTGAGGAGCTGTGTGGAGGATGCTGTGTGGAGGATGCTGTGTGAGGAGCTGTGTGGAGGATGCTGTGTGGAGGATGCTGTGTGGAGGATGCTGTGTGAGGAGCTGTGTGGAGGATGCTGTGTGGAGGATGCTGTGTGGAGGATGCTGTGTGGAGGATGCTGTGTGGAGGATGCTGTGGAGGAGGAGAGGATGCTGTGTGGAGGATGCTGTGTGGAGGATGCTGTGTGGAGCTGTGTGGAGGATGCTGTGTGGAGGATGCTGTGTGAGGAGCTGTGTGAGGATGCTGTGTGGAGGATGCTGTGTGGAGGATGCTGTGTGGAGGATGCTGTGTGAGGAGCTGTGTGGAGGATGCTGTGTGGAGGATGCTGTGTGAGGAGCTGTGTGGAGGATGCTGTGTGAGGATGCTGTGTGAGGAGCTGTGTAGAGGATGCTGTGTGAGGAGCTGTGTGGAGGATGCTGTGTGGAGGATGCTGTGTGGAGGATGCTGTGTGGAGGATGCTGTGTGGAGGATGCTGTGTGAGGAGCTGTGTGGAGGATGCTGTGTGGAGGATGCTGTGTGGAGGATGCTGTGTGGAGGATGCTGTGTGAGGAGCTGTGTGGAGGATGCTGTGTGAGGATGCTGTGGAGGATGCTGTGTGGAGGATGCTGTGTGAGGAGAGGATGCTGTGTGGAGGATGCTGTGTGGAGGGTGGATGCTGTGAGGATGCTGTGTGGAGGATGCTGTGTGGAGGATGCTGTGTGAGGAGCTGTGAGGATGCTGTGTGAGGATGCTGTGGAGGATGCTGTGGAGGATGCTGTGTGGATGCTGTGTGGAGGATGCTGAGGAGCTGTGGAGGATGCTGTGTGGAGGATGCTGTGTGGAGGATGCTGTGTGGAGGAGGATGCTGTGTGAGGATGCTGTGTGGAGGATGCTGTGTGGAGGATGCTGTGTGGAGGATGCTGTGTGTGGAGGATGCTGTGTGAGGATGCTGTGTGGAGGATGCTGTGTGGAGGATGCTGTGTGAGGAGCTGTGTGGAGGATGCTGTGTGAGGAGCTGTGTGGAGGATGCTGTGTGGAGGATGCTGTGTGAGGAGCTGTGTGGAGGATGCTGTGTGGAGGATGCTGTGTGGAGGATGCTGTGTGGAGGATGCTGTGGAGGATGCTGTGGAGGATGTGGAGGATGCTGTGTGGAGGATGCTGTGTGGAGGATGCTGTGAGGATGCTGTGTGGAGGATGCTGTGAGGAGCTGTGTGGAGGATGCTGTGTGGAGGATGCTGTGTGGAGGATGCTGTGTGGAGGATGCTGTGTGGAGGATGCTGTGTGGAGGATGCTGTGTGGAGGATGCTGTGTGAGGAGCTGTGTGAGGAGCTGTGTGGAGGATGCTGTGTGGAGGATGCTGTGTGAGGAGCTGTGTGGAGGATGCTGTGCTGTGGAGGAGGAGGATGCTGTGGAGGAGCTGTGTGGAGGATGCTGTGTGGAGGATGCTGTGAGGAGTGTGGAGGATGCTGTGTGGAGGATGCTGTGTGAGGAGCTGTGTGGAGGATGCTGTGTGGAGGATGCTGTGTGAGGAGCTGTGTGGAGGATGCTGTGTGAGGAGCTGTGTGGAGGATGCTGTGGAGGATGCTGTGTGAGAGGATGCTGTGAGGAGGAGGATGCTGTGTGGAGGATGCTGTGTGAGGATGCTGTGTGGAGGATGCTGTGTGGAGGATGCTGTGTGAGGATGCTGTGTGAGGAGCTGTGTGGAGGATGCTGTGTGGAGGATGCTGTGTGAGGAGCTGTGTGGAGGATGCTGTGTGGAGGATGCTGTGTGAGGAGCTGTGTGGAGGATGCTGTGTGAGGAGCTGTGGAGGATGCTGTGTGGAGGATGCTGTGTGGAGGATGCTGTGTGAGGAGCTGTGTGAGGATGCTGTGTGGAGGATGCTGTGTGAGGAGCTGTGTGGAGGATGCTGTGTGAGGAGCTGTGTGGAGGATGCTGTGTGGAGGATGCTGTGTGGAGGATGCTGTGTGGAGGATGCTGTGTGGAGGATGCTGTGTGAGGAGCTGTGTGAGGAGCTGTGTGGAGGATGCTGGTGGAGGATGCTGTGTGGAGGATGCTGTGTGAGGAGCTGTGTGGAGGATGCTGTGTGGAGGATGCTGTGTGGAGGATGCTGTGTGAGGAGCTGTGTGGAGGATGCTGTGTGGAGGATGCTGTGTGAGGAGCTGTGTGGAGGATGCTGTGTGGAGGATGCTGTGTGGAGGATGCTGTGTCAGGAGCTGTGTGGAGGATGCTGTGTGGAGGATGCTGGGTGTGAGGAGCTGTGTCACAGCCAGGCTCAAGAAGCTTTTATTGTGTTCTCAGCTATTGCTGCTGGTTCCTTACATAGATCCACAGATTGCATTGGGTTGGAAGGGACTCTCCCAGGTGACCTTGCCCACCCCCTGTGGTCACAGGGTCCTATCCCACCTGAAGCAGCCTGCCCAGGCTCCTGAGCTGCCTCTGTTCTCCTCCCCTGGGAGCTCTTGCTCTGTGCACTCTGAGTACCTCCCGCGGGGAGCTCTCCCCCTGCCTGCAACCCCGAGCTGTGCATCCAGGAAGCATAGAGCCCACAGCTGGCAGCGAGCAGAGAAGAGCTGAGCAGCACTGCACCCCCAGGCCCTGTGCCTCAAGGGCAGAGTGCTGCTCCCTACCCTGCAGCCTTTCTCCTCCTCTTCATGCACATCCTCCTTGTTCCCTGGCCAGGGGCTCCCAGGAGAGCTGTGGAGATGTGGTCTGCTGGTGAGATCTCTGCCTCAGCTGCAAACCCCTCCCCCTGGGCCTGTCTCAGTGCTGTGCTCAGCACTGCTGAGGCCACACCTTGAGTCCTGTGTCCAGTTCTGGGCTCCTCAGGTTAAGAAGCACATTGAGAGACTTGAAGGTGTCGAGAGAAGGGCAACAGAGCTGGGGAGGGGTCTGGAGCACAGCCCTGGGAGGAGAGGCTGAGGGAGCTGGGGCTGCTTAGCCTGGAGAAGAGGAGGCTCAGGGGAGACCTTCTTGCTCTCTCCAACTCCCTGCAGGGAGGTTGGAGCCAGCTGGGGGTTGGGCTCTTCTCCCAGGCACCCAGCAGCAGAACAAGAGGACACAGTCTCAAGCTGTGCCAGGGGAAATTTAGGCTGGAGGTGAGCAGAAAGTTCTTCCCAGAGAGAGTTGTTGGCCACTGGGATGTGCTGCCCAGGGAGGTGGTGGAGTCCCCATCCCTGGAGGTGTTCCAGAGGGGACTGGATGTGGCACTTGGAGCCATGGGTTAGTAGCCATGGGGTCTTGGGTGCCAGGTTGGACTTGATGACCTCTGAGGTCTCTTCCAACCTTATTGATTCAATGATTCTATGAGAAGTCTCTCTGCAGCCTCCCTGCAGGATCCCTTCAGGTCCTGGCAGGCAGCTCTGAGGTGCCCCTGGAGCCTTCTCCTCTGCAGGCTGCACAGCCCCAGCTCCCTCAGCCTGTGCTCCCAGCAGAGCTGCTCCAGCCCATCCCCAGAGTCTAAGGAGGAGGTTTGGGACCCTGAGCACATCTAAGCAGCTCCCATCCCTGTGCCAGCCCCTGGCTTACAGTGGCAGCAGATGGCACAACACACAGAGGTGCCAAGCTGCTGGTCACTGCTGCCACCCCTGCCATGTGCTGCACATCCTCTGTGCCTTCAGCTGAGGCTTTAGCTCAGGCCTCTCTCTTGGCTCTGCTGCTCTCCAGCCCTGCCATGCAGTCACTGCTCTGCTGGCTGTGGGAGCCCAGGAGAGATGCCAGAGTGCCTCCAGCCCTCCCTGCAGGCACAGGGCAGCCCTGAGCCCTCACAGGACCTGGCTCTGTGTCTCCATCCCTTTTCAATGCCACCTTCCCTGGCACTCTGAGGGCACTTGGCTTGCACAGCTGTCCTGGAGGCCACCTGAGCACTGCCTGAGCTCTCCAGGGCTGGTAAGCAGGGGGCAGGAGGTTCTCTTCCACCTGACCCCAGTGGTGCTCATCAGTGGTGCTTGGCTTCTCCTGCCAAGTCAAAGTTCCACCTAAAGTGCTGGAGTGGGGCTGGGAAGGCAGGGGGAATGCCCAGGCAGCCAGCTCTGAAGAGCTGCAGAACAGAAGTGAAAGTGAGGACCTGGCTCTGTGTCTCAGTCACTGGCAGGAATCTTCTAAGGACACTTCTCAGCCCCTGGGTGCCACAGAAGTGGAGCTGTGACAGACTGAGAATGAAAACCTCTTTCCTTCACTCTGACCTCCTCACCTTCCCTCAGCCCCTCACACTCCAGGCTCTGGTTGGAGTCTCAGAGCTTTCCTCTCTCTTCCCATGGAGACCTTCAGTGCTAAAACCAAATAATGTAATGAAGCCCTGGGAGTCCTGGAGACAGCTTAGTGCCTGGAGCATGGGGAGCCAGCAGTGACCCCATCCCAGCCTTCAGTGCATGCCAGGAGGCAAATCCCACCTGAGCCTGGCACAGCTCTGCCTGCAGCAGGCTTGGCCACACTGCACCAGGTGGGGACAGCAAGGTGAGGCTGGAAGGGACCTCTGGGGATCACAGAGCCACAGAGCTGGCAGGGCTGGAAGGGACCTCAAGGCTCAGCCAGCTCCAACCCCCTGCCATGCCCAAGGACACCTCACACCACAGCAGGTTGCTCACAGCCACCTCCAGCCTGGCTGCAAACACCTCCAGCCAGGAGGCTTCCACCACCTCCCTGGGCAGCCTGGGCCAGGCTCTCACCACCCTCCTGGGCAACAACTTCTTCCTCACAACCAATCTCCATCTCCCCACTGCCAGTTCTGCTCCATCCCCCCCAGTCCTATCCCTCCCTGACACCCTCAAAAGTCCCTCCCCAGCTTTCTTGCAGCCCCCTGCAGAGCCTGGAAGGTCACAAGGAGGTCTCCTGGGAGCCTTCTCCTCTCCAGCCTGCACAACCCCAACTCCCTCAGTCTGTGCTCACAGCAGAGCAGCTCCAGCCCTCTGCTCCTCCTCCTGGCCCTGCTCTGGACACCTTCCAGCCCCTCCAGAGCCTTCCTGGCCCAGAGGCTCCAGAGCTGGCCCCAGAGCTCCAGCTGTGGTCTCAGCAGAGTGGAGCAGAGGGGCAGAATCCCCTCCCTGGCCCTGCTGGCCACACTTCTCTTGCTGCAGCCCAGGCTCTGCTTGGCTCTCTGGGCTGCAAGTGCTCCCTGCTGACTCCTGCTGAGCTTCTCCTCCCCCAGCACCCCCAAGGCCTTTTCTTCAGGGCTGCTCTCCAGCCAGTCCCTGCCCAGCCTGTAGCAGTGCCTGGGATTGCCCTGAACCAGGTCACCTAGCCCAAGCCCTGCTCCAGCAGGGCACCCACAGCAGCCTGCCCAGTAGCAGAATGGCCAATGGGGGTAGGAAGCTTTCCACACAAGAAGACTCCACAACCTCTCTGAGCAGCCTGCTCCAGGCCTCCAGCACCCTCACACCATGGAATTGTTCCCTCCTGCTCAAGTGGAACCTTCTGGGGTCCAGTTTGTGCCCTCTGCCTCTTGTCCTGTCCCTGGGCACCACTGAGCAGAGTCTGGCCCCAGCCTCTCATCACTTGCCCTTTAGATACTGAATTTTAACACTAAGAAAGCTTTGAATTCTCCTCTGTCAACCTTCTGTTCTTCTGGCCAAGCCATCCCCACTCCAATCTGTCCCTGCTCCAATCCATTCCTGCTGCAATCCATCCCCACTCCAATCCATCCCTGCTCCAATCCATCCCTGTTCCAATCCATCCCCATCCAATCCATCCCCACTCCAATCCATCCCACTCCAATCCATCCCCATCCAATCCATCCCACTCCAATCCATCCCCACTCCAATCCATCCCACTCCAATCCATCCCACTCCAATCCATCCCCATCCAATCCATCCCACTCCAATCCATCCCACTCCAATCCATCCCCACTCCAATCCATCCCACTCCAATCCATCCCACTCCAATCCATCCCCACTCCAATCCATCCCACTCCAATCCATCCCACTCCAATCCATCCCCATCCAATCCATCCCACTCCAATCCATCCCCACTCCAATCCATCCCACTCCAATCCATCCCACTCCAATCCATCCCCGTTCCAATCCATCCCCACTCCAATCCATCCCCATCCAATCCATCTCCACTCCAATCCATCCCCACTCCAATCCATCCCCACTCTAATCCATCCCCACTCCAATCCATCCCCATCCAATCCATCTCCACTCCAATCTATCCCCACTCCAATCCATCCCCACTCCAATCCATCCCCATCCAATCCATCTCCACTCCAATCCATCCCCACTCCAATCCATCCCCATCCAATCCATCTCCACTCCAATCCATCCCCACTCCAATCCATCCCACTCCAATCCATCCCTGTTCCAATCCATCCCACTCCAATCCATCCCTGTTCCAATCCATCCCCACTCCAATCCATCCCCATCCAATCCATCCCCACTCCAATCCATCCCCGTTCCAATCCATCCCCACTCCAATCCATCCCACTCCAATCCATCCCCATCCAATCCATCCCACTCCAATCCATCCCCACTCCAATCCATCCCACTCCAATCCATCCCACTCCAATCCATCCCCATCCAATCCATCCCACTCCAATCCATCCCCACTCCAATCCATCCCACTCCAATCCATCCCACTCCAATCCATCCCCACTCTAATCCATCCCCACTCCAATCCATCCCCATCCAATCCATCTCCACTCCAATCTATCCCCACTCCAATCCATCCCACTCCAATCCATCCCTGTTCCAATCCATCTCCACTCCAATCTATCCCCACTCCAATCCATCCCCACTCCAATCCATCCCCATCCAATCCATCTCCACTCCAATCCATCCCCACTCCAATCCATCCCCATCCAATCCATCTCCACTCCAATCCATCCCCACTCCAATCCATCCCACTCCAATCCATCCCTGTTCCAATCCATCCCACTCCAATCCATCCCTGTTCCAATCCATCCCCACTCCAATCCATCCCCATCCAATCCATCTCCACTCCAATCCATCCCACTCCAATCCATCCCCATCCAATCCATCCCACTCCAATCCATCCCACTCCAATCCATCCCCACTCCAATCCATCCCCATCCAATCCATCCCCACTCCAATCCATCCCCACTCCAATCCATCCCACTCCAATCCATCCCTGTTCCAATCCATCCCCACTCCAATCCATCCCCATCCAATCCATCTCCACTCCAATCCATCCCCACTCCAATCCATCCCACTCCAATCCATCCCTGTTCCAATCCATCCCCACTCCAATCCATCCCCATCCAATCCATCCCCATCCAATCCATCCCCACTCCAATCCATCCCTACTCCAATCCCTCCCCATCCAATCCATCCCCACTCCAATCCATCCCCACTCCAGTCCATCCCCATCCAATCCATCCCCACTCCAATCCATCCCTGTTCCAATCCATCCCCACTCCAATCCATCCCCACTCCAATCCATCCCTGTTCCAATCCATCCCCACTCCAATCCATCCCCACTCCAATCCATCCCCACTCCAATCCATCCCCACTCCAATCCATCCCCACTCCAATCCATCCCATTCCAAGCCATCCCCACTCCACTCCATCTCCACTCCAATCCATCCCACTCCAATCCATCCCACTCCAATCCATCCCCACTCCAAGCCATCCCACTCCAATCCATCCCCACTCCAAGCCATCCCTACTCCACGTGGGGTTGGTCTCTTCTCCCAGGCACCCAGCACCAGAGTAAGAGGACACAGTCTCAAGCTGTGCCAGGGGAGGTTTAGGTTGGAGGTGAGGGGAAAGTTCTTCCCAGCAAGAGAGATTGGCCACTGGGATGTGCTGCCCAGGGAGGTGGTGGAGTCCCCAGACCTGGAAGTGTTTAGGAAGAGCCTGGATGAGGCCCTTTGTGCCATGCTTGAGTTGCTCAGATGGTGCTGGGTGAGGGGTTGGACTGGATGATCTCAAAGGTCTTTTCCAGCCTGGTTAATTCAGTTCTATCTACTCCAAGCCCCTGCCATAGCCAGGGACACCTTTCAACCAGACTTCACTGTGCAACCTCACCTTGATCACCCCCAGGCAGGAGGCAGCCACAGCCTCCCTGGGCAGCCTGTGCCAGAGTCTCAGCAGCCTCACACTGCAGAGCTTCTTCCTCAGCTCCAATCTGACCCTGCTCTGCCTCAGCTCCAAAGCATTGTCCCTTGGCCTGGCTCAGACACCCTCAGAAAAAGTCTCTCTACAGCCTTCCTGCAGGATTCACAGAATCACCAAGGTTGGAAGAGACCTCAAAGATCATCAAGTCCAACCTGGCATCACAGGCCTCATGACTAACCCATGGCACCAAGTGCCACATCCAATCCCCTCTTGAACACCTCCAGGGATGGAGACTCCACCACCTCCCTGGGCAGCACATCCCCAGGGCCAATCTCTCTTGCTGGGAAGAATTTCTTCCTCACCTCCAGCCTGAACCTCCCCTGGCACAGCTTGAGACTGTGTCCTCTTGTTCTGCTGCTGGCTGCCTGGCAGAAGAGACCAACCCCCACCTGGCTCCAACCTCCCTGCAGGGAGTTGCAGAGAGCAAGAAGGTCTCCCCTGAGCCTCCTCTTCTCCAGGCTAAGCAACCCCAGCTCCCTCAGCCTCTCCTCCCAGGGCTGTGCTCCAGACCCCTCCCCAGCTTTCTTGCCCTTCTCTGGACACCTTCCAGCAGCTCAACCTCTTTCCTAACCTCAGGAGCCCAGAACTGGACACAGGACTCCAGCTGTGGCCTCAGCAGTGCTGAGCACAGGGCACAAGGACTTCCCTGCTCCTGCTGGCCACACTCTTCCTGCTGCAGGCCAGGATGCTCTTGGCCTTCTTGGCCCCCTGGGCAGTTGTCAGCTGGCCAGGCTGCAGGGTCCACCTTCAGTGTCCCCAGGAGTCACACCCCACCCTGAGCATGCCAGCAGGGAGGGGTCCTGCTGCAGCAGGGGGAGCAGCACTCTGCTCTCTGCCATGGCTCCAAGGAGCTGCACTCCCTATGCTGGTGGTGCTGCCAGGGGCAGGGCTGATGACACAGATCCCAGCCTTGCATCTTGGGTTATCCTTTGAATTCACAGGCTGGAGGTGAGGTCTGTGCTGGCTCTGACACTGCTGTGCAGGGAGGGAGCTCTGACTGTCCAGGGTCATGGTGCCCTGCAGGTCCTCAGCAGCCCTTCCTGTGCCTGAATGCCTGGTGCCAGGGGGGCTCTGCTCAGACTTGGCCTGGTTCAGCTGGGTGTGAGCACACAGAGCAGGGCTGGCAGCTCTGCACTTCCCCAAGCCAAGGTCAAGGAATCCCAATTGTCACTTGCTCCCTGCGAGGATGTTGGGCTGAGCCGGGAGGAGGTGAAGCGCTGGGGAGGGACAAATGTCCCGGTGGGAAGCTGGGCTGGGCTCTGCCGGGCATTGCCGAGCTGGGGCTGGGCTTTGCTGGGCATTGCCGAGCTGGGGCTGGGCTTTGCTGGGCATTGCCGAGCTGGGGCTGGGCTTTGCCGGGCATTGCCGAGCTGGAGCCGGGCTGGGGCCGAGTTTGGCCCGGGCTGCGCCGGGCTGGGGCTGAGAAGAGGCGAGGGGCAGCTGGCTGGAGGCAGGCAGGAGGTCTGGAGCGGTGCCTGCGGAGCAGCCTGGTGGGGATTCAATCCGGGAAGTTTTAATGACACAACAACAACAACAACAAAAGAGGAAAGGGAGGGAAGGAAGAAAAGGCTCCTGCAGGGCTGGTTGCCACGGAGACCCCAAGGAAGTTTGAACCAGTCCTGCTCTTTTCACAGCCGCCTTTGAGCCAGGGAGGGAATTATGGCTGGCGATAAAAGGGGACATGTGGCCCTTTGCTCGCAGGGACCGGCCTCTGCAGTTAGGAGCCTTTGGCTCATTCTCCCCCTGTCCCCTCCTGCAATTAGACATTCGGATCTCAGGACAAAAAAGAGAAGGGGGGGGTGGTGTGTGGAATCTAGGACAAGTTGTGCCCCCGGGACCCCTCCCTGCAGGGCAGCGCTGTCTCTCGCAGCCCTTTCTCCGCGGCACCGCTGCGCTTCCTCCCCAGCCGTGGAATCTCTACCTGCTCAGCGCTGCCAAACGCCCTGGCGGCACTGCAGCCCCTGCCCGGCACAGCCCCCACCGGCACCAGGGGCTGCAGAGGCTCTCCAGGCGAGCTGGAGAGGTTTTCCTGCCCTTTGCAGGAGGGATGTGGCTGCCCGAGCGCCAGGAACCGCAGTGAAAGGGAAAAACGCAGCTCTGTGCTGCCTCCAGTGACTGCCAGGCACTGCCAACCCCCAGGCTGTGCTGTGGTGCCCAGGGTATGCTCTTGGGTCTCCCTCAGCTGGGGGTTAGAGCTGGGCACTTGCACTTCCACTCCAGAGTGAGCTGTGCTGTAAAACCCCTGCTCAGCCCCAGCTGGTGCTGGAGAAGAGGAGGCTGAGGGGGATCTCACTGATGCTGCTCAAGAGTCAGGAGGATGGGAGCAGACTCTGCTCAGTGGTGTCCAGAGACAGGGCAAGGGGCAGTGGACACAGACTGGAGCCCAGGAGGTTCCACACAAACACCAGGAAAAGCTTCTTCCCTGTGAGGGTGCAGAGCCCTGGAGCAGGCTGCCTGGAGAGGCTGTGGAGTCTCCTGCTCTGGAGGCATTCCAAACCCGCCTGGATGTCTTCCTGTGTGGTTTACTCTAGGTGGTCCTGCTCTAGCAGGGGATCTGGACTGAATGAGCTTCAGAGGTCCCTTCCAGCCCTTATCAACCTGAGCTTCTGGGGCAAACAGGCCAAGGGTGGCAGCAGAAGTCTCCTGCGGGCAGAGCACAGCAGGGGGAGCAAAGCAAAGCTCTGCCTGCCCAGCTGGACTCAGCTGCTGTGACAGAGCCCAGGTAGAATAGAATAGAATAGAATAGAATAGAATAGAATAGAATAGAATAGAATAGAATAGAATAGAATAGAATAGAATAGAATAGAATAGACCAGGGTGGAAGAGACCTTCAAGATCATCAAGTTCAATCTATCAACCAATCCAACACCACCTAATCAACTAACCCATGGCACCAAGCACCCTATCAAGTCTCCTCTTGAACACCTCCAGGGATGGGGACTCCACCACCTCCCTGGGCAGCACATTCCAATGGGCAATCACTCTCTCTGTGTAGAACTTCTTCCTAACCTCCAGCCCAAACCTCCCCTGGCACAGCTTGAGACTGTGTCCTCTTGTTCTGGTGCTGGCTGCCTGGGAGAAGAGCCCAACCCCCAGCTGGCTACAACCTCCCTGCAGGGAGTTGGAGAGAGCAAGAAGGTCTCCCCAGTTCTTACATCTTGCCAGGGGCACTGAGGCCTTCCTGGCCCCTTGGTGCTGTGGGTGCCCTGGTGAGCTGTGGAGGAGCAGGTAAGGCTGGGGACAAGGGTGGGATGATGACCAAGGCTGGGATGTGCTTGCCTTCCCCACCCCAAGAGCATCGCTCCAGAGCCCACGTGCCACTCTCCTGCTGCGCTCTGCTGCTGGCTGCTGTGACATGAGAGAGGCAGGGGGGCAGAGGGGAGACAATAAGAAGCATTTTAACAAATATGTTAACACTAAAAAGAGGGCAGGAAGACCTGCACTGCTTGTTGGACCTGGAGGGGAACACTGTGACTGAAGAGGAGGCAAAGGCTGAGGTCCTGAACACCTTCTTTGCCTCAATGTTTAACAGCAGGGCAGGAGGAGTTCAGGAGGAGTGGCCTCCGGAGCTGGGTGATGGGGTCAGGGAGCAGTGTAGTGCCCTGGAAATCCATGAGGAGTTAGCTGGGGACCTGCTGAGCCACTTGGACACTCACAAGTCCATGGGACCGGATGGGATCCATCCCAGAGTGCTGAGAGAGCTGGCAGATGAGCTGCCAAGCTGCTCTCCATCATTTCCCTCCAGTCCTGGCTCACCAGAGAGGTCCCAGGGGACTGAAACTGGCCAAGGTGGTCCCCATGCACAGGAAGGGTCAGATGGAGGAACCTGGAAGCTCCAGGCCTGGCAGCCTGACCTCAGTGCCAGGGAAAGTGATGGAGCAGATTATCCTGGGGGCAATAACTGCACCTGAAGGATGGCCAAGGGCTCAGGCCCAGCCAGCATGGAGTTAGGAAGGGCAGGTCCTGCCTCTCCAACCTGATCTCCTTCCATGCCCAGGTGACTGCCTGGTGGCTGTGGGGCAGGCTGTGGATGTGGTCTGCCTGGACCTCAGCAAGGCCTTTGACACCATCCCCCCCAGCAAACTGCTGGCCAAGCTGTCAGTCCCTGGCTGGGACAGCAGCTCTCTGAGCTGGGTTAGGAACTGGCTGGAGGCTGAGCCCAGAGAGTGGTGGTGAATGGTGCCACAGCCAGCTGGCAGCCAGGCACCAGTGCTGTGCCCCAGGGAGCAGTGCTGGGCCCCAGCCTGTTCAGTATCTTCATTGATGGTCTGGATGAGGACATTGAGTCCATCAGCAGCAAGTTTGCAGCTGACAGCAAGCTGGGAGCAGATGTTGGTCAGTGAGAGGGCAGAAGGGCTCTGCAGAGGGACCTTGCCAGGCTGGGCAGATGGGCAGAGGCCAACAGGATGGCATTCAACAAGTCCAAGTGCCAGGGGCTGCACTTTGGCCACAACAACCCCAGGCAGAGCTACAGGCTGGGGGCAGAGTGGCTGAGAGCAGCCAAACAGAGAGGGACCTGGGGGTGCTGATTGACAGCTGCCTGAATAGGAGCCAGCAGTGTGCCCAGGGGGCCAAGAAGGCCAAGGGCATCCTGGCCTGCAGCAGGAAGAGTGTGGCCAGCAGGAGCAGGGAAGTCCTTGTGCCCTGTGCTCAGCACTGCTCAGGCCACACCTGGAGTCCTGTGTCCAGTTCTGGGCTCCTGAGGTTAGGAAAGAGGTTGAGCTGCTGGAAGGTGTCCAGAGAAGGGCAAGAAAGCTGGGGAGGGGTCTGGAGCACAGCCCTGGGAGGAGAGGCTGAGGGAGCTGGGGTTGCTTAGCCTGCAGAAGAGGAGGCTGAGGGGAGACCTTCTTGCTCTCTGCAACTCCCTGCAGGGAGGTTGGAGCCAGGTGGGGGTTGGGCTCTTCCCCTAGGCAGCCAGCAGCAGAACAAGAGGACACAGTCTCAAGCTGTGCTAGGGGAGGTTCAGGCTGGAGGTGAAGAGGAAGTTCTCCATTGAGAGAGTTGTTGGCCATGGGAATGTGCTGCCCAGGGAGGTGGTGGAGTCCCCATCCCTGGAGGTGTTCCAGAGGGGATTGGATGTGGCACTTGGTGCCATGGTCTGGTCATGAGGTCTGTGGGGACAGCTTGGACTGGATGATCTTTGAGGTCTCTTCCAAACTTGGTGAGACTGTAAGACTGTGAGACTGTGAGTGAGGCAGAGGGGCAGAGGGGAGATGCCAGGCCAGGATGGGTCACCTGCTGCTGGCTGTCACCCTCCAGCCTGCTGCTGCTGAGAGCAGAGCTAGACCTGGAGGCAGCACTGAGTGAGACTGGAAGGTGGAAGTGTCAGTGCTAGGCTGGGCTGCTGGAGCTCTTTGTCTCCATCAGCTTCTTGGCTTAAGTTTTAAACCCAGAACTGTGTTTGGAGGGACTCTCATGGCCTGGGGAGGCTGTAGGGTATCCACCATGGGAGGTTTTGGAGACTCAGGGAAAGAAAACCATGGGAATCATGGAACCACAGAACTGCCAGGGCTGGAAGGGACCTCAAGGCTCATCCAGGTCCAACCCCCTGCCATGGCAGGGACACCTCACACTAGAATCCTTCTGGCATCAGCCTTGCTTTCAGCTGAGGCTTGGAGTAGAGACCTCCAGAGCTTCCTTCCCAGCAGCACTTCCATGCCTGCTGCTGCTGCATTGTTTGCCAGGTTACACAACCATTTCACAGTACCACAGAATCACTCCAGCTGCAGAGGACCTTTAAGGTCATCAAGTCCAACCACTAAGGCTGGGGAGACTCTGGCACAGGCTACCCAGGGAGGCTGTGGAGGAGGGCAACACCCTGGAGGTGTTCAAGGCCAGGCTGGATGAGGCCTTGAGTGAGGTTCTGCATGGGAGCAGCTCCTGATGTGCTTAGCAAGCTTCAGCTTCCACCAGCAGCTCAGCTCCCTGCAGCTGCAGCTGTGCAGCTCAGGGGAGGTGACTCAGTGCCAGGAGGAGAGGCAATGGCTTTGAGCTGGGAGAGAGGAGATGGAGACTGCAGAGGAGGAAGAAATTCTGTGCAGTGAGGCTGGGGAGACTCTGGCACAGGCTGCCCAGGGAGGCTGTGGCTGCCTCCTCCCTGGAGGTGTTCAAGGCCAGGCTGGATGAGGCCCTGAGCAAGCTGGGCTGGGGGGAGGTGTCCCTGCCGATGGCCTGGCTGAGCTTTAGGGCCCCTTGCACCCAACCCTTCTGTGGTTCTGTGCCTGGGGTCACAGTGAGACACTGCAGAGATCAGGGTTGCAAAGTCACAGCAGAATGGAGCAGGGCCCAAGAGATGCAGCTCCCCCTGCTCTGGGGGGATGCATTTTGGGGACCTCCTGTGTTTACAGAGCCACAGAGCAGACCTGGCTGGAAGAGAGCTCCAAGCTCACCCAGTCCAGCCCCTGACCCAGCACTGCAGGCTCACCACCAAACCATGGCCCTAAGCACCAGGGCCCTGCTGCTTGCACACCCCCAGGCATGCTGACTCCAGCACTGCCCTGGGCAGCCCCTGCCAGTGGCTGAGATCCCTCCCTGGAGGTGCTCAGGGCCAGGCTGGATGAGGCCTTGAGCAGCCTGGGCTGTGGGAGGTGTCCTGCCCTCGGCAGGGGCTGGCACTGGAGGAGCTTTGAGGTCCCTCCAAGCCAAACCACTCTGTGGCTCTGTGCATTCTCCAGCTCTGCCAAGCCTGGGGCTAACCTTCAGCACCATGTTGGAAACACCTCCAGGGATGGGCACTCAGCCACCTCCCTGGGCAGCCTCCTGCAGTGTCTGAGAACTCTTTCAGTGAAGAAGACTCTTCTAATGTCCAACCTAAGCCTGCCCTGCTGCCTCTACTGCCACTGGGGTTCTGCCAAGCCCAGGGCTTGTGCATAGTCTGCCAGAGACCTGCACAGCTCCACAGGAGCCACCTGGCTGCTGGGTTACAGAGCCAAGATCACAGATCACAGGATCCCAGGATGTCAGGGGTTGGAAGGGACCTCTGGACAGCTTCCAGTGCAAGCCCTGCCAGAGCAGGACCACAGAATCCAGCCCAGGTCCCACAGGAACACATCCAGACAGGGCTGGGAAGGCTCCAGAGCAGGAGACTCCACAACCTCTCTGGGCAGCCTGCTCCAGGGCTCTGGGAGCCTCACAGTGCAGAAGTTCCTCCTCATGCTGAGCTGCAACCTCCTGGGCTGCAGCTTCCATCCATTGCCCCTTGGCCTATCCCAGGGCACAGTGAGCAGAGCCTGGCCCTGGCCCCTCCCTCCTGCCCCCCAGCCCTCAGCTATTGATAGCCATTGATCAGATCCTTCTCAGCCTTCTCCTCTCCAGCCTGACCAGCCCCAGGGCTCTCAGCCTCTCCTCCCCAGGCAGTGCTGCAGTCCCTGCAGCCCTTGAGCCTCCCTTGGACTCTCTCCAGCAGATCCCTGTCCCTGAGCTGGGGAGCCCAGAGCTGGATGCAATATTGCAGGGGAGGTCTCAGCAGGGCAGAGCAGAGGGGGAGGAGAACCTCCCTGGCTCTGCTGGCCACACTCCTCTGAGTGCAGCCCAGGATCCCATTGGCCTTCTTGGCCCCCAGGGCACATTGCTGACCCATGGAGCTGTTATCCACCAGCACCCCCAGATGCTTCTCCTTGGGGCTGCTCTGCAGCAGATCCCCTCCCAGCCTCTGCTGCTGCAGTATACTCTTCCTGCCCAGACACAGGACCCTACACCCATCCTGCTTGCTGGCTGCTTTCTTGCTCTGCCAGGCCCCATGCAGCAGGGCAGGCCTGTGGCTGGCCAGCTGAGCACTGGGCATGGTGTGAGCAGAGCTGTGGGAGCTGTCCTGGAAGCCCTGGGATGGCAGCAGATGCTCAGCCATGAACCCTGCCTGCTGGGCAGAGGCTGCAGGGCCAGCTGCCCACTCCCAGTGCCCACAGCAACATTCAGGCTGGAAGAGAGCCTCAGGATCCCCAAGCTCAACCCAGAACCCTGCTCTGCAAGGCTCACCCCATAACCACAGCCCCAAGCACCACATCCAAACCACCTTCAAACACCTCCAGGCTTGGGCACTCCACCCCCTCCCTGGGCAGCCTCTGCCAGTCCCTGACCACTCCTGCTGGGGAAGAATTCTTCCTACTCTCCAGCCTAAGCCTCCCCAGGGCAGCCTGGAGCCATTCCCTCCTCTTCTGTCACTAATTGCCTGTGAGCAGAGCCCAGCAGCAGCCTCTCACAGCCTCCTTTCAGGCAGCTGTAGACAGCCCTGAGGTCTGCCCTCAGCCTCCTCTGTCCCACACCAACCATCCCCAGCTCCTCAGTCCCTCTCCATCAGATTTCTTCTCCAGGCCCTTCCCCAGCTCCCTGCCCTGCTCTGCACTCTCAGATGAGTGTCTGCTCAGGAGGAGCCTGCTGTTAATGGAGGGAGGCTGAGAGCAGGGAATGAAGAGCAGCCACAGCCTTTGGCTGGGGAAGCTCTCTGAGGTCACTGAGTCCAACTGCACCCGACCCCCCCATGGCCACTGCACCACAGCCCCAAGGGCCATGGCCACAGGGCTCTGGAAGCCCTCCAGGGGTGGGGAGCTCAGGTTTCCCCATGGCAGGGCCCTGCCTGGGTTGCCTAAGCACAGCTCTCCACCCTGCTGCCACAGCCCTGGGCTTTGGCTCCCACTGGCAGAGGACACAGCCAGCAGAAGCTGCAGGGTTTGGGGGTCAGAACACATCCCTCTGTGCCTAAACCACCACAGCATCATGGAGCTGCTTCAGCTGGGAAATCCCTCTCAGACCACCCAGTCCAACCCCCCCCATGGCCACCAAACCAGGGCCCCAAGGGCTATGGCCACAGGTTCCTGAGCACCTCCAGCCCTGGGGACTCCACCACCTCCCTGGGCAGCCTCTGCCAGGCCCTGACCACTCCTGCACCAAAGACATTTTGCCTCCTCTCCAGCCTCAGCCTCCCCTGGCACAGTTTCAGCCATTTCCTCTCCTTCCATCCCCTGAGCCTGGGGAGCAGAGCCCAACCCCCCCTGGCTGCAGCCTCCTCTCAGAGCTGCAGAGAGCAAGGAGGTCTCCCTCAGCTTGCAGAGCTGAGCCTTAGCCAGGGTTTGGTGTTCTGGGCAGCTGTGGATCCCATCCCCACTGCTGCTCCCTGGACACAGAGCCATGCATCCCACCCCCCTGACACCCACAGGGGCCTTCACTTCTCCCCTCCCACCATGGTCCTGCTTTGCAGAGCAGCTGGGAGCTTCCAGGCCCTGAGCTTGGTGCTTCCCAGGGGCTGAGGACACTTTGCCTGCTGCCTTCAGACAGAAAGAAAAGGAACCAGGCTGCCCAGGGAGGTGGTGGAAGCCTCCTGCCTGGAGGTGTTTGCAGCCAGGCTGGAGGTGGCTGTGAGCAACCTGCTGTGGTGTGAGGTGTCCCTGGGCATGGCAGGGGGTTGGAGCTGGCTGAGCCTTGAGCTCCCTTCCAGCCCTGGCAGCTCTGTGACTCTGAGTTGTGTAGGTGGAACAGCTCAGCCTGGAGCTATTCCAGGTGAGGCTGCCCAGGGCTCTGAGCAAGCTGCTCCAGGGGAGGATGCCCCTGCTGAGTGCAGGGGGCAGGACTGGAGGAGCTTTGGAGCTCCCTTCCAGCCCAACCCATCCAGGACTCTATGATTCATTAGCAAGACACTTATGGAACATCAGGGCCGTGACTTCCCCTCTGCTCAGCACTTGTGAGGCCTCCTGTGGGATTTGATGTCCAGGGTGGGGCTCCTCAGGGCAGACAAAACAGGGACACAGAGGTGGGAGCGCAGTGGAGAGCACCACAGTGGTCAGGGGCTGCCTTGAGCAGGGACTGCAGAGAAGAGCCTACCAAAGGATGCTTGAGTCTGAGGGGCTGGGATGTGATGGTTCAGTGAGCACTGCAGAAGCCTGGTGTGCTCCCCTGCAGGGGAACAGCTTGCCCAGGGAGCTGGTGGCAGCCTCCTGGCTGGAGGTGTTTGCAGCCAGGCTGGAGGAGGCTGTGAGCAACCTGCTGTGGTGTGAGGTGTCCCTGCCCATGGCAGGGGGTTGGGACTGGCTGAGCCTTGAGCTCCCTTCCAGCCCTGGCAGTTCTGGGGTTCTCTGATCTCCAGAGGTCCCTTCCAGCCTCACCTTGCTATCCCCACCTGGTGCGGTGTGGCCAAGCCTGTTGCAGGCAGAGCTGTGCCAGGCTCAGGTGGGATTCACCTCCTGGCATCCCCCAGAGTGTCTGAGCATCACTTTCCCTTCCCTTCCCTTCCCTTCCTTCCCTTCCTTCCCTTCCCTTCCTTCCCTTCCCTTCCCTTCCTTCCCTTCCTTCCCTTCCCTTCCTTCCCTTCCCTTCCCTTCCCTTCCCTTCCCTTCCCTTCCCTTCCCTTCCCTTCCCTTCCCTTCCCTTCCCTTCCCCTCCCCTTGGCAAGACTCTCACCACAGGTCCTGCTCCTAGGGGGCATTGGGGCTTCCTGGAGCTCCCAAACTGCTGGAGTTCTGCTTTTGATCCCTGTGAATCCACTTCTGCTCTGGAGCAAGGCAAAAAACAAAGCCAGAAGAGCATCCCCCAGCAGGTGCAGTGCCCTCTGTGCCCACCCCACAGTGCCCAGGCCCTCCCTGGTGCCTGCTTTCTGCCACAGGGTGCATCACAGCCACATCTTCCCCTCCAGGGGCTATCCCTTCACTTCACCTGGAAGCTGCAGAGAGGTCCTGGGATGGGCTTGAGGTCCTGTCCCTAGATTGAGAGCAGCCCTGCAGGGAAGGTCTTGGGGGTGCTGGGGGAAGCTGGGCAGGAGCCAGCAATGGGCACTGGCAGCCTTGGGCTGCCCTTGGCCTCCTGTGCTGCCAGTGCCCATTGCCAGAGCTAGAGAGAGAGGATCCTGCCCCTCTGATCTGTCCCCCTGGAGCCTTCTCTTCCCCAGGCTGCACAGCCCCAGCTCCCTCAGCCTGTGCTCCCAGCAGAGCTGCTCCAGCCCTTGGAGCATCTTTGTGGCCTCCTCTGGGCTCTCTCCAGCAGCTCTGTGTCCTCCTCCTGCTGGGGACAGCAGAGCTGGAGGCAGGCTTGGAGGGAGGTCTGAGCAGAGCAGAGCCCAGGGGCAGAATCCCCTCTGCTGCCCTCTGCCCACCCTGCTCTGGCTGCAGCCAGCACACAGCTGCCTGAGGGCTGCAGGAGGCACTGCTGGCCCCTGGGGAGCTCTCAGCACCCAGCACCCCAAAGGCTCTTTCTTCAGGGCTGCTCTCACCCTGCCCTGCAACCAGCCTGGATTGTTGCATGGGATTGGCTGAGTTTAGCTGCAGGAGAGCCCGGCAGTGTGGGGCACAGTGCCACCCTGTGGGGCTGGCATAGAATCATAGCATCGATGAGTTTGGAAGAGACCTCAGAGCTCACCGAGTCCAAGCTGTCACCCAACCCCTCCTGACAACCAAACCATGGCACCAAGTGCCACATCCAATCCCCTCCTGAACACCTCCAGGGATGGGGACTCCACCACCTCCCTGGGCAGCACATCCCAGTGGCCAATCTCTCTTGCTGGGAAGAATTTCTTCCTCACCTCCAGCCTGAACCTCCTCTGGCACAGCTTGAGACTGTGTCCTCTTGTTCTGCTGCTGCTTGCCTGGCAGAAGAGACCAACCCCCACCTGGCTCCAACCTCCCTTCAGGGAGCTGCAGAGAGCAAGAAGGTCTCCCCTCAGCCTCCTCTTCTGCAGGCTAAGCAACCCCAGCTCCCTCAGCCTCTCCTCCCAGGGCTGTGCTCCAGACCCCTCCCCAGCTTTCTTGCCCTTCTCTGGACACCTTCCAGCAGCTCAACCTCTTTCCTAACCTCAGGAGCTCAGAACTGGACACAGGACTCAAGGTGTGGCCTCAGCAGTGCTGAGCACAGGGCACAAGGACTTCCCTGCTCCTGCTGGCCACACTCTTCCTGCTGCAGGCCAGGATGCCCTTGGCCTTCTTGGCCCCCTGGGCACACTGCTGGCTCTTGTTCAGCTGCTGTCCACCACTCCCCCCAGGTCCCTTTCTGCCTGGCTGCTCTCAGCCACTCTGCCCCCAGCCTGTAGCACTGCCTGGGGTTGCTGTGGCCACAGTGCAGCCCCTGGCACTTGGATGTGCTCAATCTCCTGCCCTGGCCTCTGCCCCTCTGTCCAGCCTGTCCAGGTCCCTCTGCAGAGCTCTTCCACCCTCTAGCAGATCAACTCCTGCCCCCAGCTTGCACATTTGCTTCTGATGGACTCAGTGCCCTCCTCCAGATCATCAATGAAGATGTTAAAGAACACAGGGCCAGCACTGCTCCCTGGGGCACAGCACTGGTGCCTGGCTGCCAGCTGGCTGTGGCACCATTCACCACCACTCTCTGGGCTCAGCCTCCAGCCAGTTCCACACCCAGACCTCTGGGATGGGAGTGCTCTGGGTGATGGAGTGGCACTGAGACCCCAAGAGCTTGGGTAGCTGGCAGTGCCCTCCCCTGGGGTATCCCAGCATGAAGGTGCAGGAGAACAGCAGTGCTGGGACAGCCATGGATGGTTCACTGCATGCCACCCAGGGCTGTGGGATGGGCTGGAGGGGAACCCAACCCCTGGGTGCCTGGCAGTGCCCTCCACTTGGGCATCCCAGCCTGAGGGTGCAGGAGGACACTTCTGGGACAGCCACATGTGGAGGAGTAGCCCAAGGCCTGCCAGCTGCTGCAGTCTGTGAGGGTGCTCTGGGGGATGCAGGGAAGCCAGCTCCAGCCTGAGGGGTCAGTGCCACCAAGGGGTGCTGGGGACTGCCCCCTGCAGCAGCCCTGCAGCCACACTGCCCCTGGAAGCAGAGCAGGGCAGGGGCTGGGAGCAGAGCAGAGCAGGGGCTGGGAGCAGAGCAGAGGCTGGGAGCAGAGCAGGGCAGGGGCTGGGAGCAGAGCAGGGCAGGAGCAGGGGCTGGGAGCAGAGCAGAGCAGGGGCTGGGAGCAGAGCAGGGCAGGGGCTGGGGAGCAGAGCAGGGCAGGGGCTGGGAGCAGAGTAGGGCAGGGGCTGGGAGCAGAGCAGGGCAGGGGCTGGGAGCAGAGCAGAGCAGGGGCTGGGAGCAGAGCAGGGCAGGGGCTGGGAGCAGAGCAGAGCAGGGGCTGGGGGCTGGGAGCAGAGCAGGGCAGGGGCTGGGAGCAGAGCAGGGCAGGGGCTGGGAGCAGAGCAGGGCAGGGGCTGGGAGCAGAGCAGGGCAGGGCAGGGGCTGGGAGCAGAGCAGGGCAGGGGCTGGGAGCAGAGCAGGGCAGGGGCTGGGAGCAGAGCAGGGCAGGGCAGGGGCTGGGAGCAGAGCAGGGCAGGGGCTGGGAGCAGAGCAGGGCAGGGGCTGGGAGCAGAGCAGGGCAGGGGCTGGGAGCAGAGCTGGGGCAGGGGCTGGGCAGGGCAGAGCAGGGCAGGGGCTGGGAGCAGCAGGGCAGGGCAGGGGCTGGGAGCAGAGCAGGGGGGCTGGGAGCAGAGCAGGGCAGGGGCTGGGAGCAGAGCAGGGCAGGGGCTGGGAGCAGAGCAGGGCAGGGGCTGGGAGCAGAGCTGGGGCAGGGGCTGGGGAGCAGAGCAGGGCAGGGGCTGGGGAGCAGAGCAGGGCAGGGGCTGGGGAGCAGAGCAGGGCAGGGGCTGGGAGCAGGGCAGGGCAGGGGCTGGGAGCAGGAGGGCAGGGCTGGGAGCAGAGCAGGGGCTGGGAGCAGAGAGGGCAGGGGCTGGGAGCAGAGCTGGGAGCAGAGGGCAGGGGCTGGGAGCAGAGCAGGGCAGGGGCTGGGAGCAGAGCAGGGCAGGGGCTGGGAGCAGAGCTGGGGCAGGGGCTGGGAGCAGGGCAGGGGCTGGGAGCAGAGCAGGGCAGGGGCTAGGGCAGGGAGCAGGGGCAGGGGCTGGGAGCAGAGCTGGGGCAGGGGCTGGGAGCAGGGCAGGGCAGGGGCTGGCAGGGCAGGGCAGGGGCTGGGAGCAGGGGGCAGGGCAGGGGCTGGGAGCAGGGCAGGGCAGGGGCTGGGAGCAGGGCTGGGGCAGGGGCTGGGGCAGAGCAGAGCAGGGGCTGGGAGCAGAGCAGGGCAGGGGCTGGGAGCAGAGCAGGGCAGGGGCTGGGAGCAGAGCAGGGTAGGGCAGGGGCTGGGGCAGGGCAGGGCAGGCAGGGGCTGGGAGCAGAGCAGAGCAGGGGCTGGGAGCAGAGCAGGGCAGGGGCTGGGAGCAGAGCAGGGCAGGGGCTGGGAGCAGAGCAGGGCAGGGGCTGGGAGCAGAGCAGGGGCTGGGAGCAGAGCAGGGCAGGGGCTGGGAGGGGGAGCAGAGCAGGGCAGGGGCTGGGAGCAGAGCAGGGCAGCAGGGCAGGGGCTGGGAGCAGAGCAGGGCAGGGCAGGGGCTGGGAGCAGGGCAGGGCAGGGGCTGGGAGCAGAGCTGGGGCAGGGGCTGGGAGCAGGGCAGGGCAGGGGCTGGGAGCAGAGCAGGGCAGGGGCTGGGAGCAGAGCTGGGGCAGGGGCTGGGAGCAGGGCAGGGCAGGGGCTGGGAGCAGGGCAGGGCAGGGGCTGGGAGCAGAGCAGAGCAGGGGCTGGGAGCAGGGCAGGGCAGGGGCTGGGAGCAGGGCAGGGCAGGGGCTGGGAGCAGAGCAGAGCAGGGGCTGGGGAGCAGAGCAGGGCAGGGGCTGGGAGCAGAGCAGGGCAGGGGCTGGGAGCAGAGCAGGGCAGGGGCTGGGAGCAGAGCAGGGCAGGGGCTGGGAGCAGAGCAGGGCAGGAGCAGGGGCTGGGAGCAGAGGCAGGGCAGGGGCTGGGAGCAGGGCAGGGCAGGGGCTGGGAGCAGAGCAGGGCAGGGGCTGGGAGCAGAGCAGGGCAGGGGCTGGGAGCAGAGCAGGGCAGGGGCTGGGAGCAGGGCAGGGGGCAGGGGCTGGGGCAGGGCAGGGGCTGGGAGCAGAGCAGGGCAGGGCAGGGCAGGGGCTGGGAGCAGAGCAGAGCAGGGGCTGGGAGCAGAGCAGGGCAGGGGCTGGGAGCAGAGCAGGGCAGGGGCTGGGAGCAGAGCAGGGCAGGGGCTGGGAGCAGAGCAGGGCAGGGCAGGGGCTGGGAGCAGGGCAGGGCAGGGGCTGGGAGCAGAGCAGAGCAGGGGCTGGGGAGCAGAGCAGGGCAGGGGCTGGGAGCAGAGCAGGGCAGGGGCTGGGAGCAGAGCAGGGCAGGGGCTGGGAGCAGAGCAGGGGCTGGGAGCAGAGCAGGGCAGGGGCTGGGGAGCAGAGCAGGGCAGGGGCTGGGAGCAGAGCAGGGCAGGGGCTGGGAGCAGAGCAGGGCAGGGCAGGGGCTGGGAGCAGGGCAGGGCAGGGGCTGGGAGCAGAGCAGAGCAGGGGCTGGGGAGCAGAGCAGGGCAGGGGCTGGGAGCAGAGCAGGGCAGGGGCTGGGGAGCAGAGCAGGGGCTGGGGAGCAGAGCAGGGCAGGGGCTGGGGAGCAGAGCAGGGCAGGGGCTGGGGAGCAGAGCAGGGCAGGGGCTGGGAGCAGAGCAGGGGCTGGGAGCAGAGCAGAGCAGGGGCTGGGAGCAGGGCAGGGCAGGGGCTGGGAGCAGAGCAGGGCAGGGCAGGGGCTGGGAGCAGAGCAGGGCAGGGGCTGGGAGCAGAGCAGGGCAGGGGCTGGGAGCAGAGCAGGGCAGGGGCTGGGAGCAGAGCAGGGCAGGGGCTGGGAGCAGAGCAGAGCAGGGGCTGGGAGCAGAGCAGGGCAGGGGCTGGGAGCAGGGCAGGGGCTGGGGAGCAGAGCAGGGCAGGGGCTGGGAGCAGAGCAGGGCAGGGGCTGGGAGCAGAGCAGGGCAGGGCAGGGGCTGGGGAGCAGAGCAGGGCAGGGGCTGGGAGCAGAGCAGGGCAGGGGCTGGGAGCAGAGCAGGGCAGGGGCTGGGAGCAGAGCAGGGCAGGGCAGGGGCTGGCAGGGAGGGGCTGGGAGCAGAGCAGGGCAGGGGCTGGGAGCAGGGCAGGGCAGGGGCTGGGAGCAGGGCAGGGCAGGGGCTGGGAGCAGAGCAGGGCAGGGGCTGGGAGCAGAGCAGGGCAGGGGCTGGGAGCAGAGCAGGGCAGAGCCATGCAGCAGCCACCGGAGCCAGTGGAGAGGGAAGGGCTCTGCCGCAACCTGCCCGGAGCAGACTCCGGAGCCATCCTCGAGGGCACAGTGCCCCCTGCTGGCAGTGCCACACAAGGCACAGTGCCAGCTCTGGCAGTGCTACACAGGGCACAGTGTCTTGCTGGGAAGAACTTTCTCCACCTCCAGCCTGAACCTCCCCTGGCACAGCTTGAGAGTGTGTCCTCTTGTTCTGCTGCTGCTTGCCTGGCAGAAGAGACCAACCCCCAGCTGGCTACAACCTCCCTGCAGGGAGTTGCAGAGAGCAAGAAGGTCTCCCCTGAGCCTCCTCTTCCTGAGGCCATTTCCTCTCATCCTGTTGCTTTTGACCTGGGAAACCAACCCCCCCTGGCTGCAGCCTCCCCTCAGGTGCTGCAGAGATCAATGAGGTCTCCCTCAGCCTCCTCTGTTCCAGGCTAACCACCCCCAGCTCCCTCAGCTGCTCCTCCCCAGCCCTGCTCCCCAGCCCCGTCCCCAGCTCTGTTGCCCTTCCCTGGCCCTGCTCAGCCTCTCAGTGTCCTTCCTGCAGTGAGGGACCCAGAACTGAAGGCAGGATTCAGGCTGTGGCCTGCCCAGTGCCCAGCCCAGGGGCACCACCCCTGCCCTGCCCCTGCTGCCCTCCCCACTGGTGACAGAGGTCAGCCAGAACTGTTTCCAACCCCTCCCCCCCCTCATCACTGCCTCCTCCCTTCCCTCTCAGCCCAGACTGATGTCTACCCTGTTCCCATCCATCCCAGGGCAGTGTTTGGGCCCCAGCTCCCCAGGCAGGGGCAGAGGATGGATCTGAGGCTGCCAGCAGCTGGCTGCAGCTCCCCCAGGCCTCAGGGCTGGCAGCCAGGGCCACTCTGCCTCCTCCTCCTCACTGCTGCTCCTCTGGGCTGCTCTTTGGCTGCTCCTTGGTTACTCCACAGGGCAGTTCCTGGAGTGCTCTGCACCCAGCTGCTACCCACAGGATGTGGCCAGAGCAAAGCCAGGAGATGCCAAACACAGCTCCTGAGAGCAGTGGTTAAGCTCTGGGGGTCCAGAGATGGTCTAGGACTTGGTCTCAGGCTTGGAGCATGCTGCTGGCAGGGGCAGGGGCAGGGGCAGGGCAGGGCAGGGGCAGGGGCAGGGCAGGGGCAGGAGCAGGACAGGGGCAGGAGCAGGGCAGGGGCAGGAGCAGGGGCAGGGGCAGGGGCAGGGGCAGGGCAGGGGCAGGGGGGGCAGGGGCAGGGGCAGGAGCAGGGGCAGGGGCAGGGGCAGGGCAGGGGCAGGGGCAGGGGCAGGGGCAGGAGCAGGGCAGGGGCAGGGGCAGGGGCAGGGGGGCAGGGGCAGGGGCAGGGGCAGGGCAGGGGCAGGAGCAGGGGCAGGGGCAGGGGCAGGGCAGGGGCAGGGGCAGGGGCAGGGCAGGGGCAGGAGCAGGGGCAGGGGCAGGGGCAGGGGCAGGGCAGGGGCAGGAGCAGGGGCAGGGGCAGGGGCAGGGCAGGGGCAGCGGCAGGGGCAGGGCAGGGCCAGGGCCAGGGGCAAGGCAGGGCAGGGGCAGGAGCAGGGGCAGGGGCAGGGGCAGGGGCAGGAGCAGGGGCAGGAGCAGGGCAGGGGCAGGGGCAGGGGCAGGGTAGGGCAGGGGCAGGGGCAGGGGCAGGGCAGGGCAGGGGCAGGAGCAGGGTAGGGGCAGGGGCAGGAGCAGGGCAGGGGCAGGAGCAGGGGCAGGGCAGGAGCAGGGGCAGGAGCAGGAGCAGGGGCAGGAGCAGGGGCAGGGCAGGGGCAGGAGCAGGGGCAGGGGCAGGGGCAGGACAGGGGCAGGAGCAGGACAGGGGCAGGGGCAGGAGCAGGACAGGGGCAGGAGCAGGACAGGGGCAGGGGCAGGGGCAGGAGCAGGACAGGGGCAGGGGCAGGGGCAGGGCAGGAGCAGGGGCAGGAGCAGGAGCAGGGGCAGGGGCAGGGGCAGGGGCAGGGGCAGGACAGGGGCAGGAGCAGGGCAGGGCAGGGGCAGGGGCAGGGGCAGGGCAGGGGCAGGGGCAGGAGCAGGGGCAGGGGCAGGGCAGGAGCAGGGCAGGGCAGGGGCAGGGCAGGGGCAGGAGCAGGGGCAGGGGCAGGGGCAGGGCAGGGGCAGGAGCAGGGCAGGGCAGGGGCAGGGGCAGGGGCAGGGCAGGGGCAGGGGCAGGAGCAGGGGCAGGGGCAGGGCAGGAGCAGGGGCAGGGGCAGGACAGGGGCAGGAGCAGGGCAGGGGCAGGAGCAGGGGCAGGCCAGGCTCTGCTGGGCTGCACTCCCTGGATTCTGTGTGGCTGAACCTGGCTGCTGTGCCTGAGGGCTCCTGGCTGGGCAGAGCTGGTGAGCTCCCAACTCCAAAGCAGCAGCTGCAGCAGGGGAGCTGCAGCCACCCCTGGGGGAAGGGCCAAATGGAGACTGTGGAGCTGGGTTCAAGAGCCTCTGGTGAAGGTCCAGCTGAGCTCTGGGGCTGGCAGAGGAGGGCTCAGCCCAGGCAGGGCTCTAGCATCTGCCTGTCCCTGCTGGGGGGAAGGGTTTGGCTGCCAGGCTCCCTGTGGGGCTGAGCCTGGGTGCCCTCAGGAGGGGCTCCCTGAGGGGCTGTGAGCCCAGCTCTCAGCCCAGTGCTGACCACAGCAGGGCTCTGCTCCTCTCTGCTTCTCCCCCAGGGGCTCTGTGCTCATCCCAGCTGGAGCAGCTTGGTGCCCCCAGAGCTCTCCCTGGAGCAGTGCAGCTCACAGCCCCAAAGGGCTTCTGCAAAGCAGCTGGGGAGCTGCTGCTGGCAGCAGGAGGAGGATGGAGGGGCACAGTGGTTCCTCTCCAGGCAGCAGTGAGCTCTTAGACCACCTCAGTTTGGCTCTTGTTGGCATCCTCTGATTCCCCTGCTGCAGCCAGCAGCTCCACAGGACTGCCTGAGCAGTGCTTTGGACCAACAGCTCTCTCCCCCCCACCCAAGAGACCTCCTTGGAGGCCTCTCTGAGCTCTTGGCCTCTTCCTAGGACCTTCCCAAGACTGAGAGTGTTGGACAGGAGCAGGGATGTGACCTGCCCTGGGCCTTTCTGCTTCCTCCAGGCTGCAAGGGCTGTCCTGACCCTGCTCTGCTCTCCTGTCTTGAGCAGCCACAGAATCTCAGACTGCTTTGGGTGGGAAGAGACCTTCCAAGCTCATGCAGTGCGAGCCCTGCAGCCCCAGGGACAGCCCCAGCCAGGGCAGGCTGCTCACAGCCCCAACCAACCTCCCTTGCAGTGCTGCCAGGCATGGGGCAGCTCCCAGCTCTCTGGGCAGCCTGGGCCAGGCTCTCCCCACCCTCAGTGCCAAACCTTTCTCCTTCTCTCCACTCCCAAGCTGCCTCTCTCAGTTTCCAGCCACCCCTCCTTGTGCTGTCCCACCAGGCCCTGCCCCTGCAGCTCTGCAGTCCCTGCTGGCCTCTCCTTTGGCCTCTGCTGCATTGCTGCCCCCTGGGTGGCTCAGCACAGCCTCTGGGTGGCCCAGGGACAGCAGGGTGGCTCACTGCAGCCTGGTCTGCAGGGCATCTGCTGGCTCCTGCTGCTGGCACTGCTGCACCCTCTAGCAAGGCAGGGTGCCAATCCAGGCTGGCACCGAGGCTGGGCAGTGCCCCATGGCACGGGGAAGGGGCCCACAGCTCCCCTCCCACAGCTGCCTCCTGTGGCCAGAGGCAGGCTCTGGGGGGCAGGTGGGGCACAGCTGGGTGCCCATGGCAATGGCCTCAGCGTGGCCTGGATGGTCTGAGAGGTCTCTGCCAGCTGAGACAATTCTGTGGGTCAGTTCCATGTCCTCCAAGAGTGCAAGGGGCCTTCAGGTCCTCAGGAGGCTCCAGCTGCTCCTCACTGACCTCTGTCCATAGCCTCACAGAGTGCTCTGGGCTGGAAGGGAGCTCCAAAGCTCCTCCAGTCCTGCCCCCTGCACTCAGCAGGGACATCCTCCCCTGGAGCAGCTTGCAGAGCCCTGGGCAGCCTCACCTGGAATAGCTCCAGGGCTGGGACCTCAGCCCCCTCCCTGGGCTAAGCAGGAGTCTGTGGCTACTCTCCAGCAGCACAGCAGACAGAATGCAGCTGCTGGGCCCTGGCCCTGTGGCCTCTGCAGAGAACACTGCCCTGGGAAGCCCTCAGCAGCTCCTTGGATGCCATCAGGGAGCAGAAGTCACTTCCAAAGGAGATTCACCAGGCTCCTGCCAGGAATGCACAGTTTCTGCTCCTGTGGAGGTGCCCTGCTCCCCTGCTGCCCTGCTCCCCTGCTGCCCTGCTCTGCTGGTGCCCTGCTCCCCTGCTGCCCTGCTCCCCTGCTGCCCTGCTCTGCTGGTGCCCTGCTCCCCTGCTGCCCTGCTCCCCTGCTGCCCTGCTCTGCTGCTGCCCTGCTCTGCTGCAGCCCTGCTCTGCTGCAGCCCTGCTCCCCTGCAGCCCTGCTCTGCTGCAGCCCTGCTCCCCTGCTGCCCTGCTCCCCTGCAGCCCTGCTCCCCTGCTGCCCTGCTCTGCTGCTGCCCTGCTCTGCTGCAGCCCTGCTCTGCTGCAGCCCTGCTCTGCTGCAGCCCTGCTCCCCTGCTGCCCTGCTCCCCTGCAGCCCTGCTCTGCTGCTGCCCTGCTCTGCTGCAGCCCTGCTCCCCTGCAGCCCTGCTCTGCTGCAGCCCTGCTCCCCTGCTGCCCTGCTCCCCTGCTCTGCTGCAGCCCTGCTCCCCTGCTGCCCTGCTCCCCTGCAGCCCTGCTCTGCTGCTGCCCTGCTCTGCTGCAGCCCTGCTCCCCTGCAGCCCTGCTGCCCTGCTGCCCTGCTCTGCTGCAGCCCTGCTCCCCTGCAGCCCTGCTCTGCTGCTGCCCTGCTCTGCTGCAGCCCTGCTCCCCTGCTGCCCTGCTGCCCTGCTCCCCTGCTGCCCTGCTCCCCTGCAGCCCTGCTCTGCTGCTGCCCTGCTCTGCTGCAGCCCTGCTCCCCTGCAGCCCTGCTCTGCTGCAGCCCTGCTCCCCTGCTGCCCTGCTCCCCTGCTGCCCTGCTCCCCTGCTCTGCTGCAGCCCTGCTCCCCTGCTGCCCTGCTCCCCTGCAGCCCTGCTCCCCTGCTGCCCTGCTGCCCTGCTCCCCTGCTGCCCTGCTCCCCTGCTGCCCTGCTCCCCTGCAGCCCTGCTCTGCTGCTGCCCTGCTCTGCTGCAGCCCTGCTCCCCTGCTGCCCTGCTGCCCTGCTCCCCTGCTGCCCTGCTCCCCTGCAGCCCTGCTCTGCTGCTGCCCTGCTCTGCTGCAGCCCTGCTCCCCTGCTGCCCTGCTCCCGTGCAGCCCTGCTCCCCTGCTCCCCTGCTCTGCTGCAGCCCTGCTCCCCTGCTCTGCTGCAGCCCTGCTCCCCTGCAGCCCTGCTCTGCTGCAGCCCTGCTCCCCTGCAGCCCTGCTCTGCTGCTCCCCTGCTGCCCTGCTCCCGTGCAGCCCTGCTCCCCTGCTGCCCTGCAGCCCTGCTCCCCTGCTGCCCTGCAGCCCTGCTCCCCTGCTCTGCTGCAGCCCTGCTCCCCTGCTGCCCTGCTCCCCTGCAGCCCTGCTCTGCTGCTGCCCTGCTCTGCTGCAGCCCTGCTCCCCTGCAGCCCTGCTCTGCTGCAGCCCTGCTCCCCTGCTGCCCTGCTCCCCTGCAGCCCTGCTCCCCTGCTGCCCTGCTCCCCTGCTCTGCTGCAGCCCTGCTCTGCTGCAGCCCTGCTCCCCTGCAGCCCTGCTCTGCTGCTGCCCTGCTCTGCTGCAGCCCTGCTCCCCTGCTGCCCTGCTCCCCTGCTGCCCTGCTGCCCTGCTCCCCTGCTGCCCTGCTCCCCTGCTCTGCTGGTGCCCTGCCCTGGGTGCCCCTGTGCCCCTGGTTGAGCTTTTGAGGCCCTTTCCAGCCCCCAGCATCCTGTGGCTGTGGCTCTGTGACCCTCCACCTGCAGGAGGCTCTCTGTGGGCACACTGCCTCCTCCTCTTCCTCTGTGCCCTGTGCTGCAGCCCAGTTCTTCACTCAGAGAGTTGTTGGCCACTGGGATGTGCTGCCCAGGGTGGTGGTGGAGCCCCCAGCCCTGGAGGTGTTCAGGAGGGGATTGGATGTGGCACTTGGAGCCATGGTCTAGTCATGAGGTCTGTGGTGACAGCTTGGACTTGGTGATCCTTGGGGTCTCTTCCAACCTTGGTGACACTGTGAGACTGTGAGACTGGAGCATTGCTCACCAAGCTCCCCTTGGTTGTGAGACAGGGGAGCATGGCATGCTCTCCAGGGGCTCCTCCAGGGGCTCCTCCATGGGATCCTCCATGGTCTCCAGGGGCTCATCCATGGGCTCCTCTATGGACTCCTCTATGGACTCCTCCATGGGCTCCTCCATGGGCTCCTCTAAGGACTCCTCTATGGATTCCTCCATGGCCTCCTCCAGGGGATCCTCCATTGGCTCCTCCAGGGGCTCCTCCAGGGGCTCCTCCATGAGCTCCTCCATGGGCTCCTCCATGGGCTCCTCCATGGGCTCCTCCAGGGGCTCCTCCATGGGATCATCCAGGGGCTCCTCCATGGGCTCCTCCAGGGTATCCTCCATGGTCTCCAGGGGCTCCTCCATGGGCTCCTCTATGGGCTCCTCCATGGCCTCCTCCAGGGGATCCTCCATTGGCTCCTCCAGGGGCTCCTCCAGGGGCTCCTCCAGGGGCTCCTCTATGGGCTCCTCCATGGGATCCTCCATGGGCTCCTCCATGAGCTCCTCCATGGGCTCCTCCATGAGCTCCTCCAGGGGCTCCTCCATGGGCTCCTCCATGAGCTCCTCCAGGGGCTCCTCCAGGGGCTCCTCCATGGGATCCTCCAGGGGCTCCTCCATGGGCTCCTCCATGGGCTCCTCCAGGGTATCCTCCATGGTCTCCAGGGGCTCCTCCATGGGCTCCTCCAGGGTATCCTCCATGGTCTCCAGGGGCTCCTCCATGGGATCCTCCAGGGGCTCCTCCATGGGCTCCTCTATGGGCTCCTCCAGGGGCTCCTCCAGGGGCTCCTCCAGGGTATCCTCCATGGTCTCCAGGGGCTCCTCCATGGGATCCTCCAGGGGCTCCTCCATGGGCTCCTCTATGGGCTCCTCCATGGGATCCTCTATGGGCTCCTCCATGGGCTCCTCCAAGGGCTCCTCCAGGGGCTCCTCCAGGGTATCCTCCAGGGGCTCCTCCAGGGTATCCTCCATGGTCTCCAGGGGCTCCTCCATGGGCTCCTCCAGGGTATCCTCCATGGTCTCCAGGGGCTCCTCCATGGGCTCCTCCATGGGCTCCTCCAGGGGCTCCTCCAGGGGCTCCTCCATGAGCTCCTCCATGGGCTCCTCCAGGGGCTCCTCCATGGGCTCCTCCAGGGGCTCCTCCAGGGGCTCCTCCATGGGATCCTCCATGGGCTCCTCCATGGGATCCTCCATGGGCTCCTCCATGGGATCCTCTATGGGCTCCTCCATGGGCTCCTCCAGGGGCTCCTCCAGGGGCTCCTCCATGGGATCCTCTATGGGCTCCTCCATGGGCTCCTCCAGGGGCTCCTCCAGGGGCTCCTCCAGGGGCTCCTCCAGGGTATCCTCCATGGTCTCCAGGGGCTCCTCCATGGGCTCCTCCAGGGTATCCTCCATGGTCTCCAGGGGCTCCTCCATGGGCTCCTCCAGGGTATCCTCCATGGTCTCCAGGGGCTCCTCCATGGGCTCCTCTATGGGCTCCTCCATGGCCTCCTCCAGGGGATCCTCCATTGGCTCCTCCATGGGCTCCTCCAGGGGCTCCTCCAGGGGCTCTTCCAGGGGCTCTTCCATGGGATCCTCCATGGGCTCCTCCATGAGCTCCTCCAGGGGCTCCTCCAGGGGCTCCTCCATGGGCTCCTCCAGGGTATCCTCCATGGTCTCCAGGGGCTCCTCCATGGGCTCCTCTATGGGCTCCTCCATGGCCTCCTCCAGGGGATCCTCCATTGGCTCCTCCATGGGCTCCTCCATGAGCTCCTCCATGGGCTCCTCCATGGGATCCTCCATGGGATCCTCCAGGGGATCCTCCAGGGGATCCTCCATGGGATCCTCCAGGGGCTCCAGGGGCTCCTCCATGGGATCCTCTATGGGCTCCTCCATGGCCTCCTCCAGGAGATCCTCCATTGGCTCTTCCAGGAGCTCCTCCATGAGCTCCTCCATGGGATCCTCCATGGGATCATCCATGGGATCATCCAGGGGCTCCTCCAAGGGATGCTCCATAGGATCATCCAGGGGCTCCTCCAGGGGCTCCTCCATGAGCTCCTCCATGGGCTCCTCCATGGGATCCTCCATGGGATCATCCAGGGGCTCCTCCATGAGCTCCTCCAGGGGCTCCTCCAGGGGCTCCTCCATGAGCTCCTCCATGGGCTCCTCCATGGGATCCTCCATGGGATCATCCAGGGGCTCCTCCAAGGGATCCTCCATAGGATCATCCAGGGGCTCCTCCAGGGGCTCCTCCATGGGATCCTCCATGGGCTCCTCCAGGGGCTCCTCCATGGGCTTCTCCATGGGATCCTCCATGGGATCCTCCAGGGGCTCTTCCATGAGCTCCTCTATGGGCTCTTCCATGGAATCCTCCATGGGATCCTCCATGGGCTCTTCCATGGGCTTCTCCAGGGGCTCCTCCATGAGCTCCTCCATGGGCTCCTCCATGGGATCCTCCATGGGATCATCCAGGGGCTCCTCCATGAGCTCCTCCAGGGGCTCCTCCAGGGGCTCCTCCATGAGCTCCTCCATGGGCTCCTCCATGGGATCCTCCATGGGATCATCCAGGGGCTCCTCCAAGGGATCCTCCATAGGATCATCCAGGGGCTCCTCCAGGGGCTCCTCCATGGGATCATCCAGGGGCTCCTCCATGGGCTCCTCCAGGGGCTCCTCCATGGGATCCTCCATGGGCTCCTCCAGGGGCTCCTCCAGGGGCTCCTCCATGGGCTCTTCCATGGGATCCTCCATGGGATCCTCCATGGGCTCTTCCATGGGCTTCTCCAGGGGCTCCTCCCTGGGCTCCTCCATGGGATTCTCCACTCTCCCTCTTGGAGGCAGGTGTCTCTTTCATCCTGATCTGCTGCCATAGAATCATAGAATCCCCAAGGTTGGAAGAGACCTCAGAGCTCATCAAGTCCAACCTGGCACCACAGACCTCATGACTAACCCATAGCACCAAGTGCCACATCCAATCCCCTCTTGAACACCTCCAGGGATGGGGACTCCACCACCTCCCTGGGCAGCACATCCCAGTGGCCAACAATTGTCTCTGGAAGAGCTTTCTCCTCACCTCCTTCCTGGGTGGGGACATCTTCCATGTCTTTATCAGCAATCTGGGTGAGGAGATGGAGGCACCTGCAGTAAATCTGCAGGTGGCACCAGGCTGGGTGTCCCTCTGCTGCAGGGTAGGGAGGCTTTGCAGGGGGAGCTGGACAGGTGAGAGCCATGGGCTAAGGCTCATTGTGTGAAGTTCAGCAAGGCCAAATGCCAGGTCCAGGAGAGGGGCAAGTTGGAGATGAGGAAAAATTACTTTGCTGCAAGAGTGGTCAGGGATTGGCCCAGGCTGCCCAGGGAGGTGGTGGAGTCCCTGTCCCTGGAGGGGTTCCAGAACCCTGTGGCCATGGCACTTTGGTGCCATGGTTTGGTGGCCATGGTGGGGCTGGGTCGCTGGTTGGAGTGGGTGATCCTGGGGAGCTTTTCCAGCCCAAGCACTGCTGTCGTGCTATGGAGTGGCTATGGAGTGGTTTGGGGTGGAAAAGAGCCTTTGGGATCACTGCATCCAACGCAGCGCTGCCAGCTCCGCAGGGCGCCGTCGAGCACCCGGGAGCTGGCACCGAGAGGCAGCGGTGTGCGAGCCCGCAGGGTGCCTGAGCCGCCCGCAGCGATGGGAGGCACCCCGCGGCACCGGCCCGGCCCGCCGGGGGGCTCGGGGCCGGAGGGTCCCGGGAGAGCCCCGGGGGAGCCGCGGCGGTGCCCGGCGCCCTCAGTCCCGTCGTCGCCGGCGGCTGTGGGCCGGGCCGGGCCGGGCCGGGCCGGGGGAAGGGGGAAGCGGCCGCCCCGCCCTCAGTTAAAGAGCCACAGCGCAGGGCGGCCGCGCAGCGAGCGCGGAAGGGCACCGCCGGCACCATGCGCTCCGCAGCCGCCCTGTGCTGCCTCCTCCTCCTCACTCTCCTCTTCATCCTCATCCTCCTGCCGCCACCGCCCGCCGCCGCCTACTTCGGGTCAGCACCGCCCGCGGGGACCGGCCCTTAGCATCGCCTCCGCGCCCCGGGGAGCGCGCAACGTCCGCGGGGCAGCGCTGGAAGGGACATGGGGAGGGAACGCGCAATGTCCGCGGGGCAGCGCTGGAGGGGACATGGGGAGGGAGCACAAAATCCGCGGGGCAGCGCTGGAGGGGACATGGGGAGGGAGCACAAAATCCGCGGGGCAGCGCTGGAGGGGACATGGGGAGGGAGCACAAAATCCGCGGGGCGCCGCTGGAGGGGACGGGGCAGGGAGCGCGCATCGTCCGCGGGGCAGCACTCGAAGGGGCATGGGGAAAGAGTACAAAATCCGCGGGGCAGCGCTGAGGGACACCGAGAGGGAGCGCGTAAAATCCGCAGGGCAGAGGGGGGAACACCAGGGAGGGAGAGCGCTTTTTCCGCGGTTGCGCTGCCGAAGGCGGGCGCGGAGGCTCCGCGGGGTTGCTCGGTCCTCGGGCAGGTCCCGGCCGGAGCCCGGCGGGGTGTGGGAGAGGGTCCCGGCCGGGCCGCGCACCTGCAGCCGCCGGCGCATGCCAGCGCCCGGGGAGCATCCCCACAGCCCCCGGAGATCCCCCCAGAGTATCCCCGCAGCCCCCGGAGATCCCCAGAGTATTCCCCGGAGATCCCCAGAGTATCCCTGCAGCCCCCGGAGATCCCTCGGAGATCCCCCAGAGTATCCCCGCAGCCCCCGGAGATCCCCCAGAGTATCCCCGCAGCCCCCGGAGATCCCCCAGAGTATCCCCGGAGATTCCCCCGGAGATCCCCAGAGTATCCCCGCAGCCCCCGGAGCACCTCCGCAGCGGGGTGGGAGGACAGGGGTGGGAGGAAGGGTTGGGGTGCAGGGTGTCGCAGGAGCCCCCGCCGCGCTCCCGGGCACCCCGGCGAAGGGGAAGGATCAGCGAGGGCGGCACGGCGCTGGGGGAGGCTTTTCCTTGGGAGATGCCTGCAGGAGAAGTGGATTTCCTGAAGTGGTCGTGTTGGAACTGTGCTCTGGCTCCGCTCAGCCCCGGGGCGCTGCTGGCTTTGCTGCCGCTCCCCAGGCTGCTTCCCCGGGAGCAGGGAGCCGGCGGAGGCCGGGGCCGGCAGGGGGGCGCCGGTGAGGTGTGGGCGCTGCGCGGCTCCGGGGGGATGGAGCTGTGCTGGGAACGGAGGGGCAGAGATGGTGCTGCAGCCTGGGGGCTCTGGCTCGTATCCCATCCCCCTAGCCCCTCCCGTTTTAGTGTGCTTGGGGGGAGGGCAAAAATGAGTTAGAACAGGTTGGGTCAGCGCCGCATTTCTGGGGAAGGTTTGGGTTGTTTCGGGTTTGCTTTGCTTTGTTCTGTTCTGTTCTCTGGTGGTCGGTTTGCTTTGGTCCCTTTGCTTTGGTTTTGCTGTGGCTTTGTTCTGGTTTGGTCTGTGTCGTTTTGTTTGGTGAGCTGCTTCTCAGGCAGGTGTCTGACCCTGAGCAGAGCTGCTGCTGCCCGGCGCGCAGGGGCCGGGGGAGGAGACACACCACTTGCAGACACTGCTGTGGGTGAGCTCAGGACAGGTCTGCCCTGGCTGGCACTTGGGGAGGGGCTCAGTGGCTCCCTGCTGACCCTCCCAGATACCTCTCCGTGTCTCTGCTGTCTGCTTTCTGCTGCAAGGCTTCCCCAAACCACCTGGGTCTGAGCTGGTCACTTGTGTCCTGCAGCCAGCCTCCGGCCCAGGCGGCTGGGCCAGGGAGGACTCTCCCTGCTGGGTCATCCCCAGTCTGTCTCTGGACCTGCTCTGCAGCGGAGCTGTGTTTGGCTTCCCAGACACAGAGGCCCAGGGCTGGGCTTGGTGGAGAGGAGGGCTTAGTGCCCCCAGCCCAGCTTGGCAAGGGGAGAGCTTTGTGCCCCCAGCCCAGCTTGGCAAGGGGAGAGCTTTGTGCCCCAGCCCAGCTTGGTGGAGGGGAGAGCTTTGTGCCCCAGCCCAGCTTGGTGGAGAGGAGAGCTTTGTGCCCCCAGCCCAGCTTGGTGGAGGGAGAGCTTTGTGCCCCAGCCCAGCTTGGTGGAGAGGAGAGCTTTGTGCCCCCAGCCCAGCTTGGCCAGGGGAGGGCTTTGTGCCCCCAGCCCAGCTTGGCCAGGGGAGGGCTTTGTGCCCCCAGCCCAGCTTGGTGGAGGGGAGAGCTTTGTGCCCCCAGCCCAGCTTGGCAAGGGGAGGGCTTTGTGCCCCAGCCCAGCTTGGTGGAGGGGAGAGCTTTGTGCCCCAGCCCAGCTTGGTGGAGAGGAGAGCTTTGTGCCCCCAGCCCAGCTTGGTGGAGGGGAGAGCTTTGTGCCCCCAGCCCAGCTTGGTGGAGAGGAGAGCTTTGTGCCCCCAGCCCAGCTTGGCCAGGGGAGGGCTTTGTGCCCCCAGCCCAGCTTGGCCAGGGGAGGGCTTTGTGCCCCCAGCCCAGCTTGGTGGAGGGGAGAGCTTTGTGCCCCCAGCCCAGCTTGGCAAGGGGAGGGCTTTGTGCCCCAGCCCAGCTTGGTGGAGGGGAGAGCTTTGTGCCCCCAGACCAGCTTGGCCAGGGGAGAGCTTTGTGCCCCCAGCCCAGCAGTGCAAGGGGAGAGCTTTGTGCCCCCAGCCCAGCTTGGCCAGGGGAGAGCTCTGTGCCCCCAGCCCAGCTTGGTGGAGGGGAGAGCTTTGTGCCCCCAGCCCAGTTTGGTGGAGAGGAGAGCTTTGTGCCCCCAGCCCAGTTTGGTGGAGAGGAGAGCTTTGTGCCCCCAGCCCAGCTTGGCCTGGGGAGGGCTTTGTGCCCCCAGCCCAGCAAACCCACAGGAGGTGGCTGGAGGCTGTTGCTGGAGCTGCTCTCTTGCTGAAGCCACCTGAGTGCCTCCTGGCCCCGTGGCAGTGACCTGTCAGCTGCTTTCAGGACACATGAGCTCAGTGTGTGCTGCCCCTGGGTGATGCACAGCTCAGATGTGAGGACCTGGTGTCACCTTTTAATGCTTCTTCCCTTGGGGGGCTGGGCATGGACGTGTCCTGTGTGGTCTCACTCCTCACTGCAACGTCACAAGAGGAGACTAAAGTCTAAGGCCTCAGGGAGTGTTTGGTGGTGAGTGCTGATGTGAGACCTGGGAGGGCTTTCAGAGACAAGCTGGAGCTGATGGACTGCAGAGGCACTGGAGGGGCACTGGAGGGGCACTGCAGAGGCACTGGAGGGGCACTGGAGCCCTTTAGAAGCCCTGAGGTGGCTGCCAGCCCTGGCTCAGTTCAGCAGTAAGGCATGTGGCACCCAAGTCACTGCTGAGCTGCAGGGCACCTTAGAGCCTGCTTCAGCAGCTGCCTCTGCATGTGGCAGAGAGGAGGGAGCCAGGCACAGGAGCCACAGCTCTGCTCTCCAAACACTTCATTGGGAGTACCTTCAAAGATGTAACAGTGGAGGAGGCTTTTGGGTGGCTACCAGCAGGGAGAGGACCTGAGCCCTCTCTGTGGTTTGGCAAGGGTGAGGTGGTGCTGGTTGAGGAGGTTCAGGCTGGAGGTGAGGAGAAAGTTCCTCCCAGCAAGAGAGATTGGCCACTGGGATGTGTTGCCCAGGGAGGTGGTGGAGTCCCCATCCCTGGAGGTGGTCAGGAAAGGCTTGGATGAGGCACTTGGTGCCATGGGTTAGCTGTCAGGTGGTGTTAAGGATTAGGTCCTAGGTTGGACTTGATGAGCTCTGAGGTCTTTCCCAGCCTGGCTGATTCTGTGATAGCAGTGAAGAAAAGGCCATGGGAGGCACTGCTCAGGATGTGAGGGAGACTTTTGAGGCTGTCAGGGAGGGATAGGACTGGGGGGGATGGAGCAGAACTAGCAGTGGGGAGATGGAGATTGGCTGTGAGGAAGAAGTTGTTCCCCAGGAGGGTGGTGAGAGCCTGGCACAGGCTGCCCAGGGAGGTGGTGGAAGCCTCCTGCCTGGAGGTGTTTGCAGCCAGGCTGGAGGTGGCTGTGAGCAACCTGCTGTGGTGTGAGGTGTCCCTGGGCATGGCAGGGGGTTGGAGCTGGCTGAGCCTTGAGCTCCCTGCCAGCCCTGTCAGCTCTGTGGTTCCATGATTCCAGCAGGACAAAGGTGAGGCAAGAAGTGTGCAGGGTAATGCAGCAAAAGCTGTCCAAGGGCCTGGGAAGGGTGAAGGGCACCAAGCAATATGCAAAGTGGATTGGGTGCAGTCCTGGGCACACTACCCTAAGCCATCCTGCTTTTGGCAGGGGCATTGGACTTGGTGGTCTCTGGAGGTCCCTTCCAGCCTCTAACTGTCTGTGAGTCTGGCCAAGGTGAGCAGAGCCTCACAACAGAGAGATCAGCACAGACCCTTAGGATGGTTTGGATTGGAAAGAACCTCAGAGATCATCTGCTCCAACCCTGGACCTGGAGGGGTGCTTGGCTCTGGCACAGGACATCCAGGGGCAGAGCTCCTCTGGGAGCACAGGGAGCAGGGTAAAGTCTCTGTCCCTGAGCTGCTGCCCTCTGGTTGTGAGAATCATGGAACCACAGAGTGGCTCAGGCTGGAAGGGACCTCAGAGATCTTCTGCTCCAAGCCCCTGCCATGCCCAGGACACCTCCCACCAGCCCAGGGCCTCATCCAGCCTGGCCTTGGACACCTCCAGGGAGGAGGCAGCCACAGCTGCTCTGGGCAACCTGCTCCAGGGTCTGACCACCTTCACAGTGAAGGATTTCTTCCTTATAGCTAATCTGCATCTCCCCTCTGTCAGCCTGCAGCCCTTACATCCCACCCCACCTCTACAGGCCCTGGCAAAGTCCCTGCCCAGCTACCTTTAAGCACTGCAAGACCACAGTAAGGTTTTCCCAGAGCCTCCTCTCCTCCAGGCTGAAGACCCCCAGCTCCCTCAGCCTGTCCCCACAGCAGAGGTGCTCCAGCCTCTGTCACCTTCCTAGTGCCCCTCTGGACCCACCTGAGCAGGTCCAATGTCCTTCTGCTGTGGGCAGACCCTGGAGGCCACAGCCCCAGACTGGCTGTTGGGCTGCCTGCTGCCAGGGCTGAGCTTCAACAGCCCTTGAGCCACAGAGGGGCAAATTACAGCCCACCTGTCAGAGAGGGGCACTGCAGTCAGCTCTGCCCCAGATGTGGCCCAGCTGCTGTCCAGGCTGTGCTGGGGCTGCCTGGCTCAGGAGCTGCAGGAGCTCCCCAGAGGGACACCTCTGAAAGTCCTTTGTGCTTCCTTTGCTTTCCCCTTTGCTTCAGTCCTCCCCCAGGCTGCTGCCTCCCCTGAGGTATTCCCTCCTCAGCCAGGCTTTCCCTTTGGGATGCACAGCCCCTGGGGTGGGTGAGTGGCTGGGAGCCTCCCTAAACTCTCTCAGCCTCCTGCTGCCTTCTTAGGGGCCCTGTGACACAAAGGGAAAAGCAGTTTAGGAAGTGCTGGAGGGCAAAGAGCTCCTCACAGGGTCTGAGGTTAGGAAGAGGCTCACCTCAGGTAGGACATTGTTGGGCAGGCAGAAGCAACAAACTTCTCCTGGGGAGACCTCCAGGGAGCAGGCTGCAGCTTGTCTCACCATGGGGCAGCCTGGCCTGAGCTCTGTGTCACCCACATCTGCTGCAGGGTTTCTGTGAGGCTCCTCCTGAAACACCAGTGGTAGGCAGAGAGGCTCCAGGCTTCCTGGAGCTACACATGGGCTGCTGTCCTGATCCTCAGCTCCTCCTGACCCAGCCTCATCCTCAGCTCCTCCTCTCCCAGCCTCATCCTCAGCTCCTCCTGTCCCAGCCTCACCCACAGTTCCTCCTGTCCCAGCCTCATCCTCAGCTCCTCCTGTCCCAGCCTCACCCTCAGCTCCTCCTGTCCCAACCTCATCCTCAGCTCCTCCTGTCCCAGCCTCACCCTCAGCTCCTCCTGTCCCAGCCTCATCCTCAGTTCCTCCTGTCCCAACCTCATCCTCAGTTCCTCCTGTCCCAACCTCATCCTCAGCTCCTCCTGTCCCATCCTCATCCTCAGCTCCTCCTGTCCCAGCCTCACTCTCAGCTCCTCCTGTCCCATCCTCATCCTCAGCTCCTCCTGTCCCAGCCTCACTCTCAGCTCCTCCTGTCCCATCCTCATCCTCAGCTCCTCCTGTCCCAGCCTCACTCTCAGCTCCTCCTGTCCTAAACTCATCCTCAGCTCCTCCTCTCCCATCCTCATCCTCAGCTCCTCCTGTCCCATCCTCATCCTCTGCCCCTGCTGTCCCAGCCTCATCCTCAGCTCCTGCTTTCCCAGCCCCCCCCTGCCCTCTGTCCCCCTGCTGCTCCTGCTCCCATCACTCAGTGGCACAACTTCAGCTCCTGTCAGGATGAAGGAGTTTCTGGGGCCCCTCAGAGAGTAAACCAAATCCCTGGCTTGAGGCTCTGCTGACCACCCCTGGTGTCCAGTTTGTGGCTCCCCAGCTCAAGAGGGACAGGGATCTGCTGGAGAGAGTCCAGGGGAGGCTCCAAGGATGATTCAGGGACTGAACATCTGCTAAGAGCAGAGGCTGAGAGCCTTGGGGCTGTTGAGCCTGGAGAGGAGGAGGCTGAGAGGGATCTGATCAATGTCTATCAATAGCTGAGGGCTGGGGGGCAGGGGGCAGGTGCCAGGCTCTGCTCAGGGGTGCCCAGGGACAGGAGAAGGAGCAGCAGGGACAAGCTGGGACCCAGGAGGTTCCACCTCAACAGGAGGAGAAACTTCTCTGGTGTGAGGCTGCTGGAGGCCTGGAGCAGGCTGCCCAGAGAGGCTGTGGAGTCTCCCCTGGAAGCTTCCAACCCCCCCGGATGTGTTCCTGTGCCCTGCCCTGGGTGCCCTGCCCTGGGTGCCCTGCTCTGGCAGGGGTTGGACTGGATGAGCTCTGGAGCTGCCTTGCAACCCCTCCACCCTGTGGCTGCGATGGTGTCAAATGAGACCTTGATACAGATGTGAGTGCCTCAGAGCTGCTGTGCTCAGCTGCCCTGTGCCCCTCCAGAGCTGCCCAGCAGGCTCTGGGGCCCAGCAGCCCAGGCTCCTCCTCTGCTGGGGCAGCTCTCTGGTACTGCCCTGGGGGAGCACAGGCAGGCACTCTGCTGCCCAGCTGCCAGCGCTCCTGCCGAGGCTTCTGCAGCCCTTCCTCCCCCTGCTGAGGAGACACAGGCAGCGCTGGGGCTCCTCACAGCCTGCAGCCTGGCAGGGGGGCACGTGGCAGCCTCTCCTTTGGGTGCTCCTGGGGTGGTCAAAGAGAGTCTGGCAGCAGGGAGAGAGGGGCAGGGCAGCTCTGAGCTGAGCCCTGGGGAGATGGAGGCCGCAGGTGGGTCTGCAGTGACCACCCAGCAGGGGGGACAGGAGGTGCAGAGGCATTTCAGAGGCAAGGGCTCCCCAGGGCTGCTTTTGCTTCTCTTTGGTCCCCACATCCCAGCAGGTTAGGGCTCCCCAGGGCTGCTTTTGCTTCTCTTTGGTCCCCACATCCCAGCAGGTTAGGGCTCCCCAGGGCTGCTTTTGCTTCTCTTTGGTCCCCACATCCCAGCAGGTTAGGGCTCCCCAAGGCTGCTTTTGCTTCTCTTTGGTCCCCTTGCTCTCTTCAGTCTCCATCCCAGGAGATGGCATTATCCTGCTGGGTGCTGAGTGCTTGCTGCAGGGGATGTGGCCAGTCCGGAGCTGGGCTGCCAATCAGCTCTCCTGTGTAATGATTGACCCCGGTGCTGGCCTGGGCTGATGGGCAGAGTGCACTGCCCTGAGCCCCAGGGCTGCCTGCAGATGTTCCATGTGGCTGAGCTCAGAGGGGGAAGGATTCAAACCAAGTGTGTGCAGAGGCCAGCAGGGGCAGGGCAGGGGTGGTGCCCCTGGGCTGGGCACTGGGGAGGCCACACCTGGAATCCTGGGGTCACTTCTGGGTCCCTCGCTGCAAGAAGGACTTTGAGAGGCTGAGCAGGGCCAGGGAAGGGCAACAGAGCTGGGGAAGGGTCTGGGGAGCAGGGCTGGGGAGGAGCAGCTGAGGGAGCTGGGGGTGGTTAGTGTGGAGCGAAGGAGGCTGAGGGAGACCTCCTTGCTCTCTGCAGCTCTGAGAGGAGGCTGCAGCCAGTGGGGGTTGGGCTCTGCTCCCCAGGCTCAGGGGATGGAAGGAGAAGAAATGGCTGAAACTGTGCCAGGGGAGGCTGAGGCTAGAGAGGAGGCAAAATGTCTTTGGTGCAGGAGTGGTCAGGGCCTGGCAGAGGCTGCCCAGGGAGGTGGTGGAGTCCCCAGGGCTGGAGGTGCTCAGGAACCTTGGGGCCAGGGTTTGGTGGCCATGGGGGGGTTGGGCTGAACTCAAGGATAGTAAAAGCCTCTTCCAACCCAAACAATTCTGTGAGTCTCTGATTCCATGGCTGTGAGAGCCCAGAGCAGCGGAGGGTGAGGAAGCCAGCCAGGGTGAGCCAAGTGAAGCCAAGGCACTGGTGCAAGGGCTCCCATCTAGACCCTCACTCCATTGGCACAGACACAGAGCTCTCATCCCAGGGCAGTGGGAGGAGTTCCCATGCTGCTCTCTGTGGAGTTCCAGGAGGATTCATTTCCAAACCCCAGTTGCTATCTGGACACAGCAGCTCTTGGTGTTCCCAGGAAGGGTTTGCAGCAAGTAGGGGAAAAAACAACCAAACCACCACCCCCAAAAGGCTCATTCCAAAGGATTTCAACCCAGCACCTCTCATCAGCCTCACCTGAGCTTTTGCTTCCAGCCCTTTGTGAGGAGCAGAATGCTTGACACAGAGCCTGGAGGACAAGAGGTACCAAGATGTCATCTGCCAGAGGGTCTGACACGACCCTTTGAGGTCAAGAGTGTGTCCCAAGGTGCTGCTCTGGGGGTCCTGCCACCCCCCCTGTGGGCAGCAGGTGGTCCAAAGGTGCTCAGGGGTTGAGTGGTGGAGGCTCCATCCCTGCAGACATTCTGCAGCAGGCTCAGTGTGGCCCTGGGCAGCCTGCTCCAGCTGGAGCTGTCCCTGCTGCCTGCAGGGGGTTGGACAGGATGACCTCTGGGGGTCCCTTCCCACCTGATGTACTGGCAGAGGGCCCTTGCCAGGCTGGGCAGATGGGCAGAGGCCAACAGGATGGCATTCAACAAGTGCCAGGGGCTGCACTTTGCCCACAGCAACCCCAGGCAGAGCTACAGGCTGGGGGCAGAGTGGCTGAGAGCAGCCAGGCAGAGAGGGACCTGGGGGTGCTGATTGACAGCTGCCTGAACAGGAGCCAGCAGTGTGCCCAGGGGGCCAAGAAGGCCAAGGGCATCCTGGCCTGCAGCAGGGAGAGTGTGGCCAGCAGGAGCAGGGAAGTCCTTGTGCCCTGTGCTCAGCACTGCTGAGGCCACACCTGGAGTCCTGTGTCCAGTTCTGGGCTCCTCAGGTTAGGAAAGAGGTTGAGCTGCTGGAAGGTGTCCAGAGAAGGGCAAGAAAGCTGGGGAGGGGTCTGGAGCACAGCCCTGGGAGGAGAGGCTGAGGGAGCTGGGGTTGCTTAGCCTGCAGAAGAGGAGGCTGAGGGGAGACCTTCTTGCTCTCTGCAACTCCCTGCAGGGAGGTTGTAGCCAGGTGGGGGTTGGTCTCTTCTGCCAGGCAAGCAGCAGCAGAACAAGAGGACACAGTCTCAAGCTGTGCCAGGGAGGCTCAGGCTGGAGGTGAGGAGAAAGTTCTTCCCAGAGAGAGTTGTTGGCCATGGGAATGTACTGCCCAGGGAGGTGGTGGAGTCCCCATCCCTGGAGGTGTTCAAGAGGGGATTGGATGTGGCACTTGGAGCCATGGTTTGGTCATGAGGTCTGTGGTGCCAGGTTGGACTTGATGATCTTTGAGGTCTTTTCCAACCTTGGTGAGACTGTGAGACTGTGAGTCTGTGTAGTCAGGAGAGCTCAGGAGGCTGCTGGCCACCCAACTGCCCAGGGCTTGGGAGTCTGAGGATGAAGCAGTGCTGCTCTGAAAGGATTAAACCTGCTCCCTGAGCTGCAGGCAGGGAGGAGAGCTGGGGACCTGTCGTGCTCCCTGGTGGCCTTGCTCTGATCTCATCCTCCCACACTCCCTCAGCCCTCCCTGCAGGCTTGCTGCAGCTCCCTGTGGGCTGGAGAGATTGCTGTGCAACATGAAAGGCTCCTGAGATCAGATAGGAGCACTGCTGTGGCTCCTGGCCTGGGAGAGGGAGCAGGGGCACATTTCTCGGGGGGTTTAAGGCCCTGCAGACCCAGGGGACGTTGGGCACTGCACAGGAAAAGGCTCTCATTAAAAGTCTCTTAAGCAGCTGGAATGTGGCTGGAAGGAGATTAAAGGAAATAGATGAACTTAGCAAAGTGCTCAGAGCCCAAAGCAGAGGGAAGGGAAAAGTTTGAGCTCCTCATTGTTCTCTGGGGGTGCAGGCAGGTGTGCATTAATGCAGGGAGCTGCCTGCTCCTGCTGTATGATCTGCAGATAATGAGCCCTCAATCATCCCCAGCTGAGCTGCAGCTGAGCTGCAAACCTCTGCAGCTTGATATTTAACCTCCCAAGAATGCCCTGGCACCTGAGCTCCAGCCCCATCTCATCCCACCTTAGGCTTACCCCCAGAAGACACAGCCAGAGCCACCTGAAGGTGTCCAGAGAAGGGCAAGGAGGCTGGGGAGGGGTCTGGGGCACAGCCCTGGGAGGAGAGGCTGAGAGAGCTGGGGTTGCTTAGCCTGGAGAAGAGGAGGCTCAGGGGAGACCTCATTGCTCTCTGCAACTCCCTGCAGGGAGGCTGTAGCCAGGTGGGGGTTGGTCCTTCTCCCAGGCAAGCAGCCCCAGAACAAGAGGACACAGTCTCAAGCTGTGCCAGGGGAGGTTCAGGCTGGAGGTGAGGAGAAAGTTCTTCATTGAGAGATTTGTTGGCCATTGGGATGTGCTGCCCAGGGAGGTGGTGGAGTCCCCATCCCTGGAGGTGTTCCAGAGGGGATTGGATGTGGCACTTGGAGCCATGGTTTAGTTGTCAGGAGGGGTTGGGTGCCAGGTTGGACTTGATGATCTCTGAGGTCTTTTCCAACCTTGCTGATTCTTCAGGGTGACCTCAGCTGTGTCTGCTCCAGGAGTGAGCTCTGCCCCCAGCTGCTCCACCTTGGGCAGCTCCTTGGACCTCTCTGCTGCTTGCCTCAACTGAGGGTTAGGTGAGATAGGAGTCCTGAGAGCTGTGCCTGGGCCCTGGTCCCAAGCCATGGAGCCTGATCCCTGCAGGATCACAGAACCATGGGATCATGGAATGTTAGGGCTTGGAAGGGACCTCTGGAGATCATTGAGTCCAACTCCCTGCCAGAGCAGGGTCACCCAGGGCAGGCCACACAGGAACACATCCAGACAGGGCTGGGAAGGCTCCAGAGGAGACTCCACAACCTCTCTGGGCAGCCTGCTCCAGGGCTCTGGGAGCCTCACAGTGCAGAAGTTCCTCCTCATGCTGAGCTGCAACCTCCTGGGCTGCAGCTTCCATCCATTGCCCCTTGGCCTATCCCAGGGCACAGTGAGCAGAGCCTGGCCCTGTCCCTTCCCTCCTGCCCCCCAGCCCTCAGCTATTGATAGGCATTGATCAGATCCCTCTCAGCCTTCTCCTCTCCAGCCTGACCAGCCCCAGGGCTCTCAGTCTCATCCCCTCCAAGCACAGTGCTGTTGGCTTTCCATGCTGCCCCTCACCTGGCCTGGCTGAGCAGGGGGCAGTGCCCCTGGGGGAGGCTCTCACAGGAGCATTTATTTATTGCAGGGAGCTTCAGCCACCTGCCTTGGACCAGCCAAACTGCTGCTGATTGTGCCTGCTCCTCAAGGCCTCCAGCTCTAGAGGCACCCCCAAGGGCTGCTGCACCTTCACAACTCCATCAACCCAAGCAGTATTCAGTTTGCCAGGGAGCAGCAGGCAGGGAGGGTGTCAGAGCTCAAAGTGGGGCTGGATCCAGTTTTAGGAAGTGTTTTGGGTTTCCTTTTCCCCCATGAAGCTTTTGCTTTGCTGGGGGTAGCAGATGAGTTGGGTTTGGTGTCTGTGCTGTGTGGGTGGTCCCAGGCTGTGCTTGCTGGGAGCTGCTGAGAGTGCTCTAAAAATGGAATCAGATTCTCCAGAGGTTGCTGTCCTGGTGCCTGCCCCTGCCCTGTCCAAGCTTCCCACAAACAGTCACAATCAGCATCCCCCAGGGGCTGGAGTATGGCAGCAGCTCCTCCTCTCAGACCTCAGTGCTCATAGCCTGGGGGTGATCCCTGGGACACCCTGGGGGTGATCCATAGGACATCCTGGGGGTGATGCATGGGACACCCTGGAGATGGAATGGAATGGAATGGAATGGAATGGAATGGAATAGAAAGAATGGAATAGAATAGAATAGAATAGAATAGAATAGAATAGAATAGAATAGAATAGAATAGAATGGAATACAATGGGCATTAACCAGGTTGGAAAAGACCTCAGAGCTCATCCAGTCCAACCTCTCCCCCAGCACCATCTGAGCAACTCAACCATAGCACCAAGGGCCTCATCCAGGCTCTTCCTGAACACCTCCAGGGATGGGGACTCCATCACCTCCCTGGGCAGCACATCCCAGTGGCCAATCTCTCTTGCTGGGAAGAACTTTCTCCTCACCTCCAGCCTAAACCTCCCCTGGCACAGCTTGAGACTGTGTCCTCTTGTTCTGCTGCTGGGTGCCTGGGAGAAGAGCCCAACCCCCACCTGGCTCCAACCTCCCTGCAGGGAGTTGCAGAGAGCAAGAAGGTCTCCCCTCAGCCTCCTCTTCTGCAGGCTAAGCAACCCCAGCTCCCTCAGCCTCTCCTCCCAGGGCTGTGCTCCAGACCCCTCCCCAGCTTTCTTGCCCTTCTCTGGACACCTTCCAGCAGCTCAACCTCTTTCCTAAGCTGAGGAGCCCAGAACTGGACACAGGACTCAAGCTGTGGCCTTGGGATGAGCAAGGACAGTCAGGCAGCAGTCACCTCTGCAGCTCTCTGCTTTGTTCCCAGTTGAAGTCTTCCTGTTGGACCTCTTTGGAAAGAGAGCCACCAGACCCCCACCCAGGAGCTGCTGCTGCTCCTGAAGCCCCTGTGACAAGGAAGGGCTGAGAGCTGATCATAGCTTGTGGAGGAAGGAGATGATCTGTCCCCTCCTGGTCAGTGAAGCCTCTGCTGCTGTCCCAGCAGTGTCAGACAGGGATGAATCCTGGCTCAGCTGGGGTGGAGAACACTGAGCTCAGCCTGGAGCCTGGCAGGGTGGGAGCTCTGCTTGCCCAGAGAAGGGACCTGGGGCAGCTGGGATGCTGGGCACAGGTGGTGGTTCTGTTGGCACATGGAGAATCAGAGACTTGCTGTAGAGCACTTCAGTGGAGCTGCAGAGGTGGCTCCAGGCAGTGAGCAAAGGCAGTGGTGCTCATGGAGCTCCTCAGCTCCTCCCTCCAGTGTCTGTTCCCTTTTCCCTGGGTGCCATGGCCTTGGGGAACGGTGACCAGCAGCACAGAGTCACCAGAGCCCACATCTGACCTGCTGAGGAGCTGTGCTGGGGTCTGGCTGCAGGAGACCCCCACAGTCACAGAGCCACAGAGCAGATCTGGCTGGAAGAGAGCTCCAAGCTCACCCAGTCCAGCCCCTGACCCAGCACTGCAGGCTCACCACCAAACCATGGCCCTAAGCACCAGGGCCCTGCTGCTTGCACACCCCCAGGCATGCTGACTCCAGCACTGCCCTGAGCAGCCTCTGCCAATGCCTGAGATCCCTTCCAGGGCACAAAGATTTCCTGAGCTCCAGCCTGAGCCTCCCCTGGGGCAGCCTGGAACCATTGCCTCTGCTCCTGGCCCTTGGCACCAAGGAGCAGAGGCTGTCCCCTGCTCACTGCAACCTCCCTGCAGGGAGCTGCAGAGAGCAAGGAGGTCTCCCTCAGCCTCCTCTCCTCCAGCCTGAACCCTGTCAGCTTCCTCCTCACAGCCCAGGGGCTCCAGGCCCTTCTCCAGCCTGGCTGCCCTGCTCTGGACAGGCTCCAGCCCCTCAGTGTCCTTCCTGGAGTGAAACCCAGAGCTGAGCACAGCACTCCAGCTGTGGCCTCCCCAGGGCTGAGCACAGGGGCATGGTCACCTCCTGGCCCTGCTGCCCACCCTGCTCTGACCCAAGCCAGGCTGCCCTTGGCCTTCTTGGCCCCCTGGGCACTGCTGGCTCCTGGTCAGTGACTGCCAATCAGCACCCCCAGGTCTCACCACCAAGCAGGGTGCAGCTCTCTGCCCTTTGGCTGAGTGTTGCTGTTCCCCTGAATCCCCTAACAGCCACAACCTCTTCCTGAGCCCAGCACTGTCCTGCTGAGCTGGGCACAGCTTGACCATCATGGTGGCACCTGAGCCTCACTCTGCCCATGCTGGAGCTGGCACAGCTTCATCTGCAGGTGCAGAGCTTGTGCAGTGCTGATGCAGATGCTCCAGGTGAGACCACAGCTGGAGCTCTGTGTCCAGGTCTGGAGCCTCTGTGCCAGGAAGGCTCTGGAGGGGCTGGAAGGTGTCCAGAGAAGGGCCAGGAGGAGGAGCAGAGGGCTGGAGCTGCTCTGCTGTGAGGACAGACTGAGGGAGTTGGGGTTGTGCAGGCTGGAGAGGAGAAGGCTCCCAGGAGACCTCCTTGTGGCCTTCCAGGATCTGCAGGGGGCTGCAAGAAAGCTGGGGAGGAACTTTTGAGGGTGTCAGTGAGGGATAGGACTGGGGGGGCTGGAGCAGAACTAGAAGTGGGGAGATTGAGATTGGCTGTGAGGAAGAAGTTGTTCCCCAGGAGGGTGGTGAGAGCCTGGCCCAGGCTGCCCAGGGAGGTGGTGGAAGCCTCCTGGCTGGAGGTGTTTGCAGCCAGGCTGGAGGTGGCTGTGAGCAACCTGCTGTGGTGTGAGGTGTCCCTGGGCATGGCAGGGGGTTGGAGCTGGCTGAGCCTTGAGCTCCCTTCCAGTCCTGGCAGCTCTGTGGTTCTATGCAGGCAGGAAGCAGAGCTCCAGGGAGCACAGCTGCCAGCTCCTAGCAGCACACTGGGTCAGGCAGTGCCCATCTGTGGCTCTCCCTCACTTGGCTCAATCTTGTGTCCCTGACAACAGTTCCTCCAGCTGTGGCTGTCCTCTGTGCAGTGCTGGGTGCCAGCTGGGTGCCAGGGCCCTGAGCTGTGCAGTCTGTACTGCTCTCTGCAGCTCCCCAAGCTGGGTCACTTCCAGACTGCTGGGCTGACCCTGGCCTCTCAGTTTCCAGGGCTGCCTGCTTGCTCCTTGGCTCCCTCTGGGCCATCTCACATTCCTGGCCCCTGGCTGAGCAGTGGCAATGGCATTAAGAGCTCCTTCCCACCCACTTGGTTCCTGAAGGTTAATTCCCAGGGATTCCCTGCTTCTGGGGGGGTTTGCAGGTCCCTGGATGGCTTCCAGCTCTCAGTTAATGGCACTTGCCCCTCGTGAGCAACATGTGGATCCCTCTGGAGGCTGCAGGCTGCTGTGGGCTCAGGTCAGCTGAGCTGAGCTGTGCCTCCTGGGCCTGGGGAGCTGAATGGACTGGAGACAGGCATCCAGAGCAGGAGAAACGTCCATGAAGCATGGGGAGGACCAAAACTGCAGCTGCAGTGGTTGGCTGGTGCCCTCCAGCCCTGAGAAGAGGGTGGGCTGAGAGCCACAGACTGCTTTGGGCTGGGAGGGGCTGTAAAGATCATCCAGCTCCAGCCCCCTGCCATGGGCAGGGACACCTCCACTGCAGCAGGCTGCAGAGAGCCTTCTCCAGCCTGGCCTGCACTGCTGCCAGGCATGGGGCAGCTCCCAGCTCTCTGGGCAGCCTGGGCCAGGCTCTCCCCACCCTCACTGCCAAACATTTCTCCTTCTCTCCACTCTCAAGCTCCCTCTTGCCCTTTCCAACCCTCCCCCCTTGTCCTGTCCCATCAGGCCCTGCTCAAAGCTCTGTCCCCAGCTCTCTGCTGGGCCCTTGAAGCACTGCAAGGCCACCAGAAGCTCTCCCTGGAGCCTTCTCCTCTGCAGGCTGCCCAAGGCCAACTCTCTCAGCCTGGCTCCCAGCACAGGGCTCACAGCAGAGGGCTCCCAGCACAGGCTCCCAGCACAGGCTCCCAGCACAGGGCTCACAGCAGAGGGCTCCCAGCAGAGGGCTCCCAGCACAGGCTCCCAGCACAGGCTCCCAGCACAGGCTCTCAGCACAGGCTCCCAGCACAGGGCTCACAGCAGAGGGCTCCCAGCAGAGGGCTCCCAGCACAGGCTCCCAGCACAGGCTCCCAGCACAGGCTCTCAGCACAGGCTCCCAGCACAGGCTCCCAGCACAGGGCTCACAGCAGAGGGCTCCCAGCACAGGCTCCCAGCACAGGCTCCCAGCACAGGGTCACAGCACAGGCTCCCAGCACAGGGCTCACAGCAGAGGGCTCCCAGCACAGGCTCCCAGCACAGGCTCCCAGCACAGGCTCCCAGCACAGGGTCACAGCACAGGCTCTCAGCACAGGCTCCCAGCACAGGCTCCCAGCACAGGGTCACAGCACAGGCTCCCAGCACAGGGCTCCCAGCACAGGGCTCACAGCAGAGGGCTCCCAGCACAGGCTCCCAGCACAGGGCTCCCAGCACAGGCTCCCAGCACAGGCTCCCAGCACAGGGTCACAGCACAGGCTCCCAGCACAGGCTCCCAGCACAGGCTCCCAGCACAGGGTCACAGCACAGGCTCCCAGCACAGGGCTCCCAGCACAGGCTCCCAGCACAGGGCTCACAGCAGAGGGCTCCCAGCACAGGCTCCCAGCACAGGGCTCCCAGCACAGGCTCCCAGCACAGGGTCACAGCACAGGCTCCCAGCACAGGCTCCCAGCACAGGCTCCCAGCACAGGGCTCCCAGCACAGGCTCCCAGCACAGGGCTCACAGCAGAGGGCTCCCAGCACAGGCTCCCAGCACAGGCTCCCAGCACAGGGTCACAGCACAGGCTCCCAGCACAGGCTCCCAGCACAGGCTCCCAGCACAGGGCTCCCAGCACAGGCTCCCAGCACAGGGCTCACAGCAGAGGGCTCCCAGCACAGGCTCCAGCACAGGGCTCACAGCACAGGCTCCCAGCACAGGCTCCCAGCACAGGCTCCCAGCACAGGCTCCCAGCACAGGCTCCAGCACAGGGTCACAGCACAGGCTCCCAGCACAGGCTCCCAGCACAGGCTCCCAGCACAGGCTCCCAGCACAGGCTCCAGCACAGGGTCACAGCACAGGCTCCAGCACAGGGTCACAGCACAGGCTCCCAGCACAGGCTCCCAGCACAGGGTCACAGCAGAGGGCTCCCAGCACAGGCTCCCAGCACAGGCTCCCAGCAGAGGGCTCCCAGCCCTCCTCATTGTTTTTGCAGCAGGAACATGTTTGCCATCTTGCAGCAGAAGTGTTGCTTGCTCTGGGAAGATGCTCCCCAGCACCACCTCCCTCTTGGTCTCTGCTGGCTCTGTCCAGGGGCAGGGTCCCAGTGCACACAGCCCTGGGGGGCTGCTGCTTAGTGCCCTGTGGAGCTGGCACAGAGCTGTGGCATGCAGTGGCCTGCAGCGTGGCTGAGTGACACAAAGCTCTGTGCCTGACAGTGGGAAGGACACAGAACTGCAGGGCTGTGATCAGGTCCTCTCCATGGGGCCAAGAAAGATTCCCCCTGGAGGCTGCTGGTGACAAAGCCAGACTGAGACTGGAGATGAGGAAGAAACTCTTGAGAGTGAGGGTGGAGAGGCTCTGGAGCTGGCTGCCCAGGGAGGCTGTGGCTGCCTCCTGCCTGGAGGTGCTCAAGGCCAGGCTTGAGACTGAACACATCCAAGTGCCAGGTGCTGCACATTGGCCACAGCAACCCCAGGCAGTGCTACAGGCTGGGGACAGAGTGGTTGAGAGCTGCCAAACAGAGAGGGACCTGGGGGGAGTGGTGGAGAGCAGCTGAACATGAGCCAGCAGTGTGCCCAGGGGGCCAAGAAGGCCAAGGGCATCCTGGCCTGCAGCAGGAAGAGTGTGGCCAGCAGGAGCAGGGAAGTCCTTATGCCCTGTGCTCAGCACTGCTGAGGCCACACCTGGAGTCCTGTGTCCAGTTCTGGGCTCCTGAGGTTAGGAAAGAGGTTGAGCTGCTGGAAGGTGTCCAGAGAAGGGCAAGAAAGCTGGGGAGGGGTCTGGAGCACAGCCCTGGGAGGAGAGGCTGAGGGAGCTGGGGTTGCTTAGCCTGCAGAAGAGGAGGCTGAGGGGAGACCTTCTTGCTCTCTGCAACTCCCTGCAGGGAGGTTGGAGCCAGGTGGGGGTTGGGCTCTTCTCCCAGGCACCCAGCAGCAGAACAAGAGGACACAGTCTCAAGCTGTGCCAGGGGAGGTTCAGGCTGGAGGTGAGGAGAAAGTTCTTCATTGAGAGAGTTGTAAGCCATGGGAATGTGCTGCCCAGGGAGGTGGTGGAGTCCCCATCCCTGGAGGTGTTCAGGAAGAGCCTGGATGAGGCCCTTGGTGTCATGGTTGAGTTGCTCAGATGGTGCTGGGGGAGAGGTTGGACTGGAGGAGCTCTGAGGTCTTTTCCAACCTATTCTATTCTATTCTATTCTATTCTATTCTATTCTATTCTATTCTATTCTATTCTATTCTATTCTATTCTATTCTATTCTATTCTATTCCATTCCATTCCATTCCATTCCATTCCATTCCATTCCATTCCATTCCATTCCATTCCATGTGTAAAGGAGGAGGCCTTGAGCAGCCTGGGGCTGGTGGGAGGTGTCCCTGCTCGTGGCAGGGGTGGAACTGGCTGAGCTTTCAGGTCCCTTCCAACCCAAACCATCCCAAAGCACACTCCTGTGTTCCTTCCCTCTCCCCACAGTGTTGCTGTGCTCCTCTGCCTTGCTGTGTGGTGAGAAGGGCTCTGCTCCCTCAGTACTGATCAATCTTCTCAGCTGGGGAAGTTCCCTGACCACAGAGTCACAGAAACATTCAGGTTGGAAGAGACCCTCAGGACCACCAAGCCCAAGCCTTGGCCCTGCTCTACAGGCAGGTGTTTGTAGCCAGGCTGGAGGTGGCTGTGAGCAGCCTGCTGTGGTGTGAGGTGTCCCTGCCCATGGCAGGGGGTTGGAGCTGGCTGAGCCTTGAGCTCCCTTCCAGCCCTGCCAACTCTGGGGTTCAGTCACTGCCAGAGGAGAGCTGGGAAGTGCAGCTGTGGTCAGAGCAGGAGGACACAGTGCTGTCTCCTCCACTTGCTTCCCAAGGCATGGGACTGTGCTGCCCTCCTCCTCCTGAGCCCCAGTCCCTGTGCACAGAGCCACAGAACTGCATGCAGAGCAGAGCTTCCCTTGCCCCTGGAGCACCTTCCTGCCCAGATCCTATTCAACAGCTCCTGCTGCCAGCACCTCCAGGCACAGCCTCACCTTTCAGTTTGCTTTGGCCACTTGCACTCCAGCAAAGCTCAGGTGAGCTCCCCAGGGCTAAGAGCCCTCAGCTGCCTCAGGCTCTCCTCACAAGGCTCTGCTGATGGCTCCCTCACCTTGCCTTGGGGCTGGCAGAAGTAGCCTACAGATCTGAAATGCTCTTCAGAGACATAGGAAAGGTCCTACCAAGGTGGATTTCCTTCCACAGGCCATGGCCTGCGTGTCTACCTTGTTCTGGGAGGCTTCCTCCCCTCTTGTGGCCCAGGAGGCTGCAGGAGAGCAGGACACAAGCTGCACTTTGCAGGCAGTGCACTCAAAGCCCTGCAAGCACCAAGCACACCTCAGCAGGTTCCTGCTCAGCCTGCAGCCCAGCTCAGAGCCTGCACTGGCACTGGGGTCTCAGGGAAGGGCTGAAGCCAGCTTGCCAGTGGTGTGTGAGGCTCTGCAGGTCCTCTGGAGCAGCTCCAGGCTGGCTCTGGAGGGCAGGGGCAGAGCAGAGCTCCACAGCCTGCTCCAGGCTGCAGCCTGAGAGCTGCCACTGCCAGAGGCAAACCCAAAGCTGCTCAGCAGGGTCGCCTGGAGTTCAGTGAACACAAAGCCCTCAGGAGAGGAGCTGACACTCAGGGTGCCACAAGCAGCCCTGCTGCTGCTGCTGCTGCAGGAGGAGATGAGCAGAGGCTCGGAGCAGCCGCAGGGCCCCGGCTGCCAGCAGCTGACACTGCCCCAGGCAGCGCTGCCAGGAGCTCACTCCAGCGGTTTGCCTTCCTCAGACAGCTTTGTGGCAAGGCTGGAGGCAGAGCTCAGCTGCCTGCAGGGCCCTGCACAACCCTGTGCCTGACCTGCACAGAGCCCAGCCTGCAGGGATGTGTCTGCTGGAGCCCCTGCACCCCACTGCAGCACCCAGCCCAGAGAGGAAAGGAGCAAGGCCAAGAGCGATTCCCTGCACCTAGGAGCATCCCAGGGCCCTCAGATGAGCCACAGAGCCACAGAGTGCTCTGGGCTGGAAAGGACCTCAAAGCTCCTCCAAGCCCCTGCACTCAGCAGGGACATCCTCCACCAGATCAGGTTGCTCAGAGCCTTCTTGAGCCTCACCTTGGATATCTCCAGGGTTTGGGCCTCAACCACCTCCCTGGGGGCAACCTGATCCAGTGATCCTCCACCCTCAATGGCATAGATTGAGGCATCTGGCTGTGGAGAATGGATTGGCCATGCCTAGAAATGTCTCTGCTGTGAGCACAGCCTGAGGGAGTTGGGGTTGTGCAGGCTGGAGAGGAGAAGGCTCCCAGGAGACCTCTTTGTGGCCTTCCAGGATCTGCAGGGGGCTCCAGAAAAGCTGGGGAGGGACTTTGGAGGGTGTCAGGGAGGGATAGGGGTCTGGGACACCTCTGAGGGGGGCAGGAATCAGGCCTGGGGCAGGGAGCCAGCAATGGGCACTGGCAGCCCAGAAGGCCAAGAGCAGCTCAGCTGCCAGTGCTGCCAGTGCCCATTGCCAGAGGTGGAGGGAGAGGATCCTGCCCCTCTGCTCTGGGGTGTCAGTGAGGGATAGGACTGGGGGGGATGGAGCAGAACTAGAAGTGGGGAGATGGAGATTGGCTGTGAGGAAGAAGTTGTTGCCCAGGAGGGTGGTGAGAGCCTGGCACAGGCTGCCCAGGGAGGTGGTGGAAGCCTCCTGCCTGGAGGTGTTTGCAGCCAGGCTGGAGGTGGCTGTGAGCAGCCTGCTGTGGTGTGAGGTGTCCCTGAGCATGGCAGGGGGTTGGAGCTGGCTGAGCCTTGAGCTCCCTTCCAACCCTGACAGCTCTGGGGTTCAGTCACTGCCAGAGGAGAGCTGGGAAGTGCAGCTGTGGTCAGAGCAGGAGGACACAGTGCTGTCTCCTCCACTTGCTTCCCAAGGCATGGGACTGTGCTGCCCTCCTCCTCCTGAGCCCCAGTCCCTGTGCACAGAGCCACAGAACTGCTTGGGTTGGGAAAGGCCTCCAGGCTCACTCAGATTCCTCAGCTCCCTTCCAGCCCTTACAGCTCTGTGCTTCTATGATTCTCTATCTGAGCTGAGGTCACCTGGCATGGGCTGCCCTTTGGCCAGCCTGGGTCATCTGGCTCAGCCCTGGGCCCTCCCAAGCTCTTGCCCACCCCCACTGCACTCCTGGGGGGGAAGCACTGGAAGGAGACAGGCTGGGTGCTTGCAGCAGCAGCCAGAGCACTGCTGTGCCATCAGCTGCTGCTGCAGAGCACAGCACGGGAGGGATGCTGGGAGGGCAATCAACTCCAGCTCAGCCAAACCCAACACACATGGCCACAGGTGTCCTGGGGACTGCACAGCCTGCCTGGGGAGCCTGTCCAGTGCCTCCTGACCCTGCCTGGGGAGCCTGTCCAGTGCCCCCTGACCCTCCCTTGGCAGCCTGTCCAGTGCTCCCTGACCCTCCCTGGGCATCCTGTTCAGTGCCCCCTGACCCTCCCTTGGCAGCCTGTCCAGTGCTCCCTGACCCTCCCTGGGCATCCTGTTCAGTGCCCCCTGACCCTCCCTTGGCAGCCTGTGCAGTGCTCCCTGACCCTCCCTGGGCAGCCTGTTCAGTGCTCCCTGACCCTCCCTTGGCAGCCTGTCCAGTGCTCCCTGACCCTCCCTGGGGAGCCTGTTCAGTGCTCCCTGACCCTCCCTTGGCAGCCTGTCCAGTGCCCCCTGACCCTCCCTTGGCAGCCTGTGCAGTGCCCCCTGACCCTCCCTGGGCAGCCTGTTCAGTGCTCCCTGACCCTCCCTGGGCAGCCTGTGCAGTGCCCCCTGACCCTCCCTGGGGAGCCTGTTCAGTGCTCCCTGACCCTCCCTTGGCAGCCTGTTCAGTGCCCCCTGACCCTCCCTGGGCAGCCTGTTCAGTGCCTCCTGACCCTCCCTGGGGAGCCTGTTCAGTGCCCCCTGACCCTCCCTGGGGAGCCTGTTCAGTGCCCCCTGACCCTCCCTGGGCAGCCTGTTCAGTGCCTCCTGACCCTCCCTGGCAGCTTCCTCTGCCCTCCCTCCAGCGCCCCTCCTGCCCCCCGCTCCCCTCCGCCCCCTCCCACAGCTCACCTCTGTGTCTCTTCCTGGCAGGCTGACCGGGAAGGAGGCTCTGTCGGCGCTGGCAGCGGGGGGCTCTGCGGCGGGCCGGGGCCATGCCAAGCAGTGCGAGCTGCTGCAGCTGTCCCGCAGGCAGCGCCGGCTGTGCCGCCGGGAGCCGGGGCTGGCCGAGACGCTGCGCGACGCCGTGCGCCTGGGCACCCTCGAGTGCCAGGCCCAGTTCCGCAGCGAGCGCTGGAACTGCAGCCTGGAGGGCCGTGCCAGCCTGCTGAAGAGAGGTACAAGGAAGCCCCTGCCCCGGGGCCAGGGCGGGGGGAGGGCTGCGGGGATGCCCTCGGCTGCCCGGCGATGCCTGCAGGGCGCTGCGGGTCCTTGGCACATGGATTGGGACCTGTCCGTGGCACACGGATTGGGTCCTGTCCGTGGCACACGGATTGGGTCCTGGCCTTGGCACATGGATTGGGTCCTGTCCTTGGCACATGGATTGGGTGCTGTCCTTGGCACATGGATTGGGACCTGTCCATGGCACATGGATTGGGTCCTGTCCGTGGCACACGGATTGGGTCCTGGCCTTGGCACATGGATTGGGTCCTGTCCTTGGCACATGGATTGGGTGCTGTCCTTGGCACATGGATTGGGACCTGTCCATGGCACATGGATTGGGTCCTGTCCGTGGCACACGGATTGGGTCCTGGCCTTGGCACATGGATTGGGTGCTGTCCATGGCACATGGATTGGGTCCTGTCCTTGGCACATGGATTGGGTGCTGTCCATGGCACATGGATTGGGTCCTGTCCTTGGCACATGGATTGGGTGCTGTCCTTGGCACATGGATTGGGTGCTGTCCATGGCACATGGATTGGGTGCTGTCCTTGGCACATGGATTGGGTCCTGTCCTTGGCACACGGATTGGGTCCTGTCCTTGGCACATGGATTGGGTGCTGTCCATGGCACATGGATTGGGTCCTGGCCTTGGCACATGGATTGGGTGCTGTCCGTGGCACATGGATTGGGTCCTGGCCTTGGCACACAGGTTGGGTGCTGTCCATGGCACATGGATTGGGTCCTGTCCTTGGCACATGGATTGGGTGCTGTCCATGGCACATGGATTGGGTCCTGTCCTTGGCACATGGATTGGGTGCTGTCCTTGGCACATGGATTGGGTGCTGTCCATGGCACATGGATTGGGTGCTGTCCTTGGCACATGGATTGGGTGCTGTCCTTGGCACATGGATTGGGTCCTGTCCTTGGCACATGGATTGGGTGCTGTCCATGGCACATGGATTGGGTCCTGTCCTTGGCACATGGATTGGGTGCTGTCCATGGCACATGGATTGGGTCCTGTCCTTGGCACATGGATTGGGTGCTGTCCTTGGCACATGGATTGGGTCCTGTCCTTGGCACATGGATTGGGTCCTGTCCTTGGCACATGGATTGGGTGCTGTCCATGGCACATGGATTGGGTGCTGTCCTTGGCACATGGATTGGGTGCTGTCCATGGCACATGGATTGGGTCCTGTCCTTGGCACATGGATTGGGTGCTGTCCATGGCACATGGATTGGGTCCTGTCCTTGGCACATGGATTGGGTGCTGTCCTTGGCACATGGATTGGGTCCTGTCCTTGGCACATGGATTGGGTCCTGTCCTTGGCACATGGATTGGGTGCTGTCCATGGCACATGGATTGGGTGCTGTCCATGGCACATGGATTGGGTCCTGTCCTTGGCACATGGATTGGGTGCTGTCCATGGCACATGGATTGGGTCCTGTCCATGGCACATGGATTGGGTCCTGTCCTTGGCACATGGATTGGGTGCTGTCCATGGCACATGGATTGGGTGCTGTCCTTGGCACATGGATTTGGTGCTGTCCATGGCACATGGATTGGGTCCTGTCCTTGGCACATGGATTGGGTCCTGTCCTTGGCACATGGATTGGGTGCTGTCCATGGCACATGGATTGGGTCCTGTCCATGGCACATGGATTGGGTCCTGTCCTTGGCACATGGATTGGGTCCTGTCCATGGCACACAGGTTGGGTCCTGTCCATGGCACATGGATTGGGTGCTGTCCATGGCACATGGATTGGGTCCTGTCCTTGGCACATGGATTGGGTCCTGTCCATGGCACACAGGTTGGGTGCTGTCCATGGCACATGGATTGGGTCCTGTCCATGGCACATGGATTGGGTCCTGTCCTTGGCACATGGATTGGGTGCTGTCCATGGCACACAGGTTGGGTCCTGTCCATGGCACATGGATTGGGTCCTGTCCTTGGCACATGGATTGGGTGCTGTCCATGGCACATGGATTGGGTGCTGTCCATGGCACATGGATTGGGTCCTGTCCATGGCACATGGATTGGGTCCTGTCCTTGGCACATGGATTGGGTCCTGTCCATGGCACATGGATTGGGTGCTGTCCATGGCACATGGATTGGGTCCTGTCCATGGCACATGGATTGGGTCCTGTCCTTGGCACATGGATTGGGTCCTGTCCATGGCACACAGGTTGGGTCCTGTCCATGGCACATGGATTGGGTCCTGTCCTTGGCACATGGATTGGGTGCTGTCCATGGCACATGGATTGGGTGCTGTCCATGGCACATGGATTGGGTCCTGTCCTTGGCACATGGATTGGGTCCTGTCCATGGCACATGGATTGGGTCCTGTCCTTGGCACATGGATTGGGTGCTGTCCATGGCACATGGATTGGGTGCTGTCCATGGCACATGGATTGGGTGCTGTCCTTGGCACATGGATTGGGTGCTGTCCTTGGCACATGGATTGGGTGCTGTCCATGGCACATGGATTGGGTCCTGTCCTTGGCACATGGATTGGGTGCTGTCCATGGCACATGGATTGGGTCCTGTCCTTGGCACATGGATTGGGTGCTGTCCTTGGCACATGGATTGGGTCCTGTCCTTGGCACATGGATTGGGTGCTGTCCTTGGCACATGGATTGGGTCCTGTCCATGGCACATGGATTGGGTGCTGTCCTTGGCACATGGATTGGGTCCTGTCCGTGGCACATGGATTGGGTCCTGTCCTTGGCACATGGATTGGGTCCTGTCCGTGGCACATGGATTGGGTCCTGTCCTTGGCACATGGATTGGGTGCTGTCCATGGCACACAGGTTGGGTCCTGTTTGTCACCAGCTGACAGCCCCAGGTCCTTCTCCTCAGGGCTGCTCTCCAGCCATTGCTCACCCTGCCTGGATCAGTGCCTGGGATTGCCCTGCCCCAGCTGCAGGACCTTGCCCTTGGCCTTGTTGAACCTCTTGAGGTTGTCCTGGGCCCAGCTCTGCAGCCTGCCCAGGTCCCTCTGGATGGATCCTTCCCTCCATGGTCTCAACCAGGCCACACAGCTTGGTGTCCTTGGCAAACTTGCTGAGGGTGCTCTCAGTGCCACTGCCCACTTGGGTGACAAAGATATTAAGCTGGTCCCAGTCCTGTCCCCTGAGGGCCTCCACTCCTCACTGGCTTTTGGTGCTGCCTCCCATTACATCCCCCCAGAAAAGCTGAGGAAGTGAGGCACAGAGGACTGGTCAGTGAGGTGCATTGCAAACTGCTCCACAGCAGAGCTCAGAGGGTTGGCATCAGAGGACAGGGTCAGCTTGGAGGCCTGTGGCCAGTGGTGTTCCCCAGGGGGCTGTGCTGGCTCCAGTTCTGTTCAACACTGAGTGCCCCCTCAGCAAGCTCCTGGTGATCCAGAGCTGGGGGGTGGCTGACACCTGCCAGAGCTGCACAGAGCTGGGGGAAGGCAAAGCTCCTGAGGTTCAATAAGCACAAGGGCAGGGTCCTGCAGCTGGGGAGAGGCAGCAGCAGGCACCAGGACAGGTTAAGGGCTGCCCTGCTGGAAAGCAGCTCCATGGAGAGTGCTGGGGGGCAGCAAGGTCTGCAGGGGACAGCAATGTGCCCTGGGGGCCAAGAGAGCCAAGGGGGTCCTGGGGGGGCAGCAAGGGAAGTGTGGCCAGCAGGGCTGGGGAGGTTCTGCTCCCCCTCTGCTCTGCCCTGCTGAGACCACAGCTGCAATCCTGTGTCCAGCTCTGGGCTCCCCAGTTCCAGAGAGACAGAGACCTGCTGGGGAGAGCCCAAGGGAGAGCCAGGAGGGGGATTTGGGGACTTGAGCATCTCCCCTGTGGAGAGAGGCTGAGAGCCCTGGGGCTGTTGAGGCTGGAGAGGAGAAGGCTGCGAGGGATCTGATCAATGCCTGCCAATGTCTGAGGGGTGGGGGCCAGGTGGAGGGGGCCAGGCTCTCTCCTGTGGTGCACAGTAACAAGCCAAGGAGCAGCAGCTCCAAGCTTGAACAGCAGAGGTTTCAACTCAGCAGGAGGAGAAACTTCTTTGGTGTGAGGCTGCTGGAGGCCTGGAGCAGGCTGCCCAGAGAGGCTGTGGAGTCTGCTGCTCTGGAGAGCTTCCAACCCCCCCTGGCTGTGTTCTGGGTGCCCTGCCCTGGGTGCCCTGCCCTGGCAGGGGTTGGACTGGATGAGCTCTGGAGCTCCCTTGCAGGCTCTATTGCTCTGTGGTGCTGTGGTGCTGTGGTGCTGTGCTGCTGTCTCCCTGGGGACAGGCACAGGCTCTGCTGCACCCAGCAGCCCCTGCCCAGCCCTTGCTGCCTTCCAGCCCTTCCATGGTGGTCAGCAGTGTTTGCTGGGGCTCAAGCTTCAGTGCCTCTTAGCTTTGGTGCTTTGCTGATGTTCAGTGCCTGAATGGCTGATGGAAGGAGCCTGGATCAACACATCAGAGCTGCTGATGAAATGAAAATGTTCATCTTAGGGTAGAATTCCCAGCACTGGAGGCTTGGAGACCTCAGGTGGAGAAGAGGCTTTTGGGATGGAAACTTCTCCACACTCCCATGGAAAATGCTCAGATTGAGTCGAGGGAAAGGCAAAGCTCCTACCTGGACAGAGCAGGACCCAGAGGGCCAGGCTCACTTCAGAGTCACTGAATGTCAGGGGCTGGAAGGGAGCTCCAGAGCTCAGCCAGCCCAGCCCCCTGCCAGGGTCACCCAGGGCAGGGCACCCAGAACACAGCCAGGGGGGTTGGAAGCTCTCCAGAGCAGCAGACTCCATCCACAGCCTCTCTGGGCAGCCTGCTCCAGGGCTCTGCACCCTCACAGGGACAAAGTTTCCCCTCCTGCTCCCCTGGCACCTCTGCTCCAGCTTGCCCCCAGTGCCCCCTGTGCTGTCCCTGGCTATCCCTGAGCAGAGCCTGGCTCCAGCCCTGCACAGCTTTATCCCCAGCAGTGAGGGCAGCCCTCAGGCTCCTCTGCTCCCAGCCCCAGCCCCAGCTGCCTCAGCCTGGCCTCAAGGGCTCTGCTGTGAAGTTTTCAGGGCACTGTGGGAGAAGCTTCTGCTCCTTTTGAGTGACTTTCTGACATCTTTACCTTCATCAGCCTCAAAGAGCTCGAAAATGACAACTGAGTAATCCTCAGCTTCAAATGGCTGCAGAGCAGCTCTTGAGCTGCTGGGGGCAAGCCCCAACACTCCCAGGGGCTCCTGACTGACACCATAAAATATCACCTGCCACTGGAAACCTGTCCTGGCAGCTGGGGAGCGGGGTCTGAAGACTTTGATTGCCCCATCTGGAGGATCAGTGATGATTTAATACAGCAAAGAATGCTCCCTCCATGAGAGGACAGCTGCCTGGGAGAGATTCCCAGAGCTCCTTTGCCTTCCACTTGCAGACTGTGCCTCACAAAGGACTTCAACACTTCCAGCTGCTGCTTTGGAGCTGCTCCTCACAGGTCCCTGCTGCTCTCCTGGTGCAGACAGTGGGCTGTGCCTTAGGGGGTCAGGTAGGGACAGGACATGGGGGAATGGATCCAGCTCTGGAGCCCTCAGCACAGGAAGGACCTGGAGCTGATGGAGAGGGTCCAGAGGAGGCCATGAAGATGGTCAGAGGCTGCAGCAGCTCTGCTGTGGGGGCAGGCTGAGGGAGCTGGGGCTGTGCAGCCTGGGGAAGGCTCCAGGCAGACCTCAGAGCAGCCTCCCAGTACCTGGAGAGGGCTACAAGCAGGCTGCAGAGAGACTGCTCCCAAAGGCCTGCAGGGACAGGCCCAGGGGCAATGGTTTGGAATGAGAGCAGAGGAGATTGAGATGGGATGTGAGGAACAAGCTCTGCCTCAGGAGGCTGCTGGAACACTGCCCAGGCTGCCCAGGGAGGTGGTTGGGGTCCCAGCCCTGCAGCTATCCAAGCTCAGGCTTGCTGTGGCCCTGGGCAGGCTGCTCCAGCTGGAGCTGTCCCTGCTGCCTGCAGGGGCTTGGACTTTGTGACCTTTGCAGATCCCTTCCAAGCCAAACCCTTCTCTGGTTCTTCCACACCATATCTTTCTCCACTTCTACAACTCTCTGCCCTGCTCCTTTCTGTTTGCTTGGGTTCTTGCTGGGCTTTGTTTGCTCCCCATGGAGACCTCTTGCACTTGCTCTGAACTGCTCCCAGTACCTTTGTCTTTGTCCTCCAGCATCTTTGCTCTGGCAGAGCCACCCCATGGCTGCACTCCTGCTGCTGGTCAGGAGCACACCACAGTCCAGAGCCATCACAGCAGACATCTGCCTGTGTTCACAGGAACACAGGAGCTAAGCAATGAGCCCAGGGGGCTCAAGGGAAGCCTTGGAGATGGGCATGGTCCTGCCAGAGGGAGCTGGCTTGCTTCAGCCTCTTGGCATTCAGCTCTCTCCTGGCTCTTTGTAACCAAAGTGCCCAGAGAAGACCTCTGCAGTGAGCTGTGCCCCTTGCACTGAGTCCTTCAGATGTCACTGAGGCATTAGCAAGGCACCCAGCAGGGGCAGGAGAGTGACTCAGCCCCCAGCCAACCCCTCCAGTCCTCAGCCAGCCCCCCCAGCCAGCCCCCCCAGCCAGCCCCTCCAGCCAGCCCCCAGCCAGCCCCTCCAGCCCACAGCCAGCTCCTCCAGCCCCCTGCCAGCCCCTCCAGCCTGGCCATCAGCTGCAGGCTGCCTGCTGTGGGGTGAGCTGCCCTGGCATGGTGGCAGGAGAGGTGCCCAGGGCACATGGAGGAACCTCTGCTTGGGTCTCCTCAGGTCGTGCTGCCTGGAGCTGGTTGCTGCTCCTTTGTGCTGTGTGCTACTGGAAAGCCATCTCCAGCAGCTGTTTTGCTGCTCCTTGGTGCTGCACCAGGGCTTGAGCCCTGCCCTTGCTCAGGTGGTTGTGAGTGCAACAACCAAGGGGTGTCCAGGCCCTTTGGAAAGGAGGGGAAGGGGGAAAGGGAGGTAGAAGGCATCACCTTGGCCTTTGTAGACAAGCTTTTGGCAGCCTGGTGCCAGTGAAGCTTTGCCCTGCCAGGAGGTGGAAGGCAGGGAGCAGAAGAAGACACTCTGGAAGTGTCCTCCTTAGCTGCAGTGCCTGCTGTCTGCAGGGGCCTGACCACAGGCCAAGGGCTCTGACTCCAGACGGCCTCAAATGTGGCCAGCACCTCTGTGGAGGGCCCCAGGAGGAACCAAACCATCCCTGGGCAGAGATAGCAGAGCAGTGTGGTGTTCCAAAGGCACTGGTGGCAGGCTGGGTGGAGCTGGCTGCCACTGCAGCTTCAGATGGCATGGGAAAATGGTTCTGAACTCCTCTCCTCTCCTCCTCCTCTCCTCTCTCCCTCTCCTCCTCTCCCTCTCCTCTCTCCTCCCTCCCTCTCCTCTCCTCTCCTCTCCTCTCCCTCTCCTCTCCTCTCCTCTCCTCTCCTCTCTCCCTCTCCTCTCCTCTCCTCTCCTCTCCCTCTCCTCTCCTCTCCTCTCCTCTCCCTCCTCTCCCTCTCCTCTCCTCTCTCCCTCTCTCCTCTCCCTCCTCTCCTCTCCCTCCCTCCCCTCTCCTCTCCTCTCCTCTCCTCTCCCTCTCCTCTCCTCTCCTCCTCTCCTCTCCTCTCCCTCCCCTTGTCCTGGCCCCACAGCCCTTGTGAGCAGTCCCTCCCCAGCTGCCTGCAGCTGCCCTGCAGATACTGAACTGCAGCTCTGAGGGCTCCCTGCAGCCTTCTCTTCTCCAGGCTGCGCAGCCCCAGCTCCCCCAGCCTGTCCCCACAGCAGGGGCTCTCCAGCCTCTGATCACCTTCATGGTTTCCCTGGGACCTGCTCTATCAGCTCCAGGTCTCTCTTGTGCTGCGGGCCCCATAGCTGGGCCCAGCCCTGCAGCTGAGCTCTTCCCAGAGCAGAGCAGAGCAGAGCAGAGCAGAAGGGCAGGATCCTCTCTCCAGCTCTGGCTGCACTGCTTTGGCTGCAGCCCAGGCTGCCCTTGGCCTCCTGTGCTGCCAGTGCCCAGTGCTGGCTCCTGCCCAGCTGCTCTCCCCCAGCACCCCCAGGGCCTTCCCTGCAGGCTGCTCTCAGCCTCCCCCCAGCCTGCCCTGACATCGAGGGCTGCCCCGACCCAGGTGCAGGACCTTTGCCTTGCTGACCCTCACAAGGTTCTCCTCCCTGTGCAGCCTGTCCAGGTCCCTCTGGCTGGCATCCATCCTTGCCCAGGGCTCTTTGGCTGATTCCTGAGTGGCCTCCTGGCTCGCTGCTGGCTGGGTCAGGCTGGGCTGCTCCTAGCCCAGCAGCCTCGGGGCCGGGGCTGGGTTCGGCGCCAGCAGCGGGGCGCAGGGTTTTGTCTGTGTGTTTCTGAGCTGTGCCTGCTCACAGGCAGCAGGCAGGGAGCTCATCTTGCCTCTCCTCCCCGTGCCCCCCGCAGGCTTCAAGGAGACAGCCTTCCTGTACGCCGTGTCGGCCGCGGCGCTGACGCACTCCCTGGCCAGAGCCTGCAGCGCGGGGCGCATGGAGCGCTGCACCTGCGACCAGTCCCCGGGGCTGGAGAACCGCAAGGCCTGGCAGTGGGGAGTCTGTGGGGACAACCTCAGGTACAGCACCAGGTTCCTGAAGAAGTTCCTGGGGCAGAAGAGGGTCGGCAAAGACCTGAGAGCCAAGGTGGACATCCACAACACCAACGTCGGCATCAGGGTGAGGAGCGGGGCCGGGGGGCAGGGAGGGCTCGGGGCAGGGCTGGGGGTGAGAGGGGAGTGCACTGCTCCAGAGTGTCACAGAGTCACAGTCTCACAGTATCACCAAGGTTGGAAGAGACCTCAGAGTTCATCAAGTCCAACCTGGCACCACAGACCTCATGACCAGACCATGGCACCAAGTGCCACATCCAAGCCCCTCCTGAACACCTCCAGGGATGGGGACTCCACCACCTCTCTGGGCAGCACATTCCCATGGCCAACAACTCTCTCAATGAAGAACTTCCTCTTCACCTCCAGCCTGAACCTCCCCTGGCACAGCTTGAGACTGTGTCCTCTTGTTCTGCTGCTGCTTGCCTGGGAGAAGAGCCCAACCCCCACCTGGCTACAACCTCTCTTCAGGGAGTTGGAGAGAGCAAGAAGATCTCCCCTGAGCTAAGCAACCCCAGCTCCCTCAGCCTCTCCTCCCAGGGCTGTGCTCCAGACCCCTCCCCAGCTTTCTTGCCCTTCTCTGGACACCTTCCAGCAGCTCAACCTCTTTCCTAACCTCAGGAGCCCAGACCTGGACACAGGACTCCAGGTGTGGCCTGAGCAGTGCTGAGCACAGGGCACAAGGACTTCCCTGCTCCTGCTGGCCACACTCTTCCTGCTGCAGGCCAGGATGCCCTTGGCCTTCTTGGCCCCCTGGGCACACTGCTGGTTCCTGTTCAGGCAGCTGTCAATCAGCACCCCCAGGTCCCTCTCTGTTTGGCAGCTCTCAGCCACTCTGCCCCCAGCCTGTAGCTCTGCCTGGGGTTGCTGTGGCCAAAGTGCAGCCCCTGGCACTTGGACTTGTTGAATGCCATCCTGTTGGCCTCTGCCCATCTGCCCAGCCTGGCAAGGTCCCTCTGCAGAGCCCTTCTGCCCTCTCACTGACCAACATCTGCTCCCAGCTTGCTGTCAGCTGCAAACTCACTGCTGATGGACTCAGTGTCCTCATCCAGATCATCAGTGAAGATATTGAACAGGCTGGGGCCCAGCACTGCTCCCTGGGGCACACCACTGGTGCCTGGCTGCCAGCTGGCTGTGGCACCATTCACCACCACTCTCTGGGCTCAGCCTCCAGCCAGTTCCTAACCCAGCTCAGAGAGCTGCTGTCCCAGCCAGGGGCTGACAGCTTGGCCAGGAGTTTGCTGGGGGGGATGGTGTCAAAGAGCTGCTCCCCTGGGCGCCATGCACCCAGGCATGAGCTGCTGAGAGCTGCTGCTGGGAGGAGCTGGTGATGGGAGGCAGAGCAGCATCCTGTACCCTCTGGTGGTGTCAGGAGTGGAGCGACAGTGAGGCACAGCACGGACAGCTGGGACGTCCAGTGGCTGAGCTGCTCCATGCCACAGCCTCAGGCAGCTCAGAGAACATCTGGAGCTTACTGGGATGTGTGCAGTGGAGAGGCAAGATTGTCTGCCCCTTAGCAAAATCACTGCTGGTGATTTGCTATGGAACTGAGGGTGGCACAAGACTGGGTCAGGGAGATCATTAGAGCACAGCCCAAGGCCTGCCCCAGCAGGGCACCCACAGCAGCCTGCCCAGGAGCACAATGCCCAGGGGGGGTTGGAAGCTCTCCACACAAGGAGACTCCACAACCTCTCTGGGCAGCCTGCTCCAGGCCTCCAGCACCCTCACACCAAACAACTTTCTCCTCCTGCTCACATCCAACCACCCGGGTTCCAGTTTGTGCCCACTGCCCCTTGTGCTGTCCCTGGGCACCACTGAGCAGAGCCTGGCCCCAGCCTCTTGCCCCCCACAGCTCCTTTAGCTCTTGCTGAGCATTGCTCAGCTGCCCTCTGGGGCTGCTCTTCTGCAGGCTCTCAGCCCCAGGGCTCTCAGCCTTTGCTGCTCCCAGAGCTGCTCCAGGCCCCTCAGCAGCTTTCCATTCTCCCCTGGACTCTCTCCAGCAGTTCCCTGTCTCAATGTTCTTGGCTAGTACATCCCAGACTCCTGACCTACCTCTGCTTCCCCTTCACTGAGCCCAACTCACGGCCTGCTCAGAGCTCTGCTGGCCTTTGAGTGCACCAAGGAGAATCCTGCATGCAGGAGGTGCTCAGGTTTATGCTTGGATCTCTCCTGCTGTCCCAGGTAGGCTTAGCAAGAATTCTCTGAGTCTTCAGCCACTTGTCCTCACCCAGGCTCCCTCCTGCCTGGCTCCCTCTTGCCTGGCTCCCTCCTGCCTGGCTCCCTCCTGCCAGGCTCCCTCCTGCCTGGCTCCCCAGATAACTCTGCAGCCTTTCCTCTGGTTACTTCTGGGGTTTAGTTTTGCCTCCATAAAGCAGGAATAATAAAGTCAGTGAAACTGAAGCACTCTCAGGCTGCTGCAGGCTGAGCTGCTCCACCTGCACAAGTCACAGAGCTGTCAGGGTTGGAAGGGAGCTCAAGGATCAGCCAGTTCCAACCCCCCTGCCATGCTCAGGGACACCTCATACCACAGCAGGTTGCTCACAGCCACCTCCAGCCTGGCTGCAAACACCTCCAGGCAGGAGGCTTCCACCACCTCCCTGGGCAGCCTGTGCCAGGCTCTCACCACCCTCCTGGGCAACAACTTCTTCCTCACAACCAATCTCCATCTCCCCACTTCTAGTTCTGCTCCATCCCCCAAGTCCTGTCCCTCCCTGACACCCTCAAAAGTCCCTCCCCAGCTTTCTTGCAGCCCCCTGCAGATCCTGGAAGGCCACAATGAGGTCTCCTGGGAGCCTTCTCCTCTCCAGCCTGCACAACCCCAACTCCCTCAGGCTGTGCTCACAGCAGAGCAGCTCCAGCCCTCTGCTCCTCCTCCTGGCCCTGCTCTGGACACCTTCCAGCCCCTCCAGACCCTTCCTGGCACAGAGGCTCCAGAGCTGGCCCCAGAGCTCCAGCTGTGGTCTCAGCAGAGTGGAGCAGAGGGGCAGAATCCCCTCCCTGGCCCTGCTGGCCACACTTCTCTTGCTGCAGCCCAGGCTCTGCTTGGCTCTCTGGGCTGCCAGTGCTCCCTGCTGGCTGCTGCTGAGCTTCTGCTCCCCCAGCACCCCCAAGGCCTTTTCTCCAGGGCTGCTCTCACAGCCTGGATCAGTGCCTGGGATTGCCCTGCCCCAGCTGCAGGACCTTGCAGGTCCAGCTCATGCTCCCAGCAGGCAGTGACCACGGCTTCTCCTCCCGCCCAGGCTGTGAAGAACGGCCTCCGGACCACCTGCAAGTGCCACGGCGTCTCGGGCTCCTGCGCCGTCCGCACCTGCTGGAAGCAGCTCTCTCCCTTCGCGGAGGTCGGCCGCCTGCTGAAGCTGCGCTACGACGACGCCGTCAAGGTCTTCAGCAGCACCAACGACGCCGTGGGGCACTCGGAGCTGGCTGCCCCCCCGCGGCACAGCCACCCCCCGAAGCACCCTGCCCCCCCCCGCTCCACCGACCTGGTCTACGTGGAGGACTCCCCCAGCTTCTGCCGGCCCAGCAAGTACTCGCAGGGCACGGCGGGCAGGCCCTGCTCCCGGGAGGGCAGCTGTGACAGCATGTGCTGCGGCAGGGGCTACAACACCCAGAGCAGGCTGGTCTCCTTCTCCTGCCACTGCCAGGTGCAGTGGTGCTGCTACGTGGAGTGCCAGCAGTGCATGCAGGAGGAGGTGGTCTACAGCTGCAAGCAGTAGAGACGCTGCTCGGGGGGTCAGACGAGCCCTGGAGGACAGCAGGAGGGAGAGAGACGATTCTCTGATGTGGGTGAGGGCAAAGCAAGCACCGAAATGTCCAGGGGTCCAACTGCCTCCCGGTGGAGATCCTCCTGTCCGGGGAGAGCCCCTGCAGCAGGGGGGGAAGCAGGGGGGTGGTCAGGTACGGCCCAGGGAGGAGGGACGGAGAGCAGGGCTGGTGTGGGGACGGCGCTGAAGCAGCCACAAAGCCCTCCGGAGCTGGAGCGCCGCAGGAGCATCTCCCTCCTCCTCCACCCCTCACCTGCTCTTGTGTCAGCCGGGGTGAGGGCGCCGGAGCTGGGCCCTGCTTCCTGGGAGAAGAGACTCAAGGGAGCAGGAGGCAACCCCCAGGGCCTGGCTCCAGCACCAGGACAGCCCCCGGAGCTGCTCTGAGGAGCTGGTGGAGCCCCTCCTGCTCCGGGCTCGGACACAGAGGCTGCCGGCTCCGGGCTCGGACACAGGCTGCCGGCTCCGGGCTCGGACACAGAGGCTGCCGACCGCCCTCCCCTCAGCGCCGCGGCTGTGCCTCGCAAGCAGCAGCTCGCACCCCGGCGGGGCTCACCTCCACCACCTCCCAGCCGGATGCTGGACTCCCAGAGCCTTCCAAGCGCGTTGTACCCTTGCTGTGCGCAGCGGAGCCGGCGCTGGCACAGCCCGGGGGTGCCAGAGGGACTCTCCGGGCTCCGTGACCTTGCCCCACTGCAGCACGCTGCCTGCCGGGGGTTGTTCCGTGGGGCTGGACCCAGGGTGGTGGTACCAGTTGTGCCTCTCTCTTTCCCCCTCCCCAATCAAATTATCAATCTCCTTTTTGTCTTCTGTGGCCCACTCCTTGCCCTGGTGCCCGGGGGGCAGCACGTCCCCGGCCCCTGCCCTGTGCTAAGGGCAGGGAAGGGACCCGAAGGGGAATCAGGAGCCTGGGAGCTGAGGCAGCCTGCAGTCTGGGAGCCACCAGTGGCAGGCTCTGCACTGAGACAATGCATCTGGCAGGGGACAAGGTGACCTGGGGAAAAGCCACAGAGTGCATCAGGACGAAACGAAAGGGACCCCCCAAGGTCATCCTGTCCACTCCCCCTGCAGTCAGCAGGGACAGCTCCAGCGAGATCAGGCTGTCCAGGGCCACCCTGAGCCTGGTCTTGACTGTTGGCAGGGATGGAGCCTGGGCCCCAGCCCTGGGCAGCCTGCTGTGGTCTCAGCCCTCTGCAGCAGAGCTGTGCTGCCCTGGCTCTGAGCCCTGCTTTTCTGGGCGGCTCTGAGCTGAGCCCGGCAGGGGCAGCCTGGTTTGCTTCTTGGCCAGGGCTTGGAGGCAGTTTGGGAAGGGCAGTGAGAGCCCTCCCAAGCCGTGCCCAGATGTGTGGAGCTGTGTGCAGCAGGGCCAGGCTGGGGCTGGGCTGCAGCACAGCTCTGCTGCTCCAGGGCTCCTCCTGCTCAGTGCCACAGCAGCACTCAGAGGCTTTGTGCTGGGAGCAGCTCTGCAGGGGCCCTGAGCTGCTCTCTGCTTGGTGGTGGCTCCCTCCCAGCAGGAGCAGGGCTCTGGAGAGAGGATGTGCTCAGAGCCAACCCCACTGCCAGGGGAGGGAGGGAGGGGAGGGGAGGGGAGGGGAGTGGAGGAGGGAAGGGAAGGGAAGGGAAGGGAAGGGAAGGGAAGGGAAGGGAAGGGAAGGGAAGGGAAGGGAAGGAAGGGAAGGGAAGGGAAGGGAAGGGAAGGGAAGGGCTGGAGTCATCATAGAATTATGGAGTCACAGAATCATGGAAACAGAATCCTAGCATCATAGGCTCACAGGATGGTAGGGGTTGGCAGGCAGCTCCAGAGATCATTGAGTCCAATCCCTCTGCCTAGATCAGGTTGCACAGGAACCTGCCCAGAGGGGTTCTGACAGTCTCCAGAGAAGGAGGCTCCCCAGCCCCAGAAGGAGGCTCCCCAGCCCCAGAAGGAGTCTCCCCAGCCCCAGAAGTAGACTCCCAGCCCCAAGGAGACTCCCCAGCCCCAGAAGGAGACTCCCCAGCCCCAGAAGGAGGCTCCCCAGCCCCAGAAGGAGTCTTCCCAGCCCCAGAAGGAGTCTCCCCAGCCCCAGAAGGAGACTCCCCAGCCCCAGAAGGAGACTCTCCAGCCCCAGAAGTAGACTCCCCAGCCCCAGAAGGAGACTCCCCAGCCCCAGAAGGAGGCTCCCCAGCCCCAGAAGGAGTCTTCCCAGCCCCAGAAGGAGTCTCCCCAGCCCCAGAAGGAGTCTCCCCAGCCCCAGAAGGAGACTTCCCAGCCCCAGAAGGAGACTCCCCAGCCTCACACTGCCACAGCCTATGCTGGAGTTCTCCCAGCCCCTGGGAGGATGCCAGCTGCATGCTGCAGCTCTCTGCTGACCTCAGGCAGCTGCTCCACTCCCTCCCTGTGCTCTCCACAGCCCCTGCCCGTGCTGTGTGCCCTCAACCTCACCTCACCTTGGCCTTTGGTTTTTGCAACACTTTATTGATTTCTGCTCCACAGAAGGAGGGAAGAGAACTGCCTCAGAGCAGAGATAAACACTCAGAGGCTACCAAGTCAGAGAGTCACAGAGCCACAGAGCTGTCAGGGCTGGAAGGGAGCTCAAGGCTCAGCCAGCTCCAACCCCCTGCCATGCCCAGGGACACCTCACACCACAGCAGGTTGCTCACAGCCACCTCCAGCCTGGCTGCAAACACCTCCAGGCAGGAGGCTTCCACCACCTCCCTGGGCAACTCCCTGACACCCTCAGAACTCCCTCCCCAGCTTTCTTGCAGCCCCCTGCAGATCCTGGAAGGCCACAAGGAGGTCTCCTGGGAGCCTTCTCCTCTCCAGCCTGCACAACCCCAACTCCCTCAGGCTGTGCTCACAGCAGAGCAGCTCCAGCCCTCTGCTCCTCCTCCTGGCCCTTCTCTGGACACCTTCCAGCCCCTCCAGAGCCTTCCTGGCACAGAGGCTCCAGCACTGGCCCCAGAGCTGCAGCTGTGGTCTCAGCAGAGTGGAGCAGAGGGGCAGAATCCCCTCCCTGGCCCTGCTGGCCACACTTCTCTTGCTGCAGCCCAGGCTCTGCTTGGCTCTCTGGGCTGCCAGTGCTCCCTGCTGGCTGCTGCTGAGCTTCTCCTCCCCCAGCACCCCCAAGGCCTTTTCTCCAGGGCTGCTCTCCATGCAGTCCCTGTCCAGCCTGGATCAGTGCCTGGGATTGCCCTGCCCCAGCTGCAGGACCTTGCCCTTGGCCTTGTTGAAGCTCCTGAGGTTGTCCTGGGCCCAGCTCTGCAGCTTACCCAGGTCCCTCTGGCTGGATCCCTTCCCTCCAGCCTGCCCAGCTCCCTCTGGCTGGATCCCTTCCCTCCAGCCTGCCCAGCTCCCTCTGGCTGGATCCCTTCCCTCCAGCCTGCCCAGCTCCCTCTGGCTGGATCCTTCCCCCCAGCCTCTCCAGGTCCCTCTGGATGGATCCTTCCCCCCAGCTGTCAGCAGCACCACTCAGCTTGGTGTCATCTCAAACCTGCTCAGGGTGCACTCAGTGCCACTCTCCATGGCACCAAGTGCTTCCCTTTGGCCAGCTCCAGACCTTGCTCCCTGTCAGCTTGCTTTGGCCCCAGCTGGCTTGCAGGAGGCTGAGTGCTGCTGACAGACAGAGCTCTGCTCCCAGGGTTAATTGGCCTTGCTCCTGGCTTGTTCCCTCCCAAATGCCCAAGAATTCCACCCAGAGCAGAGCCTCCTTTGCAGGCTGCTCCTAATCTTTTGGGAGCTGAAACCTTCCCACGAGTCTCAGTGCTGAGCACTCAGTGAAGGAAGCTCTCCCTGAGTCAAAGCTGGCACCACAGGAGAGGGCAACCAGCTCTGCTCTGCCACCCTGCCCCCAGCCTCCTGCCCCTCACCTCCTGGCTGGGCCAGGGAACACACAGCACAGGAGGGGTTTGGGGGCTCCCATGCTCATTCACATTCCAGTGGAAGAGGCTGCCAGGGAGGTGGTGGAGTCTCCATCCCTGGAGGTGTTCAGGGAAAGTGTGGACGAGGCCCCTAGAGCCATGGCTTAGAGGCCATGGTGGTGGTGGTTGGACTGGATGAGCCTGGAGGCCTTTCCCAACCCAAGCAGTTCTGTGGCTCTGTGCACAGGGACTGGGGCTCAGGAGGAGGAGGGCAGCACAGTCCCATGCCTTGGGAAGCAAGTGGAGGAGACAGCACTGTGTCCTCCTGCTCTGACCACAGCTGCACTTCCCAGCTCTCCTCTGGCAATGACTGAACCCCAGAGTTGGCAGGGCTGGCAGGGAGCTCAAGGCTCAGCCAGCTCCAACCCCCTGCCATGCCCAGGGACACCTCACACCACAGCAGGTTGCTCACAGCCACCTCCAGCCTGGCTGCAAACACCTCCAGGCAGGAGGCTTCCACCACCTCCCTGGGCAGCCTGGGCCAGGCTCTCACCACCCTCCTGGGGAACAACTTCTTCCTCACAGCCAATCTCCATCTCCCCACTTCTAGTTCTGCTCCATCCCCCCCAGTCCTATCCCTCCCTGACACCCCAGAGCAGAGGGGCAGGATCCTCTCCCTCCACCTCTGGCAATGGGCACTGGCAGCACTGGCAGCTGAGCTGCCCTTGGCCTTCTGGGCTGCCAGTGCCCATTGCTGGCTCCCTGCCCCAGGCCTGATTCCTGCCCCCCTCAGAGGTGTCCCAGACCCCTATCCCTCCCTGACACCCTCCAAAGTCCCTCCCCAGCTTTTCTGGAGCCCCCTGCAGATCCTGGAAGGCCACAAAGAGGTCTCCTGGGAGCCTTCTCCTCTCCAGCCTGCACAACCCCAACTCCCTCAGGCTGTGCTCACAGCAGAGACATTTCTAGGCATGGCCAATCCATTCTCCACAGCCAGATGCCTCAATCTATGCCATTGAGGGTGGAGGATCACTGGATCAGGTTGCCCCCAGGGAGGTGGTTGAGGCCCAAACCCTGGAGATATCCAAGGTGAGGCTCAAGAAGGCTCTGAGCAACCTGATCTGGTGGAGGATGTCCCTGCTGAGTGCAGGGGCTTGGAGGAGCTTTGGAGGTCCTTTCCAGCCCAGAGCACTCTGTGGCTCTGTGGCTCATCTGAGGGCCCTGGGATGCTCCTAGGTGCAGGGAATCGCTCTTGGCCTTGCTCCTTTCCTCTCTGGGCTGGGTGCTGCAGTGGGGTGCAGGGGCTCCAGCAGACACATCCCTGCAGGCTGGGCTCTGTGCAGGTCAGGCACAGGGTTGTGCAGGGGCCCTGCAGGCAGCTGAGCTCTGCCTCCAGCCTTGCCACAAAGCTGTCTGAGGAAGGCAAACCGCTGGAGTGAGCTCCTGGCAGCGCTGCCTGGGGCAGTGTCAGCTGCTGGCAGCCGGGGCCCTGCGGCTGCTCCGAGCCTCTGCTCATCTCCTCCTGCAGCAGCAGCAGCAGCAGCAGGCTGCTTGTGGCACCCTGAGTGTCAGCTCCTCTCCTGAGGGCTTTGTGTTCACTGAACTCCAGGCGACCCTGCTGAGCAGCTTTGGGTTTGCCTCTGGCAGTGGCAGCTCTCAGGCTGCAGCCTGGAGCAGGCTGTGGAGCTCTGCTCTGCCCCTGCCCTCCAGAGCCAGCCTGGAGCTGCTCCAGAGGACCTGCAGAGCCTCACACACCACTGGCAAGCTGGCTTCAGCCCTTCCCTGAGACCCCAGTGCCAGTGCAGGCTCTGAGCTGGGCTGCAGGCTGAGCAGGAACCTGCTGAGGTGTGCTTGGTGCTTGCAGGGCTTTGAGTGCACTGCCTGCAAAGTGCAGCTTGTGTCCTGCTCTCCTGCAGCCTCCCTGGGCCACAAGAGGGGAGGAAGCCTCCCAGAACAAGGCAGACACGCAGGCCATGGCCTGTGGAAGGAAATCCACCTTGGTAGGACCTTTCCTATGTCTCTGAAGAGCATTTCAGATCTGTAGGCTACTTCTGCCAGCCCCAAGGCAAGGTGAGGGAGCCATCAGCAGAGCCTTGTGAGGAGAGCCTGAGGCAGCTGAGGGCTCTTAGCCCTGGGGAGCTCACCTGAGCTTTGCTGGAGTGCAAGTGGCCAAAGCAAACTGAAAGGTGAGGCTGTGCCTGGAGGTGCTGGCAGCAGGAGCTGTTGAATAGGAGCTGGGCAGGAAGGTGCTCCAGGGGCAAGGGAAGCTCTGCTCTGCATGCAGCTGAGGCTCCTGGCCCTGCATGGCCCAGGCCTGCCTGGGAAGCAGAATCCAGAGGTCTGAGGATAGCTACTTCCCTCCCTGCTGTCACAGCATCACAGAGTCACCAAGGTTGGAAGAGACCTCAAGGATCATCGAGTCCAAGCTGTCCCTACAGACCTCATGACTAGACCATGGCTCCAAGGGCCACATCCAATCCCCTCTGGAACACCTCCAGGGATGGGGACTCCACCACCTCCCTGGGCAGCACATCCCAGTGGCCAACAACTCTCTCTGGGAAGAACTTTCTCCTCACCTCCAGCCTAAACTTCCCCTGGCACAGCTTGAGACTGTGTCCTCTTGTTCTGGTGCTGCTTGCCTGGGAGCAGAGCCCAACCCCCACCTGGCTCCAACCTCCCTGCAGGGAGTTGGAGAGAGCAAGAAGGTCTCCCCTCAGCCTCCTCTTCTGCAGGCTAAGCAACCCCAGCTCCCTCAGCCTCTCCTCCCAGGGCTGTGCTCCAGACCCCTCCCCAGCTTTCTTGCCCTTCTCTGGACACCTTCCAGCAGCTCAACCTCTTTCCTAACCTGAGGAGCCCAGAACTGGACACAGGACTCCAGGTGTGGCAAGAAATAGCAAGAGGCACTTGCCTCAGGCACAGTCCAAGGGCTGAGCTTGGGCTCAGTGCACCAGGGAGGTTTGGTACCTGCTGAAGGAGACTTTGGTGGTTGGCCCTTGAGCCAAGCCTGGAGAAGGAATTCTGCTGGCCTCTGGCTTTGCTCTGCAAGGTTAACTCAAAGCCAGGCTCAGCCCTTCCCTGTGGCAGCTGAAGAGCTTTCTGCTCAGCCCCTGCCAGGCAGCACAGCTCCTCTGGGCCTGGAAACCAGCGATGGAAACCACTCCAAATGCCCCACCTGAGGCTGGGGATGAGACCTGAGCAGGGCTGGAGCTGGAGGCAGGGCTGGAGCTGGAGGCAGGGCTGGAGCTGGAGGCAGGCTGGAGCTGGAGGCAAGGCTGGAGCTGGAGGCAGGGATGGAGCTGGAGGCAGTGCTGGAGCTGGAGGCAGGGATGGAGCTGGAGGCAGGGATGGGGCTGGAGGCAATGCTGGAGCTGGAGGCAGGGCTGGAGCTGGAGGCAGGGCTGGAGCTGGAGGCAGGGATGGAGTTGGAGGCAGTGCTGGAGCTGGAGGCAAGGCTGGAGTTGGAGGCAGGGCTGGAGCTGGAGGCAGGGCTGGAGTTGGAGGCAAGGCTGGAGCTGGAGGCAGTGCTGGAGCTGGAGGCAGGGCTGGAGCTGGAGGCAGGGATGGAGTTGGAGGCAGGGATGGAGCTGGAGGCAGTGCTGGAGCTGGAGGCAGGGCTGGAGCTGGAGGCAATGCTGGAGCTGGAGGCAGGGCTGGAGCTGGAGGCAGGGATGGAGCTGGAGGCAATGCTGGAGCTGGAGGCAGGGCTGGAGCTGGAGGCAGGGCAGGAGCTGGAGGCAAGGCTGGAGCTGGAGGCAGGGATGGAGCTGGAGGCAAGGCTGGAGCTGGAGGCAGGGCTGGAGCTGGAGGCAAGGCTGGAGCTGGAGGCAGTGCTGGAGGTGGAGGCAATGCTGGAGCTGGAGGCAGGGCTGGATCTGGAGGCAATGCTGGAGCTAGAGGCAGGGCTGGAGCTGGAGGCAGTGCTGGAGCTGGAGGCAGGGCTGGAGCTGGAGGCAGTGCTGGAGTTGGAGGCAGTGCTGGAGCTGGAGGCAGGGATGGAGCTGGAGGCAGGGCTGGATCTGGAGGCAGGGATGGAGCTGGAGGCAGGGATGGAGTTGGAGGCAGTGCTGGAGCTGGAGGCAGTGCTGGAGCTGGAGGCAGGGATGGAGCTGGAGGCAATGCTGGAGCTGGAGGCAGGGCTGGAGCTGGAGGCAGGGATGGAGCTGGAGGCAGTGCTGGAGCTGGAGGCAAGGCTGGAGCTGGAGGCAGTGCTGGAGCTGGAGGCAGGGCTGGATCTGGAGGCAGTGCTGGAGCTGGAGGCAGGGCTGGATCTGGAGGCAATGCTGGAGCTGGAGGCAGGGCTGGAGCTGGAGGCAGTGCTGGAGCTGGAGGCAGTGCTGGAGCTGGAGGCAGGGATGGAGCTGGAGGCAATGCTGGAGCTGGAGGCAGGGCTGGAGCTGGAGGCAGTGCTGGATTTGGAGGCAGTGCTGGAGCTGGAGGCAGGGATGGAGCTGGAGGCAAGGCTGGAGCTGGAGGCAGGGCTGGAGCTGGAGGCAAGGCTGGAGCTGGAGGCAGGGCTGGAGTTGGAGGCAGGGCTGGAGCTGGAGGCAATGCTGGAGCTGGAGGCAGTGCTGGAGGTGGAGGCAATGCTGGAGCTGGAGGCAGGGCTGGAGCTGGAGGCAGGGCTGGAGCTGGAGGCAATGCTGGAGCTGGAGGCAGTGCTGGAGCTGGAGGCAGTGCTGGAGCTGGAGGCAGGGCTGGAGTTGGAGGCAGGGCTGGAGCTGGAGGCAGTGCTGGAGCTGGAGGCAGGGCTGGAGCTGGAGGCAGTGCTGGAGTTGGAGGCAGTGCTGGAGCTGGAGGCAGGGATGGAGCTGGAGGCAGGGCTGGAGCTGGAGGCAGGGATGGAGCTGGAGGCAGGGATGGAGTTGGAGGCAATACTGGATCTGGAGGCAGTGCTGGAGCTGGAGGCAGGGCTGGATCTGGAGGCAATGCTGGAGCTGGAGGCAGGGCTGGAGCTGGAGGCAGTGCTGGAGCTGGAGGCAGTGCTGGAGCTGGAGGCAGGGCTGGAGTTGGAGGCAGGGCTGGAGCTGGAGGCAGTGCTGGAGCTGGAGGCAGGGCTGGAGCTGGAGGCAGTGCTGGAGCTGGAGGCAGGGCTGGATCTGGAGGCAGGGCTGGAGCTGGAGGCAGTGCTGGAGCTGGAGGCAGTGCTGGAGCTGGAGGCAGGGATGGAGCTGGAGGCAGGGATGGAGTTGGAGGCAGTGCTGGAGCTGGAGGCAAGGCTGGAGCTGGAGGCAGGGCTGGAGCTGGAGGCAGGGCTGGAGTTGGAGGCAGGGCTGGAGCTGGAGGCAGGGCTGGAGTTGGAGGCGGTGCTGGAGTTGGAGGCAGGGCTGGAGCTGGAGGCAGGGCTGGAGCTGGAGGCAGGGCTGGATCTGGAGGCAGTGCTGGAGCTGGAGGCAGGGCTGGAGTTGGAGGCAGGGCTGGAGCTGGAGGCAGGGCTGGAGCTGGAGGCAGGGCTGGAGCTGGAGGCAGTGCTGGAGCTGGAGGCAGGGCTGGAGCTGGAGGCAGGGCTGGAGTTGGAGGCGGTGCTGGAGTTGGAGGCAGGGCTGGAGCTGGAGGCAGGGCTGGATCTGGAGGCGGTGCTGGAGCTGGAGGCAGGGCTGGAGGTGGAGGCAGGGCTGGAGGTGGAGGCAGTGCTGGATCTGGAGGCAGTGCTGGAGCTGGAGGCAGGGCTGGAGCTGGAGGCAGTGCTGGATCTGGAGGCAGGGCTGGAGCTGGAGGCAGTGCTGGATCTGGAGGCAGGGCTGGATCTGGAGGCAGGGCTGGAGCTGGAGGCAGTGCTGGATCTGGAGGCAGGGCTGGAGCTGGAGGCAGTGCTGGATCTGGAGGCAGTGCTGGAGGTGGAGGCAGGGCTGGAGCCGGAGGCAGGGCTGGAGCTGGAGGCAGGGCTGGAGGTGGAGGCAGGGCTGGAGCTGGAGGCAGTGCTGGAGGTGGAGGCAGGGCTGGAGCTGGAGGCAGGGCTGGAGCTGGAGGCAGTGCTGGAGGTGGAGGCAGTGCTGGAGCTGGAGGCAAGGCTGGAACTGGAGGCAGGGCTGGAGCTGGAGGCAGGGATGGAGCTGGAGGCAGTGCTGGAGCTGGAGGCAGGGATGGAGTTGGAGGCAGTGCTGGATCTGGAGGCAGTGCTGGAGCTGGAGGCAGGGCTGACACCACTCCTGCAGGGCTCCTCTGGCAGGTGCTGTGGGTGCAGGAGGGCTGGAGGTGGCCTGAGGTAGATGCTGGGGTCAGGTCTTCTTCACTCAGCTGTCCAGAGCTGTTCTGTCACCCAGACTGGAGGTCCCTTGGGGCTGAGCTCAGCTAACAGTGGTGGGGCTCTGGGTGTGACCAGGAGGCCAGACCTGGCTCTGCTGCTCAGGATTCTCAGCCCTGGGTTGTGTTCTCCTCAAGACCAAACATCCTCTTGAGCAAAGCTCTTCTGCCACCTCCTGGGGATGTGAGGCCCTGGACCCCACATGGCCCAGGTGTGAGCTCTGCACACCTGAGGCTGGCTGCAGGGCCAGGGGCTGTGGCTCCTGGCTGCTCTCAGGTGCCAGGAGGTTGCTGGAGAGAGGAGGAGGTCCCAGCTGGCTCTGCCCATGGGATCCTGCAGCAGCAGCAGGGCAGGGCTGTGCCCTGGCTGCAAAGGTGGCTTTGCCAGGCCAAACTGCAGCTGGTGGTGACCCAGCTGCACAGGCTGGCACAGGACATGCAGTGCATGGGCTTGGAAGGGACCCTCCAAGGCCACCTGGCCCAAGCCCTGCGGGCAGCAGGGACAGCTCCAGCTGGAGCAGGCTGCTCAGGGCTCCATCAAGTTTGACCCTGAATGCCTGCAGGGATGGAGCCTCCACCACCCCCTGGGCAGCCTGTGCCAGTTCCTCCCCAGCCTCCCTGTGCAGAACTGCCTCTGATGGCCAAACCTGCCCTGCTCCAGTTTCAGACCACTGCTCCTTGCCCTACCACCCCAAGCCCTTCCAGACAGTCCCTCCCCAGCTCTCCTGGAGCCCTTCAGGTACTGCCAGGCTGCTCTGAGGTCTCCCTGGAGCCTTCTCCTCTCCAGGCTGAGCAGCCCCAGCCCTCCCAGGCTGTCCCCACAGCAGAGGTTCTGCAGTCTCTGAGCATCTTGGTGGCCTCCTCTGGACCCTCTCCAGGTCTTTCCTGCGTTGAGGGCTCCACAGCTGGCCCCAGCCCTGCAGCTGAGCTCTCCCCAGAGCAGAGCAGAGGGGCAGGATCCTCTCTCTCCAGCTCTGGCCAAGCTGCTTTGGATGCAGCCCAGGCTGCTCTTGGCCTCCTGTGCTGCCAGTGTCCACTGCTGGCTCCTGCCCAGCTTCCCTGTCACCTGTTTTGACTCAGGATGAATCCTTCCCTCTGCACCTCAGCTCCAAGTCCCCACTGACAGCTGCAGGGCTCCTGGCTACCCTCCTGAGACCCTCACTGCCCACTCCAGGGCTGCTCTGCAGGCTCAGGTCATTGCTGTCCCTGTCTGCAGGTCCCAGTGCAGCCTCTGCTGCCTCTCCTGGGGTGCTGTGGGGCCTGGGCCCGGCAGCAGTGGCTCTGAGCTGCTCTTTGCAGGAGGGGAACAGGAACCTGCCATGGAAGTTACACTGCAGTGTGAAGCTCTGCTGTGGGTGGACCCCAGCAGCCTCCTCTGAGATCTGACCCTGCCTGGTTGGAGGCTGCCCCATGGGAGCTCAGCCCCCAGAGACCCCTCGAGGCCCAAGCAGGGACCCCCAGAGCCCAGCCCTGTGGGGGAGGGCAGTGCAGTGCTGGGCCAGAGCTGCTCCATCAGAGCAGCAGACAGAGCCTTGGGAGCCCTGGGACACTGCCAGGCAGAGCCCACTCGTGCCATGGGCACCTCTCCACCCTCAGACAGCTGGTGCCAGGCTGCAGAACACCCTGGGACAGCCTCCTGTGTCCCCTGGGACAGAGCAGGCCTGGAGGGGAGCAGAGCTTTTGTGTGCCTCAGGATGTGCAGCTCCTGTGAGAGCTCTGAGGCTGTTGGTGCCTCCTGTGCCATGGCTCTGCTGCAGCACTGCCCAGGGTTGCTCCCTGCTGCTCTGTTCTCACCCAGTACACACCAGAGGTGCCCAAAGCATCTCCATTTGTGCCTGCCAGGGAGCAGCAGTCATGAGTGCTTTGGCTTGCAAGGGACCTTCAAAAGCATCCAGCTCCAGCCCCTGCTGTTGGCAGGGACCCCTCCCCCAGCCCAGGCTGCTCAGGGCCTCATCCAGCCTGGCTCTGAGCACCCCCAGGCAGGAGGCAGCCACAGCCTCCCTGGGCAGCCTGTGCCAGGCTCTCCCCAGCCTCACTGCCAACAATTTCTTCCTCCTCTCCAGTCTCAGTCTCTCCTCTCCCAACTCAAAGCCACTGGTCCTCATCCTTTCCAAAGTCCCTCCCCAGCTCTTCTGGAGCCCTTCAGGTACTGGAAGGCTGCTCTGAGGTCTCCCTGGAGCTTTCTCCTCTCCAGGCTGCACAGCCCCAGCTCTCTCAACCTGGCCCCACAAGGGAGGTTCTGCAGCCTCTGATCATCCCCATGGCCTCCTCTGTCCCCTCTCCAGCAGCTCCAGGTCCTTCTTGTGCTGGGGGCCCAGAGCTGGAGGCAGTGCTGCAGGTGGGGGCTGAGCAGAGGGCAGAATCCCCTCCCTGTGCTGCTGCTCTCCCTGCTCTGGCTGCAGCCCAGCACAGGGCTGGCTCTGGGCTGCCAGGGACCACTGCTGGCTCCTGGGGAGTGACCCTGGGAAAGGCTTTGGGCATCCCCACTGCTCCACTGGCACTTGGATCTCATTCCCTTGGGTCTCCTTTTCCTGAAGGTAACTCTCCAGGTGCCTCTCTGCCCACCCAGCAGGCAGGGAGGCCTGGCTGGGCTGAGCTGGGGGATGTGAGCCCAGAGAGGCAGAGGGCACCCAGGGCCTGGCAGTGCCCCTGAGCAGCAGAGCCACCTGGATGCTCCTGCACCTGCTCTGCTCTGCTGCTGCCCCTGTGCCAGCTCCCTGGGGGGGCATGGTGGGGACTGGCAGCTGGTGCAGGAATTGCTCATCCTCAGGGCCCCCAGGTGCCCTCTGCTCACCAGGCTCTCCCTGGGGACACAAGAGAGGAGGTGCAGAGGAGCACCAGGGCACAGTGCTTGCAGGCAGGGATCACAGAATCCTTTGGCTTGGAAGAGAACTCTCAGATCTTGAGGTCCAACCCTAACCCAGCACTGCCAGGGAGCCCCTGGCCCTCAGCACCACATCTCCAGGCCTTGGGAACCCCTCCAGGGATGGAGACTCCACCACTGCCCTGGGCAGCCTGGGCCAGGCCGGGACACCTCTCAAGGGGAAGAAATTGTTCCTCATGGCCAACCTGAACCTCCCCTGGGACAACCTGAGGCCTTTCCTCTGGTCCTCTCCTTGGTTCCTTGGGAGAAGAGCCCAGCCCCCCCCTCCCCCCCTGGCTCTGAGCTCCTTTCAGGGTGTTGCAGAGAGCCAGGAGGCCTCCCCTGAGGCTCCTGCTGGAGCTGGACCTGTGCTGCAGTGCTGCCTCCAGCCCAGCTGCTCTCCTTGCCCTGCAGCTTGGCACAGGGCAGCTGCCAGCTCCTGAGCCATGGCCGAGAGTGACTCCCCCAGGTGACCCCAAAGAGCTGCCCCAGACCTTGGTCTGGCCCCAGGCCCCCATGGCATGGGGACACCTCCTCCCTTTGTGGCTCCCAGCAGTGAGCACCGAAGGGCAGAGGCAGGGCCTTGGCCACAGGCTGTGTCTGAGGCTCATGCCTGGGGCTTAGGGCTCTGCACACCTCACAGCCAACCTCTGCCCCTGCCCAGCCTGGCCCACAGCTGCCAGCTGAGAGCCACAGCACAGCCACTTCACACTGGGGTGGGCTTGATGGCTGCGACCTTCTTGCCCCACCCCCTTCCTCCTTTCCCCCCAGGCTCTCCCCTCTGCTCCTGCACTCAGCTTCAGGATGGCCAAGGGCTCAGGCCCAGCCAGCAGGGATTCAGGCAGGGCAGGTCCTGACCAACCTGATCCCTTCCATGCCCAGGTGACTGCCTGGTGGCTGTGGGGCAGGCTGGGGATGTGGTCTGCCTGGACTCCAGCAAGGCCTTTGACACTGTCCCCCACAGCAAACTCCTGGCCAAGCTGTCAGCCCCTGGCTGGGTTAGGAACTGGCTGGAGGCTGAGCCCAGAGAGTGGTGGTGAATGGTGCCACAGCCAGCTGGCAGCCAGGCACCAGTGCTGTGCCCCAGGGAGCAGTGCTGGGCCCCAGCCTGATCAATATCTTTGTTGATGATTTGGATGAGGGCATTGAGTCCATCAGCAGTAAATGTGCAGCTGACAGCAAGCTGGGGGCAGGAGTTGATCTGTTAGAGTGTAGGAGAGCTCTGCAGAAGGACCTTGCCAGGCTGGGCAGATGGGCAGAGGCCAAGGGTAGGAGATTGAACACATCCAAGTGCCAGGGGCTGCACTTTGGCCACAGCAACCCCAGGCAGTGCTACAGGCTGGGGGCAGAGTGGCTGAGAGCAGCCAGGCAGAGAGGGACCTGGGGGGACTGGTGGACAGCAGCTGAACAGGAGCCAGCAGTGTGCCCAGGGGGCCAAGAAGGCCAAGGGCATCCTGGCCTGCAGCAGGAAGAGTGTGGCCAGCAGGAGCAGGGAAGTCCTTGTGCCCTGTGCTCAGCACTGCTGAGGCCACACCTGGAGTCCTGTGTCCAGTTCTGGGCTCCTGAGGTTAGGAAAGAGGTTGAGCTGCTGGAAGGTGTCCAGAGAAGGGCAAGAAAGCTGGGGAGGGGTCTGGAGCACAGCCCTGGGAGGAGAGGCTGAGGGAGCTGGGGTTGCTTAGCCTGCAGAAGAGGAGGCTCAGGGGAGACCTCATTGCTCTCTCTTCTACTCCCTGCAGGGAGGTTGGAGCCAGGTGGGGGTTGGTCTCTTCTCCCAGGCACCCAGCAGCAGAACAAGAGGACACAGTCTCAAGCTGTGCCAGGGGAGGTTCAGGCTGGAGGTGAGGAGAAAGTTCTTCCCAGCAAGAGAGATTGGCCACTGGGATGTGCTGCGCAGGGAGGTGGTGGAGTCCCCATCCCTGGAGGTGTTTAGGAAGAGCCTGGATGAGGCCCTTGGTGCTATGGTTGAGTTGCTCAGATGGTGCTGGGGAGAGGTTGGACTGGATGAGCTCTGAGGTCTTTTCCAACCTGGTTGATTCTGTGATTCTTAGGAGGCCAGGGTGAGACTCCTGCTGAGGAGGAGCAGCACAGCACTGCACTGCACTGACTGCTGTGGAAAATCATTCTCAAACCATCCTGAGCAGAGCTCTGCAGCTGAGCAGCCAGGGCACAGCTGTGAGAAGTTCTCTCTGAGCTGTCCTAGGACTTGGTCTCCATCAGCCCCACAGCTGGAAGGGAGCTTCTGCTTCTCTTCAGCTGCAGAGAGGAGCAACCAGGCTGGAAAGACTTCATGTGGCTCTTTGACACAGGACAAGGGGAGATGGTTTGGAAAGGGCAAGAGGGAGCTTGAGAGTGGAGAGAAGGAGAAAGGTTTGGCACTGAGGGTGGGGAGAGCCTGGCCCAGGCTGGCCAGAGAGCTGGGAGCTGCCCCATGCCTGGCACCACTGCAGGGGAGCTTGGTTGGGGCTGTGAGCAGCCTGCTCTGGCTGGGGATGTCCCTGCTGGCTGCAGGGGTTGGCCTGGGTGAGCTTTGGGGGTCCCTTCCCCCCCAAGCCATGATTGTATGAGAACAGAGTCTCTCTCCAAGCACCATGAAGTCCATGCAGGGACCATTAAAGCTGCTTGAAGCTGAAGGTCCAGGTGAGCAGGGGGCAAAGCAGAGGATCTGGCTGGGCTTCAGTCTGGGTTGAAAATCCCAGCTGAGGCAGGGCCCTGCTTCCCAGCCAGCAGCACAGCACCAGCTGAGAGCAGCTGAGAGCAGAGCAGGTCACAACCTCTCCAGCACCTCCTGGAGAGCTGGCTTCCAAGATGCAGGCAATGCCCTCTCAGTGAGGCAGAGCAATGTCCACCTGTGGGCAGGGAGGGCTCCCACAAGCATGGCCAGGAAGGCTCCAGAGAGACTTCTCCTGAGGCTGTCTGAGCCAGGCCAAGGGGCAATGGTTTGGAGCTGAGGCAGAGCAGGGTCAGACTGCAGCTGAGGAAGAAGCTCTGCAGTGTGAGGCTGGGGAGACTCTGGCACAGGCTGCCCAGGGAGGCTGTGGCTGCCTGCTCCCTGGGGGTGTTCAGGGCCAGGCTGGATGAGGTCTGGAGCAGCTGAGTCTAGCTGAGAGGTGTCCCTGCCCATGGCAGGGGGTTGGAGCAGGTGAGCTCTGAGGTCCCTTCTGAGCTGAGCCCTTCTGTGCTCTTCTCTCACACACGGTCAGGGCCATGGGACAGGTCCCAGGATTCCACTGCTGCCTGTGTCTTGGCAGTGCCCCCAAGCCTTGTGCTATTAACACATCAAAGTGAGGCAGAGCTGACAGCTCAGCTGCAGTGTGAGGGGAGCCTGTCTGCTGGCTGAGGCAGGAGCAAGTGGATTCATGTCCCTGTGCTCGCTGCACTCACTGCAGGAGGTTAGCAAAACACAGGCTGCCTCCCACCACAGTCAGATACCTCCAGGGAGTGATTAAGAAGTTCCCTTGGGAAGCCTCCCACAGTGTCCCCCCTGCAGTCCTGGTTCTGGTGTCAGGGAATCATGATGAGGACACCCCTGGGTGATGGGAACCAAGGAAGGGCTTCAGCCAGGTTACAGACAAGGCCTCATTGCAGTGAGCTCAGGTTGCAGAGATGTTTAGGGACACAGTTCCCTCCTCAGACTGCTTGGCAGCTCTGACCCAGCTGTGCTGAGACAGTCACAGAAGCATTGCAGTTGGAAAATCCCCCCAGGACCACCCAGTCCAACATCAGCCCAGCCCCACCATGGCCACCAAACCAGGGCCCCAAGAGCACCTCCAGCCATGGGGACTCCACCACCTCCCTGGGCAGCCTCTGCCAGGCCCTGACCACTCCTGCATCAATGACATTTTGCCTCCTCTCCAACCTCAGCCTCCCCTGGCACAATTTCAGCCATTTCCTCTCCTTCCATCCCCTGAGCCTGGGGAGCAGAGCCCAACCCCTCCTGGCTGCAGCCTCCTCTCAGGAGCTGCAGAGAGCAGTGAGGTCTTCCTCAGCCTCCTCTCCTCCACACTGAACCCCCCCCAGCTCCCTCAGTTGCTCCTCCCCAGCCCTGTTCTCCTGACCCTTCCCCAGCTCTGGCCCTGCTCCAGCCTCTCAATGTCCTTGCAGTGAAGGACCCCAGGATTTGAGGAGCAGCCTCCCCACTGCTTCAGCCAAATCCCAATCCTTCAATGTCATCTTCCTTCCGAATCCTTCCTAGTGCCGAGTTCCACACCAGACCTCAGCCACTGCCAGCTCCAGCTCTTTGCTTCTCTCATTTCTTGTCCCAAGCCATCGATCAGTGGGAGCCATGAGGGCAGCTTGGCCAGGCCTGAGCACAGCTGTGCTACAACCTCCCAGCCCTGGCAGGCGCAGCACAGCTCCAGCAGTGTCTGCCTGGGGGTGGACAGAACAGAGGAGGGAGTGAGGAGCAGCTGGGGGGGCAGGGGGCCAGCCAACCCCTCAAGAAGGCTGAGGGGATGCCACTGCTCTGGCCACACTGCCCGTTGCACCACACAGCCCACTGCACCATGCTGCCCACTGCACCACACTGCTCACTGCATCATGCTGCCCACTGCACCACGCTGCCCACTGCAGCACACTGCCCACAGCACCACACAGCCCACTGCACCACGCTGCCCACTGCACCAACCACACTGCTCAGTGCACCCTGCTGCCCACTGCACCATGCTGCCCACTGCACCACACAGCCCACTGCACCACACTGCCCACTGCACCACGCTGCCCACTGCACCACACAGCCCACTGCACCACGCTGCCCACTGCACCACGCTGCCCACTGCACCACACAGCCCACTGCACCACACAGCCCACTGCACCACGCTGCCCACTGCACCACGCTGCCCACTGCACCATGCTGCCCACTGCACCACACAGCCCACTGCACCACGCTGCCCACTGCACCACGCTGCCCACTGCACCACACAGCCCACTGCACCACGCTGCCCACTGCACCACGCTGCCCACAGCACCACACAGCCCACTGTACCACGCTGCCCACTGCACCACGCTGCCCACTGCACCACACTGCCCACTGCAGCACACTGCCCACAGCACCACACTGCTCACTGCACCACGCTGCCCACTGCACCACGCTGCCCACTGCACCAACCACACTGCTCAGTGCGCCATGCTGCCCACTGCACCACACTGCCCACTGCACCATGCTGCCCACTGCACCACACTGCCCACTGCACCAACCACACTGCTCAGTGCACCATGCTGCCCACTGCACCACGCTGCCCACTGCACCACACTGCTCAGTGCACCAAGCCGCCCACTGCACCACACTGCTCACTGCACCACACTGCCCACTGCACCACACTGCCCACTGCACCACGCTGCCCACTGCACCACACTGCCCACTGCACCATGCTGCCCAGTGCACCACACTGCCCACTGCACCACGCTGCTCACTGCACCACGCTGCCCAGTGCACCACACTGCCCACTGCACCACACTGCCCACTGCACCACGCTGCCCACTGCACCACGCTGCTCACTGCACCACGCTGCCCAGTGCACCACACTGCCCACTGCACCACGCTGCCCACAGCACCATGCTGCCCACTGCACCATGCTGCCCACTGCACCACACAGCCCACTGCACCAACCACACTGCTCAGTGCACCATGCTGCCCACTGCACCACACTGCCCACTGCACCACACAGCCCACTGCACCACACTGCCCACTGCACTACGCTGCCCACAGCACCATGCTGCCCACTGCACCATGCTGCCCACTGCACCACACTGCCCACTGCACCACGCTGCCCACAGCACCACGCTGCCCACTGCACCACACTGCCCACTGCAACAACCACACTGCTCACTGCACCATGCTGCCCACTGCACCATGCTGCCCACTGCATCCACGCTGCTCACTGCACCACGCTGCCCACTGCACCACGCTGCCCACTGCACCACGCTGCTCACTGCACCACGCTGCCCACTGCACCACACAGCCCACTGCACCACGCTGCCCACTGCACCATGCTGCCCACTGCACCACGCTGCTCACTGCACCACACTGCCCACAGCACCACACAGCCCACAGCACCACACAGCCCACTGCACCATGCTGCCCACTACACCACGCTGCCCACTGCACCACACTGCCCACTGCACCACGTTGCCCACTGCACCACACTGCCCACTGCAGCACACTGCTCACTGCACCATGTTGCCCACTGCACCACGCTGCCCACTGCACCACACTGCCCACTGCACCATGCTGCCCACTGCACCACACTGCCCACAGCACCACACAGCCCACTGCACCACACAGCCCACTGCACCATGCTGCCCACTGCACCACACAGCCCACTGCACCATGCTGCCCACTGCACCACGCTGCCCACTGCACCACACTGCCCACTGCACCACGTTGCCCACTGCACCACACTGCCCACTGCAGCACACTGCCCACTGTAGCACACTGCCCACAGCACCACACTGCTCACAGCAACCACGCTGCCCACTGCAGCACACTGCCCACAGCACCACACTGCCCACTGCAGCACACTGCCCACAGCACCACACTGCCCACTGCAGCACACTGCCCACAGCACCACGCTGCCCACTGCACCACACTGCCCACTGCACCAACCACACTGCTCACTGCACCACGCTGCCCACTGCACCACGCTGCTCACTGCACCATGCTGCCCACTGCACCACGCTGCCCACTGCACCACGCTGCCCACTGCACCACACTGGCCACCATCCAAGGCCTTCTCTTTCTACTGCCTCCTCCTGCTTGCAGATGCTGCAATGTCTCCATCACTTCCCCTCCTTTGTGTGATCAACTCTGCCAGCTGTGGAGCTGGCACAGGAATCCTCCAGCTATCTGTGGAGCTGGCACAGGAATCTCCCAACCCTCTGTGGAGCTGGCACAGGAATCTCCCAGACTCCCTTTCCATTTCCCACTGGGCCATTGGTCTCAGCCCCCCAGGCACCAACTCAGAAGGGCTCTCTACAGTCCAGTTTATCTCCTAAGAAGAAATTTGGTGTAATAGAAGCAGCCTGAGGGTGCAACATCCAAAATCCATCCCCACATCATCAGCTCTGAGCTCAGCTGTTGGCCTTGATGTTGCTGTCACAGCTCAACAGGACTGGGAGGACCTCTGCTCGTGGCCACCTCCATGTCCTGCTTTGGATGGAGCAGCTCCAAGCCCTGGCAGCACTGCAGAGGGCACTGCTGGAGGCTTCTAAGCCCCACAGCTTTTGTCAGTCTCACATCCATGTCTCAGATTTGATCCCAGAGGATGTGACACTTGTGCTACCTTGTGGATCTCCTCAGAAGGATTATCCTCATCAGAGCAGCCTTCCAGTACCTGAAGGAGCCTCCAGAAAAGCTGGGGAGGGACTTTCTCCTGGGAATAACATTTTCAGTGGCACTACTGAGAGCAGTGGAATCCTCCTGCAGCTGTGCTGCACACCTGGGACTGCTTTGGCTCCTGGGGCTCTGTGCTCGGCTGCAGTGCTTGGGAAGCAGCTCCCAGGAGGCTCCCAGCCAAGTTCCCCATGGCCAGAGGAGCAGTGCAGAGGCTGGGCTGCAGTTGCTACTCTGATGACAGAAGCCCAGCAGCTCTTAGCACAGGATCCCCACTCTAGGGGCCCAGGATCAGCTGGGGAGGGCCTGAGGTGATGGGATGGGAAATGGGCAATGGTTTGAAACCAGAGCAGGGGGGGCTAGAGTGGGGGTGGTGAGACACTGGAACAGGTTGCCCAGCTCAGAGAAGCTGCCAGAGAGGTTGTGGATATCACCCTGGAGGTGTTGAAGGCCAGGCTGGATGAGGCCTTGAGCAATCTGGGCTGGGGGGAGGTGTCCCTGCCCATGGCAGGGGCTGGAACTGGAGGAGCTTTGAGGTCCCTTCCAAGCCAAACCACTCCATGGTTCCATGCTCAGCACTTTCCCAGTCACAAAGCAATCTCCACCTCCCAGGGAGTGCAAGAGAGATCTCAGCTGAGCTCAGCAGTGGTTCTGCTCTGCACACTGTGGGTGTCCAGTCCAAGCCAATGCCAAAGTCCTGTGCTGAGGGATGGAGCAATTGGCTCAGCTGGCACAGCGACCCCACAGGGAGTCAAGGCCAGCAGCTCTCCTCTGCAGGGAGCAGAGATCCAGAGGGGCAGCAGAGTGCCAGGCAGCACTTGAGAGGGCAACAGTCTGAGAGGCTGAGAAATAAGCTAAGAAACAGGGCAGGGAAAGGGCTGGGGAAAGTGAAGGCCACCTGCATGTGGTCAGCTTCAAGAAAGCTGAAGGTAGAAACCACACAGATGGCAGAGTCCCAGAGCCCAGCATGGAGGGGTGGGGAGGGACCTCTGGAGCTCCCCCAGTCCAAGCCTCCCTGCTCCAGCAGGGCTCCCACAGCAGCCTGCCCAGGAGCACAGTGCCCAGGGGGGGTTGGAAGCTCTCCACACCAGGAGACTCCACAACCTCTCTGGGCAGCCTGCTCCAGGCCTCCAGCAGCCTCACACCAAGGAAGTTTCTCCTCCTGCTCAGGTGGAACCTCCTGGGCTGCAGTTTGTGCCCCCTGCCCCTTGTGCTGTCCCTGGGCACCACTGAGAGGATCCTGGCCCCATGCTGCAGCTCTCAGCTGAGCTCTGCAGGCCCTGCCTGGGTGTTACTCATTTACTGCACTTATCCTTCCATCTCCTCTGCTTCCTCTCACATTTCACCCTCCACTGCCCCTCAGCTCCTTCTCTGGCAGAGCTGCTTCTGCTCTGGGGAATCCCCTGCAGAGCTTTTGCAAGGTCAGACACCAAACATCCAACTTTGCCTTTTCAAATCGTGTCCCAGGCAGCCTCACAGCCTGGGGAGCTTGGATGGAGCACCCAGCAAAGCTCTCATGGAAAGGTGAGACACCAAGCAGGGCCTCCTGAGACCTCCCCCTCCCTTCTCTTGGGGGAGGATCTGTGGCTGCATTCCCATTTGAAGCACTTTTTGCTTATCAGATTTGGGCTTCTGCTTCCTGTGGCAGCCTTTGTTTCCCCTGCTCTGACTGGTGCTGGAGATCTGCTCCTGGCTCCCTCTGGAAAGTTCAGGTCAGACTCCTGGAAGAGATCCAAGCAGTGATGACCAAACTGCAAGGGGCAGGGTGAGGCATAGCCCCTGAGCTGCCTGGCAGCCTCCTGCAGTGAGAGACTGCATCAGGGGACAGAGAGCTCATGGAGTCAGGCAGTGGCTTGGTTTGGAACCTGGGTGACAGTCACAGAGCAGCCACAGCTGGAAGAGACCTCAAAGCTCCTCCAGCTCCAACCCCAGCCATGGGCAGGGACACCTCCCCAGCCCAGGCTGCTCAGGGCCTCATCCAGCCTGGTCCTGACCACCTCCAGGGAGGGGACAGCCACAGCCTCCCTGGGCAGCCTGTGCCAGAGTCTCCCCAGCCTCACTCTCAACAATTTCTTCCTCCTCTCCAGTCTCAGTCTCTCCTCTCCCAGCTCAAAGCCATTGTTCCTCATCCTGGCACTCCCAGCCCTTGTCTCAAGTCCTTCCCCAGCTCTCCTGGAGCCCTTCAGGTCCTGGGAGGCTGCTCTGAGGTCTCTCTGGAGCCTTCTCTTCCCCAGGCTGAACTCTTGGGCAGCAGATGTCACCTGTCTGTAGTTCTGTAAAGCCCTGGACACAGCTGCACAGAAGATCTTTCCCTCTAAGCTGGAGAGGTGTGGGTTGCCTAGGTGGGCTGCCCAGTGGACAGAGAGTTGGTTGGATGATTGCATCCCAAGGGTAGCAGGCAAGAGCTTGATGTCCAGATGGAGATGGGTGGCAAGTGCTGGCCCTGAAGAGTCTGTATGGGGCCCACTGCTGCTGCTACCTTCATCAGTGCTACAGACAGGGAGACTGAGGCACCCTCAGCAAGGCTCAGAGGACACTGAGTGGTGTGGGACTGAGGGACAGCATCCACCCAGAGGGACCTGGGCAGGACAGGGAAGTGGTCTCATGAGAACCTCATGAGGTTCAACAAGGCCAAGGGAAAGTTTCTGCCCCTGGCTGGAGACTGAGACTGAAGAGGAGGAAGAAATTCCTGACAGGGAGGCTGGGGAGACTCTGGCACAGGCTGCCCAGGGAGGCTGTGGCTGTGCCCTCCCTGGAGGTGTTCACAGCCAGGCTGGGTGAGGCCTTGAGGAGCCTGGGCTGGGGGAGGGGTCCCTGCCCATGGCAGGGGGCTGGCACTGGCTGAGCTTTGAGGTCCTTTCCAACCCAACCATCCTGTGCTTCTGTGATTCTATTTCAGTTACAGTCTCACAGTCTCACAGCATCACCAAGGTTGGAAGAGACCTCAAGGATCATCGAGTCCAACCTGTCCCCACAGACCTCATGACTAGACCCTGGCTCCAAGTGCCACATCCAATCCCCTCCTGAACCCCTCCAGGGCTGGGGACTCCACCACCTCCCTGGGCAGCACAGCTCATGGCAGACACAGCAGCAGCCTGCAGCCAGGGGCAGGGCTCTGCTGCTCCTCCCCTGCTGGGCTGCAGGCCTTCAGCAGCCCCCTCTTGCTCTCTCCCTCCCAGGCCACCTGCAGGTCTCTGCCTCCATGCATCACCTCAGCTTCAGATGGAGCTCAGGGCCTCAGCTGCTCCTTTCCCCCTGGGACACTCAACATGTATGAGAGTGGCCTGTCCCTCCAAGGGAAAAAGATCCTGGGAAGGGAATTGGCAGGTCTCATAGATAGGGCTTTAAACTAGATCAGAAGGGGGAAGGGGCTGAAACCAGTCCCCCCAGGCAGGAGTCTGGGGGTGATAAGCTGGAGCCAGAGGTGAAACCAGCAGCCCAGCTGAAGTGCCTGTACACTAATGCACGAAGCATGGGCAACAAACAGGAGGAGCTGGAAGCCTTGCTGCAGCAGGAAAGTTATGATGTAGTTGCCATCACAGAGACGTGGTGGGATGACTCACATGACTGCAGCACTGCAATTGATGGCTACAGGCTCTCCAGGAGAGACAGGCAAGGGAGAAGGGGTGGAGGGGTGGCCCTGTACGTCAGGGAGGCACTAGATGCCATTGAGATGGAGATCAGGGACCATCAGGTTGAGTGCCTGAGGTGAGAATTAGAGGGAAGGCCAACAGGGCTGACATCCTGGTTGGAGTCTGTTATAGACCACCCAACCAGGAGGAAGATGTTGATGAAGCATTCTATAGGCAGCTTAGGGTTGTCTCAAGATCTCTGGACCTTGTTCTCATGGGTGACTTCAACTTGCCTGACATCTGCTGGGATCTCAACACAGCAGAGAGGAGACAGTCTAGGAGGTTCTTAGAGTGCATGGAGGACAGCTTCTTATCCCAGGTGCTGCACGAGCCTACCAGGGGCAAGGCTATGCTTGACCTCCTCTTCCCCAACAGGGAAGGGCTGGTGGGGATGTAGTGGTCAGAGGGTGCTTGGGGGCCATGCCCTCCTCTTCCCCAACAGGGAAGGGCTGGTGGGGATGTAGTGGTCAGAGGGTGCTTGGGGGCCATGACCTCCTCTTCCCCAACAGGGAAGGGCTGGTGGGGATGTGGTGGTCAGAGGGTGCTTAGGGGCCATGACCTCCTCTTCCCCAACAGGGAAGGGCGGGTGGGGGATGTGGTGGTCAGAGGGTGCTTAGGGGCCATGACCTCCTCTTCCCCAACAGGGAAGGGCTGGTGGGGATGTGGTGGTCAGAGGGTGCTTAGGGGCCATGACCTCCTCTTCCCCAACAGGGAAGGGCTGGTGGGTGATGTGGTGGTCAGAGGGTGCTTGGGGCCATGACCTCCTCTTCCCCAACAGGGAAGGGCTGGTGGGTGATGTGGTGGTCAGAGGGTGCTTGGGGGCCATGACCTCCTCTTCCCCAACAGGGAAGGGCTGGTGGGTGATGTGGTGGTCAGAGGGTGCTTGGGGGCCATGCCCTCCTCTTCCCCAACAGGGAAGGGCTGGTGGGTGATGTGGTGGTCAGAGGGTGCTTGGGGGCCATGCCCTCCTCTTCCCCAACAGGGAAGGGCTGGTGGGGATGTGGTGGTCAGAGGGTGCTTAGGGGCCATGACCTCCTCTTCCCCAACAGGGAAGGGCTGGTGGGGATGTGGTGGTCAGAGGGTGCTTAGGGGCCATGACCTCCTCTTCCCCAACAGGGAAGGGCTGGTGGGGATGTGGTGGTCAGAGGGTGCTTAGGGGCCATGACCTCCTCTTCCCCAACAGGGAAGGGCTGGTGGGTGATGTGGTGGTCAGAGGGTGCTTAGGGGCCATGACCTCCTCTTCCCCAACAGGGAAGGGCTGGTGGGTGATGTGGTGGTCAGAGGGTGCTTAGGGGCCATGCCCTCCTCTTCCCCAACAGGGAAGGGCTGGTGGGGATGTGGTGGTCGGAGGGTGCTTAGGGGCCATGACCTCCTCTTCCTCAACAGGGAAGGGCTGGTGGGTGATGTGGTGGTCAGAGGGTGTTTAGGGGCCATGACCTCCTCTTCCCCAACAGGGAAGGGCTGGTGGGGATGTGGTGGTCAGAGGGTGCTTAGGGGCCATGACCTCCTCTTCCCCAACAGGGAAGGGCTGGTGGGGATGTGGTGGTCAGAGGGTGTTTGGGGGCCATGACCTCCTCTTCCCCAACAGGGAAGGGCTGGTGGGGATGTGGTGGTCAGAGGGTGCTTGGGGGCCATGCCCTCCTCTTCCCCAACAGGGAAGGGCTGGTGGGGGATGTGGTGGTCAGAGGGTGCTTGGGGGCCATGACCTCCTCTTCCCCAACAGGGAAGGGCTGGTGGGGATGTGGTGGTCAGAGGGTGCTTAGGGGCCATGACCTCCTCTTCCCCAACAGGGAAGGGCTGGTGGGTGATGTGGTGGTCAGAGGGTGCTTAGGGGCCAGTGACCACAAGACAATTGAATTTTCAGTACTCAGCCAAGCCAAGAGGGGCAGCAAGAAGACCTCCACTCTGGACTGAAGGAGGGCAGACTTTGGGTTACTCAAGGAACTAATTCAGAGAGTTCCTTGGGATAAAGCCCTTAAAAACAAAGGGGTTCAGGAGAGCTGGTCCTACTTCAATGAAGAATTGCTGAAGGCTCAGGGACAGGCTGTGCCACTGTGCCGGAAGATGAGGCGCCGGGGCAGACGGCCAACCTGGATGGGCAATGAACTTTTAATGGAACTGAGGGAAAAAAAAGAGGGTGTATCACCTTTGGAAGAGAGGGGAGGCAACCCACAGAATGTTTAAGGATGTTGCTAGGTCTTGTAGGAAGAAAATTAGGGAGGCAAAAGCACATTTGGAGCTTAGTCTGGCCTCTGCTGTGAAGGACAACAAAAAGTCCTTCTATAAATACATTAATAGCAAGAGGAAGGGAAAGGAGAACCTCCACTCCTTGGTGGACACGGAGGGAAATGTTGTATCAAGGGATGAGGAAAAGGCAGAGGTACTTAACACCTTCTTTACCTCAATTTTTACTAGCAGGACAAAATGTCTTCCAGACAGCTGGCCTCCAGAGCTGGCAGAAGGAGCCCAACCATTTCTTTCTCATCTCCAGTCTCAGTCTCCCCTCTCCCAGCTCAAAGCCATTGTTCCTCCTCCTGGCACTCCCAGCCCTTGTCCAGAGTCCCTCCCCAGCTCTCCTGGAGCCCTTCAGGTCCTGGCAGGCTGCTCTGAGGTCTCTCTGGAGCCTTCTCCTCTGCAGGCTGCACACAGGGAGCCTCCTTTCCTACCCAGCCCTGAGCAGCCATTCACAGCTCCCTGCCTAAAGTATTTTTCCCCTACCAGAAACCCCTGGACAGAAAGGGCTCTCAGCCTTTGCTCCTCTCAGAGCTGCTCCAGGCCCCTCAGCAGCTTTGCAGCTTCCCCTGGGCTCTCTCCAGCAGGTCTCTGTCTCCCTTCAACTGGGGAGCCCAGAACTGGACTCAGTCCTGCAGCTGTGGCCTCACCAGGACAGAGCAGAGGGGGAGGAGAACCTCCCTTGCCCTGCTGGCCACCCTCCTCCTCATGCCCCCAGAGGATGCCTGTAGAGCCCAGGTGTGAGACAAAGCCAGGCCTAGCCCTTCCATGGCTGCTGAGCTGGCAGCTGGGGGGCAGGGCTGGCTGGGGGCAGCAGCAGGGTGACAGCCTGGTGCCTGCCAGCCCTTGCAGCCTCCCTGCCTGGTCAAAGGTCTCTCCAAACATCCCCCATCCATTAAGAGCTGACCTTTCCCTCTGTGTGGCTGAGATTTGAGCTCCTGGATAGCTGCAGGCTATGGGTGCTTCTCTGGGGGTCTGGCAGAGCCAGCTCAGCCCTCCCAGAGCCCCCAGCAGCATTCCTCAGCTGGGCTCTCCCACCCCACCTCCCACCTCTCCTCCAGCAGCCTGGAGGCCATGCAGAGCCTGCTGGCAGCTGGACATTCCTGCTGGGCACTGTCAAGTTTGCTTCTCCCTCCAGGAGCAAGCAGCCAAGTGAGGCTCAGAGCTCAGCAGGAAATGCTCCTGGCCTGCCCAGGGCAGGTTTAGACAGATTGGGAGCTTCTCCCATCCTGGGGTGAGCAAAGCAAAGGCTGGGGGGGGGGTCTGGGGGCTGCTGACAGCCTGGGCATCCAGTGGGGTCAGGCAAACTTGTCCTTGAGGATCAGCTGAACTGGAATGGGGACACAGCCCTGAGGAAAGAGCCTTGGGGGTGCTGGGTGCTGAGAGCTCCCCAGGAGCCAGCAGTGCCTCCTGCAGCCCTCAGGCAGCTGTGTGCTGGCTGCAGCCAGAGCAGGGTGGGCAGAGGGCAGCAGAGGGGATTCTGCCCCTGGGCTCTGCTCTGCTCAGACCTCACCTCCAAGCCTGCCTCCAACTCTGCTGTCCCCAGCAGGAGGAGGACACAGAGCTGCTGGAGAGAGCCCAGAGGAGGCCACAAGGATGCTCCAAGGGCTGGAGCAGCTCTGCTGGGAGCACAGGCTGAGGGAGCTGGGGGTGTGCAGCCTGGGGAAGAGAAGGCTCCAGGGGGACCTCAGAGCTGCTGCCAGGAGCTGAAGGGATCCTGCAGGAAGGCTGCAGAGAGACTTCTCCTGAGGGTGTCTGAGGCAGGCCCAGGGGGAATGGTTTGGAGCTGAGACAGAGCAGGGTCAGAGTGGAGCTGAGGAAGAAGCTCTGCAGTGTGAGGCTGCTGAGACTCATTCTGTGGTTCCATGATTCTCACAACCAGAGGGCAGCAGCTCAGGGACAGAGACTTTACCCTGCTCCCTGTGCTCCCAGAGGAGCTCTGCCCCTGGATGTCCTGTGCCAGAGCCAAGCACCCCTCCTACTCTCCTCCTACTTTCCTCCAGGTGTAAGGTTGCTGTGAGGAAGCCTCAGGCTCCCCTCTCCTCTCTCAGCACCCAGCTCTGCCCTGGCTTTGCAAACCCCATGCCAGGGGCAGGCTGCCCACTGCACCAAGGGCCTTTCTTCTCTCTCCCTTCCTCCCCTTTCCCTCCTCTTTTCCAGCTCTCCCTCCTTCAATCTCCTCCTTCCTGCCTGGAGGTTTGGGATGCTCCTGGCCAGCAGCTGATGTGCCTCACTGCAGGCAGCCTCCTCTCACCTGTGGCTTCCTGCCTTGCTTGGAGCTAGCTTGCACTTGGTGGCTTTGGCACCAGGAGCTGAACATGAAGCAGAATTCCTCTTCAGGAGTGCTGCCAGCTCCTTGTCCCTGGCACTGAGGAGTGCTCAGGGCATGGCTGCCTTGGGAGGGCCAGGACCCTTGAGCAGACACCATCTGATTTGCTTCTCCAGACAGTCCTCAGGCCCCTGGAGCAGGGGAGCTTGGCTCAGGGTCTTTGAGCTGATTGAGGTTTCTCTGGCTTCCAGAATGTAGCAGCTCAGACAGAGCTCCACAGGGCTGCAGGAGCAGTGCCCTGGATGTGCACAGCTGCTGAGGGGCTGCTCCTCACCCTGCTGCTGCTGCTGCTGCTGCTGGCACTCCCTTCACAAGGGGAGGGCACAAATGCACAGCCCAGTTGCTTCCTTCTCTGAGTGTTGCTCTGGATGAGGAGAGCTGGAAACCCACAGCAGCCTTCCAGTGCCTAAAGGGGGCTGCAGGAGAGCTGGGCAGGGACTTGTGAGCTGGCAGTGCCAGGATGAGAGACAATGGCTTTGAGCTGAGGGAGGGCAGACTGAGACTGGAGAGGAGGAAGAAATTGTTGGCAGTGAGGCTGGGGAGAGCCTGGCACAGGCTGCCCAGGGAGGCTACGGCTGCCTCCTGCCTGGAGGTGCTCAGGGCCAGGCTGGATGAGGCCCTGAGCAGCCTGGACTGGGGGAGGGGTCCCTGCCCATGGCAGGGGCTGGCACTGGCTGAGCTTTGAGGTCCCTTCCAACCCAACCCTTCTGTGACAAGGGATTTAAAAGAGGACAAGGATGGGGAATGGGAGATGGAGACTGAGCAGAGCAGGAAGCCTTCCCCTGTGGAGGAAGATTCTTCCTGAGGCCCAGCAGCTCCCTGGAGCCAGCCAGGCATGAGCCAAGGGCTGGCCAGGAGAGACCAGCAGAGTCTGGCTGCAGGGACAACCAAGACAGCCCCAGCATGAAAGCAGCCTCACAAAGCAGGCAGAAAGTGTCTGAGAATGTCCCCAGCAGAGCTAACCAGCAGCTGCCTGCTGAGGCATGGGAGAGCTCTCTTTGTCTCTTTAATTTCATGCTTATCATCAAACCCCTCATTAAAGGGCTGAGTATTAGGGGAGAGACTGGAGGCTTTCTGCTCTGGCTTCTGTAATCCTTCAGCCCCTCCCTTCCCTCCTGTCCCACTTTCTCCCTGCCACAGCCAGCCAAGGGGACAGGAGGCAGTGCCCTGTGCTGGGCTCCCCACATGGGCAGGGCTGAGGGTGCAAAGCCCCAGGTCGAGGCCAGGAGGGCAAATCCTGAGCCCCATCAGAGCTCAGCTGGGCAGCTCTGGCTGCAGGCAGCACACCCAGCACCTCCCCTGGGATGGAGCAGAGCTGCAGGGCCTCAGGAGCAGGATGAGCCCCCGGGATCTGAGCAGCAGGAGGAAGATTCTGAGTCAGAGAAACATCAAAGCATCACCAGGGTGACTGAGCCCTCAGGCTGGGGCTGAGCTGTTGGAGAGCAGCTCTGGGGGTCCTGGTGGGCAGCAGGGTGCCCAGGGGCCAGCAGTGTGCCCTCGTGGCCAAGGGCATCCCAGGCTGCATGGAGTGTGGGCAGCAGGTTGGGAGAGCCTCTCCTGCCCCTCTGCTGTGCCCTGCTGAGGCCACAGCTGGAGTGCTGGCTCCAGTTCTGGGCTCCCCAGGTCAAGAAGGAGAGGAACTGCTGCAGAGGGGACAGCAAAGGGCTACAAGGATGCTGAGAGGCCTGGGGCAGCTCTGTGGGGAGGAAAGGCTGAGAGAATTGGGGCTCTGTAGCCTGGAACAGAGCAGCCTGAGGGGGCTCTCATCAATCCTATCTGGGGGGGTGTCAGCAGGCTGGGGCCAGGCTCTGCTCAGTGCTCCCCAGTGACAGGGCAGGGAGTGAAGGGCATACACTTGAGCATGGGAAGCTCCAAGGAAACAGGAGGAGGAACTTCTGCATTTCAGGCTGCTGGAGGCCTGCAGCAGGCTGCCCAGAGAGCTGCTGGAGTCTCCTCTGCAGACATTCTCAACCCACCTGGACCTCTCCCTGGGTGACCTTCTCTAGGTGACCCTGCCTTGGACTCAGTGATCTCCAGAGGTCCCTCCCAGCCTGTGCTGTCCCTGGGGGGTGTCACAGGAAACTGTCCCTGCAAGGCTGCTGGGAGCAGGGGGGATGGAGGAGCAGGGGGGATGTAGGAGCAGGGGGGATGGAGGGACAGGGGGATGGAGGGACAGGGGGATGGAGGAGCAGGAGGGATGGAGGGACAGGGGGGATGGAGGAGCAGGAGGGATGGAGGAGCAGGAGGGATGGAGGGACAGGGGGGATGGAGGAGCAGGAGGGATGGAGGAGCAGGAGGGATGGAGGGACAGGGGGGATGGAGGAGCAGGAGGGATGGAGGAGCAGGAGGGATGGAGGAGCAGGAGGGATGGAGGGACAGGGGGGATGGAGGAGCAGGAGGGATGGAGGAGCAGGGGGGATGGAGGGACAGGGGGGATGGAGGGACAGGGGGCATGGAGGGCCAGCAGTGCTGCCTCGAAGCCAGGAGGCTGTTTCAGCTGAAGGCAGCAGTGTGCCAGTGGGACTAAGCCCTGCTCAGGGGCTGGGCTGCTCTCAGCCCTGCTGGCAGGCAGGGGCAGGACACAGCCTGCAGCAGCTGCCTGCAGCCTTGCTTGGAAAACCTTCTTCAGGCCATGGGAGGATTTTGGCCAAGGCAGGAGCCAGGCAGGCAGTCCCCAGGCTCACAGGGACCTGTGGCAGTGTCCTGTCTGCTGCTCCAGCTGATGCACATCACAGAGTCACTGAATGGGCTGGGAAGGAAGAGACCTCAAAGCTCCTCCAGTGCCAGCCCCTGCCATGGGCAGGGAGCCCTCCCCCAGCCCAGGCTGCTCAGGGCCTCATCCAGCCTGGCCCTGAGCACCTCCAGGGAGGGGGCAGCCACAGCCTCCCTGGGCAGCCTGTGCCAGAGTCTCCCCAGCCTCACTCTCAACAATCTCTTCCTCATCTCCAGTCTCAATCTCTCCTCTCCCAGCTCAAAGCCATTGACTCCTGTCCCAGCCCTTGTCCAGAGTCCCTCCCCAGCTCTCCTGCAGCCCCTTCAGGTCCTGGAAGGCTGCTCTGAGGTCCCCCTGGAGCCTTCCCTTCTCCCAGGGGAGGTTCTGCAGCCTCTGACCACCTTTGTGGCCCTTCCTTCCCTGCTGAGTGGTCACCACTGCAGCGTTTGCTGCCCAGCCAGGCTGCACATCAAGTCAGTGCCATCAGGAGGCTCCTTGATGAAGTGCTTCACCCTGCTGCCACCTCCTGCTTCTCTCTGCAATGGTTTCTAACGTCCAGGACAAACCATTTCCCCACCAGCAGGCTCCAAGCTGTAAACTTTTGACCTGAGCTAATTACTGAATTCCCTTAATAGAAGTAATGAGGTTGTAAGGCTCTGCAATGCCTCGGAGGCTCTAGAGAGTCCCAGCCAAAACCTGAGCTCCTAATCAGCTCTGCCTCTGCTTTCTGATCCGTTTGCTGCGTGCCCCCAGGCGCTGCCGCTCCTTCAGCTCCCCGGGAGGAGCTCTGCTGCTGCTTCCCCCCCCCCCGTCTGCAGCTGGGCAAAACCTCCCAGCCCTGGGCTGCAGCTGAGCTCAGCACCACCAGGGCAGGAGGGACCAGCGGGGAGCAGTGGGGAGAGCAGCAGGGGAGAGCAGCAGGGGATGGTTAGCCTGAAACGGAGGAGGCTGAGGGGAGACCTTTTAGCCTGGAGAAGAGGAGGCTCAGGGGAGACCTTCTTGCTCTCTGCAACTCCCTGCAGGGAGGTTGGAGCCAGGTGGAGGTTGGGCTCTGCTCCCAGGCAAGCAACACCAGAACAAGAGGACACAGTCTCAAGCTGTGCCAGGGGAGGTTCAGGCTGGAGGTGAGGAAGAAATTCTTCCCAGCAAGAGAGATTGGCCACTGGGATGTGCTGCCCAGGGAGGTGGTGGAGTCCCCATCCCTGGAGGTGTTCAGGAAGAGCCTGGATGAGGCACTTGGTGCCATGGTTGAGTTGCTCAGATGGTGCTGGGGGAGAGGTTGGACTGGATGAGCTCTGAGGTCTTTTCCAACCTGGTTAATTCTCTCCTCTCCTCTCCTCTCCCTCCCCTCCTCTCCTCTCCTCTCCTCTCCTCTCCCTCTCCTCTCCTCTCCCTCCTCCTCTCCCTCTCCTCTCCTCTCCTCTCCTCTCCCTCTCCTCTCCTCCTCCTCTCCTCTCCCTCTCCCTCTCTCCTCTCCCTCTCCCTCCTCTCTCCTCTCCTCTCCTCTCCCTCTCTCCTCTCCCTCTCCTCTCCCTCTCCTCTCCCTCCCTCTCCCTCTCTCCTCTCCTCTCCTCTCCTCCTCTCCTCTCCTCTCCTCTCCTCTCCTCTCCTCTCCTCTCCTCTCCTCTCCTCTCCCTCTCCTCTCCCTCTCTCCTCTCCTCTCCTCTCCTCCTCTCCTCTCCTCTCCTCTCCCTCTCCTCCCTCTCCTCTCCTCTCCTCTCCTCTCCTCCCTCCTCTCCTCTCCTCTCCTCTCCTCTCCCTCTCCCTCCTCTCCCTCCTCCCTCTCCCTCCTCTCCCTCTCCCTCTCCCTCTCCCTCTCCTCTCCTCTCCTCCTCCTCTCCTCTCCTCTCTCTCTCCTCTCCTCCTCCTCCTCCTCCTCTCTCCCTCCTCTCCTCTCCTCTCTCTACAGCTCCCTGAAAGGTCACTGCAGAGGTTGGTGCTGGGCTCTGCTCACAGCTCATTAGAGGCAGACAAGAGGGAGCAGCCTCGAGGCTTGGAGTGGACATTAGGAAGAATTTTCCCCCAGCAAGTGTGGTCAGGGACTGGAATGTGCTGCCCAGGGAGGTGGTGGAGTCCCCAAGGTTGGAGGTGTTGGAAGGTGGTTTGGATGTGGTGCTTGGGGCTGTGGCTTAGGGGTGACCCTTGCAGAGCAGGGTCAGTGGTTGGAGTTGGTGACCCTGAGGCTCTTTGCCAGCCTGAATGATTCTGACACAAGTTGTGCTCTGATCTTTCCTCTGTTAGATGAGTTTGGTCTCCTCCTCTGACTCTCAGCCTCCAACACAGGCACTGAGCACTCTGACAGCTGCAGGAGATGGAATGGGGACAGGAGGGGAAGTGCTGCTCTGCAGGACCACACATGGACCCCGGCAACAAGCCCACAGCCAGGACCAGGCTCCCACCCTGCAGAGATGTGCTGCCAGGCTATGCTCAGCTCACAGCACCACAGAGCTGGCAGGGCTGGAAGGGAGCTCAAGGCTCAGCCAGCTCCAACCCCCTGCCATGCCCAGGGACACCTCACACCACAGCAGGTTGCTCACAGCCACCTCCAGCCTGGCTGCAAACACCTCCAGGCAGGAGGCTTCCACCACCTCCCTGGGCAACCTGTGCCAGGCTCTCCCCACCCCCAAGGGGAAGAACTGCAGCCACCACCTCCTGGCCTTTGCTGAGCTCTTCCCACCCAGGACAGGCAGGTCCAGCACTAAGCCCATCCTGGCTCTCAGTGGTGACATCCAGGAGCTGTCAGCAGCTCGAGAGCAGGAGCCCTGCACTGACCCAGGCACCAGCACTCTGCAGGTGCTGCTGGTTTCCCCTCTCCAAGGGCTTACCCTGCCCTTGTGCTTGCAGTGTTTCTCCCTCCACCTCCTTACCTGCAGAGGCAGAGGGCTCAGACCAAGCTGAGGGGCAGGAGTTGGTGACTGTCACACCCAGGTGTGGATGCTGCTGGCCAAGGCCTGGCTCCAGCTCTCAGCTGGGCTTTGGGATTCATGGTCAGAGGCTGGAGAACCTCCCTGAGGGGCCAGGCTGGGAGAGCTGGGGCTGTTCAGCCTGCAGAAGCCTCCAGGGAGACCCCAGAGCAGCCTTGCAGTACCTGAAGGGCTCCAGAAGAGCTGGGGAGGGACTTTGGCCAAGGTCTGGCAGTGCCAGGGCACGGGACAATGGCTTTGAGCTGGGTAGATTCAGATTGGACATTAGGAAGCAACCTCCACTGTGAGACAATGTGGTGCAGAGAGCATCCCCCCTGCCCCAGAGGCTGCTGGAGAGGAGCAGGCTTGCAGGCACTGTCTCCCCTCACGACCCCTCTGAGCCACCAGGTACCCAGTGGTACCCAGGGGGTCTGCAGGCAGATGGGGCTCCTGATGCCCAGTGTGGGACCCCGAGGTGAGCTGCACTCCAGACTGGGCAGTGCTGTACCCCATGATGAGCCTTCCACAGCCACATCCTCACTGCCCATGGCAGAACACAGGCAGGCAGAGCTGGCACCTGCCTGGGCAGTGCTCCAGCCCTGCAGAGCTCCCACTCTGCAGCTGCTGCAAGGCAGGGGTGGACCTGAGGCTGCTCTGGTAGAAATGAATCAGCTCTGGTGAGGAGGAGAGAGAGAGTTTGGCCCTGCAGAGGGCTGAGCTCAGGCCCTGCAGCCAGCACAGGCACCCAGTGGGCTTGGCAAGCACAGCTCAGCTGCCTGGGCTCTGTGGCTGGCATTTACACCGGGGGGACACTTTTCTCCCTGCTTTTCCTGTCTCATTTCAGACAGATGGGTTGGGGCTCAGAGGAGTGCAGGCTCTGTGAGCACCATGTTCAGCCTCACAACTCAGCCCTGGGGCTGTTAGTTGGTGACAAACTCCCCAGGAGCCAGCACTGGTCCCTGGCAGCCCAGAGCCAGCCCTGGGCTGGGCTGCAGCCAGAGCAGGGAGAGCAGCAGCACAGGGAGGGGATTCTGCCCTCTGCTCTGCTCTGCTCTGATCTGCTCAACCCCCACCTCCAGCACTGCTCCCAGCTCTGGGGCCCCCAGCACAAGGACCTGGAGCTGCTGAAGAGGCTCCAGAGGAGGCTGTGAAGATGGTCAGAGGCTGGAGCATCATTTTGTCACCAACTGACTCCCCCAAGGCCTTCTCCTCAGCACTGCTCTAGAGCCACTCCTCACCCAGCCTGGATTTGGGCTTGGGGTTGTCCCAACCCAGGTGCAGAGCCTTGCACTTGGCCTTGCTGAGCTTCATGAGGTTGCCTTGGACCCAACCTCCTGCCCAGCACCTCCATGCCCAGCACCTCCTGCCCAGCACCTCCTGCCCAGCATCTCCTGCCCAGCACCTCCTGTCCAGCACCTCCTGCCCAGCACCTCCTGCCCAGCACCTCCATACCCAGCACCTCCTGCCCAACACCTCCTGCCCAGCACCTCCTGCCCAGCATCTCCATGCCCAGCACCTCCTGCCCAACACCTCCTGCCCAGCACCTCCTGCCCAGCACCTCCATGCCCAGCACCTCCTGCCCAACACCTCCTGCCCAGCACCTCCTGCCCAGCACCTCCAAGCCCAGCACCTCCATGCCCAGCACCTCCTGCCCAGCACCTCCTGCCCAACACCTCCTGCCCAGCACCTCCATGCCCAGCACCTCCTGCCCAGCACCTCCATGCCCAGCACCTCCTGCCCAGCACCTCCTGCCCAACACCTCCTGCCCAGCATCTCCACGCCCAGCATCTGCCCAGCACCTCCTGCCCAGCACCTCCTGCCCAGCACCTCCTGCCCAGCACCTCCTGCCCAACACCTCCCAACACCTCCTGCCCAGCACCTCCTGCCCAGCATCTCCACGCCCAGCACCTCCTGCCCAGCACCTCCTGCCCAACACCTCCTGCCCAGCACCTCCATGCCCAGCACCTCCTGCCCCACACCTCCTGCCCAGCACCTCCAAGCCCAGCATCTCCTGCCCAGCACCTCCTGCCCAGCACCTCCTGCCCAGCACCTCCATACCCAGCACCTCCTGCCCCACACCTCCTGCCCAGCACCTCCAAGCCCAGCATCTCCTGCCCAACACCTCCTGCCCAGCATCTCCATGCCCAGCACCTCCTGGCCAGCGTCTCCTGCCCAGCACCTCCATGCCCAGCACCTCCTGCCCAGCACCTCCTGCCCAACACCTCCTGCCCAGCATCTCCACGCCCAGCATCTCCACGCCCAGCACCTCCTGCCCAGCACCTCCTGCCCAACACCTCCTGCCCAGCACCTCCTGCCCAACACCTCCTGCCCAACACCTCCTGCCCAGCACCTCCTGCCCAGCATCTCCACGCCCAGCACCTCCTGCCCAGCACCTCCATGCCCAGCACCTCCATGCCCAGCACCTCCTGCCCAACACCTCCTGCCCAGCACCTCCTGCCCAACACCTCCTGCCCAGCATCTCCATGCCCAGCACCTCCTGCCCAGCACCTCCATGCCCAGCACCTCCATGCCCATGCTCTGGAGTGCCACATCTGACCCACCCTGGGCTTGAGGCCCTCTTCCAGGAACAGGAAGAAGTGATTGCAACTCTGCCAAGGATTGGATCTCCTCCTGCTGCAGTGGGCACCTTGCCCTCCCCTTTCCTCCTCAGCCCTCCCACCCCCCCCAGGCTCCCACACCTGCCACTTTAGCTTGCTGGGCACACTGCTGCCTGCCAGAGAGCTGCCTGGCCGTGGGCAGCAGCAGCCCCCCCGGGGCAGTCCCACAAGGTCTTGGTTTATCTGAAGTGCAGATGGACCAAGGGGTGGTGGATGCCTCCCACCATGGGCACCCAAATCACTGGGGGAGGGCAGTGAGTCCTGGAGCAATCTCTCACAGCAGCCCTCAGAGCTCTGAGGCTCGGGGTCCCCAGGAATGGTGCTGGGAAATGAAGGAGCACTGAAGGGAATCCTTCCCATCGGAGCAGGGCAGCCTGGCTGCAGTCACTCTGCTGATCTCATCGGCTGCCAAACCAGCCTGGGGCCAGTAAATGCCCTCTGGAGGGGGCAGAGGCAGCTGAGCCTGGAAGGAGACTGAATGCTGCCCTCGGAGGTGCAAGGTCAGCTGCTGCAGGTGGATTCCTGTGCTGCTTAGGCCACGGAGTGTGGTCAGAGGCAGCAGATAAGCTTTGGGCAAAACAAGTCCTGCTTTGAATGTGAAATAGAAGCAGCAGAGTGACAGACAGCTCAGGATGGGCAGCAGAGCAGTGCTGGGGCCCAGCTAATGGCTGCAGATAAGATCTCCATGCCACAGGCGGTCTGGCAGCTGTGGCAGCTTCCCTCTGCCTGCAGGCAGCTAACTGCCACAGCGGGGGAGGGCCCTGGCTCCAGCTGCCTGCATGGGTCCTGGCCTGCTCCTGCTGCCCAGGAGGCTGCAGCCAGCTGTGGTGAGCCCAGGAGGCTGCCAGCTGTGCACAGCTGCTGAGGTGCAGGCTGCTCCTCCAGCCCTCTTCAGGCGTTTGCCAGCCCCAGGGGAGTCTGACTGGTGCTGCCTGCAGGCACTGGAAGGGTGGAAGGTGGCAAAACTGAAGTCAGAGTGCAGTGGGCTGGAAGGAACCCCAGAGGTCATCTTGGCTGCCCCCCTGCAGGCAGCAGGGACAGCTCCAGCTGGAGCAGGCTGCCCAGGGCCACCTCAAGTCTGCTCTTGACTGTCTGCAGGAATGGAGCCTTCACCACCTCCCTGGGCAGCCTGTGCCAGTGTCTCCCTGAGCAGCCTGTGCTGGTGTCTCCCCAGCCTCCCTGTGCAGAACTGCCTCCTGATGCCCAACCTGAAGCTCCCCTGCTCCATTCCAAACCACTGCTCCCTGTCCTGTCACCCCAAGCCCTTCTGAGCAGTCCCTCCCCAGCTCTGCTGCAGATACTGAAGTGCAGCTCTGAGTTTCCTGCTTCTACACTCAGCCCCCAGCACTTCCCCTCCCTCCCCCTGGGGAGGTTCTGCTCAGACTCCTGGAGAAGGTTTCAGGAAGGTTCAGGACATGACAGGTTGGAGCAGATGACCCTCAGGGTCCCTTCCAGCCTGGCACACTGTGGCTCTGCCAACATTGCTCTGGGACACTCTTCAGAGGGCTCTCCCTGCCCTCCCCTCCCCCAGCAGAGCAGTTCTGTCTCTTGGGGCTGACAGAAGCCCTCTCTGCTGGGGCTGCAGGCAGCTCCTGGGGGCTCTGTGCCAGGCTCTGCTAACCACCAACCTCTCCCAGCCCCTGCAGCACCCAGCCCAGGGCTGGGGACGCAGGGAGAGGCAGCCTGCAGGAGCTGCCCTTCAGGCCTGGCTGAGCCAGGGCATGAAAATGAGTCTTGCTTTGGTTCATTTATCATTTTGAGACCCCCATCCCTCCCCCCAGACTGCCAAGATGAGAGGCAGCCTGGCAGGTAGGTTGGGCTGGGGAAGGGCTGCAGAGGGAAGCTGTGAAGCCCAGGGACACTGCAGGGCAGGAGCTGGCCCTGGCTTGCCCAACTCAGGCTGCACAAAGGAGGCTGCAGGCAAGAGAGCAGCAGCAGGGAGCAGACAGGCAGCAGAGAGCCCACAGACAGCAGGGAGCAGACAGGCAGAGGGGAGCAGATAGGCAGCAGGGAGCCCACAGACAGGCAGGGAGCCCACAGGCAGCGGGGAGCAGACAGAGAGCAGGGAGCAGACAGGCAGCAGGGAGCAGACAGAGAGCAGGGAGCAGACAGGCAGCAGGGAGCAGACAGAGAGCAGGGAGCAGACAGGCAGCAGGGAGCAGACAGAGAGCAGGGAGCAGACAGGCAGAGGGGAGCAGACAGAGAGCAGGGAGCAGACAGGCAGCAGGGAGCACACAGGCAGCAGGGAGCATACAGAGAGCAGGGAGCCCACAGGCAGCGGGGAGCAGACAGAGAGCAGGGAGCAGACAGGCAGCAGGGAGCAGACAGAGAGCAGGGAGCAGACAGGCAGCAGGGAGCCCACAGGCAGCAGGGAGCCCACAGGCAGCAGGGAGCAGACAGGCAGCAGGGAGCAGACAGGCAGCAGAGAGCCCACAGGCAGCAGGGAGCAGACAGGCAGAGGGGAGCAGATAGGCAGCAGGGAGCCCACAGACAGGCAGGAGCCCACAGGCAGCGGGAGCAGACAGAGAGCAGGAGCAGACAGGCAGCAGGGAGCAGACAGAGAGCAGGAGCAGACAGGCAGCAGGGAGCAGACAGGCAGCAGGGAGCAGACAGAGAGCAGGGAGCAGACAGGCAGCAGGGAGCACACAGGCAGCAGGGAGCAGACAGGCAGCAGGGAGCAGACAGGCAGCAGGGAGCAGACAGAGAGCAGGGAGCAGACAGGCAGCAGGGAGCAGACAGGCAGCAGGGAGCAGACAGAGAGCAGGGAGCAGACAGGCAGCAGGGAGCAGACAGGCAGCAGGGAGCAGACAGAGAGCAGGGAGCAGACAGGCAGCAGGGAGCAGACAGGCAGCAGGGAGCAGACAGAGAGCAGGGAGCAGACAGGCAGCAGGGAGCAGACAGGCAGCAGGGAGCAGACAGAGAGCAGGGAGCAGACAGGCAGCAGGGAGCAGACAGGCAGAGGGGAGCAGACAGAGAGCAGGGAGCAGACAGAGAGCAGGGAGCAGACAGGCAGCAGGGAGCAGACAGAGAGCAGGGAGCAGACAGGCAGCAGGGAGCAGACAGGCAGCAGGGAGCAGACAGGCAGAGGGGAGCAGACAGAGAGCAGGGAGCAGACAGGCAGCAGGGAGCAGACAGGCAGAGGGGAGCAGACAGAGAGCAGGGAGCAGACAGGCAGAGGGGAGCAGACAGAGAGCAGGGAGCAGACAGGCAGAGGGGAGCAGACAGGCAGAGGGGAGCAGACAGAGAGCAGGGAACAGACAGGCAGCAGGGAGCAGACAGAGAACAGGGAGCCCACAGGCAGAGGGGAGCAGACAGGTAGAGGGGAGCAGACAGGCAGGGAGCACACAGGCAGCAGGGAGCAGACAGAGAGCAGGGAGCCCACAGGCAGAGGGGAGCAGACAGGCAGAGGGGAGCAGACAGGCAGGGAGCACACAGGCAGCAGGGAGCAGACAGAGAGCAGGGAGCCCACAGGCAGAGGGGAGCAGACAGGCAGAGGGGAGCAGACAGGCAGGGAGCACACAGGCAGCAGGGAGCAGACAGAGAGCAGGGAGCCCACAGGCAGCAGGGAGCAGACAGAGAGCAGGGAGCAGACAGGCAGAGGGGAGCAGACAGGCAGAGGGGAGCAGACAGAGAGCAGGGAGCAGACAGCCAGAGGGGAGCAGACAGGCAGCAGGGAGCAGACAGGCAGGGAGCAGGCAGGCAGCAGGGAGCAGACATAGAGCAGGGAGCCCACAGGCAGCAGGGAGCAGACAGAGAGCAGGGAGCAGACAGGCAGAGGGGAGCAGACAGGCAGAGGGGAGCAGACAGAGAGCAGGGAGCAGACAGGCAGAGGGGAGCAGACAGGCAGCAGGGAGCAGACAGGCAGGGAGCAGGCAGGCAGCAGGGAGCAGACAGGCAGGGAGCAGGCAGGCAGCAGGAACGTTCTGTCTCATCCGGATTGAATCCCCAGCCTGAGACACTGCAGAGGCACTGCCTGCCCGGGGCCTGCCCCCTGGGCACTCAGCACAGCAGCAGAGGCTCTGCCCCAGGCTTCAATGTTTCCATCCAGAAAGGGATTTGTTCCTCCTGCAGTCCAGGGCTGCGGTGGCAGAATCTGCACCAAGACTTCTGTGTATCACACAGGGGCCCAGGGAGGAAATCCAGGCTTGAAAGCTTCCAGGGCAGAGCCTGTGATGGGATCTGGGATGCATGGTCAGGGGATGCAGAACTTCCCTGTGGGGCCAGGCTGGGAGAGCTGGGGCTGTGCAGCCTGCAGAGGAGAAGCCTCCAGGGAGACCTCAGAGCAGCCTTGCAGTATCTGAAGGGCTCCAGGAGAGCTGGGGAGGGACTCTGGACAAGAGCTGGGAGTGCCAGGATGAGGACAATGGCCTTGAGTAGGGAGAGGAGAGACTGAGAGTAGAGAGGAGGAAGAAATTGTTGAGAGTGAGGCTGGGGAGAGCCTGGCACAGGCTGCTCAGGGAGGCTGTGGCTGCCTCCTGCCTGGAGGTGTTCAGGGCCAGGCTGGATGAGGCCTTGAGCAGCCTGGGCTGGGGGAGGGGTCCCTACCCATGGCTGGGGGTTGCAGTAGATGACCTCTGAGCTCCTTTCCAACCTGAGCCATTCCTTGGTTCTGTGTCCCTCACTGGGGCAGGGCAGAGGGAAGGTTGTCCAGGAGCACCAACCTGTCCCCACAGACCTCATCAAGTCCAACCTGTCCCCACAGACCTCATGACTAGACCATGGCTCCAAGTGCCACATCCAATCCCCTCTGGAACACCTCCAGGGATGGGGACTCCACCACCTCTCTGGGCAGCACATCCCAGTGGCCAACAACTCTCTCAGTGAAGAACTTTCTCCTCACCTTCAGCCTAAACCTCCCCTGGCACAGCTTGAGACTGTGTCCTCTTGTTCGGGGGCTGCTAGCCTGCACTCCTGTCCTGCCTCCCCCTCTGCTCTCCCCAACTCCCACAGCCTGCAAGCTGCAGGCACTTGCTGGGAGGCCTGGCCAGAGCCGGGGGGGGACAGCAGCCGCTGGGTTCCGGGGAGGCTCCGGGGAGGCTCCATCCAGGCTCCATCCAGGTTGCTCTCAGCCGCTGGCCCTGGGGTCCGGCGCTGCTCTGTCTGCAGAGCCGCGGCTGGGGGCTGGGTGCACCGGGGGGGCAGTGTGCACCGGGGGGGCTGGGTGCACCAGGGAGGTCTGTGTGCACCGGGGGGGTCTGTGTGCACCGGGGGCGCTGGGTGCACCAGGAGGTCTGTGTGCACCGGGGGGGTCTGTGTGCACGGGGGGCTGGGTGCACCAGGGAGGTCTGTGTGCACTGGGGGTCTGTGTGCACCGGGGCGCCCGGGGGACTGGGTGCACTGGGGGTCCATCGGGGGAGGGTCTGTGTCCAGTGCCCTGCAGCCCATCATGCAGCTCCTGGACAGCCAGGGAGTGTGGGGCCAACAGGCACACAGACATCTCTCAGCGACCCTGACCCCCCCCGGGAGTGTGGAGGACCTGCAGGGTCTGTAGTTACTTGGATGAGTTTCAGAGAGTCAGGTTTCTGATGAAACAAAACTGATCTTTAGCTGCCAGGGGCAAGGTTGCCTGAGCAGGGGCTCTTGGAGTCACTGTGGGGCATGCAGCTTGCAAGTTTCCATGCCCCTTGCTCTTCCCTGTCTGAGGTGATTGATAAACCAAGACTGCTTTGTGGGGTGAGTTGTGTTTTGACATCCCAGAATGGCTGAGGTTGGAAGGGGCCTCAGAGATGAACCTTGCCAGCCTGGGCAGGGACAGCTCTCAAGTAGCCTCAGCTGCTGGAGGCCTCATGCGACCTGGCCTTGGACACCCCCAGGGAAGAGGCATCCACAGCCTCCCTGGGAAAGCTGGGAGCAGCCTCGGGGTGCCGGTGGGTGAGAAACTGGAGGGGAGGCAGCGAGGGGCACTTGCAGCACAGGAGGCCAGTGGCAGCCTGGGCTCCTGCAAGGCAGCCTGGCCGGAGGGGCAGGCAGCCGCTTTGTGTCTCCTGGGGCAGCAGGAGCTGTGTGGGGGCTCCCCGCAGGAGCAGCTTGGCAGCCCTGGGGCCCGAGAGGCTTTCTGGGCCTGCCCTGGGGGAGCTGGAGCAGGGCTCGCCAGGCAGCTCCCCTGTGGGCTCTGGGCAGCCCTGTGCCCGCTGGCTGCCGTCTGGTCCCAGCGCTGGGCACTCCCCTCTTTGTCCCCGCGGTTGCCAGGGGGCCGCTGGGTGGCCTCAGGCTCTGTTGCTGTGGCAACCAGGCACAGCCGAGCGAGGGAGTGGGAGTGCGAGTGGCTGCGGGTGGCTGCGGGTGGTGGTTGGCCATACTGGAGACATTGGTGGTTCGTAGGGCGAATTGGTGGAGCCCCTTGGACACTGGGGCCGGTCCCGGGCCGAGGTGACGATGGCTGTGTCCCCTCCCCAGCCAAACCCCCGGGGGGGCTTTGGGTGCCTCAGGAGGGAGGGCTGGGAGCAGGGCTGGGAGCAGGACTCGGAGCAGGGCTGGGAGCAGGGCTGGGAGGGGCTGGGAGCAGGACTCGGAGCAGGGCTGGGAGCAGGGCTGGGAACAGAGCTGGGAGCAGGACTCGGAGCAGGGCTGGGAGCAGGGCTGGGAGCAGGGCTGGGAACAGAGCTGGGAGCAGTGCTGGGAGCAGGGCTGGGAGCAGGGCTGGGAGCAGGGCTGGGAACAGAGCTGGGAGCAGGACTCGGAGCAGGGCTGGGAGCAGGGCTGGGAGCAGAGCCGGGAGCAGGGCTGGGAGCAGGGCTGGGAACAGAGCTGGGAGCAGGACTGGGAGCAGGGCTGGGAGCAGGGCTGGGAACAGGGCTGGGAACAGAGCTGGGAGCAGGACTCGGAGCAGGGCTGGGAGCAGGGCTGGGAGCAGGGCTGGGAGCAGGACTGGGAGCAGGGCTGGGAACAGGACTGGGAGCAGAGCCGGGAGCAGGGCTGGGAGCAGGGCTGGGAGCAGGACTGGGAGCAGGGCTGGGAACAGGACTGGGAGCAGGACGCGGAGCAGGGCTGGGAGCAGGGCTGGGAGCAGGGCCGGGCAGGGAGGGTGGAAGCCTGAGCGCCGCTGTCCCACACAGCAGTGCTGAGGACGTTGCCGGCACCGAGCTGCTGTTTGGGGCAGGATGGGAGGAAGGAGGTTGCCCCTGGAGCCAAGCGGAGGCTCTTGTGCTGGGAGAGAGCTCCCTGGAGCTGCAGCACTTCCCATAGCAGGGACCCCCGGGGGCTGGGGACCCCCGGGGGCTGGGGCCCCTTCTCTTCTCCCTGCCCCCACAGCTGGACCGGCAGCAAACTTTGCTCCCTGAAACACAAACTCCCTCTGGGGCTTCCTCGTTGCCATGGGATGCTGCTGTGTCTGCATCCAGGCTGGGGTGAAGCCTGGAGGGGACAGAGGCTGCCTGCCTCCCTGCTGCCAGCCTGCTCCTCCTCCTCCTCCTCTCAGCCCTGGGCTCTGGGAGGCCTTGGCCTGTGCTGCCCCATCTGCAAAGGAGGGACCAGAGCATTTCTCCCCTGCCTAGCAAAGGCTGTGCAGGCTGAGGATGGAGAGTGCAGCAGATGCCTAGGTAGCAGAGGCTGCAAAGCTACCCCAGCCCAACTCTCCTCTCCTTGCATTTTAAAGCCCCAGGGGATTTCCTGAGAGGCAACAGTTCCAGCAAGTACCTCCGGGAAATCCAGAGGCTGGGCTGCTTCAGGAGGCTGCAGGTAACTCAGGACAGGTTGTCCAACCTTGCCTCTGCACTGAGGGGTGGGGAACAACCAGTGCTTCCTCAGCAGCAGCAGGGGGGCCCAGCCAGTGCTGCAGCAGTGCAGCAGCAATGCAGGAGCTGTGGAATGTTCTCTCTCCTGGCAGCCAGCAGTGTGTGTGTGTGCTGGAGAGCCGGGCATGAGGCTGCAGCTGGCTGAGCTCAGGCTGGAGGCTGCTTTCCTGCTCCTGCTTTTGGTCACTTGCCCTTCTGCAGCTGGATGTCTCTGAGCTGAGTGCTTCTGTTCTTCCAGAGACTGGGCCCCAGTGTGGGAGAGGGGCAGGCACACACACAGATGTTTGCCCAAGAAGGTTTGGAGGATTGAGACTGAAGCAGCTTGGTGGAGACTGAGGTTTCCTGAGCGTTTCAGATCTCTCAGGGAGGATCCAGGAAGGCAGCTGGTCAGGATGTGAGCATCCACAGCCTGTGCTGGACACTGGGAAGTGCTGCTGCAGAATCTGGAGAGGGTTCAGAAAGGGTTTGGAACACAAGCCCTGTGAGGAGAGGCTGAGGGAGCTGGGGTTGCTTAGCCTGCAGAAGAGGAGGCCCAGGGGAGACCTTCTTGCTCTCTGCAACTCCCTGCAGGGAGGTTGGAGCCAGCTGGGGGTTGGGCTCTTCTGCCAGGCAAGCAGCCCCAGAACAAGAGGACACAGTCTCAGGCTGTGCCAGGGGAGGTTTAGGCTGGAGGTGAGGAAGAAATTCTTCCCAGCAAGAGAGATTGGCCCTGGGGATGTGCTGCCCAGGGAGGTGGTGGAGTCCCCATCCCTGGAGGTGTTCAGGAGGGGCTTGGATGTGGCACTTGGAGCCAGGGTTTAGTCAGGAGGTCTGTGGGGACAGCTTGGACTGGACGATCTCTGAGGTCTCTTCCAACCTCAGTGACACTGTGATCCTGTCAGGAGGCTGGAGATCCTCTGCTGTTAGGATGAAGCCTTCAGTGGCTTCCACCCCTGCAGCATTTCTTGCTGAGCTTCCTCCTCGAGTGCTTTCCTGCTTTTGTTTCTGCTGTGGCAGCCTCTGTAATGCCTGTAGGGAGCCTTGAGTTTGGGTGCCAGTGAGTGAAGAGCAGGGCCCTCATTCTCCATGGAGAAATGCTCCTGGGCACTGGGGTAATTTGGTGTCTGGAAGGAGTCAGCTTTGCTGGGTGGTTCCTGTAACTGAAGGCAAGCAGAGCAGCCCTGAGAGGCTGTGGGGAGAGGCTGTGGGGAGAGGCTGTGGTGAGGATCTGTGGGGAGAGGCTGTGGGGAGAAGCTGTGGGGAGAGGCTGTGGGGAGAGGCTGTAGGGAGAAGCTGTGGGGAGAAGCTGTGGGGAGAGGCTGTGGTGAGGATCTGTGGGGAGAGGCTGTGGGGAGAGGCTGTGGCTCTTCCCCAGGGTATGGAGCTCTGTGCTCCCTGAGTCAGAAAGAGCAGCAGGGCAGCCCAGGTGCTCTCCCCTGGGGAAGGATGCCCCAGCCTGGAGGCACTGGGGAGCCTTTGGCTTTGCTGGGAGTGGGGTTCTGGCTTTTCAAAGGTCTGTTGCTGCTCCTTGCAGGTGAGCTGAGCCATGGCCACTGAGCAGAACCAGCGCTCCAGGAGGCCCTCCAAAACGCCTGGGGGGCTCCAGGGCACAGTGGGAGCAGCTGGTCACCTGAAGCCAGCCAGCCAGGCAGAGCAGCCTGGAACTGTAAGTAGCTGCTGTGGTCAAGAAGGAGCCCTGGAGCAGGCTGCCCAGAGAGCTTGTGGAGTCTCCTTCTCTGCAGACATTCCAAACCCACCTAGAGACGGTGATCCTGGGCAAGCTGCTCTGGGTGACCCTGTCCCCAGAGGTCCCTTCCAACCCCCACCCTGCTGGGATAGAGAGCACAGATCCAGCCCTGCAAACAGTGGAGCCAGGGATCCTTCCTGCCCCCAATGTCCCCTTTGCTGACTGGAGCTCAGCTGACTGGGGATGCCCTGGTGCTGATGGTCTCTCACCTCTGTGGAGGGCTCTGTGAGGCCAGGCACAAGGCTCAGCCTTGGAGGCCTTCCTCTGCACCTCACTCCTGGCACAAGGCTGCTCTTCTGCCCTCCTCTGCCTCCCCCAGCAGTGCCATCTCCACAGGGCAGGCTGGGGAGCCTGGGGCAAGGCTGGAGCTGGGGGATTTCTGCCCTGCTCTCTTCAGAGCTCCCTGGCTCTAGCCAGCAGCACTACAGAGGGAACAAATGCCCAGAGAGCAGCAATCCCCAGGAGTGCCCCAGCAAAGCAGGCAGAAGCTCATGGGACAGAGCCCCTTGCTTGGAGCTTGTCCCTTCTGCTCTGGCTGAGGAATGCTCTGCTGTGAAACACTGCAGCAGCTCACTCAGGAGGCTTCCAGGGCTGGCCTGGTAGCTGTGACCACAGATTCTTGCCCAGTGGCACTTGGACAAGAGGAGCAGAGGTGTTTCTGTGGCTTGTGCTGGTGCTGTGTGTTTCAGCTGACTCCCTCCCCCCTCCTGCAGGAGATGCCTGAGGTCATGGAGTGCCTGGGTGGCACTCAGGAGGGGAGCCTGCCCTGCACCATGCAGAGGGGTGGCAAGGCTGAGGAGAGGAGGCTGCTCCAGCGCCAGCAGAGGCTGGGCAACGTTCTGCCCTCAGTTTCCAACAGGAGGGCCATCCTCCAGGAGGTCATGAGGCTGCCCCCAGTTGGCACCAGGAGGGGCAGCACCCAGGAGGAGATGAAGCTGCCCCCAGTTGACACCAGGAGGGGCAGCACCCAGGAGGTCATGAGGCTGCCCCCAGTTGGCACCAGGAGGGGCAGCACCCAGGATGTCATGAGGCTGCCCCCAGTTGGCACCAGGAGGGGCAGCACCCAGGAGATCAGGCTGCCCCCTGTTACCAGGAGGGGCAATCCTGGGCCGAAGACCCTGCCCCCGATTCCCCAGCTTGCAAGCTCCAGTGACTCCTCTCCAAAGGTAAACTTTTCCTGCCCTCTTCCTTGCTGTTGGCTGAGGCATTTGGAGAGGGGCCTGCCCGTGACAGGCCTGCCTCCAGCTTAGCTCTAGAGCTGGCTGGCCAGCTCCTGTTGTGCTGTGCAGCTGCTGGCAGTGCTGAGCTCCTCCTGCCAGGAGAAAGCTCAGCCATTGCTCCCTGCTGAGCTGTTCAAGTCCTGAGCTGTGCTGCAGAAGCTCTGCTGCAGCTGGGGGGGGTTACTGGAGCTGGGCCCCTGGCACTCAAGCCCCATGCTGGGGCAGGCTGGGGCAGGACACAAGGGCAGGAGCTTGCCATTTGCCATCCTCCTGCTGCCACAGGCAGCTGCTGCTCGCTGTCATCACTGCCAGGTGCCAGGCGCTGGGACTCCTTCCCTGGTGGCAGCCTTGGCCTTGGAGCACTGAAGGCCTGCAGGAGTTGCTCAGGACTGAGCACACTCAGCTGCAGGGGTGCTTTGGGGTGGAGCAGCAGGTTGGGGCCCTCCCAGGGCGCTGGGTTTGCAGGCTGCAGGCTCCTGCCAGCTGCAGAGGGGCCTCAGCCCTTAGCAGCTTCCAGGCTTTAGATTGGAAAAGCTCTTTGGGGCTGCGTGGGCCTCAGCCTCTCTGCCTCAGAGCAGAGCTCATCCCCAGAGTGTTTCCCCTGGAGCCTCCTGTCCATTACTGGCTTTCAGCTGCTCCAGGAGTGCTGCCAGCACTGCCAGGGACAGCTCAGGGCTTTGCCTTGCCTTTTGGAGAGGGAACCTGGAGAAACACCCCAAGAGCTGCTTAGCCTGAGCCTGCTCAGCACAGCCCAGACCCTCTTGAGCCCCCAGGAGCCAGGTGGGAGAGCTTCTGCTTGCCCAGGCTGAGCAGGGCAGAAGGACTCACCAGGAGACTGGGCTTGACGGCAGAGCAGTGTAGGCTTCTTGCTCCTGAGTCCTGCTGCCAGCAGCTGAACCTCTGCCTGCTCTCTGTGCACCTCCAGCTGCCAGCTGCCCTGCAGCAGAGCTGCTTTGAGGCTGTCCCTTCCGAGGTGGTCTTTCAGAACTGCCTCCCCCACAAGGTCTATGAAGAGACACTGGTTGTGTGGAACAGGGGCAGGGTAAGTGCTGGGGGGTGGGAGGGACCTGCCCACTCTGGGCATGGTGTCTCTGACACTGCCATGTGTTGGTGGCATCTAACCCAGAGGAGCTTTTCCAGAGAGCATCCTTGCCACTGAAAGCCCTGGCTTGCTGAGGATGTGGAGGTGTCTGGGTCCAGAGAGGGAAAGAGCCTCAAGTTCTCTTGAATGCTCCCCTGTTGTGAAATGGGAGGCACAAAGCAGGCCAAAATACCAACAGCTAGACTGTCTATTACACAAATAAAGTGGAAATAAGAAGGGGAGAGGGAGGAAATGCAGAGGGAGAGAGAGAAGAGAGAGAGAAGAGGAAAGGAATTCCATTCCCACACCCCTCACCCCCCCAAGACACTTTGAGTCTGTGGAGGAAAGGTGCTGCAGGAGAGGTTGGGGCTGTAGAGGAAAGGTGCTGAGGCTTTGGCTGAGAAGAGAGGTGCTCCTCTGGGCAGCCTGGGTCTGTAGAGGAAAGGTGCTGAGGCTTTGGCTGCAGAAGAGAGGTGCTCCTCTGGGCAGCCTGGGTCTGTAGAGGAAAGGTGCTGAGGCTTTGGCAGGAGAAGAGAGGTGCTCCTCTGGGCAGCCTGGGTCTGTAGAGGACAGGTGCTGAGGCTTTGGCAGGAGAAGAGAGGTGCTCCTCTGGGCAGCCTGGGTCTGTAGAGGACAGGTGCTGGGTCTGGGCAGCCTGGGTCTGTAGAGGAAGGTGCTGAGGCTTTGGTTGGAGAAGAGAGGTGCTCCTCTGGGCAGCCTGGGTCTGTAGAGGAAAAGGTGCTCCTCTGGGAGGCTTTGGCAGGAGAAGAGAGGTGCTCCTCTGGGCAGCCTGGGTCTGTAGAGGAAAGGTGCTGAGGCTTTGGTTGGAGAAGAGAGGTGCTCCTCTGGGCAGCCTGGGTCTGTAGAGGAAAGGTGCTGAGGCTTTGGCTGCAGAAGAGAGGTGCTCCTCTGGGCAGCCTGGGTCTGTAGAGGAAAGGTGCTGAGGCTTTGGCAGGAGAAGAGAGGTGCTCCTCTGGGCAGCCTCTTCAGCTCCATGAGCTGCAGCAGGCAGATCTTAGGACATGGAGAGAAGGTTCAGTCTGCTCCTTCCAGGCTCCAGGGCCTCTTTTCTCCGGAGCAGCTTTGTCCTGGGCTTTTCCTTCTCTCCTGCTCTCTTCCTCAGTGGCACTGTCCTGTGTTTTCCTTCATCTGTTTTTGGTTCTCCCTTTTCCTTCTGCCAAGCCAGCAGTGGCTCAAGTCTTTTCTACAGGTTTCAGTCCTTAGCTATGTGTCCAAGTATTGTCCCTCAGGAATTCAGGGGCCAGGCAATCATCCCCAGCTCAGTATCCAGGTATCGTTCCCCAGGACATCTCTCTCTGCATTCCTGTGTGTTTGGCCAGGGGGCTGGATGGAGGGGGGAGGCCTCCACCTCCTCCTTCTCCATCTACCTGCCCACACACTCATTCCATTGTCTCCCCATCCTCCCTTCCCAGGGTACTTGATGGCTGGAAATGATCTTGTCCTATGCATACCCCCGAAGGTGGCCTGGGTCCGTTGTTGTCAGGCCAGCTGTGGCCCAGTGAGCCAGGATATCTTTGCACCTTCCCAGAGTCCTCCCAGTGGCTCTGCCCAACACACATCAGCTGCTGTCTGGGCAAGCAGCAAGTGATTTTCTCTTTGTTGAGTCACCCCAAGAGAGACAAGCTTTTAGTCTCTCCCAGGAGGGCTCTCCAGTTGTCCTTTGGCCTCACGCTCTGCCTCAGGTGTGCACCGCATCCTGACGGCTCCTTGGCCACTCTTGGCTTTTGGGAGGGCCTCTCTGCCTCTCACAGCCTGCTTAGCTGCTGCTGCAATTCACTGACAAAGCTCAGGGGCTGTCTTCTCCCCTTGCTGCTGGGCTAAGTCCTAGGGAGTGGCCCTGAAGCTCCAGGAGAGGTGAACTGAAAGAGCAGTGGAACAGACTGATGGAGCAGCAGCAAGGGGAGGCCTTGAGGTGCCGCCTGGGGGCCCTGCTAAGCTTCATTCAGCCCTGCTGGGGCTTTTCTGGAGCTCTGCTTTCCCTTTGGAACACCACAGCACATCCAGAGCCATCTCCTCCTGAAGGTCTCCACCTGTGCTTGGAAAGAATGGGTGGTGATGATGAGAGTCCCCAGAGAAGTGGAGCAGGGAAAGGCTGCCAAGTGTCAGCAGTTTTGTTCCTGTGGAAAGAGCAAAGTTTGAGACTCTTTGAAGTTCAGCTGGGGAAACATTTGCTGGAGTGGGGCAGGTGCCCAGAGCAAGCTGGTGGGAAGAGGCAGGAGGGAGCAGAGGAGTTGGGTGCCAAAGGGCTCCAGGAGAGACCCCTGTGCACACAGGGGGTTTCTCTTGCCAGGCAGCAGGCAGGGTGCTGGAGGCAGAGAGGGCTCAGCAACAGAAAAGTGTCCTGAAAGCTGCTGCTCTGCAGTGGGGAGCAAGATGTGAAGGGGAGAGGAGAGCAGCTGGGAAGGCAGAAGCAGCCTGCATGAGAGCAGGGGAAGGAGCTCCTCCCCACACCTCCCTCCTGGGGGAAACAAGGGGAGAACAAAAGCTGTGGGGGAAGAGCAAGGGCAGGCCAAGTGTGTCCTGAGAGAAGAGGCTTTGCCAGGGCTGTGGCTGGAAAGAGAAGGCCCTTTGGCAAGGAAGGCTGCAAAGTGTGGGCCCTCTCAGTTACTGCTGGGGAGAACAGAGCCACTCCTGCTCTGCTGCCCAGCTTGGGAGTGTTGGCAAGAGGCCCCTGGGACACTGGTGTGCTCCACACTGACCCCAGACACTGTGCTGCTGTCTCCCCTTTCCTCATTAGAATGGGCCTCAGTTTCTCCCTTCCTGTGGCTCTCCTTCCCAGCAGGGCTTTGGCCTGCAGCCTGTCTATCCTAGAGCTCCTTTGCCCAGGCAGCAGGAACTTGACTCCCCCCTTGTCCTCTGTGCATGTCCCTGCAGAGCTGGCAGTGCTTTGGGAAGGAAGGATGCAGCTGGCCATGGCCAGCTTTCTTCTCCCCATGCCACAGGTGGCAAAATCCCAGTTGTGTCTTCCCTGCAGGTTCCTCAGCAGGTGAAGGTCATCATGGAGACCTCTCCTTACTTCAGGGTGGTTAGCCCCAAGGGTGTGAGCCAGAAGGTAGCACCTGGCATGGCCTCTACTTTCCGCATCCTTTTCACCCCCGAGGAGCACAAGGTGAGGCTGCAGGTCTCAAGGGGTTGCTGCCTTCAGTGGAAGGGGCAGCTGCAGGGCTGGCTGCAGAGCAGGGCAGCTGGGCTGGGCTTTGAGGAGCTGTCCTGCTTTCAGGAGGCTTGCACTGGCTCTCAGACCGGGAGAAAGCCTTTGCCATGCTGGGGATGCTGCTCTCCTGGGCAGGAGGCACTTGGGTGCTGCAGGGCTCTTTCTCCTGGCTGGGACTCCTCGGGTGAGCTTCCTTGGCTTCAGGGTGAGGCTTGGGGGCAGCCTCTCAAGGTGCTGCTCTCTAGGCCATGTCCATTGCTGCCTCCTCCTGGCTTTACTCCCTGGCTGAATGCAAAAGCCTGTCCAAGAGTGACCTGTGCTTTGGAGGAACCCAAGTGGGCCTGAGCAGAGTGTGGAGCAGCACCCTGGCAAACTGCTTTCACCTCCTGGGTGTCCTGCTGGCCACAGCAGGCAGACAACAGAAGCTGAGCTCTGGAGCCAGCATTTTTCCTGCCTGCTGCTTCTCAGAGCCATGGAAGGGTGGGGGCTGGGAGGCAGCTCTGGAGGTCACCCAGCCCAACCCCCTGCTGGAGCAGGGACACCCACAGCAGCTTGCCCACCCAGGATGGCAATGTCCAGGAGGGTGAGGAAGCTCTCCAGAGGAGGAGACCCCACAAGAGAGGCACAGCCTCACTAGCAGGGGGGTTGGACTGGATGATCTCCAGAGGAGCCTTCCAAGCCCCGCTGCTCTGGGAAGCTCTGGGAAGCTCTCTGGGCAGCTTGGCCCAGTGCTCCAGCCCCCTCCCAGCCATGCTGTGGGTGCTGGGCACACAGAGCTCCTTGTTTCTGTAGCTGCTCCAAGCCATGCCTGTGTTCCCCTGCAAAATGGGGGCCTGGGGGTGTCTCTCACAAGGCTCAGCACAGAGCATGGGGTGCTTCTAGAAGCATGGAATTGCTCTGGTTTGCTTGGAAGAGTCCTTTAAGACCCAAGGCAGCTGTTAATCCAGCACTGCCAGGTCACCACTGAGCCTCATGCCTCAGCACCACATCTACACAGCTTTGAAACCCCTCCAGGCACTGCTGGGCCTGGGCAGCCTGGGCCAGGCCTTGATGTTCCTCAGGTCCAACCTAAACCTCCGTGGGAGCAACTGGAGGCTGTTTCCTCTTGTCCTTTCTCTTGTTCCTTGGGAGGAGAGACCAAGCCCCACCTGGCTCCAACCTCCTTTCAGTGACCTGTAAAGAGCCAGAAGGTCTCCCCCCCAGCCCAGCCTCCTTCAGCCCAGGCTGACTTAAAGCCAGTTCCTTCAGTCACTCCTCAGCAGAGCTGCTCTCCAGACCCTTCTCCAGCTGCATGCTCTTGCTCTGGTCCTCTGGCCCCTCAATGTCATTCTTGTAGTCAGGAGCCCAGCAGCCAGGCTGTGCCCCAGCCCTGTCCCTGTCATGCTGTGGGCAGGGGTGGGCAGCACACAGGGAGCCTGCACTCCCCTGACATACACTCAGGCCAGGACTGTGTCCAGTTGCAGCACCTCCCCCAAGAGCCACTGCTGCTGGGGATGTGGCAGAGGCCTTTGGGAAATGTGCCTGAGCATCCCCTGCCAAGCTGCCAGCAGCTGCCTGCATTGCTGGGACTGCAGCTGGCAGCGTGGCACAGCTGGGCTCCCAGTGCTGCCTCTCCCAGGCTGCAGTGGCTCTGGGGGGCTGGCACCCCTGAGCTGGAGTCACTTGGTTGTGCTGCCTCAGCAGCCAAGTCTCAGAGAATCTGCTCTGCTGCTGCTGGCTGCTGAGAGAGCAGGTGGGGCAGAGGGCTTGGCTCAGCTCTGCACCTTCCCAGCCCTGTGCCAGTTGTGCTGGAGGAGAGAAGGGGCCCCAGGGGCCCAGGGGCTGCTGCATCTCTGCCTGCAGCTGGCAGCGAGGCAGAGCCCAGCAGCTTCCCTTCTGCCCCGGGGCCGGCACTGCCTGCAGCCTGCTGAGGCTCTTCCTTTCCCCGCAGGACTACTACCACCAGCTGCTCTGTGTCACCCAGAGGGAGGAGTTCACTGTGCCCATCCGAGCTGTAGGTGCCCAGGCTGTGCTGGACTTCCCCCAGCAGCTGAACTTCTCTGTCTGCCCAGTCAAGTACAGCACCCAGAGGACTCTGCTGCTGCGCAACCTGGGCCAGCGGGAGGCTCACTACAGCCTCAGCACTCAGAGGTGAGGAGCTCAGCATCCTGCTCTGCTCTTCAGGCCAGGCTTTGCCTGTCCCTGCCTGCTTCCTAGGCTGGGATCTCCTGGGCCAGGAGTTGCCTTGCCATTTGCAGCTCTGCAGCCTCACTGCAGGGAGCTGGATGCAGGCTATGGGGCACCTGCTGTCCTTCTCTACTCTGGGACCTTCTGAGGGCTGAATCTCCTCAGCACTGAGCCAGGAGCTCTCTTTCTGATCCCGTGGGGCTCAGATCTCTGCAGCAGCCCTGCTGTGTCTCTCTCTTGCAGCCCATTCTCTGCTGAGCCCTGTGTGGGAGCTCTGGGGGCCGGGGACGCCGTGCAGGTGGCTGTGGAGTTCCTGCCGCTGCGCACCGGGGAGCACCGCGGGGCCCTGAGCCTGCACTGGGACTCAGGTCAGTGCTGGGCACTGCCTGCCTGCACTCTGTGTCCCTGGCTGCCCACTGCACAGCCTGAGCTTGGCTCCCCAGCCAGTGCTGGGCCTGAGGGCTGACAGGAGGAGGGCAGGGCTCTGTCAGAGGCTGTGGTGCCCAGGGCCTCTGGCACTCCTCTGTCCTGTGCTCCGCTTCTCCCTTGCCTTGCCTCAGAGCCTTTTGCTGCACTCTCCTCTACCCATCTCCATCCTACACCTCCCAGCTTCAGCACTAAAAGGCTCTTGGGCTTGGGCAGGAAGTGCTCACTGCCTCCTTGGAGAGAGTCAAACTCCTCCTGGGGCAGGAGAAGCCAAGAGCAGGCCCCAGGAGAAGTGTCAGCCTCACCAACCCCTTGAGGAGTAAGCGGGGAGCCAAGGTGTGACCTCCAAATGCTGCCCACAGCCTTGGCTCAGCAGAGCTGATGCTGAAGCAGAGCTGATGCTGAAGCAGAGCCTTGCTCACAGGTGCCCTGGGCTGTGTTGTCTCTGCCTGCAGCAGAGCTTTGCTTTGTGCCTCTGGCTGCCCTTGGCTCCCGGGCAGCCTGCTGTGCTCTCTGGGTGCTGCTGTGGTGCTGCAGCCCCGCAGCGAGCACTGCAGCTGTCTGGAGCTTGTAGAAAGGATCCAAATGCTGCTCTAGCTGACAAGGGAGATGAGCAGAGCCTCCCCTTGGCTCTTCCAGGGGAAGATATTCACACCAGCCTCAGTGGCACGGCTGTGGATGTGAACATCAGGCTGGACAGGAGCTCCTTGAGCATGGAGAAGACCTACCTGTCGCGGAGCACCCGCAGCACCCTGCTCATCCACAACAGCAGCAGTGTGAGAGCTCACTTCCAGTGGAAGGCTGCTGCTAGTGAGGAGGAGGAGGAGCAGCAGAGGTGGGTTGGAAAGCTGCACTGCAGGCAGATCCCTCTCCAAGGGTGCCACTGGAGTGTGGCCTCCAGGGCTCTTGGTGCTTTGCAGTGGTTGAGGCCAGGAAAGCCCCCACAGCACCAAGGCCTGGATCCCTGGGCTTTGGGCTACTGGAGCTCAGCACTTCCCTGCCCAGCTGCATCCACACTCCAGCTGAGGATGGTGTTCTGGGGAGGAACTGCAGGGCCACTTGAGGCTGTTGCTGGAGCCTCCATCAGCTGTGGCAGTGGCCTGGAGGCAGGAAGGCTCCCGGGGGGCTGCTGCCTTTCCCAGAGCTCTTTAGAGCTTGCAAGCAGGGATGCAAGTGGCCAGGGAAGAGGCAGGGCTGGTGGGCTGGGGCTGGGAGGCGGGGGCTCGGGGGCAGCCCCTTGCTGTGCCGCTGCTCTTCCTCCCCGAGGGCTTCTGCCAGAGCCTCTGCAGGGCTGCTGCTGACGCCCTTGCCTGCTGGGCTTTGTCTCTGGGCTGCAGGCTGCAGGGGCAGTTCAAGCCGCGTCCCCCCAAGGAGCCCAGGAAGCAGCCTGCGCCCCAAGGACGCCGCTCCCGGCTCGCCCGCCTCTTCGAGCGGCAGAAGGCGACGGAGCAAGGAGAGGCCCTGCTGCGCTCGGGGATCTTCAGCATCGAGCCGCTGGTGAGCCGCAGCTGAGAGCCCTCCCTCCTTCCTCCTCCCTGGGGAGGTGCCTTGGCAGAGCCTGCCCCCAGCTCCCGCAGAGGGAGCGGAGCCGGCAGGGCTCGGTGCCCAAGCCTTGGGGAGCTGCAGGGCTCTGGCAGGCAGCGAGAGCCTGCTGGCAGCTGAGCAAAAGAAGGGCACTGCCTCGGTGGCCTGCCAGCCTTCAGAGGGCTCTGCAGGCTCAGCTGCAAGGCCATCCCCTCCGTGTGGGCTCTGGGGCTTCCCGGAGGCTCCTAGAGCACTGCCGGCTCCCAACCCACCTGAAGAAGGGAAGGAGAGGAGGCAAAGCTCAGCTGAGTCGTGGCAGTAGCAATCCCCTCCTGGAACCTGGGCTGCCAGCGGCTCTGAGTCTCCCTGCCAGTGTCACCTCTGAGCTTGGGCCCAAGGCTGGCAGCTTGCAAGGGCCTTTGGGAGCTGTGGGGCACCTGGGTGCAGAGAGCAGTTTGCTGCTCTGCTTCTGGGAGCTGAAGCCCAAGAGCCTTGCACCAACCAGAGCCCTGCTGGCAGTGTTTGTGTGCTCTGAGGGGGAGAATGCTGCTGCCTGAGCAGGGCAAGAGCCCTTCTCCTCTGGGAGTAAACCCTGCAGCACTCCCAACCTCTCCTGTCTTACCCAAGAGGAGAAATGAGTGGGAAGGAAGAGGTCATCTGCTCCTGCTGCTTCCTCCTGCAGCCCAGCTGAGGCTGAGAGCCAGCAGCAGCAGCAGCAGCAGCAGCAGCAGCCCTGCACTGTGCCAGCACAGCAGCTGGCAGCAGCAGGATGGGAGCAGGAGGTTGTGGCAGAGCAGGAGGGATGTTGGAGGGAGTGGGAGGTGAGCAGCATCCTGTGGTGTGTCAGAGCTGCTTTGGGAGTGTGTCCCAGGGCTCCTGCTTGGTGACAGCTGCACTGTGTCTCCACAAGCAGCTGAACCTGCTCTCCAGCTTGGGAGGGGCAGCAGTCTGGCTGCCCACAGCACTGAGTCCTGCTGCTCCAGGTAATGATGGAGGGACACCAAGTGTAGCCTGGCCTCAAGCCCTGGCAGTGGAAACCTTTCCTCCCTGGCTCTGGGGATGTTCCACACTGTGCTCTAGGACTGCCTTAGAAGTGGGCTGCTCCATGGCTCTCTGCCCTTCTGCCTTGGCCAGCCTTCTCAGGCTCCTGATTTCCCAGGCTTCCCTCCCTTCTGGAGCAGCTTCCCTTGCAGAGCTCTGCCTGTGGCTGTCTCTCCTCCCCCAGCCCCAGCCCAGCACATGTGGTGCTTGCTCCTCGCTCTCCCTTGGTGCTCTGAAGAAAGGCTGCAGGGCTGTGGCTGCAAAGCTGAGCTGGGAGCTTTGGAGATCAATGGTTTGCTGCCATCCTCTCTTCCAGGAGGGAGAGGTGTGGCCAAACTCCTCAGCCGAGATCCAGGTGACCTTTAGGCCCCAGGCAGCCAGAGTCTATGAAGCAAGGCTCTACTGTGACATCTCAGGTACAGCTTCTTCCTGCTGCTCCCTGCCCCAGGCTGCAGGCCAGGCCCCAGCAACCTTCCAGCCCCTGGCTCCTGCTCTAGTTGCTAGGAAGGCTCAGTGGCCAACAGGACCCGTGCCTGCTGTCCCTGGGGCTCCCAGCTGCTCTCCTGGCCAAGGCCAGGGCTCAGGACACTGCCTCTGCACCACTGATCCCAGAACACCTGAGGCAGGGAAGGGCTCAGGTTTCCTGCCGTGGCTTTGCCCTGCTGGGAGGAGTCTGTGAAGGCCAAGGAGCTACAGAACACAGCAGCCCCCTATGGGCCCTCCAGCCTGTTTCCCTCCAAGGGGAGTCCTTATAGCCTGGAGGCATCCTGGGGCTCCTGAGGTGGTAGGAGCCGAGTTCCAGAGTGCTGCCAGCCCCTGGATCTCCTCCCACTGGCCAGGTACTGCCAGCCCTTGGCTGGGGAACCCTGCTGAGTGCAGGCTGCCCTCCAAAGGACCATCTCTGGCCAGCAGCAGCTAAGCAGCTGCTCCCCTGTGCTGTCAGGGTGGAAACTGTCCCAGAGTCAAGGTGCCTGGAAGAGGAAGCCCAGGGTGTTTAACTAGGGAGCCAGTTAAGTTTGCTCCTTGCCTCCTCCAAGCCCCTTGGCTGAGCTCCTCATCCCTCCAGAATGTTTGACACTGAGGGGGCTGCGACCCTGGCCCAAAGTGCCCCGGGAGGGGGTAGGAGCCCCACTCCTGGAACCACTTCAGGGCAGGTTGCTTGGGGCTGAGAGCCAGCTGCTGTGCCTGCAGCTCTTCTGCTGAGTGCAGAGGCTTGGGCTGGCTGCCCTTGGAAGGTCCCTTCCCACCCCAAGCCCTCAAGGAGTCATCCAATGGAACTCTCTCCCCAGGCCGGGAGGCCAGGCTGCCTCTGCACATCCGAGGGGAAGGCCAAGGGCCCTGGCTCTGCTTCAGCCTGGAGCAGCTGGACGCTGGGCAGGTGGTGGTTGGCTCCACCAACACCTATGAGGTGAGCAGCAGGGGCTGGCAGGGCTTGGGGGGAAGTCCCACTGTGCAGACAGGCTGTGGGAGTTGGGGCTGTTCAGGCTGGGGAAGAGAAGGCTCCAGGGAGAGCTCAGAGCAGCCTTCCAGGAGCTGGGGAGGGGCTCTGGACAAGGGCTGGGAGTGCCAGGATGAGAGGGAATGGGGTGAAGCTGGAGGAGGGCAGATTGAGCCTGGAGGTGAGGAAGAAATTCTTTGCAGTGAGGGTGGTGAGGCACTGGCACAGGCTGCCCAGGGAGGCTGTGGCTGTCCCCTCCCTGGAGGTGCTCAAGGCCAGGCTGGATGAAGCCTTGAGCAGCCTGGGCTGGTGGGAGGTGTCCCTGCCCATGGCAGGGGGTTGGGACTGGATGAGCTTGAAGGTCCCTTCCAGCCCAAGCCATTGTAGGATTCATTCTCTCCCAGTCTGGCTGCTTTGCATGAAACCCCCCCCAGGTAGAACTTGCCTTTGGTTGCTGCCAAGCAGCAGCAGGCAGCATCTTCTGCCTCTTGCAGCTGTGAGGTGTTGGATCAGGACACAAATCAGGCTCCTGGAAGGCAGGCAGGCTCCTCAGGTGTTTGCATTGGATGTCTTGCAGGTGATCCTGCACAACAAAGGAGCCATCCATGCCTCCTTCAGCTTGGTCCCTCCAACTACAGCTCTGGGCTCCTGCTTCAGCTTCTCCCCCTGCCAGGGCCTCATTTTGCCTGATGAGTTGCAACTCATCCAGATCTGCTTCTGTCCCACTGTCCTGGGGCACTTCACAGAAGAGTTCAAGTTCAGTGTGGAAGGATGCCCTGAGCCTGTGACCCTGACTGTCAGGTGAGAGGATGCTTGCAGCCCCCTGTGCTGTCAGAGCAGCTTTGCAGCCTGCCAGCAGCAGTGCAAGCTGCAGGCTCTGCAGTGCTCTGCAGCCAAGCCAAGGCCTCCTCTGCTGTGTCCCCCCAGGGGCTGTGTCTCTGCACCTCCTCTGCACTTCAGGATGTCCCTTGCCTGCGCTGCCATCCTGAGGGGGGACATCTCCTGTGGTGAGTGTGGCCTGGCCTTGGAGCACAGCCTGAGGGCTCTGCAGCCCCAGAGTGCAGCCTCAGAGCCTCCAGCACTGGGGGCCCTCCAGAGCAGCCTTCAGGAGGTTCAAGCAGGGCTTTTCCCTGAGGGGCTCTCAGCTCTGCCTGGGAAGCCAGTTCTGGGTCGATGGAAGAGCTGTGCTCAGCCTGGCCAGGATGCCTCTCTGTTTTCCTCCTGCTGAGGGACTTGGCTAAAAGAACTGCTGGCCTTTGCTGAGCTGCAGCCTCCCCTCCCTCCATCCCTGCTCTGTCTCTTGGCTTCCTTGTGACTAGACAAAGCCAGAGGGATGCCAGCAGGCAGCAGCCTGGGATCCACGAGGAGAAGAGTCCTCTCCAGCTGCTGGCCTGGAGAAGGCCTTTGCAGCTGAAGGCTTCCCATGCCCTGCTGGCCACACTCTCCTGAATGCACCCCAGGAGACCCTTGGCCTTCTTGGCCATGGGGGCACATGGCTGCCTGATGGGGAATGAGTTGTCCCCCAGCAGTGCCAGCACAGAGCTGCTTGGCTTCCCCAGCAGCTGCAGCTCAGAGGGAAGGGAGCCAGAGGCCAAGGGCAGTCTGCCCATGCCAGGCTCTTGGCAGCAGGAGGCAGAGGAGCTGTGTGCAGAGGTGCAGAGCTGTGTCCTCTCCCCTAGGCTTCCCTCACAGCCTGTTCTGTCGCCTCACCAACCCCTCCCCGCTGCCCCTGGCCTTCGCCATCCGCGTGTCCGGGGATGGCACAGCAGAGCCCAGCGCTGCCCAGGACAACTCTCTGCCCTCCTGGGGGACAGACAAGGGGCTCCTCAGGACCTGTGACTGCACCATCAGGCCTTGCAGAGGCACCATCCCGGCCCTGAGCTCCCTGGACATCCAGGTAGGGAGCAGTGGGGCCAGAGCGGCTTCAGCAGCTGGGGCTGAGCCTTCCCTGCCCTGGGAGAGGCCTTGGGTGCTGCTGGCTGTGAGGGGGAGGCCAGGCAGAGCCCTGCAGCAGGGCTGGGCTGTTGGGAGCTGTGCTGCTCTGGGGCTTGCCTGAAGGAGCAGCCTTTGGAGCCTGCAGGCAGAGGCTGCAGCTCCTGCCCCCCAGGCTGCAGGCCAGAAGCCACTGCTGAGGTTTTCAGAGCTGCTTAGGTCCTTGGACTGCAGCTGGGCAGAGGAAGGCTGAGGGCAGCAGGAGGCTGTTACAGGGAGAGATGTGGCTGTAGGAAGCAGTTAGCTTCTCTGCCTGCTCTTCTTCCTCCTGTGCTGTGGGCAGGGGACTGCAGAAGCTGTGGTGGCTGTGAGCTGAGCAGGTTCTGCTGGGCCAAGCTTCTGCAGCAGCTTCCCCCTGCAAAGCTGCAGTGCTTCTGCTGGAGGCAGCAGCTCTGCCCTGCATTTCTGCTGCTCAGTGGAGATCAGAGCCTGGTCCCTCAGCTGCCATGCAGTGCTGAGTGGAGGATGGCCCTGCTGGTGCCTGCATTCCTCCCACCCATGGCCTGGGAGCTGCCACAGGCATTTCTCAAGGCAGCTCTTGCCAGCAGCCTTGTGGTGCTGCCAGAGCCTGTGCTCTGCACATGGAGCAGCAAAAGGGCCAAGTCCTGCCTTGCTTCCCATGGCCTGGGAATGGCAGGAGAGCAGCTGTGGGGGTGCTGAAGTGTTTGCTGCTTTGCTCTCCCCCCAGGTCACCCTGTGCTGCAACACCCAGGGCACGTGCGAGCTGGCACTGGTGCTGGATGTGGATGGTGTGGGCCAAGAGCTGCTCTCACTGCCCCTCACAGCCAGGTACCAGCACTTTCCTTGCAGCCCTTCATCTCTCCTGGTGCATCCAGCCCCTTGCACGTGGTTTGCTGGCTCCAGCTCCCCAGGAGGAGCCTTGCTCCAGGAGCTGGTTCTGCCCAGCCAGAGTTGGGAGCAGCAGGGTTTGCAAGCAGCCACCTGGAGGAGCATCAGCCCAGGCTGGACAGGCCTGGCCAGGAGCCTTTTCCTAGAGGGCACAGCAATTCTGTGGCTGCTTGGCACTGCCCCTCCCCTGGCACAGCCTGGGGCCATTTCTCTTGTCCTGTCACTTCTTCCTTGGGAGAAGAAAGCAAGCCCCAGCTGGCTCCAGCCTCCTTTCAGGGACTTGTGGAGAGCCAGGAGGGCTCTGCTCTGCCTCCTTTTCTCCAGAGCCTTCCCCAGCTTTGTTGCCCTTCTCTGGACCCACTCCAGTCCCTCAATGCCCTTCTTGGAGTGAGGAGGCCAAAAGTGCTGCCGGGATTTGAGGGGTGGCCTCAGCAGTGCTGAGCCCAGGGGGGCAATGCCTGCCCCGCTGCTGCTGGCCACAGCACCGCAGGTCCAGGCCAGGCTGCTGGTGGCACTTGGCAGCCCCTCTGCCCCAGGCAGCTGTGTTCTGCTCCCTTCCCTGCCCCCTGAGGAGTCAAGCAGCCTCTCCTCTGCCAGTGTCTCCATTGCCTTTGGCCCTCTCTCTGCCCAGGTGTGTGGCTCCTGCTCTGCAAGTGCCCAACCCCGTGGTGACCTTCGGCCGCTGCTACCTGCAGCTCCCTGCCCAGCAGCTGCTGACCCTGGTGAACGACAGCGACGTGCCAGGCTGCTATGCACTGCTGCCTCAGGTTGGCATCACCCCCACCTCCTGCCCCCAGGGCTCAGCCAGGCTGTGCTGGGGAGAAAAGGGCTTTGGCTGAGACCTTGATGGTTCCCAGTGCGCTGAGAACAGGAGCCAAGCCGAACGTGACCTTAGGGAGCAGGGCAATGGGAACCTTCCTGAGCATCAGCCTGAGGCAGCAACCTCAGCTCTTTGGGAGCAGTTTGTGCTCTGGGCTGCTGGCATGCAGAGCAGCTCAGAGGGTGGTTGAAAAGCTGCTCTGCCAGCCCAAAGGTGGCTGTTGGTGAGTACAGCAGCTTTGGGAGCCCCTGAGGATGCTGAGACTGTCCAAGGCTCGCTTCTTGGTTTGTGCCTTTCTGCCAGGGCCGGGCTGGGTGGGGCTCTGAGCTGCCTGGAGCCCTCCCGGGCCAGGTCTGGGGCTCTGAGCTGCCTGGAGCCCTCCCGGGCCAGGTCTGGGGCTCTGAGCTGCCTGGAGCCCTCCCGGGCCAGGTCTGGGGCTCTGAGCTGCCTGGAGCCCTCCCGGGCCAGGTCTGGGGCTCTGAGCTGCCTGGAGCCCTCCCGGGCCGGGCTGGGGCTCTGAGCTGCCTGGAGCCCTCCCGGGCCGGGCTGTGTGGGGCTCTGAGCTGCCTGGAGCCCTCCCGGGCCGGGCTGGGGCCTGGAGCCCTCCCGGGGGTCTGGGGGGCTGCCTGGAGCTGGGGCCTGGGGCTCTGAGCTGCCTGGAGCCCTCCCGGGCCGGGCTGTGTGGGGCTCTGGGCCCTCCCGGGCCGGGCTGAGCTGCCTGGAGCCCTCCCGGGCCTGGGGCTCTGGAGCCCTCCCGGGCCGGGCTGTGGGGCAGCTGCCTGGAGCCCTCCCGGGCCGGGCTGTGTGGGGCTCTGAGCTGCCTGCTCTAGCTGCAGATGTCCCTGCTCAGTGCAGGGGGTTGGACTGGAGGAGCTTGGAAGGTCCCTTCCAGCCCATGCCATGCTGTGCTCCTCCCCCTTCCAGGAGCAGCAGGAGGATGCTGCTGTGCTGTACTCCAGCCCTGTGCCCTGTGGCGTCATTCAGCCTTGCAGCTCCGTGGAGATGCCCCTGACCCTGGTGGCCCAGGTGCCAGGGAGCCAGGACACTCCTGCCTATGTGGCTCTCTTTGGGTGTGCAGGATACTCCTTGGTAAGTCTGCTCGGTGCCACAGGGCTTGCTGGGGCCTGAAGGGTAGAGGGCTGCTGGCAGGGCAGAGGCAACTTGTGCCAGAGGGATCCCTGGCAGCAGGTGGTGGTGAGAGGAGAGGCAGGGTGGTGCCCTCCGGGATGGTGAGCAGAGTGTGCCACAGCAGGGCACTGGGGACAGGGCAGATGAGAGCCAGGGAGGCTGCTGGCTCATGACCCCATCTGCTGTGAGGAGAGGAGCAGCAGCTGCTGCTCCCGTGGGGCTCTTGGGGAGGAGCACCCAGGGCCAGCCCAGAGTGCTGCTGAAGCAAAGGCTGGGCTGGCAATGAGGTGAGAAGGCTCTGCAGCAAAGGCCTCCACCTTCCTCCTCCAGTGCTCTGGGCCACTTCTGCAGGAACACCACTTGTGGCTCTCAGCTGCCCAAGAGGTGAAAATGCTGCTGGAATGCTGCCATCAGTTCTGTTCTTCAGGTCCTGCCAGGATTAGCCCAGAGCACAAAGCAGAGGTCTCCATCTTCCATGAGCTCTCCTCTGCAGAGCCAGCTTGGTGCCAGCCAGGGCTGCTGTTCAAGGGGGAGCTTTGGGAGCCTTCACCAAGCTGCTGCCCGAGCCTGGCTGTGCAGCAGCAGAAGCCAGGAAGGGTGCTTTGGGGCAAGGCTGAGCAGTAGCAGGGCTGGGAGCAGGCAGAGGGCAGAGGAAGGAGAGCTGCTGGAGGGACTGCAGGCTGCTTGCTTTCCCCTGACAACAGCAGCCTGTGGCTTTCAGCTGGGCTCCCTCCAGAGCCCACCCTTGCTGCAGGCCTCCTGCTTCAGGCTTCCAACACTGCAAACTTGCAGCAGGCAGAGCTCTCCCCCGAGCAGGAGCAGCCTCACAGCTGTCTGATCCTTGTCAGCTTTCCCCATGGTGTTTCTCCTCTCTCCTCCCTGCAGAAGAAGGTCTCTTTGGTGAGCACTGGAGAGGGCCCAGTTGTCTCTGTGCAGCCCAGCCAGGTCGATTTTGGCAGCATCCAAGTTCTGCAGGATGTCTCCCGCAGTCTGCAGCTCTGCAATCAGAGCCCCATCCCTGCAGCCTTCCAGGCAAAGATGGTGAGGAGCTGGAGAGGCTTCCAGTGGCAATGGCTGCTCTGTGGCCACCTGGGGCTTGCTTTGCATCTGCAGCTTTCCCAGCTGGCTGCCTGAGAGAGCAAGCAAGATGTTCCATCAGAAGGTGGCCAGAGGAGCCTGGCTGTGGGGGCAGGTTCAGCTGGGGCAGCCCTCAGGAGCCCAGAGCTTGAGGAGAGGTTTGAGCAGCAGTGAGCCTGGATCCTGTTGCCAAGTTCTCCCTTTCCTTTGTGGAAGCTCTCTGGCTGTGAGAGTCATGGCTTTGGAGCTCTGGGATCACAGAAGGCCCTTGGTTGGAAAAGACCTTTCAGATCCTCCTGGCCAAGCCTTAGCCCAGCACTGCCAGCTCACCACTGAGCCATGGTGCTCAGCACCACAGCTCCAAGGCTTTGAAATCCCTCCAGGGATGGGGACTCCACCCCTGCCTTGGCCAGCCTGGGCCAGGCCTTGAGAACCCTCCAGAGGAAGAACTTGTTCCTCATGCCCAACCTAAAGCTCCTCTGATGCAACTTGAGGCCATTTCCTCTTGTCCTATTGCCTGGGAGGAGACACTGAGCCCCCCTGGTTCCAGCCTCCTTTCAGGGAGGTGTAGAGAGCCACAGGTCTCCCCTCAGCCTCCTTTTCTCCAGGCTCAACAATCCTGGGTCTCAGCTTTGAACTGAGGATGGGGCTTTGAGCAACCTGCTCTAGTTGGAGATGTCCCTGCCCCTGGCAGGGGCTTGGAACTAGAAGATCCTGCAGGTCCTTTCCAAGCCAAACCATTCTGTGACTCCCTGATCTTCTCCCTGGGACTGGCCAGAGAAAAGTCAACTTCTTGCAGCCTTTCAGTACTTCAAGAGGCCTCTGAGCAAAAGTCCTCCAAGGAGACTGGAGGAGGAAGCAACCTTCTCTTGAGGATGGGTGTCCTTTGGGTTGGGTGCCATGGGGGTAATGAGCAGAGGCTGTGAGAGGAGGCTGGCACGGGGGGTGGTGTGTCAGCTCCTGCAGAGGTGCTGTTTGCAGCCCCCCCTAGCTCAGCTGCAGGCAAGGGAAGCCCTTCTGGTTCGCTGCCCTCACATCCTTGCTCCTCCAGCCCACAAGAGAGCAAGGGCTGCGGCTTCCAGCCTCAGCTGGGCTCTGCCTTGTCTTGCAGGCTGGCAGAGACTGGTGCTGGAGGGTGGAGCCCAGCCAAGGAGTGATCCCCCCCGAGGGCCAGGTGTCTGTGTGTGTCATAGCCAACCTGGATGACACGGGGCAGTTCCAGGCCGAGGTGCAGGTGCTGGTGGAGCACAGCCGTGGCTACGGCATCCCCGTGCGGGCCCTCGGCGTCGGCAGCACCATCGTCACCGACAGGCCCTTGGCTCCGCAGCTCAGCCTGGGCACTCGCTTCAGGTAGGTGTCCCTCAGCTCCTGCTGCTGCCGGGGGCTCAGCCAGGAGAAGGCCCTGGCACTTCCAGGGCAGCCCCAGGGCTTCTTCAGGCTGAAGCCCAGCAGGAGCAGGGCAGGGCTTGTGCCCTGTGCTGGGCAGCGCTGGGGCTGCACCTTGAATCCTGGGGTCGGGTTGGGGCTCCTCACTCCAGGGAG